>CM024084.1:813370-2013370 GCA_013433165.1 Hypsizygus marmoreus | reverse complement strand
TCAGAGGGTATTTTCTTAGTGCTGTGGTCGTATAGAAGAATTTGAAACGTCGCACTATCTGAAAGTAAAAGGACTTGATTTGATTCGGCCTTTCGAAACGGTCACATGATGCTGAGCACTTCCTTCAGAAGCTCATCGGAGTCACCATCGACTCGGAGTCCACTTTCTATCTTTCTTCAGCAAGGTTCGCTCACAGATATTTATTCTTTTCATCCTCAATACGAGCAGGCTCTATCTGGGGGGTTTCGACAAACCCGTACATAAGTCAAAACTACAGTATGAGCTGTTGGACAGGTCGAGGACTTTTTGCCGGCATGCAGATAACGACGTGCACAAGAATCACCTCCCGCCGAAGCCTACTTGGAACTTCATCTCAACTCATTGTATGTATACAATACCTGATGATATTCGTAATTTGACGAGTAACCGGCCTATCAGCGTTTTGAAAGTTTCTCTACCAAGCCGGAAATCACTGTCTTGAAGAAGTCACGGATACATCGAAGGCACCCACCCATTACCACTCTACATCCAGATAAGCTCACTGTCACGGAGTTTCGCGAGCTCTCCAAACAAAAACAGCCAACTTTCATGACGGTCGAATGGGATGTTCGTCAGAGGCTCACTTATGCGCATCACGAGAATAAATACCAGCCTTTCCCGCCTGGCACCCGTGGCTTCTTGTATTATTACTCCGACCCAAAGCTCCCGTCGATCGCCGGCGAGCTTCGATTTCGTATCACCCCAAGCTCAGATCCAGGAACTTTTTATCATGGAAATGACCTGTTGAGGGCCAATGGCACGCCGTGGTCTATCCGGCTCTTACCTATCGCTGTGCAACATCTACATTCAGGGCTACGGCGCCTGCTTCTGAAGGACAAGTTGGTAACAGAAACGATACTTCGTGTCTGCCAGACACTTGCGAAGGACCACGTAGAAAAGCTGCGCACCCAACTGCCTGTCATCTACTCCTTTGGCCAGCCATTTCTCATCGACTTCAGCAAACACAGCCTTCGGTTTTGGGTTGTCAAGGGTGATCGCTCAATGCCTGTCGATTTGCTCTATATATCTTCAGAATTTCGGAGAAGACTAGGGGAAAATGGTAAGATAACGCCTTACACTGGTAAGTTGTACTTTTGTCAAACAGTCTGCTGCTGAGAAGTAATTTCTCATTATTCGATGAACCTGTAGGAAAAGCCTATATAAGTCTCGAGCTTTCAACGCTACCTCAGCATCCGAAGAACACTGTCGTATTCCGTGTCATAAAGATTATCGAGCCCGTAAAGTGTGTCATTGATGACTATGATGGCTACATGCACGAGCCTAGAGAGGGTTATTTGCTTACTTCAGGATGGTGGACGATGTCAAGACGTGGTGTCATTACGAAGCGACCCGGTGGTCGA
Source organism: Hypsizygus marmoreus (assembly GCA_013433165.1). NCBI lineage: Eukaryota > Fungi > Basidiomycota > Agaricomycetes > Agaricales > Lyophyllaceae > Hypsizygus > Hypsizygus marmoreus. The sequence continues at coordinate 2,011,970 of CM024084.1, read as the reverse complement.
GTGCATGCTCTCTACCTTGACAAGGTGAAGACGCCAAAGATGGCCGGCCTCCGTCTTCTGCTTCCAGATTCTGGTTCATGACGATGCATTGCGTAAAGCCCCTGAGTTCATCATAAGTACACGGCTCCGGAGCGCGGAAACAGTGCCTGTAAGCAACTTGTTCATTGCTCTTTGACTCTTCATTAATTTGGAAAAGTAGCCCCCTTGCATCTCAAGAATGCCATAATGATATATAAAAACTACATGGGATTTCTTCGAATTCGTTGCATTGACCCTTCTCCGCCCTCCTCACACCTTCCGAGCCTTTGCACCGACCCAATATGATCCATTCGGCCACTCATACTCCGCTATGCTCGACTGATGCATTTCAATGCTAATGCACGACCGCCGACGAACTTAGATGAATATACGAGTTGAAAGATGAATATATGACACACCTATACCCCTCGTCTGGGTTTGTCGGCACGTTGTATCGTCCGCGAGAGTTGATAGAGCATGGCGTGACAAAGTGTTCATGGAGATGGTCGACAAATTCCAGGACGTTCCGCTCCATTGTGCCAGAGACAGCGATATAGTCGATGAGGCTGTTGCATTGCCGTGAGGAGGCTCGTCAGGAAGGGCTGAATTTCGGAAGAGTATAAACTCCGTAAAGAGGCCTGGCTACGCACCTCAAGTGAATGACGTATTCGCACAACCCAACACCGCCTGCATGTGGGCACACTGGGACGCCAAATCTACCATGAGCAACGGGTAGTGTGACTTGGTCAGATTTGGACACGAGGACAGGGTGGAGATTTGCGTACTTGGCTGCCATGAGCAGGACACTCAGGACCTCACTGACGCCTGCGAGCCTGCACGAGTCGATCTGGACAACATCAATCGCCTCTGCCTGCAGGAGCTGCTTGAACACCATGCGGTTATGGGCATGCTCTCCTGTAGCCACGCCGATGCCGTACGGCTTCAGCGCCTTGCGGATCGCAGCATGACCCAGGATGTCATCCGGTGCCGTTGGTTCTTCGATGAACCTTCGTACCATCTCGCACTCAGCCACCAACGCAAAGCCCAGATAGGATGGAACGCACCAAGGCTTGATATCGCGAAGACCCGTGACATAGTCAATGGCTTGCTGGACATCCCAGACTTGGTTCGCGTCGATCATCAGCACCGCACCAGTGGGGCCAGCGTTCTTTCCACGCAACTCCTCGCTGGTGAGATCCCGTGGCTTCGATCCCGCGGGAAGGTACTGGGGGTCGTCAATGATGGACCGGATGATCTTTCCCCGGCGGAGGTCGTTAGCCTGATCTGCTCCAACTTTCATCTTGAAGTGGTTGAATCCGGCTGCGACGGCCTCCTTCGTCAGACGCGCTACCTTCTCATCTGTGTATCCTGTTTCAAGTCGGCCATTAGAGGTGTGGGGAAATATCGAAGGGAAATCTACCGAGCCAGCCCGCGGAAGTGACGTAGGCGGGGTATCTGGTAGTATGCCATGTGCCTGATAAGTCCGGGCTCATAATATCTTGGCGACCATACCAACCCAAGTTCCCGCACCTTCTCCTCGCGCGCTTTCTTCCCGGCCTCCTTCTCCTTGAGCATGGCCAATGCTTCTTCTTTCGTAATGGCATCCGAGATGTAACGGAATGCGGCCGATTGCACCAGCTCCTCGGGTGTGAAGTCGACAACCAGCTTCCACAACGGCTTCTTCCTTGAGCGAGCATACATGTCCCAGAGAGCATTATTTACTGCGCCAGAGGCCATGTGGATGACACCCTTCTCTGGCCCAATCCTTTGCTGCGCTGTTAGGAGAAAGACACGCACTCTGGGCGCGTGAAGCTCACCATCTCAATTGTGGGTCTGCCATCATGTAGTCCCAGGTTTTGCCCATGTTCGAGAAGAGCTCCTCCGTCTCCTTTCCAACGAGTCTGTTAGCCACTTCCTTGATGGCCATGCCAACCTAAGAGTATAGATGTCATTAAAGATTCTATTTTGCATGAAATAATGCAATCGCACAATATCATTGCCACGGCCAATCGTGAAAGTCATTCCATGGCCAACAAGATCTGATTCCGTGAGAAATGTCACATACGCCGACGAGTAATCGCAATCTGTGTTCCTGCAAACAATGCAGTCAGTTAATCTCAGGTTCTCGACACGAGATGCGTGTCAAAGTACATGGCATCGGTGCCATCACCAGTGAGGGAGGTTGGGAATCGTACATCTACAAGAACAGTCAGATGGTTAAGGAAGCGGCTTCATGGGACTCGAAACACGCCATTTATCGTGAAACCAGTGATTTTGACCATCTTGAGTGGTGTTATATAGGCGTAGGGTGAAGGAGGAGAGCGAGTGTGCGGAACATCTTCTGGTAATCCTGTTCGTTAAATAAGACGCAGAAAGGATCCGCGCCGCAGAGGACGGTCCGCAGAACCGAACGGCCCGCCTCAGTCACGAGGAAGGGAATTGCGATCGCCAACGTCCTCCGCTAAAATACATATAGAGGTTTCCAAATTGCACAGTACAAGTACAGTAAACCCATTTTACAGGGAATGGGCTCCCTTACTGTTTACAGCTGCAGCCCGGGTAGAGCCTGACAGCCTAACCCTGTCATTAGTTGTGATCAGCCTGTTCACGTCTTCCTTAAGGACGAGATTGGTGTGGATTGAGGGAGTTCAGTTCCGCCTGCAAAGAAAAGAAGAGAAACCATAGCATGTTGTACAGACTTGATTGTAGTAAATGTGCAACAGCGCGAATACAAGCATATGAAGCCATAGCCAGAAAATGACCAACTTAAACCTACCGTATCCGTTCCCTGAGTTCCAAGTGCGGTCTATCAATTTTAAACCTTCTTCTCAGCTGCCTCGCCTCGTAATTTCGCTCTGGAGCATAAGGATGGGGCAAGCGATCTACTGTTGGCTCCTGAACACAGTCGTCAGTATCAACAGGAGTGGACATTCGGTCAAAAAGAGACCGCTCGGCGGGGCGAGGCACTGATAAGTTCATTCTAGAAAGCAGTGTTTGAGGAGGTGATGAAGGAGGTGTGAGCCGCTCCAGCCAGATAGAAGGCGGGAGCGAACTTTGCATGTCAGGGAAGTTGCAGTAATCGCTGTCCCATTCCCTGCTATGCGAGCGCCAGTCGCGATGCGTCGGCGATTCCTGCAGACATGGATCTTCGCGATCTCGCCGTTTTCCTGGATGTCTTGTGGGAGAAGGTGTGCGGCTGTTCCATTTGAAAGAAGCTTTGAGCCTCCTAGGCTCAATGCGAATGTTCGCCGGTGGCTGAAGCCTCTCCGCCAATGTCGGTCGGTGATCGTCGGGGAGTACGGCTACAGGATGGGAAGGATGGTCTCGCGTTCGTAGTTTGTCGGCGTCTATACTTGGCAATTCCTTGTCCACTTGCGTCAGGACCTCGCCATCGACATGAGTATCGTCATCCATTGTGTTCTGACATGAGAATTCCTGTTCTCGTGGCACAATGACATTCATTGATGGCAAGTCTAGCCCAACAATATCGCCACCGTCATCCACTTCCATATCAGAAATGCCATCCAAATCGTTGTCCTCTGTGCCATCGAGGACAACCAACTTGGATCGTTCGTTTGTCGCGGCTAGTACAGATACCTGCACTGCTGGATTCGAACTAGTCGGTGGCGGGTGGGTGACTTCTTCATGCGGGGTTTCCGAAGGTGGATCACACAAGTCACAATCATACATTGATTCGTTTTGCGAGGCAGGCTGCTCTGATTCAGGAGTAATAATCGAATCCATGGAATCCACAGAATCAGTGGCGAGTTTACGAGTATGCTTTGGTGGAACCCTTGTTCCAACAGAACTTCCAGAATTGGCAGCATCGGTTTCTTCAATAGCCTCTGAGTGGTGTCCTGAACACGCGGCGAAGATAACTCTATCGTCAGATGGTAGATTTGGGGGTGAATCATGTGCAAGAGGAGGGTCGCCGGAAGTAAGGACCGCCTGATCTTGCAGCGGTTGAGGCTCATCCATGGTTGCATCTCGAGCGAGTGGGACCCCCGCAATAACCAATGATTTTGGCATGTAGGGTGGGGTGGGACCGGTATTGCCATGGAGAACGGCATCTGCTCCCTTAATAGATATAGTGGGGACTTCAGTGTTCATGGCCAGGGCTGCGTTGTGATAACCCTTGGGTGGTAGTAGGCTTTTTAGCGGTTCGGTGATACTTGTTATGGTCGTCATAGGGCGATCGTCGGATGTATTGTCCCGATGAGTGGGATTGTCGGTAGAGGTTACTTTACACGTCGCAGTCGGAGGATAAACGTTTTCGACACCCGCACACGAATTGTCGTCGATGGTGAACCTGGGGGATCTGAGGGTATCAACAAGTTGCCCTAGTAGACCCGAGACTTCGTTCTCATTGGCATTCGAGAAAAGGCCCGAAATTTCAGGCCAAATCACCGAGGAAAGATCGGTCGCTGAGGAAGCAGGGATTGGTTTGGGGTCGTCGGTGAATTGGGGTAGTGGAGGGAGGTCATTTATGGTAGTGTTTGGTGCTCTTGGAGGCACAGGATATAAATCGGAATTGCTCTGCAGAGCGTGAGGCATTGCGACAGTCGGGGAGATACTGGACGAGCCAGATATGGCATGCCCCGATGAGGTCGATAAAGGTAAATTATATCGCGTATCCCGATCGTCACAAAGAGTGATCATCCCTTCACCGGAATCTGGTTCATCTCTATCCATATTCTGAATAGGTTCTCCAGCGGAATACTGAGCAGGGCGACCAGCGCACAAGCTATCTTTCCGAGATTTACTGATCTCTCCAGCAGGGCCAGTGGGACCTAAAAGGTTTTCTCCCATCTCACTGCCAAGCCTACTTGTAAGTACCCGGACAGCAGCTAATGCCCCGCTGATGTGTGCATTCGCAAGTTCAAACCTTTTCTTGGCCAGGTCGTATCGTTCTTGAGCTGATGTCAGAGAACGTCGGGCACTCGCGAACTCATGCAGAGCAATTTCGTAAGGTGTGGTCAAAGCTGGCTTGAGTTGGCAGAGGAGCTTGTAGAGCTGCTCTTGCGACGGAGGTGCATCAGTGTGAGAGTTGTCGTAATTTACGTGGGAGGGGAGGGCGGGAGTAATACTAGAATGCGATGGCGATGGCGGGAATGATACAATTGGAGCGGCTGCCAATGTGATATTATTCGTCCTATCGATAAGATCCAAAGAGGGAGATATTTGCTTATGGAGTGGGCTCGGCGGTTCGATGGTTTGTTGAGAGGAGCTGACAGCGTCACCTCTGTGAACAAAAGAAGAGGTTGTCGGAAGGCGTCGTGGGGAAAGTAGACCAGTCCCCTGCAAGATTGCATTGTTGTCAACGGGCATTTCGTCTGATATCAGCACATCCAAAGAATCTTCCAATTGATCCTGCAACGTCGAAACTCTGGATTTGTTCGAATGAGATGGATACTGTAAATCTGCGATGGATAGCAAAGGTGATGGCTGTGCACTCGAAAGGTTATTGTGTTCCGGAGCCTGGGGACAGGACCCGGTATTGTGATAGTGAGACAAACTGGGCTTTGTGAAAGGCAAATGCTCAATCGCGAGCAATGGCATAGTTTCAACGACACGAGGAGTAAAACTTTGCATGAAACACGTTGGTGGGTGGTCGTTGGCGATAAATGGGATAGCGTGCTGCTTTTATATGAGCGGAATGCCGGGCCGCTTGATGCTGTGTTGATCCGGAAACTCCTGTCGCTTACGGTCAGAAATTCATCATTAGAGCAACCCCCACCATAATCCCTTCCTCGAAGAACACCTACCAAAGAGACATGCTCATCTAGAAATACTGGAATGTGTCGAGATGTCAGGATCTCGCAGTCCAACTTGGTTCTCTCGCACTGGGTGATGGCGCCACACACAGCCATAAACGTCCATTGTCAACAAATTACCTGTCTTTCTGGTCAACCCCCCGCAAATGCCTCGTATTTCCATGGTATTCTTTTAGCCAATTCTATCAACAAGGGCTAAGAATTGCATGTATGTGCTACCAGGGAGACCACTTGTCTATTGACTGGCCAGTGATGTTTTTTGTTCTCATGTCCTTGTTTCTGGAAAGTAGGCGGTGTTGTTTTTGTATTTTTACATAAGGTGTCGACCCTCCACTGTAACCATGTTTCCCATAGAGTACAAGACTAGCCGTGCTCTTGTCTGTTGGAGTCTTTTGTCGTTGCGAACGCGACAGTATTTAACATCGCTCTCGATGCCGCCATTTCGTCACCTCACCTCGGCTTCCCAATTCACGAGCAATGTCTTCGTTCTATTTCACTAAAGAATCCTCCCCTTATCTGCCTATCCCTTCTTATCCTCCCACTGTTGGGAAGTCGATTTTCGGTGACATGTCTAACACCGACCAAATCAGCATCAAGGCCCAGCTCCGGAACCGCCTCAACTCCTGTCGGCTCGCGAACATGCCCGCTGGCTTTCCGTTTCGTCATGTACATGATGGCCATGGTTCCTATCGCCTCTCATATGATTCATATGAATTTCGCGAGGACTTCTTGACGTCATCCCACGACCAACGGCCGCGCTACGAATCTGCCACAATTTCCTTCTCTCAGCCATCATCACGGAGCAAGACTAAGTACTTGACCTGGCGTGCATATATTCCTATCACGGACACCTATTCTCGTGGCTCATATGGTATGTGCTCAATCCTTCGTCACACAACACATAATTGAACATATTTCTAGGCAAGTCCGCCATCGCCCATGTCCAAGTTGACCCCGCTGCCCTGAAGACTCCTTACGGTCAAACTTTGATGACCGATCCTCTTGTCGTTCTTCGTGCCCTAGCCATTTCTCTGGAACTTGGGATTGTCGTGACGATTCAACCTTGGGATGGTGCCGCACCTACAAACGGACCTACGCGTCGAGCAAGCAAATGTGGGCAATCCATGAGGCACATGCAAGCGACCCTACGGCCTGGATCCATCGTGTACTTGGGCACAAGTAGCGATGGCACTCAGAAAACCCTCTTCTATGTCAACCACTGACATGTGAGTTCAGCGTCATACTGCTATTCATTGATGGGCGCTGACTATCTGACTCGTTAGCCGGATGGGTATCCTATGGAATCGTGGGTCCGGCACCGGTGATTGTGGCTTCTCATTTCAAGACTGGCTAGATCCAAACGAGAATCAGAGACCGCAAAGGCCTTTCAAAATCTAGCGCCTTGTTTGCGCGCCATCCCCGCAAATGCCAGCTTCATGTAATGCCCTGGATGGGCTTTATGCCTTGCCACTGGTCTCCAGGCTGCGTCCTGGAAAAGCTGCGAGCTCGCTTCTAGTGGCTTCATGTCGTCCTCTGGGCAAAGGCCTCTTGCCTTGTCCTAGGACATTCTTGACGACATCCTTTGACGATTTGATGCCCTCATGACTTTACGCCTCGACTTTGTATCTGCTCGTTCTTATTTATTACCTATCATTATTCTCCATCTTCGATTATTTCATATCTTTATACAGTGTACAATATATTGCATCACAATTCATACATTTACTTGCATACAACGCACACGCGTGAAGTTCAACATGGAAAGGTTTGATAAGGGGACGGAAATGGTCAGAAAACTACCAATTGAGTCGTGATGTCCCACCCCATATCTCTCTGAATGATGTCGATTACTGATTAGCATCGTACGACATCATGGAAAAGATATTACATACCAAACTGTCTTTACAGGCCGAAATCAAGCCACCTGGACCACATACGAGAGCTAGTGAATCCTCGCGAAAAGGCGGTAGATGTCGGCGTAGCATCTCGGTATTTATTCTTCCCTGCGAATACTTCCACTCAGCTGGGGGGGCGCCTAGTGCATGCATCAGTTTTACATAATGAGAGACCGCGAACTGAGCGCACTGAGCGTGTATTGCACTTGGTACCGGCCGCCAGCAGTCTTGAGCATATTCTCTAGGTCGTTGCGACAAACTGGAAGGATGGGTCAGCCTGAGGGCAGACAACGAAAGGGGTAAAGAAGATTTTACGAATGTCATTTTCAGTTTTGTTTGCATACAGAAGCCAGATAGCCGTTTGAGTGTCGTCCCCATCTGACAAAATGCCTCGAAGAACTTGAAGCATCGGGGTAATACCTATGTGGCTTGATTTAACCCATATTAACTCGGCACGACTATAGGCTGGAATCTCACCACTCCCTCCGCCAATCATCGCGATGTTCTTCACGTTCCGCTCTGCTCCTTTCCAACTAGCGATCCCTCTCCCCATCCACGTAAATGACCCGACTGGACCCTTAACCTCGATAGATTCTCCAACCCGAAGGCGGTCAAACAAACTTGTCACCATAAAAAATTCAAGTACCATGGGAAATACGGTAAACAAAACATACCAAGACATTTTTCCTCCGGCGGGGTGACGTTCATTGGGAAGGTAAAGTTTCACGAGTAACTCCAGAAATCCCTTGGAATCTGGAGCCGAAACCGGCGTATACGCGCGCTGGACAAGTTCCCCGTCATTTGTCCCCAGTTCTGAGGCTCGTCGCATACGAACAAATATGTGTTGTCCGATGGGCTGACGATTTGAGCTAGGCATGAAACAGGGTATATGACCAGAGCACTCACAAGACCGAGCAGTTGATCATCTCGTTCCAGTGCAAAACGGTAGAAACGAGAATTGTGCGTAACGACGCTGGTGGAAACAAGGACGACCTTTTTCCATTGTGTTTTGGAAAGGAACGCGTCATCGGGAGATGAAACGACTTCGGGTTTTGGGACACTAGCATTTAGACTTCCGATGTGGAACCTTCAAGAGATGCAGATCAGAATGAGACGTCCGTGTTCGACTAGTACACATACTGTGCAAGTTGAGCTTGTGCCGTGATTGAGTGTATTGCCATGCTGTCAGTGATAGTGAGCCACACGTCCATCAATAAATCGGAGAAATGAACGGACAAGTCTTCAGAGGCATCTTGGCCCGCCATACCAGTGATAGAGTGTGCACCTCCGGGATGGTCGTTCAGATAACCTGTACCGTCATAAACTGCCACCAAAAATTAATAATTTAAGAAAGGTCGCAATCCAACAAAGTTTCTGATACAGACCCTCGCCATTCACCACAAACCACGGTGCTTCGGCCCCGCTGTGCGCTTGAAGCTCTTCGAGAGTGATCTCTGTTGTGACTTTGGGATTCGTCATGAGTGGAGTCGCCTCTTGGACAGTCGTTGGCGACGGCGCAGATTTTGATTGTGTGAAAACGGGACTGAGAATATCATATCCCTCATTCTTCATTCGCTGCATCCATCCTCCACGCGCGTTTGCTGGATCTGTTGGATGTTCAAAGCGGAGCGCTCCGTTCGGTTCAGTGTGTATAGCGACTCTGAACCACCAGTTACTACGCCAGGAATGAATAATCATCACCAAAACAGAGCTTATCCACTCACTTCATCATAGATGTTGCGTTCCAGTACTGTGCGCAATTTCGTCAAGTTAGCCCTCTTCAAAGTACGAGGGTGCTCACCATATCACGTTGTTGTAACGCTAGGCCCTCATCCATGGCGCGTATCTGAATTGAGCTATTCTCTCGGAGTGTATTTACATCCACCGAAAAACTCCAGAAACACCAGCAGAAGCATTCTTCGCGGTCAGTCAAATCCAGCCGACCGAAAACAGTGCTATCGAAGGCTACTTCACGATATAAGTCTTCAGGGCTTCAACAACGAAATTATTCAGGACGTCAGATTGAAAGTGAGGGGATCAAACTCGTACTAGTTGATCTGACACAGTGCCCAGGTGTTTCCCTCGTCGAAAGAGATCTCGACACGGGTAACGCGTTTGCCGCCGCCAGAATACGCATAGCCCTCCACCAGATAGGAATCCCTCGAAGGCGATAGAATCTCTTCGTGTGCTGGATGGACGATCGCAGAGTTGACATTCAAGTCATTGATGGTGTATTTTGGATTATACCACCAGTGCGCCTCCGCTCGCGCCTGCGATGCCGAAACTTCCGTTGGGAGAAGTTTGTTATCCTAGCAGGTGTGAATCATGATATGTCGAAATGATAGTGGCATGTTCATACCCAGGCCTTCAATAGTGCTCCAGCGTTAGAACATGAACTAGATAGTGAATATGAACTCACATGCAAGTAGTGCTGCGACTCTCGGTCGGAGACTTCTATTTTGTGCAGCCATTTCTTGGGCGGAAGTTATTTATAAGCAGAAAACAGGACCATGAGCAAAGAGCTTACAACACTCCGTCCTCCGATTTGGCCAGGGACGACTAATCGCAGAGGGAAACCATGGTCAGGTGTCAATGGCAACCCGTTCATGGCCCAGCAGATCAGCATCCCTTTGCCCTTATTCTTTGCCCAACTGAGTCTCTGCGATGTTCCGTAGGGTCCCTGGGGTAATTGATCAACGCCTTCAAAGACGACATGCCTTGGTTTACGTCCATCGGGGCTTGGAGTTGGATTGACATATTCAAGGATGTCGGATAAGTAGACTCCCGTGAAAAGGGCAGTACTGAGGCCGGCGGCACCCCAATTGAAGCCCAGGCCTTTTCGAACGACGTTCTGTTCCATGCGGCGATCTCCAAAAAGAATGTGAATACGATAAATACTCCGCCGACGTGCAGAATTGAACTTACTTCCTGCGCAGACCAAAGTGACAGGAAGAGTGACAACCTGGAAGATGTTTTTGAGATCGGCTATAGAGAAAGTCGTGGGCTTGGAGACAAGACTATCATTTGAGAGTCGATGATCCACCGATTTCCACACAATGTCGCAGAAACTCACCCACAGACACGCATTGTCCATGCATCACTTGTGGCATTTTCCACGGAGGGTACAGCGCCATGACTTCTCACAAAGAATAGCGAGGCTGGGGTCAAAAACCCGGTGTTAAAAAGGGTCGTCAATGGCGGCTCGCAGTTTAGTGGATGCTAGCCGAGGTATAAGAACATGCTCCCAGTGCCAAGACAGAAACAAATGTATTGCATACCTTTCCAGTAAGACGGATGATGCGGTCGTCTCGCTTTACCCAGCTGTCGGGGGTACCGAGGTCGATGTCTTGCACCGTCGTTACACCTTCATGAGGCAAAGTGGGCAGAGAGGATGGCAACAACAAAGGCCTCCCGCCTTCTTTCGCCACAACAGACGCCTGAGACTCAGCAGTGCATTGGACAAAGTCTTTGAAAGGTTCAATGTCCATAATTCGACACCAGCTGTGTCAGGAATTCTGGGATGTGAAGGGCAGGGGACTTGAGGGAGATAAGCGATAACACAAAGAGAGGACATCCAGAATTATTGAGAGACCGTGAGGAATCCCTGCTTCTTGGACACTTGACTTGACAGAAACATCAGGGAAAACTTCCGAATACAATCGTGTTTCCCACAAAGGCACAGCTTTGACATCGTCAGAGCGCCAAGAATCGCGACCTAAGAGGTGTGTTAAGGTTTACCTGTAACCTGTAGGACGTGCCAAGAGTAGAGAATGCCGATTCTCCGTGGAGGTCTGCGTATCTCCAGATCCAGATCCCACCAATTTAATTGACTTCGTGGCACTCGTTCAGCAACTTGTTCGACCATGTGGTTTTGCCAGAGTATGAGGACTCCGACTCAGAGGTGCGAGATGCAAGCGAGATGAGTTAAGGCGTACAGTACTGCCGCGGACATTCGCAGGTATTTTCACGTCGCACTCGATAATGTAATATGAGCTTGTCGCTTGGGGAATTGGCTGCGTGGCTGGCCGCCGTGATGATCCATGTTCGCGGAGAAGTCGTATCGCGCTGTCCCGACGCGTAACGTAACATGTGTGACACGTCACTCCTAGCGCTGCCGATCATCCATCCACATTCGATCGTTCTCCGCCCGACAAGTATGTTGGATATCCTGACTTGGCACCATTTTTATACTACTCGCAAGGACATACGTGCAGTGGCATCAACATAGCACATTGCACCCGATAGGCTGGCCATGACCGCTGTATAAATGAAGAAAACACACTGAGAAATTCATACTTCAAGCAGGGAGATATCCCAACCTCTTTGTGTATGGCAAATGCTAATCTGTCGGTGATTTTACGAAGGGCCCGGGTGGTTTCCTAAATGTTGTGTAGGATGGCTAGGTACTGTGCCTAGGCGCCCTAGTATCCTGCTTGGATATAAGTTGAGACCGAATACTACTGAAGTAAGTAGTGCTTATCTGTAGATAACTCGGCGTTCTATCGACCGATACTGTACTTAATGTGATCGAAGGCGCGCCTCGTGCAACGCGCGACGATCACATGGCTGGCGGCCGAGGTCACGTGTATACGTGTTTCATTTTGTGGGCCACTGTTGTCTTCACCTCTGTCTCTCTTCCATCGATGACCAGGTTTTGTTCTGGTCATTTTTGACGCGCTGTACATTACCATCACCTACATATCTTCTAGTGGGTATACGGAACGGAACGGCTTAGGTGCGCTCACCCACTATGTTTACCACTGTTGGCTAAGAAGAAAATTGGCAGGCTCGCCCGTGTTAGTCTGTTATAAAACAGCAATATCTCCACTGGGAAAACGACCCGAGCCACGACGGCTTGCTTTCTACCTTTCTTGCAACAATATAATCGCCTCGCCCACGCCCCATCGCTTATATGACACGACACGACTCTGCAATGTCTTCGAGCCTCGCCAACCAAGATATCATCAGTAATTCGGACCTTGCATTGGAATCTGACATTGTGGATCAAAATTCTGTCACGGACTTTGATACCGAATTTTCCTTCGACCATGAGATACCTTCACGACCCACCAGCCGCCTTAGCTTTAATCGCGTCATGTTCGATAGCCCGCCATTCACAGAAGACGAAATCTCAGAAGAGTTGCATTCTGGACCATGCTCTGCACCATTAAACCCACTCCTTATGTGCCACGAGGACTTGAACCATCACGTCGTCGATATGGACATAACTGCACTCCGGTCCGCCCAAGACACTTATTACCAGAAATCTGTTGGTTCCGCTCTCCCCACTTTTGTTCATGAAGGAGCCAGTGGAGTAATAGAGAAAACGTCGTCCCCTCCGCCTGATGACGAGGAAGACGACGAAATTGATGTGGAACTGGACTCGGACTGCTCTTCATGTGAAGACTCAGACGACGAAAGCGACAGTTTCCGACCATCTTCTGATACATGTCTACCCTCAAAATCAAAACCGCTATCCTCCCCCTTCTCTATCCTCATAGAAGAGTCAGATTGGAGCATCCGCCCGAAATATTCCTCCCTCCCTTCGCCTCTATCACCCTGCCACCGTCCTCCGAGTGCCTTCACCTTCCGCCATACTCCTTCGCGACACTGTTACCGCCACCACGGCCACTCGCGCCATGCTCTTCACCACCTCAAATGGTTCTGGGCGACCCGTGAAGAAACTTGGTTAGAGCGCAAAGCTCGCCTTCGGGAGTCCAAAGCCTACGACGGTCTGTCCATTTTCAGCCATATCTCTCCAGAGCTTCGGCTACCAGGGGGCTTCTTGACGCCAGATCCTATGCATTCACCGCGGTCAACGCGGGTGATGCAACAGCTCCCACCTATGTCTATTCACCCCCGGCGGGGTGACCTCTGCGCCCTACGCGACCCATATTGCATGCACATTGACCGCTACTTCGTCGGGATGCCTTTATGGACTATGGCAAAAACGCTTTGGATGTTTGATGTTCACATGTCGTCTCCAAAAGACAGTGGTGACGGGATTGACTCCGAGGAAGATCTGTTTGAGGAAAACGGCGATAGTAGATCGGAAGAAACGTCAACGGGATTTAGTGACGATTCAGACTCGACGTTGGTGGAGAGCGAGAGTGACATTGACCTCGCAGGAGAGGAAGTCGGCAACAGCACTTTAGATGGAGACTCAAGCTTCGACGCTGAAGGATATTGCACCGCGAACGAAACCAAAAGTTATCTTGCAATACACTTGGAGGTTTCCTCATCGACATCTAGCCACCCACGCAAATCCAAATCCGACACAGGTCTGTTTGATTTTTTCACGCCTGCCGCTCCACCCCCGCCCCCTACATCATCTAAATCCACTCGAACGCCTAATGGCCGCTCGCGTTGGGCCACTAGTTGGTATAGACGTTGGGAAGTTCTTCTGCAGCTGTGCATGGAGAACAAACCCTCAGTCGATCTGGACAACCCGGAGTCCACATCCTTCTCCGTATCATGCAACGTCACTTCACAGAAGTCACAGTGCTTCTTCTTCGCAGAGGATGACACCTGGAGTGAAGTTTCATCCGAGGAATGCGAAGACGCGTGCCAGGAGGAAGTGGAGGAAGAGCCGAGGGGGACTGTCCTGGTTGTGGTCAACCCTCTCGAACATGATCGACTCTGATCCTTCTTATCATTATTGTTTTTATGTTTCGTACTATCCCCGTCCCACACCCACTCGGAACCGCGCAAAGACTATATGGCTTGCGTCAACATGGCCTGGCTCTCCGCATTATCATTCGCATCTGCATTTACTACTTATTCACCCCGTATCACGACCACCTCCACTTCCCGTTCATCATCTCCACGAAACACACCTATTTGTTTCTCCTAGCTTATTTTTGTACCTCCCTCGGATCCCAAGGTGTCTCTGCACTAGCGCCTTGTCTCCACTCTGATCCACAGTAACGACCCCACCTTATGTTATGATTTTCAAGGATATAGTATAGTGTCCGCTTACACCCTACCTCGTTATGACGCTCTACGCTCAATTAACACCCCTTATTTCGTCTCCGTTAACATCGTGCTTGTAAGGCTGTCGCACAATCTGAACAATGGCCACGGATGAATAAATCGACACATTACTGTACATAAAGGAAATTACAAGCTGGACTTTGATCTGACAGCTTGTCCAACAAGGCAGGTATCATAAAGACGGGAATCCAATGTCATACATACACAAATATACTTCGAGACGTCAAGGTAGATAGTTGGAATCACTGTAGGGTGGAGGAGCATCCGCCGGCCCAGCATCCACCGCCGGCTGCTGCACCGAAAGCGGCCTATTCCGCATGCGTTCATTCTCCTCCCGCAGCCTGTCAATCTCCCTCTGCAGCACAGCTGGATCTGTACTACTGGGTGTTCTAGAATGTGAATCGTTGGGTGAAAAAGTTGACTGTGGCTGTGGCTGTGGCGTTGGCGTTGACGGTACTGGTGCATACGCGCCAACCCGATCCCCGGCTCCGGACGCACCGCCTCCATCGACGATGAAACCTGGTGTGGTGGGTGGATGTGGCAGCCCAGTGAAGGGCTGTGGGTTTCCGTGCCCTGAAGGAATCCGGAAACCCGGCGTCGTCATATGTGGTGCTGGTTGAGCGTACATTCGTGCGTTCTCTTGGCGAAGAGCTTCGACCTCCCTTTGCAACTGGATGATAGCAGGGTTGGGCTCCTGGTATAACGGTAGTGACGAGAGGTGAGGCGGTTGGCGTGGCGTCATAGGCCGAGTCGGAACTTCCACTATGGTCGCTGCAGGAGGAGTATACGCTAGAAAGAACGTTGAGTGGTCGAACACAATGTAGGGGATAATTGCCTACGAGGTGGTGGTGCCGAGAGCATTTTTTTGATTCTGTGCCCGTATGTCTTCTTGATGCAGGAAAGGATAACAGCCAATACAACTGCGGTCACAACGATACCAGCGATGACCTTCGTGAGGGACGAGCCGGAACTTGACTTTTGCGGTGCAGTGGGCGTCGGCGGTGTCAGTCGTGTTGAGGATGAGCCTTCAAATGTCACATAGTCGAGCCAGAACATCTGGGTTCCTTCTTGATTAGATGTGAACTTCTGACCGGATCTTATTCGACGTACCTGAGAGCCAGTAACCTCCGCAACAGTGACTGTCAGGTTGTGGTTGCCTGGGAGTAAAACTTTGCTGAAGAATTGCTGATGGAGTGCCCACGTATCCGGAGAAGACGCCTGTGTGCCATTGTATGCAACACGCGTAACGGGTATGCCGCCATCGACTGAATAGTTCGAGGACAGTGTCCCAGATTGTTGATTCAAGAGTCCATACACCGCTATCGATGCACCTGATAAACTCGTGGGTCAGTCCATCGAATGAATCATCCAGGTCATAGCGCACCAACAAACTGTACCGAAAACGAGTCACCCTTCTTGTTCGTTCCGCGTAACGTGTCATTATACGATTTCCCTCCAGAGAATTGCGTCGGAGACTTTGACGTCCAGTTGCCTTTATACTTGATCCAAGAATCGGTATCGTCGAGGACCAATATTTCTCTGTTAAGGTATGATGGTGTGGGGGTCACGACAACATAATCGAAAATGGGTTGCCCGCCAGTAGGGATCAGAGAGACACGATGAGACGTTGAGGTTAGGTTCTCCATTCCCCACAGTCGAATCCCTGTCTAGTGCTACTGAGAATTCTGAGTTGAAAGTTTCGCGACAGAAATCATACCACGCCCGAAATAACAGGGGTGAGGTTTAAATCAGCCTG
The DNA here is from genome assembly GCA_013433165.1 of Hypsizygus marmoreus. Taxonomy (NCBI): domain Eukaryota; kingdom Fungi; phylum Basidiomycota; class Agaricomycetes; order Agaricales; family Lyophyllaceae; genus Hypsizygus; species Hypsizygus marmoreus. The sequence continues at coordinate 1,995,534 of CM024084.1, read as the reverse complement.
CAGCGTCCTTGAGCCATCATAAGTGTAATTCAATTTGAAACCATCCGTAGGTTGTCCGTAGAATTGGATGGCACTACCTATGGCACAGAAACTTCACTAAGGAGACGCCAACTAATTCCACGAGTGTGATGCTTACCAGTGAATTGTAAGGACATCGTCGGTGCACTAGTAGCAACAGGAGTCGTCGGTTTCATATCCGTTCGACAAGAGTTGAAACTTCCTCCATACGTCGATGAATCGAAGCCCGATTGCCATTGCGTCCCAAAATACGAGATCTTGGAGCTTGCACTATCGATAAGGAGAGACGGCGCCATGCCGCACAATAAGTATGGGTTGCGTCTTCCTCTTGAACAAAGACTTGTTAATCGTTCCTGTCAAACCCGAGGATCAGCTTGTATATGTTGACCATCTCCCACAGCCTTCAAGCTTCAAGCCATGGAAACGTGCGTCAGGTGGGTCATTCAGGAACGAAAAGCCGCAAACACCCATCTCGAACACTCCACTGTTTTGGGACATTGACAGTGGCTGACAGTGGTTGTCAGATTTGAGGCGGTGCTAACTCACGCGTTATTTATTCTGAATGAAAATGCCAAATAGACCGCAACCAGTCCTGACTCCTCGACCGATAGATCGACTGTCATGTACAAGTCATGTATCCGCTAAGTCTGCACAGGAGACTAGGCCTGAACTGACACAATCGGAATCTATACTCTGATTGTTCTGACGCACGTTTGCAACATGACCCAGCGATGTAAAGGATGCGGTACGTAGTGATGTGCAGGCCCGGCCTGAGGCCACGAGGCCCGCTAAGCCAGGCCCATTTAGGCCAGGCCAAACCAGGCCAAACAGTGGATGACTTCCCGTAAGGATCTAGAAAATTCTGCAGCTCTAAACTCGTCGCCAGGTGGAGTTTCAAAATAAATTTGGAAGGTGTTGCCAAACCGTAAGACACAAAGACTTCCAGATTCTACAACGTCTATGATCCCCCAAATGGCAGCGAGGACGATGGTTTCAGATCCGCCTGGAGGGAGATCGGGACAATCGCATGATTCTGGGTGATAGGCGAGGCTAAGCGAAGCCTGAACGAGCTTTTCTTGTTTGCAGAGGCCTCGTTACCCCTCTACAGAGTGAAGAATCTACAGAGCAGCTTGCTTGACGACGCTTGGCAACCTCCATCAAAAACAATATCGGCATCTCGGCATGTCCCCATCTACAGTCGTTTTTCTGCTGTAGATTTTTCTAGATGCTTACGGGAAGTCATCCAGTTGGCCTGAACAGGCTTTTGGCTTGGCCTATGATTTTCAAAGCCAAAGCCAAGCCCCGAAGCCATGGCCTACAGCAGTTGGGTAGTGGGATGTGATATTGATGATAAGAGAAGAATTTTTTTCTTACTTTGTTAGTCTGGCAATTGAAAAGTGTTGTGGATGCATCATCAATGGAATTCTAAGGCATGTGAGTGCTGAAATCTTTGCCCATTGCTCTGACCAATGGGCAAAGATTTCGACAGTAGATGGGAAAATTTTCTTAAAAAGGAAATACCTCGACATTGAGCATACCTCGATGCATTTGGTGTTGATTGAGACTCGTTGAGTGTTGCCATGCAGAAAAGTGTGTATTTAATCACATTAGTACACTCTGAAGACACCCAATTCACCAGTACATTTTCGTCCAAAAGCCATGGCTTGGGCCAAAACCAAGCCAGGCCAGGCCAATATTTTTGGCTCGGGCCTGGCTTGCAATTTCGACAGGCCAAAGCCCTCCCGAGCCAGGCCAAAGCCATGGCTTTCAGGCCAAGCCAGGCCCGCACATCACTAGCGGTACGCAAAACTACTTGCTCTTTCGGCACATTCAAGCCAAGCCCATGTTCCTTCAATGGCCATGTTTCTCGTCATGCAGCTCTTTTTCTTCGCAGTGCCTCTTAGACAAGAGAGGACGACCAGTACAAGCTCATTGCCAAGGTAGTTGGTGGCGCCATTGTAGGCTTGATATTTGCCGCGTCTATGTACCAATGAAAACTCAAGTGAAGGAGGCTTATTTCAACATGGTAGCATACCAAGCGTGGTCGTATGTGTAACCAGCACATCTCAACCACTTATTTCGAGTTTCTCAGCACTTCCATCTCGCAGATTACACAGCTCATGGCTCGACAGACGACAGTGACTTGAGGTCCCGACACGACCAATGCTCTTAACAAACCACCTCATCCCACGTCGTCGTCGTCATGCTTCCAGGATGACAGCGTCCATGCTATTCTCTAGCTGCAAAGATAGCCGAGAGCTCGACGCCACCAGGCGGGAGAACCCACGTACACAAGCTTCGGCTGACTCTCTCCATAACGCAGCATCTGAATCTCGGAATCAAGATGAGGTCCACGTCAGGCAGGCATTCGTTTGTATCAACTCCTTAGTCACCGGGACGTAGTGGTAGCTGTGCCCTCAGAAGAAAAGCTACCAAAATGATCCCAACGCCACAACCACATTACCTTCATCTACCACCATCGTTACAAGGCATTACCGACATGACATTGCAGCATGAAATCGACCGCCTCCACGAGGAGAATGAACAGATCCGTGCGCAGCACAATGCACCTCGACAGCAACGGGCAGAAGCACCTTCGCGATATAAAGCAACAACTACATGCCATGATAATGATTTTACAGGCAGTCTGGATAGGCGAGCGGCGAGACCTCGATCACGAGCTCACAGACGCCGCAAAACCACTTTCCGCCCAAAAGGTACCAGGGAGGCGACAATTGGTTGTACAGGCTGATCTGATTCTGTTCTATATAAATCTATGGCGATCCCCAGCCGAGTTCTAGATTGGTAGGAAACGGTACTTCGGACAATGGCGCATGGTCGGGAGCCTTCCCCTCACTTCGCTGGTATGCTACGTCTTCTAGAATCGCTATTCGGAAACGTTCGCTGATGATGCAAGTTGCTTGTAGACAGAGCCTGTTACCCCCAATTCGAGCTGTTGTAGCAAGGCGGTCACACCATCGAAGCTCCATATCGCGCAGTCGTTTACATGGAAAGCTCGCTTGTCCCAGATATTTGACCGTCCAAAACATACTTCGCAAGGAGCTTGAGATACACTGTGAGTGCGAAGTGGAATTTACCACGGCTCGGTGATTAAACGACGGACGACTCGAGGCATTGCTCGAAAGGGTTGAACATGAGCTCACTGGGTCCAATGGTAGCCTCCTGTCATCATTGCTGAACTAATATATGGCGCACTATGGAAGACAGATGATATATTGTACTGTAAGTTCGAGGACTACCATGTTCTCCCTGTCTCATATCATATAACACTTGCTTACGAATCTCAGACTGCTTTCGTATCAATAGGAAGGCTCTGATTACTGAGTACTGAGTCACTGGCTAGCTGTATACTCCAGTCCGACCTTGTATCTTACGTCAACGACCTCCAGACCATCACTCATATCTACGCCACTAATCACCATGTTGGCCACAGAACGAGAGGCGTCGGAGGTCGCCAGCGCGGTCAATTCTATTTACCTCAAAGGATGGTTCGAAGAGCTTCTCAAGACCGACAAAACGGAGCTGGAAATTATAATTGGAGAGCTTTCAATGTCGCGAAGATATCCCAAGCTGCTCTGGAGGAAGCCCGCGCCAGCCTTCCCTCCGTCTCCACCGTTCAATGGGCTTCCTTTGCTACGAGGTTCCATTTGAATATGGATCCTAATCTCATTTTCTTTGAGATAGGTAGATATGAGACTCCCGTCTATCAACTTCCGCCATCCTTTCATAAACAGATTATAAGAATGTCCTGGTGGACGCAGGACGCCTACCGAGAGAGAGTAGATCAATTTGATGTAGCGGGCACGCTGCGACTGCTTGACCCGGTACGCTCTGAAAAGATTTAAATGTTCCTTCGTTGTCAAATGCCCCATCACTCTTACAGTACATTGTTCCGGTCCTGGCACTTTTCGAAGGCCGTTTAGTCGACAAACAAGACTAGGTCTTGTCTGGAAAGGCGTACCCAACAGGTCGGGACGTCCCCCATAAGGTCAATTCCTTGGTTCTCCTGACCGTCCCTACTACGACGTAATCATGTTAGGTGTACATGATGGCTGGCGCAATGTTCATTATTGTGGGGACGAACCAGCTTTACAGAGAGAACGATGCGGCACGGATCTTTCTCGAGTTATTTGGTATGCCCCTACCGCCGCTGCGTGATCCATTGATGTTTACCACTCTAGTACCCAGCTCTCGCTGAATGCAACATCCAGCAGAAATTCGAGGGTTTACGTGTATATGGCTTACTTACCGACTCCAGCCGATTCGAGTTCTACTCTTACAACCCTGCCACGAGCAGATTTTATCTTGACCAGCAGATCATCGTCAGCATTAAGAGGGACGAACAAGCCATGAGCATGATCAAAGGCATGAAACATACTTGACTGCTAGTCCTTCAAATTTCAAACCTGACCTCTTTTAGTGACAAACAAAATTATTTAGCGTGATGTTCACTGCTTACTTGGACGGATTGCGTTCAGTAGACCAGGCAGACGAAGATGAACAAATCAAACAGGCAAGATTCGATCAATACAATGCTGATAATGATTTTCCTGAGATCCTTGTATCTCTAGTGGTTAATCACCTCGCCAACCACCGAAAAACAAAAATTGACGGACCCCTGTCGTACTGCGCTGGAGCTTGCTGAGCAGAGTCAGGCGCAGTTCATGGAGTATGCTGGTACAATAAGGGCCCTCGAAAGGAAATCAAGAAAGGCTCTTCTGCTGCTGAGCTCATCGTATGTCTCTCTCTTTCCATTGATTCCAGACGATATCAGACAGGTTCTCACCATTACATTCTCAGTGTTCGTTCGATTCCACGCGAGTCTCTTTACACGGTAGAAGATGAGCCGGCAGACCTTGAAGCGCTGGCGCATTATCTTGTGACAAAGGAATACGAGGAGGCCTACGGGACTTGATTTACATCCTCGTCTTGAAATTCGAAACGACTGTGGCCCTTAGAAGCCCAGCTCTTGAATGGAGTCAAAGTCACAGACACCGCACAACGGTGCTCTTTGGTTTTGTCGAAAGTTTGTCACTAAACTATCACAAATAAATATCGTCTCCGTACTTTCCCAAGGCATCCCACCTGGTGGCGTAGTCGAAAGCGTGAAGGCACCAGAGAAGCTCCCTGCATGAGGGACGGAGCGTGTATCTGCCAGTCCTAGCTGCTCCAAATTCGCGTCTGGTATATTAATATTAATCCGGAGAGCTTGAAAAGGCCCCCATGAAGATCACTTTCGTCCAACCCTAACTCCATCTAAGAATCACTATCACATATACGTGCAAGTACTAGTACTATACCATCCAAATTACAAATGCTCTAAAATATACGTAACTCCACAGACGGTCCCAAGTCACCACCTGCTCCCTGGGTCACACAGCAGCCCATGCCAACTCTACAGGTACACAGCATACGACCCAATAACCGGCCTATGATCGCTCCTCCCCTCCAATCGCCTCATCCCCCGATCATCAAGCGTATGGTACTTCAAACACACCACATCGCCCTTGCGCGGCTGAACCTCTGCACTCGGCGGGGGCTCAAGAGACGTCTCACTCTGCGCCGCGGTATTATGCGAGAGGAAGGAGAGGAACCGCCAGCGGGACGGTGTCGGGGCCACCTGTGCCTGGGTATGTGGGTGGGTATACGGCTGGAGGTCGTTATGTTGCGGCGGTAGGATTAATGCCGGCGGCGCGGGAACGGAGGACCGTCGGGCATGTAGTGAACGGTCGAGGATCGGTGGAGAAGAAGAGGGAGAAGAGGGGGAGGACGTCGACGCGGACGTGGACGTGGACCGGCGAAGGCCCAGGTCAGCATGCTTGGTAATACAATTCAGCGGCGGAGAGTCCAAGGGGTGTTCGTTGGATATCTTGTGTGTCATATTATGTCGCGCCGCCAGCGGCTGCTGGACGAACCGCGAGAAGGGGGCAATGTCATCAAGGATGTTGTCGTGCGATTCAGGGGAAGGGGATGAGGACGATGAAGGTGAGTGGGACTCATCGTACGAGTTCGATGCGGTATTCGTGGCGATAGACGCAACGGAGTCTCGCCGTGGGCGTGCAGAAAGCGGCCGGAAGGCGTTGGCGAAGAACTGCCCCATACGAGTGCGTGGGCGTGTAAGATTAATTTGCGCATCCTCTTCTGGTTCGAGGTCTGGTTCGACAGTGGATTTCCACAGTATTCGATCACACCTGTCATATAGTCAATAAGCAGATGAAGGAAAATCAGGACATGCACAGGAAGAAAGGTATGTACCAACTGGGGACACGTTTCTTGTTCGACGAGTCATATACACCCTTCTCATCACCATCGTCTTCATCGCTCGGAACACTCGACTTAGTCGAATTGCCCAAAATCATCGGCGGTGGCTTCAAGAATGTCCGATCTCCAGCATCGAGCGAGGCAGGGCGTTCGGGTGTCACCGCCAGCAGCCCATTCGACGTAACATCAACAGAGCCTTGTTGGCCATTCACTTTCTTCGCGGACGCCGTATCATGCTTGACCCTCCGCAAGAACTTTCCCGGCATTGGACGAAGCAGAGCCAACCACTTCGCCTTTGCCTTCTGGGCCGCAAGCACAACCGACACCTTGCTCGCGGACGTCGCCATCGTCTGCGATGATGGCGACGTGAAGAACTCATCGTCTTCCATGTCGCGGTCCGTACCAGCACGCGAGTGCGCCGATGTCCAGATGGACGATGCCGTTGACTCGCCTTCCTCCTCAGCTTCGGCTTCCGCCTCTTCCTCCGCTTCCTCCTTCTCGAGCTCTTCCAGTTCCTTCTCCTCGACTTCAGTGAGTCGCTGGGACCTGTCTGCAAGGTGCTTCAGGCGGTCGAGCTTCGATCTACGCCGTTTTGCATGTTTGAGTGAACGCAGGACGTCGTATTTAAAGGTAGGCGGGAAGTCAATGGGTGCTTCCTTGAACCCGACAAACACTTGGCCATTGTGCATAAGAGTTGTTAGCTGGTCGAAAGCGAGGGCTTGTGTATATTCTATTAGATTAGGTGTTAGGTGATAAGCCAGGTTTGTGATGGGCTTGACTTGCCTTTGCGGGACAGTAGCCAGTCAGCGTGTAATCTCGAGATGTCGAGTCGGAAATTCAGATCACCGCAAAGGAATGTGTAGTCAAATTTGTCAGTAAGATCTTTGAGGTATGTTAGCAATGAAATATGATTAATAACAGCTGAATGCAACTTACCTTCTGCCATGACTCGTGGGTCATCACTAGCCAGAAAGTCATCCACGGAGAGCTCCGCCTGCAAGGGAAGTTAATCACGAATAAATAACAATGGAGAAAGAAACAACGTACCTTGATCTTGGCGAGATTGGAAATCCTATGGTTCACCTTGCCTTCATGAGCTGCGAGGGTCTCGGTAAGCAAAAACATAGAATGATGAAAACTGACAAACCAGCAAGGTGGGCATTGAGAAACAACAGGGTCGTGCCGTCAAGGTTCACGGTTATCCCAATACCTCCCTTATTCCCCACCCGCCCTCCAATTAAGCCCGCCGCCACAGCTGATCGAGATGTACCTGGAACCCATTAGCACGGGAATCGCAAGTCCACCAGCAACATTAACTGACCTCGCACAAAATGCCTCAAATCACGGTGAATATACACCGCCAGGTATATCCCCATCATCCGCTCCTTGACAAGCAGCTGATACGGACCCTTTCGTGGTTCCTTGGCCGGGGGTCGAGGACTGAGGGGCTTGGGAAACCCAACATCAGCGACTGTCGGTGATCCCGCACGAGTGCCAAAGCCGTTCCCCTGGCAAAGCCAGTCTTCGATCATCGATGTCCATCCCGAAGGAGCCCCGTAAGGCGTGTCCAGAGCTTTTCGTGCGCTCAGTGGCTCATCCTTGTCCTTGTGCTTGAACCGTGGCTTGTCACTTTCCCTGTCCCGTTCTCTGCCCTTGTCCTTGTCCTTGTCTCGATTGTGGTCCTTCTCCTTCTCACGTTCCCGGTCTTTATCCTTGTCGATCAGCTTGAAGCCGGCACCCAAGCCCATTGGAATGCCTGATAAAATATTTAGAGTTGAAGGAACTGATAATGACGTCGTACATACCCGACAGAGATGGACATTCTTGTCCTGCGCTAGATTTGGATTGGTCAGTAGCTCGTGTACGTGAATACGCTTTGCTCACACGACGACGAGATGATACGGATGGGCCGCCTCCATGGGTAGATTGGGAAATGAGCTGGACAAAGTCGAGTTTGACGGGCTCCATAGCGGCACCTTTCCCAAGAGTTCCTCTAGGTCTCCCTGTGTGCGAAATGAGTAGATATTCTTGGGTGAGAGCAAGTTCCGAACCTTTGGCAAGGACTCATGCATGTTCCACGTGAGAATTCGAACCTTGAGGACCCTTCGAGGAGGTATTGCTGCCTTTGGGCTCGAAAGTGGCGCAGTCACCTTCTCGGATGTCGCGTTCGTCGCGAGACCTGGGTGAGGTTGAGTAGCTGGGAAGAGACTTTGTAGTCGAGCAAAAACGGGTGTTTGCTGGGCTACATAGAGTTCGTTTGAGAATTCCAATATGCGCTGTGGCTCTTGCCTCTCACCTGGCCGTTGAGTTTGCACCGACGCCAGAGTCGTTGCTCTTGGGCGTTGAGATTTCTGAGTTGCAGTCATGATTGAAGAATCCGTCAGGAGAAGAGAAAATCAAGGCAGGGTATACGCCTGCAATGCGTGTCTAACCACGCATGAGGCCTTGAGGTCGTCGTCGTCGTCGTCGTCGTCAGGACCAGGCCCGTGCGCAAGTCACATCCTGTTGTAACAACGTGACCGGATAATATCGGGCCATCGGCTCGATGTCCCCGCGTTGGTTCAGAATCAGTCAACCAGGTTTCAACGTTCCATTCTGAATTTCTGGTTGTGAACTTCCATGAACGCAGGATCAAAGTTGAGGAAAGTTCCACTCCTGCCAATCCCCCAACCCTGTAAGTTTTCTCGTTCCTTTCGTCGCTTCTTTGCTTTCGCGAGCAGCTCTGTTATCTGATGTCTGGGCACGATCTGATGTACATTGCATTGTAGAGATGACAACACCCCCACCAGCACCAACAGTCCCTTCCCCTCTCCAGGACCTGCTCCCCACTCCTCCGTGCCACGATCGCCTCCATCTGACATCGACAGGACGCGCCGCCCATACAAGACGAGCAACTACTTGCATCCCACACCTCCCGTAGCGCCATCGCCTCCACCTCTACCAGTGCCCCCCCAATCCGCTGGCGTTGCTGCGCGCGACGACGGATCAATGCTCTCAACAGCTTCACTCACGCATTCAACGTCGACGAGAGACGAAAACGTGCATATGCACAACGGCACGGCGCACACATGCCTGATCCTCACACGGGAAATGCGCGCGCGATAGTCTAGGACGGGCGCAGTGGTGTGGCGCGAGCACCTGTGCATCGTCGCGCAGGGCATTCAAGTTGGGAGCGAGCAGGTACGCGTGCAGCGACCCATTCTCTTACTCGATTTTACACTCACCAATCTCCAGCTTCGTGGAGATCTCGCCTCAAGAGGTTTGGCCTCCATGACGACCTCCTAACCGACGCATATACCTGCGCCCGACGTACCCAGCCTGGGTGAACGAGCACTACCTGTACGTCCAGCCCCACCTTCTATCCTAACTTTTACTCAGCTTTTGCGGCAGATCCGAAACGGCTATGAAACTTTGTTCCTAGTGAACGACTGTGCGCAGCCTGGAGTCAGCGTAGTGGGCGATGGGCAGCCGCGAACCTTACTGTACGTCCAGCAGCTCATTCTCTCTCTCTGACACTGACCGTGCATGTCCGCAGACGATTCCACACCTCCACCCGCCGACCGAATCGACATCCTCTAAACAAAAGTCAGACGGCGCCGACCACTCGACAAAGACCAACATACGTACCCAAACAAGATGCCAACGATCAAGACCACGACGTTCCGCTGGCAGTGGGAAGAGTAGACGCCGCTGGCGACACCTGCGGAGCCAGACGACCAAGACGGGTTTCGGCATACCTCCAACGAATGAGACAGAACGGCGGGAGTGAGGGAGAAGTGCATGACCTTCCCCTGGGTGCGTCGTCCACACAATTTCCCTCTTTCCGGAAAGACTAACCTCCCCTCAGCACTCCGCCCGCCACAAATCTCGGCCTCATCCCCATGAAGACGGACACCTCCCCATGCCACTCCAACAACGCAGCGCCGCTGCACTCCAACTCACAAATTCCTGCGATCAACCGGGTCGGTCTCGGCACTGAACTATGCAAGACGACCACCTACCTCGATGCATGCGAGTCGACCAGAGCAAGCTCGCCGGCGTCTGGATGCGACTATCGGTGACCGAACGAAGAGGACGAGAACCAAGGGACACACCATCGACGAGGATGCGCCGCTAATGGCGGCGCCTGCACCTGCGGAGGATCGTTAGTGGGAGATGAGATGCACGGCGCAATGGACGTACCAGTACATTCTGGCCAACATCGAGTGGGACAGTGAGGGAATGTGGGGCGAAGGGGGAACAGCAGATGAGAGAGGAGAAGAGCCGAGAGAGGAGAGGAGAGGAGAAGATAGAGGAATGAGGAAATGGTGAGCACACCCCACCCCCTTTTATACCCGCCCGGCTAACTCTAAATCTCGATTTTCGATTTTCCAGATCACCGCTCCAACCATTTCTCCCTCGCTACAAACGGAGAACCCCGCCAGCCAAGACTTCCCGAAATCCGAAATTCGCGAAATGCGCCACGTAACGTTTAGTGTGCAGGGCCAATGCCCTGTCCACTATAATGCGGCGGTTCTGGACCTCCCGTATTTTCGGGTTGTCGATATCCGGGACATCGCCTCTTGCTGGACTCCGGACAGCTGCGTGTAAAGGAGTGCCGAGGATGGGACGAGGATGGGACGAGAGGACGGTGGCAGAGTCTGAGGATGGAGGATGGAGGATTGAAGACGGAGGATGATACGGACTCGTACGTTACCTTTCCCAATCTTCCGTTCCTGTTTCGACTCCTGGCTGATGAAATCTTCTTCCATTGTTCCCAGCCGTCATTTTCGCATGTCATCAGTTATGCTTGGAAGTTCGGACGGAGGAAGACTGCAGCAATGCGATAACGGCTACTGGGGACACTTCCGGCGCCCTACCGTTGGCTTTGGTTCCTCTTCACTCTTCCACCCATCCCATCGTCACCCCTCGCCTTCGATGCATTCCGCCTCCCGCAGACTCGTGCGATGCCTGTCGTGAATACCCGCCCACTCGACCTACACCAGACACACCTTCGACTGCACCTGAGACACCCCAGACCATCTACCAAACGTGCGAAGACGCCTCAGACACATCTCCGCCACCACGGACAAATCCTCATCCGACTGCGCCTCCCTGAAGACACCCTCCAGGCTTCCACTTTCCGAATACTAAGCACATCACGGACGTATCCTTAGCACGGGCGCCACAATATTTCGTCTGATGCTCCTTCCGATCGGGACTCTCCTCACCTGGCTTCGAAACGACACTCAACGCCCGGGCAACAATCATATCTCATGCGATTCTCAGGTTCTCTATTTTGATACGGCTCCGTCTCTGGGACGACATCGACGGGTGCTCGTCCTCTTCGATCAACTGATCGTCCCTGCCGCACGCTCGACGAATTCCGAAGACACCATGAATGAGTCTGCTAGTCTTGATTATCTCCTGTGATCAAGCACATAGTGTGTAACGAATGCTTTTTTGTGCATCGTTTGTATTGTAAGATCCTTGATTGTCAGCATGTACAGACGAGCAAGATGAGCGCAATGCGGCACCTAATCATTCGTTTACGCGGGGTATGCACAGTTGTCGTTCAGAGGTATCTTACGGTTGCGACGAGACGCGACGTTGGACAAAGTAGCATTACTTTGGCATGTACTACTGTATCTAGATCGAGAATATGTGTACAGATTCCATGCAAACGATTTCAAGAGAGCAAGACTTGGAGATGAGATGTCAGTCGCGCGCGTTGATCTGATCGGTCTTGATCTCATACTTTCATGCCTGCAAGACGCGTTTCTGACCTTAGCTCAATGATCTCAGCATCGACATGCTTCTAGCCTTGTTTCTCAATAAGTTGTGTTGACTTGATTGCTGCGATTGACTGGACGATATCCAGATGGTGCGCGATTTGTGGAAATTTTTAATCTTTGACTTTCGTAGGTTGAATCGCTACAAACGGACTATCAGCGCAGCGACAGATCGATCCTTTTACTCTGGACATTAAGATCTGTCTTCGCTCCCAGGTATGTTCGTCGTGCAGCTCTGTTCGATCGGGTAAGAACTAGAAACTCGACGATATTCAATAGCATTGTCAAGAGTCCAAATCTTATTCGTCCGAGGATTCAACGCGCGCACAACCACCACATCCTCTGAACTCAATCCACTGTACAGAATCCCCCAAGCAGTTCCATGCCTGATTCAACCGTCCAATTAAATTCCAGCGCGAAAGACTATCAGCCGCAACGATCAGGTCAGTTCCTCCCACTTTTTGTCGAATTCCGTTGAGAAATCCTTAATCGTCGCAGGATCGGAGCATGCGCTGTGAATGTCTGGACGGTTTTTAGTACGATTAGACTTTGTTTCCGTGATATCCATACCAGTAGGTCGGTATGCGATGGCTAAATTGAAGTATCGAGGCTGCAATTGCTTCGCAGTAACCGTGCACGACTATATTGGATCCGCAGGACAAATCATCTTGAAAGGAAGATAGTTCTATGCAGGTAAGTTGTCCCCATCTTCTGGATCGATTACCAGACTGAACAGTTCCTCTTTGCAGCAGCTCAAGTCGCCGTGATCGAAGGCGCGCTGAAAATACCTCCTGCTTTAAATCGCCACTGCATGATGCGATGCTTCGTCTGGTGAGTACTTGCGATTATCTTGAATTCGCGTTTAGATTTGGCATTGTCTGCACTCACGCGGTATTTCACTATGCAGATCATATTTGCCCGTTGGTAAACTCGGCTACTTTAGGCTTCGCGGGGTGTAATCTATAATCTATTAACTCTCCGGGTTTCTCGCTGAACTCACGGCGTATGCATTTTCCGGGCCCTGCCACTCGATGCTTGCCTCTGGTAAGTGCATGCGATCATCTGGAATTCGCGTTTAGATTTGGCGTTGTCTGTACTCACGCGGTACAGTATTTCACTATGCAGACCATATTTGCCGGTTGGTAAACTCCACTACTTTAGGCTTCAGGATGTTTAATCTATTAAATTTCCAGGTTTATTGCCGAGCTCACGGCGTATGCATTTTTTCGGGTCCCACCATTCCATGAAGGGGTGCTTGCCTCGGGTAAGTGCATGCGATCGTCTACAATTCGTGTTTAGATTTGGCATTTTCTGTGCTCACGCGGCATTTCCACTCTGCAGATCATGTTTGCTTGGTGATAAACTGGGCCGGGACTACTTTCGCGATGTTGGAATCTATTCATTTTCTGTACGACTCACGGTGCATGCATTCTCTGGACATTAGGATGACGTGCTTGAGGCCTCTTGGACACCTCACCGCAATCTCGCGTGCAGTCAACACAACATGGTATGTCTCTTGGTCACACAGCAAGTATTTGTGTCATTAATTCACGATTAGTCTTTGTGATGCCGGAGTTAACCCTTTGGTAAGGTCCATCACGGAGTTCACTCCCTCACGGCGAGGGCAACCTTAAATTCGGTCCCCGGAAACTGGTGCGGATTCTATGTACTGTACATTCTGTCGTTATGTGTGTGCTTCTCATCGGACAGATGATGGTTCTGTCGAAATGCGAACCCTGCTAATCGGTGACCATCTATGGACGGCTCGCCACTCACCTCGCTTGGTATTTCTTTGTACGTATGTCGTAGAATATTCAATCAATGATTGTTTCCTCAAATCGGCAAAACACTAGACTGAAAATCACTGGTTGTGCGCCCTGATGCGCAGCCGGTGTTCTGATGTTTCCATCATATCTGGGATGTTCTTGATCTTCGTAAGCCCAAATATACTTCTGACTTCCCGTCCATAGCATGCTTGGCTGTTGCACAGTTTGCTCCTGACTGGCTTGAGCAGAGTGATTATCTCTTGAGCATAAATAATTTTGGTGTGCTTTGAGTGCTGGTATGCTTTCTATCTTGGTGAGCTCATTTGCCTGGCCAAGTTGCTTGGTGCTTGGCATGCAGAGCTGAACCCTTGTGTGGTAAGTTCGGTAGGTTCGGATCCAATGCATCAGTTGATCGAGACTGATATTTTAGCCAAAAACTCAGACAATGGATTTTTGACATCACGGAGAATTGATTGTTAGTGACCCTGCTACCAATTAATCCTCCGTGATTCCAATATCCATTCTTACATGTCTCTGGAAACAATCTCTCAATCAGAAGGTCAGTGCCATAACTTCAAACTTGTGCAGGGGTTCAGTAAGGAATAGCATGAGTATGAGTATTTTGTGAGCCTCAATGCGACAGGAATTTTTGAGTGAATTCTAAGTTTCTGAAGTGTGTCAGTGCGAATCAAGAAATTAGCCTGCCCTGTGAGAATTTGAGAATTCAGAAGCATTGTAAGCGAGGTGCCTGCGAGGGACCCGGAATTTTTCAGGCGATCAATAAACATGGCAACCGAATAGGGAACTGTGATGTTATTACCCATTATCTCCGACGTCTGGCCTATAAGAACCCACTCACAGAATTGTTCACCCTCACTTGCCCTCCTTCCACTGCCACAAATGCTGCCAATTTCCTTACTCACAGCACAGACTCGACACACACAAACAAGGTGCATTGATATGATTTCAATTGTAAGAGTAATCCACTGACTTGTTGAGCTTTTCAGATCTTGGGTTCACGTTTGATCGAGGTAGTTTAGCGAGGTGTGAGTTGTCATTTGTTTATTCTCCACGTCGATGGGTTCTAACATCCAATTTTCAAGTCCTGCTTGCTCTCACGTGGAATCCCATGAACCTCGTAGGTTATCCCATTTATGTCGTCAAGAGGTGGTCATGCTCATCTCTATGTCGGTGAAGTCCACATGCTGTTTGAAAGGCTTCCATGGCAAAGTATTGAAAATTTGATGGTTGGGCTTCCACAAACGGTCTCGCATGACAAGGTAAGCACATTTTGTCTTTGTATAGCTGATCTCTTACATATCGAAACCCTCAGTTGCAAGATAGTTCCCAGTCGGGGAATTTTCGGATGTTTGATTTTTGGACGTCCCGCAAACTAGGCCACAGCACTACATAAACGGTGAAGAAGTTCTGAATATCAGGTGCATCTCGAACACAACATGAACCTACGAGCGCCGCGAAGTGCTGTGTCGACACCATGTCTCGGTCAAATTTCGGAACTTTGATTTTTGGATGTCCCGTGAACTCGGTCCCAATACCATGCCAATGAATGGAAAGTTCTGATTGTTGACTGCAATGGGGACTCGATGCAAGCACTGCGAAGTGCTGCTTTACTCGTGAGTTATGTACTGTTCTCATTGACGTCGCCTTTTGAAGTACGTGTTCTGACCAGAGTAATTCAGCCACGTTGTCATCACCGTTCCTGCATACTTCAACGACGCCCAACAACATGCTACTAAGGATGCTGGCCAGATTGCTGGCCTCGACGTCCTTCGAGTAATCAACGAGCCCATGGTGGCCGCCCTTGCTTATGGTCTTGACCGTGCGGATTCGTCCGTCATTGCCGTTTATGATCTTGGAGGAGGCACATTCGATATATTCATTCTTGAGATGCAGAAGGGTGTGTTTGAGGTCAAGTCAACGAATGGTGACACCCATCTTGGTGGCGAGAATTTCGATGTCGTCCTGGTGGAGTTTATCTTGGCCGAGTTCAAGGAGAGCGGTATCGACCTGTGCAGGTGTTTTTGTTGTTTGTCTACTGTGCAGGAGTGCATAGCACTGCCTGATTTGTACTCACTCTGAAGCTTCCACTTGTTTGGTGAGTTCGTCTTGGACTACTTTGCATCCGATTTCACATACTGACACATAGCATGTTTCCAGCAATCTTATTTTTAGCCATCTCACACATTCCGTCGAAGAGTGATGCTGCACAACTTGTATGCGAGTTGTAGGTTTCTGTGTTCTTAGTAAGTCAATCCTATATTACTTGAACTCAAAGTGAGACTTATATCTTTCAGTTGGGTGCACAATGTGTTCTGCTTCTCATACGGCCTTCCCTGGAGGTCAGTTGGTCCCACGCTGTTCGCCGACACCAGTGATGTCACCAACCACCCGTTTGCACAAAGATTAATGCCCACTTGACATCGCGGGTGCCACGTTGACACCATACACAGTGAGCATGATCTATATGATGCATTGGGGTGTAACACTGACATGTCTTTCTCCTCGAAGCCAGTCTCCTGATACTTTAGCAAGTTCGGGGACATATCATGCCATAAGGCCCTTTCGACCACATCTCACGCATTGCATTATGAACAAGAAGTTCACGAGAACTCTATCCTCTTTCCCTGTAAGTAATCTAATTTACTTTTCCGGTGGATGACCGTGGGCTAATGTTATACTACTTTAGTGTTTTCCTCTCGACGACGGCAAGAAGATTTCGAAGTTGTGTGCATCAAGAACTGTCCGGGTCGCGTGCATCAAGAACTTTCCAAGCCGTGTGCGTCAAGAACTTTCCAAGCCGTGTGCGTCAAGCTTCATTCATGAGACCGTCACATAGATTACGGTGAGTAATGGCCCCGTTCTCTGGATGTTTATATACTGATGTCATCCTATTCCAGCTTTCTTGTCTCGACGCGTGCATCACGACACACCACAGTCACGTCCGACTCCTGGTAAGTCCCACTCTCTCGTTTCTCAGGAAGAAGACACTGACAACACGACAGTGGATTGCACATGGAGTTCACGAGTCACGCTTGTCTATAGTCTGAATGTAGACTACATAGCTACGTTTGAGCAGAGGTGGGCACCGGGTCACGGTTGCCACTGGTGTGATCTGAGAGCCGAACTCAAAACAATGCAGTCTCCCCATCGGGGAGGCGAAACTATGATCCTGAGTTGTCCAAAATTTATAAAATTGAACACAAGTCCAAACTCTTGGCACTTTCTATTGGCTCGCTTAGACTTGGCCAAGAATATTTTCATTTTCACAGCTATGTACACGCTCGTCCGTGCAACTCGCCTCCTCCAGTTCCTTCGGAGTCGCTGGGACCTGTCTGCAAGGTGCTTCAGGCGGTCGAGCTTCGATCTACGCCGTTTCGCATGTTTGAGGGAGCGCAGGACGTCGTATTTAAAGGTGGGCGGGAAGTCAATGGGTGCTTCCTTGAACCCAACGAACACCTGGCCATTGTGCATAAGGGTTGTTAGCTGGTCGAATGCGAGGGCTTGTGTGTATTCTATTAGGGTTAGGTGTTAGGTGATGAGCCAGGTTTGTGATGGGCTTGACTCGCCTTTGCGGGACAGTAGCCAGTCAGCGTGTAACCTTGAGATGTCGAGTCGGAAATTCAGATCACCGCAAAGGAATGTGTAGTCAAATTTGTCAGTAAGATCTTTTTGAGGTGCGTTAGCAACGAAACATGGTTCACGGTAGCCGAATGCAACCTACCTTCTGCCATGACTCGTGGGTCATCACTAGCCAGAAAGTCATCCACGGAGAGCTCCGCCTGCAAGGGAAGTTAACCACGGATGTCATTGGAGAAAGAAAGAACGTACATTGATCTTGGCGAGATTGGAAATCCTATGGTTCACCTTGCCTTCGTGAGCTGCGAGGGTCTCAGTACGCAATAACATAGAACAACGAAAACTGACAAACCAGCAAGGTGGGCATTGAGAAACAACAGGGTCGTGCCGTCAAGGTTCACCGTTATCCCAATACCTCCCTTATTCCCCACTCGCCCTCCAATTAAACCAGCCGCCACAGCTGATCGAGATGTACCTGGAACCCATTAGAACAAGAATCGCAAGTCCACCAGCAACATTAACTACCTCGCACAAGAGGCCTCAAATCACGATGGATATACACCGCCAGGTATATCCCCATCATCCGCTCCTTGACGAGCAGCTGATATGGACCCTTTCGTGGTTCCTTGGCCGGCGGGCGAGGACTGAGAGGCTTGGGGAACCCAACATCAGCGACTGTCGGTGAGCCCGCACGAGTGCCAAAGCCGTTCCCCTGGCAAAGCCAGTCTTCAATCATGGATGTCCATCCCGAAGGAGCCCCATAAGGCGTGTCCAGAGCTTTTCGTGCGCTCAGTGGCTCATCCTTGTCCTTGTGCTTGAATTGTGGCTTGTCACTTTCCCTGTCCCGTTCTCTGCCCTTTTCCTTGTCTCGATTGTGGTCCTTCTCCTTGTCCCGTTCCCGGTCTTTATCCTTGTCGATCAGCTTGAAGCCGGCACCCAAACCCATCGGAATGCCTGATACAGTATTTAGAGTTGAAAATACTGATTACGACGTCGTACGTACCGGATAGAGACGGGCATTCTTGTCCTGCACTAGATTTCGATTGGTCAATAACTCGTGTATGTGACTACGCTTTGCTCACACGACGACGAGATGATACGGATGGGCCGCCTCCATGGGTAGATTGGGAAATAAGCCAGACGGAGTCGAATTTGACGGGCTCCAGAGCGGCACCTTTCCCAAGAGTTCCTCTAGGTCTCCCTGTGTGCGAAATGAGTAGATATTCTTGGGTAAAAGCAAGTCCCGAACCTTTGGCAAGGACTCATGCATGTTCCACGTGAGAATTCGAACCTTGAGGACCCTTCGAGGAGGTACCGCTGCCTTTGGGCTCGAAAGTGGCGCAGTCACCTTCTCGGATGTCGCGTTCGTCGCGAGACCTGGATGAGGTTGAGTAGCTGGAAAGAGACTTTGCAGTCGGGCAAAAACGGGTGTTTGCTGGGCTATATAGAGTTCGTTTGAGGATTCCGTTATGTGCTGTAGCTCTTGCCGCTTACCTGGCCGTTGGGCTTGTCCTGACACGAGAGTCGTTGCTCTGGGGCGTTGAGATTTCTGAGTTGCGGTCATGATTGAAGAATCCGTCGAGAGAAGAGTTAAGGCAGGGTATACACCTGCAATGCGCGTCTAACCACGCATGAGGCCTCGAGGTCGCAGTCGTCGTCGTTGTCGTCGTCGGCGTCAGGAGCAGGCCCGTGCGCACTGTGGTCACAAATTGGTCACGTCACATTACCGTGCCGAAGTTGGCAGCGCGACGCGCCGATCAGTACTGCACTTGAGATTCGCAAGTACAGCTTTCCACAATGAATTCAACATCGAAACTTAGGAAATCTCCTCCTTCTCCAAAACTCTCAGAGGCAACGAATCGCTGGTCGACTTCTCGAACCCTCCGGCTCGCCAGCCAAGACTTGTCTGTTTCCTTCCGGCCCACGACAGCTTCTGGCTCTGAGCCGCAAGTTGGAAATTTAACCCGTTTGCCTTCTTCTCATGTCGAGCAATATTGGACTGCTCGTGCCTTGTCTGCTGAGACTCTCCTGTCAGCGAGAGAAGTGCATCAAGAGGAACTACGAGCTCTGCTCTACTCTCAAGAAGTCAAACGCGCCGTTAGTCCATTTGTTGCTTCACATCAAGAAAGTCTATTGATGAGGACTGCACACTGCAGAAGGAGATCTCTACTCTTATAACACAACATAAAGAAAAACATGCTCACTTGGAAAGGCTGGTGGTATGTACTCTGGTAATGCTCCGATATCCAGTCTCCATTCATGAGTTGCAGATCATCCTACTTGTATTCATTTTATTTCTTGTGGTGTTGATCATATACCTTGCCACTCATCACACCCGTCAAACCTCTGCCCGACCAGCTTCACATTTCACCATACCCATCCTATCCCCCTTCACATCAGTGGTACGTTTTCCCTTGTTCAAAACCTGCTTCTGGTAGTTTCTAAGTACAGTGCTTGATTATTAAACGCGCTTTCAGGTCGAACATGAAACATCAGTTATTGGTTCCAAGACTATAACTATGGTGCTAGTGCTGCTGGCGGCTTTCGCGTATTTCTTAATGCGACACCGCCTTTCACGCTCCCTTGGTTAACACCAGCAATGCTAAGGTTGATAAACTGATACCGCTGTTCTCAAAGCTGGGCTTTGGTGACCACCTCGCGTCCGCTTTTTGGGTTGTTGGATCCTTGTCAGCTGTCAAGCCCAACAGCAGGACCTTCTCCACTTGACAACTCTGTTGTGGGTGGGTTATAATGGATGAACGGGGCACCTTAGTATGTGCTGTCGTTTGGCTCCGGCAAACAGCCATGCGAAGCATTACGTTTCGTCTCCTGGCATTTCTGTGTACCGCGTTGGAGGCTGCACTACAACCGCATACCCGATGCCGGCACAGGTGGCTGTTGTGGCTTTTCTTTTCCTTCAGGGTCACCCCAGCACGTATCTCTCTGCCTACAACTACGAGTTCACGTCGGGCTGAAAACACAAAACATCAAAAATCCTTGACGGGATTGACCCCACCTGCCTCAGCGAACTCGTCAACATTGCACGAGTCTCCCCAGCTATATTGGACGCAGCTCATATACAACTGCACGCACCAGGCGCGGCACCACGAACTCTCCATGCACACATGTGCTACCCGCGATCGTTCTTTCCGTTTAACATGGTGGCGCACCGCACCCTCTATAACCCCCCTCTACCTTACACATTCAGAGTACATACAATCAATACCATGCAAAATAAACAACGACACGACCTTCACTTCGCCGATGCCCGCGCCATTGAAGTAAGTGGCACAGTCACCTGCCACCAAAGAACCATCCCTAGACCAACAATGCCGTGGAAAATACCCCAAAGAAGCTCTGGCGTCACCTTGTATCTACGAAAAATGGTTAGCCCACAACGTTGGGCCTCACGATTGGCATAGATCTATAAACAATACGCACTGTTCCATGAATGGACCGAACGAGTGCGGGATGAAGCGCGGAGACTGGAAGAGGATCGTGGACGCGATACTGTGATAGATACAAAGTCCCATCGCGAATGCACGTTTTCCGGGCAGGAATTCTGGATTGCACAGGCAAAGAGGAGAAAAGTCTAAGTAAGTAGTTTTCATATTTTGGTATGGGAATTAGGCACACCAGGAAGAGAGAAGCACAGCAAGGAGCTCAGGCATGATGCGAGAACTAGCGCAGAGTACATCTGAGGTTCCAATAGCAAACGCCAGTGTTCAGTTCACGTTACTACAAGACTTGTGTCAGAAGCAGAGGGCGTATGTACCTTGACGATCACCAAGGTCGTGTTGTTGAGCTGGAGAAATGGAAGGCTCGCAGGTGACCAGAGCCCTTGGAAGGCGATAGGAGCTTCGAGAGCAATATGCAGGAGGAACACAGCAGAACTATATGAAAGTTTTTTAGTTTCAGCTTCACAAGTTGATGATTATTCGAGAAGAATAAATGAGAATAACTATTAGGATTGAGGGCTCACAGCGGACTCCGGACGCCTTCGATGGACATGAGTGGTACTAATGGTGGGGGTAGGACGGATGGAAGAGAAAGTTCAGTCGAAAGCCAACCGAGATAAGAAATTCACAAGGTCAAAGGGTGCCTGAGAAAAATTGTTCGAATGATGAACAGATTCCACAACGAGCCATTCGATGTACGCGTCGAAGCGGCTTGGGACATTGAGTGCCTGTGTAAGACGTGGAAAGAGTGATAAAAGTGGATCGACCGGGAGCAAATGGCACTTCGAAGACGATAGTGAGAGGTTCACAGAGGCATGAGAAAATGCAAAGGAGGTTCAAGTCCAATTATGCATGATGCGCGTTGCGGGAAGTTGGATCTCTTCACCTTTAGGGCAAATTGTGGGTAGTAGCTTTCCTTGACTGCACCAAGCTACTTAGTCTCCCTTGGGCAGCCATGAAAAAAGGCTCATGTGTTATGTCCGTCGATGATTCAAGTTTTTCAAGTTCACTATCTAAGGGGTAATAATGTGTTATGTTCACAATGTTTATGTCGCTGTAGTGGCTGAGTGGTTTCTTACTGTTTTCATTTTGTGAGTTGTGCGCGAGGCTCGAAGTTCGATTCCAAGTTGTGCCGGCTACTTTTATTTTTTCGAATTTCGTGCTCACCTCGGAAATCTAGCACTTCAGATTATCTTGTTGCCTCTCTTTAGCTTCTAAGTGATAATAAGAAGATTGTTTCATTAATCCAGAGTCTGAGAAGCCTTAATCAATCTGATTGCATTGAAAAATACTTCTACCTAGCGTTACATAGTGTACGGTAAGAGCATCCAGGTCAGCTGGTCCAGTAATGTTCATTTTGCAGCTGAGGTTGCTTGACAGATCGAAATATACTTACAGCTGGTGTCATGGTGAGGAGTGGAATGGTAGCGTCATTTTGAGGATGGGCCGGAGGGCAACATAACGCCGTCGCCGTTATTGTCATCCGAGGGTTTGTTGTTGTGAGTGAGTGATGGGGTGCCATTGATTCCGCCTGATGGACCTGTATGTTCGCGGGATATTCTAAGTAGTTCCTCAGCCCTTTCAGTAGGACAAACGCACCTAGTTGAGTTTCCCGCTTCACGGGTCTCTCGCCAGCCCTCGACAGATCTCGAATGTATCGCGACTGCCCCATGTTACCTACCGCTTCGTGATATTGGTCTTAGGTGCCCTCACATCTGTGTCCATGGGCAGAGTCGCATCGCACCCGAGCATCTTCGTGATCTCCTGTGCCAACCACAAAAGGGAGCATGAGTGGCTTCACTTGGTCAATCAGCATGCTGATGATTTTGGGCACTCACCGGGGCCGAGCTGACACCATTGTTGCTGTGAGAATGAGTAAAGGAAGCATGACTGCTGAAAAGAGAGGTAGCAGTCAGTTTTGCTTCAGATTAGTGGGACAAGTAAGAGCAATGAGGGACTGACTTTGAAGACTTTGCTGAGAAACACAGCCTATCTGTGAATCAGGCTGCAGATTAGGTGGGTTGCAGCAACAAAACACGTTGAGCGCGTCCAAAACGCGTCGCGTCCAAGATGGCCGTTCGCGGTTGAATTGAAAGCCGGCAGCGGATGGGAACAACTTACCAGATTAGGCTGTGGCTGTGAGTGTTATGTGTTATGTCCCACATAACCATCGACTGACATAAGTCATGAGCCTGAAAAAAAGAACATTTGTTTGGGAGAGTGAGGCTACTGTATTCGCGATCGGCTGTTCCTGGCCCTTCTTGGCAGTCGATCATCCGTTCTCGTAAAGCGATTTGGTCATTCCAGCTTACACTCAACCGCTGCTTATTTTCTTGGTCCCTGCTGACAATACTGTAGAGCAAATTTTCATGACCACACCTAGCGCGAGGTTCATAAAACCAAGAAAAATGCTACATAGAGAGTTCCCATCCATCCCCTTTCCAAACGCGCTCCATAAATACTCATATCCAAGATGCCGGATGCTCGCCAGAATATTGTCGTCGTTGGCGGGGGTGGCGCAGGTGCCCCAACCGCTAGACAGCTTTCTGCGAAGCTCGACCCATCCAAGTACAATCTCATCGTCATCACCGCCCGCCCCTATTTCGCACATCTCGTCGGTTCTATTCGTGCATCTGTGACCTCGGAGGGCAACTTCGCGGAACAGATTCTCATGCCGTACGATAAACTCTTCATCAAAGGCAACGGTAAAATCGTCGTTGGGCAGGTCACCTCCATCACCGACCAAGGTTCCGAGGGTGGTCACGTTACGCTCGCCAGTGGAGAAAAGGTCGATTATTCCGTCCTAATTCTGACACCTGGGAGTATTTGGGATGGGCCCGTCGCCATGCCAAACACCAAGCCGGAGACTTTGAAATGGTTTGGTGACTGGCGCACACAATTTGAGAAGGCAAACGACATTTTGCTCGTTGGGGGTGGTTCAGTTGGAGTTGGTCAGTGATACCCTCCTACCCTCTCCATATTATCCTGACAAGAAATTCATCTATAGAATTCGCTGGAGAAATCAAGGACCTGTCACCGGTATTCCTAAGTCCTTCAGGAACTGCCGCGTTCATTTGTCTGATTGTTTCTCATACAGACCAAGAAAGTAACCATCATCCACAGCCAGAAACAACTCCTCAACGGTGCCTACCCAGACAAGTTCAGAAAAGACGTCGAGCGCCGTCTCCAACTTCGGGGCGTTCACCTCATCTTGGGTGACTATGCCCCCGAAGATGCCGCTACAAACCCCGAGAAGACAGTCACGACGCGCAACGGCAAGGAATTACACCCCGACCTCGTCGTAAGCTCCTAACCATGTCATCCGTTGAAACTCAAATATGAATACCTCTCGAAAGATTTCATGCCGCGGTCCACGCCCCAACACCTCCTTCATCGCGTCCTCACTCGGCGCCGAGACCCTCAACGCGTCGGGGTTCGTCAAGATCGCACCCACATTTCAACTCAAATCCCACCCTCGCATCTTCGCTGCAGGCGATATCACCGATCTCAAGGAACAGAAACAGGTTGGCAAGTATCGCTGGCATGCCCCGGTCGTTACCACGAACATCTTGTCGGTCCTCGAAGGCAAGACACCTTCAAAGTTTTACAAGGGTTCAACAGAGATGATCGTCATCACCATCGGGAAGGTCAGCACGTGGACACCTTTATTCACTGGTTTCCTCACTGACCAGACTTTTAGAATGGCGGTGCTGCCTACTTTGGTTTCCTCTGGGGCCTTATGTTCGGTGATTGGATTTCGTCCCTTCTTAAGTCGAAGAATTTGATGATCGGTATCGTGCGGAGTGCTCTTGGGCTTGAAGCCTCTGATTAGTGGTTGCTGTACCTTGATCTCGAGATTTGCGCTGGCTGCTAGAATGGAAATTACGAACTTCTTTACATGGACGTCATAGGGCCCACAACGAAAGTTTGCACGGCGTGATACATCAGAACGAAGAGACGAAGCTTTTGCACATACAAGAAACCGTTTTCTTCCATACGCGTGCTATCTATCAGTTCGGAAATGAGCAAATAGTAAAAGGAGATGCGCATCCTACCAGTGGTGAAATGAAGACCATGGCCAGTATGCCGTCCGCGGCCATAGAAGAACCGAGCAGGCTCAGGTTCAAAAATTTCCGGGTGATACCTAGAGTCCACTGGGTCAGCCTATGCACGAGTCATCGACTGAAGAGGTTCATGCCTTTGCCTCCATATACCCACAAGGATACTTGCAAAAGTCCGCCCTAAGTGGTGACTCCGGTCCTCATGATGCACCTCGATTTCATCTCAAATGCCCTCCTCACGCACTCCATACCCCTCAGCTCTTTCTAAAATTCACCTTGCAACCACTTCTTTCAATATCCTCAAAGAGTATGTCATCCAAGATAGCCTAGAAGACAAACCACATCGAACTCTAATAGATACATAGTATTAGGATCCAAGGTCGACAGCAAAAAACGCACGCGTATGAAGGGGACAGAGGGGCTCCTTCGATTTTCTCTGACATCGGTGGTAATGTCTTAAAAGCCTCGGTTCCGCCTGACAATTGATACATCGAAATGGGAGATCTGCCAAACCACGGCATTGAGAAATTCCTGCCATTACCCCGAGACTCTTGAGAATCCAACCGTCGCGTAATTTTTTCATTGTGGCAAGAGAGACAGTGGAAACATCAAGCATCTAGTACCTATGTAGATCGTATGTATAAATGAGCTGCGCCACATGTACCAATATGGGGCGTACAATTTTTCTCGTTATACGCACAGGAACAGCATTCTTGATCAAATATATTGCTAAGACGAGGGTAGCTGGCCACGATCGGCCTATATCAGGATACAAGAATCCTATCCCCGGCATGTCATGTTAAGAATGGACCATTAGTATCAGGGCACTTGACATGCTGAGCTTGTGAGCAGATCGTCAGAGTGAAAGGAAGTTAGGGAACCAAATGGATCGGCGGGATTGAATCAATTGATATAGGCAGATAGGATCCACATCAAAGCGAAGCAAATCAGGCAGCTACAGCGATTTAATTAGGAATTGTGGGAGGAGGGCTTCCATGACGAATAATATGCAAGTAGACTTGCGTACCAACTTTGCATCCACGAAAAATCTCGAAAAATGTCTTCCCTGGGGCATTCAAAGTTTCGGAACCGGGCTTTCGTAACATGGTAGAGGGGATCTCACGAGACGACCGACGCGCGGAACGAAAAGGCTGTTGTTGGTTGCCTTGAAAGTTAACAAACTCTAGTTTGAAATCACAAAGCCAGTCTACTTGAAACTTGTTCGTGGGCGTTGCCCATGGACAAGTAAAAGATATGATCGAGAAGTGCTCACAAAGTAGAGTACACCAAAGAGTATCATCGTGCTGTTGTTTGCTGCCCTGCTGTCTTCTCTGTCACTTTATCGACCAGTGGTGCATCAGCGGCATGCGAAGTTGGAACTTCGAGCCTGGAATTGCCCTCCCTGTGAGGCGATCGCATGTCGCCTTTGAAACCTATGTAGTAAATTCTTGATACTTCTTCGCCGACAGCTTCGCTCTGTTTATTGATGCATTTGAGAATGACTGCACCTTTAATACGTGCAAGGTGACTTACGAAAAAAAGGGACAGTGAGGTAATGCTGGTAAAAGCGGCTACACGAAGTGGATATTCAATGACGCCGATCTCTCCTTCGAGGAGACTAATATTAAGTTGCGGCTTTACTGATTCTGCATCTGCAAAGTCGATGATAGTTGGATGATTTGCGTAGATTCTCAGATGGCGCGGCGCATGTTCGCCTCTCCCTTGCACCCGATCAGTATCCATTCCAACTCTACATCGGATATGAGGATAACTCACCAAGTTTCAGGAGTACCGACTTTATTCTGACATTTTGCGTGAAGGGAACATGTATGATAATCTTGCGAAAACATCAATCTCAAGAAATTGCAGTTCATGGTGGTCACTTCAGACCTGGTCGTCTACACCAGAGTCGGCGAACTTCTCCGTGTCGTCTCGTTCATCCCAGGGCTTGATTACAGTCTTTGCATCCTCTGGAACCGCCAGATTGAGTCCATGTACTCTTGCTCAAAGCATACGACGATGAGAGACCCAGGTAACACCAACCCATTCTGAAACGACTCATGGCTCACTTGTCTTTGTCAATCACCCCAAAAAGATTTGCAAAATCTGTTCCCGCTATGCTCGAAGCTACCGAGTTCGTATCTTGCGACGACATGAGAAATAGGGCTGGACGTCGTGATGAACGATGAGTGAAGGCAAAATGGTCATGTGACCATCAAGCAAAAATTTGGTGGAAACTGCACTTGTTGAGCTCCCATCACGATGTTCCGGCTTTCTCGACATTTTGCTCGTACAGGTCGTATTTCGCGCGTGCTACGCGTGCAGGTGCCTTCGGGGTCGAATCGCTCTCTTGCGGGCTCACTAAGGCGTCAATATGCCAGCGCGACGCCTCCCAGACGGCCAGTCAATAAGTTCGATAGACTTTTCGCGTCCTTGCGACCCGGGATGAAAGAGGAGGAACTGGCCATGACAATTGCAGCACTTGTCTGGTCAACGGACAATGCAGCGAAGCTTGAGAACCTCCAGGCTTCACTGCAGCCGTACATTGCCAAATTTAACAAAGACGCACTGTACACGAAAGTGAATCACTACATCGAGAATCCACCGGCAGATAATTTTGATTCAATAGTGGCTGCATCGCCTCTTGGTATGTCTATACAGCTCACTGAATTCGGAATATCTCACCTTCGTGCGCTGTAGCGGCATCGGAAGTAGAAGTTAAGCCTTCGGCAGAAACGTCGAAACGGCCTACCTCTGTCAGATTCTCTGCCGAGAAACAGGCGATCGGAGGCGAGTTTATCATGCTTTCTAATCCACCAAATATTCACAACTTAGTGCAGACCTGCCGGACGACCCATCACTTCCCCTTCCGTTCGACCAGCTGATGTCACACTTGCAAAACCCGGAGGTGCGGCGCACCATTGAACTGCTGGACAATGAAGAGCGACAAGAGCTTTTCTCTTTGGTTACGGCGGCGGTAGAGGACGATGAAAATATGGATCCCCTACTCCACGTGGCAGAATTTTTGTCATTACATGGAATTGGTATCCGGTACCAACGACGCGTTCAACCCATCGTGGAAGAGACACCCATAGACTACATGGCTGAATTCCTTGCTCTGACGGGTGAAACCGCTGAGGACTTCGAAGGTTGGAGAGTCTGAAATCTCAGCTTTTTCTCAACTCACGTTCGATGCAGATCCAGAGGATGCTGCATTGGCTGCCGAGGAATCTTCGTCAATGGAACCTGAGCCAACACTAGCTGCCGAAGAGTCCTTACTAGGTACTTGCTCTATTCATTTTCCCATGCTCTGATCTTTATCCGGCACGTCAGACTCGACCCCTGCTCCCGCAGCGCCCCAAGGCGACCCTTACCCTGATCTAATGACCCCCGATCCTCTCCTCGATTCACGCGACGTCCTGGAGCTACCTCCAGACGAAGAGAGCCCATATCACAACCGCGTCGTCATCCGCAACCACACCTCCATCTTCAACGAGGCGCTCGAAGAAGACGGCTTTGATTTCGGTGCAGAAGACTACGTGCCCACCAAAACTGACGAGACGGAGGAATCCGCGAGCTCGCTCGAAAATTTGCCCTTCACCCCCGCCCAGCTCTCTAGATTCTATCGCTTCCCCCTCATCCGCAGGCGTATCACACAGCAGACTGGCAAGGGCAAAATTCACCGACAGTTTGTGCTCATGGTTGTCGGAAACGGCGATGGACTGGTCGGGTACGGTCAAGGTAAGGACGACGACGCGTCGCGTGCCGAGGCGAAGGCATATGCGCAGGCAGTACGCAACATGGACTGGGTAGAGCGGTTTGAGAAGCGCACGATCTGGACGGAGATGGACACGAAGCTCGGTGCGACACAGCTCATCATGCGTCCACGGCCTGTCGGTTTCGGCTTGCGCTGCAACCCCAATCTGCATCAGGTGCTGAAGGCTGCTGGGATCAAGGACGTCAGCGCCAAAGTATGGGGCAGTAGGAACCCCATCAATGTTATTAAGGCTGCGTTCCGCATGCTGCAGGCTGGACATGCGCCGCTAGCGATGGGCGATGGTATTGGGGGTCCCGGAAGGAAGCTCAATAAGGGCAGTGGGCTAAGAAGTAAGAGTGATGTGGAGCGCGAGCGTGGAAGACAGTTGATCAGTTTGAGGAAGTAATATGGAATTCGATTGGTGACGGTTCCTCCAGGTGTGCCATTCGCTCACCTTGCATTAAGTATCTAAATCATTATAATGCTATTGTCTCGCGCACCACTCGATACAAAGACTTTTCACTCCTTAATGAGTTTTATGGCATCGCGAACGGGAGGTGTGATTCGTAGAGACAATGGCAACTTTCAAATTTCACAAATGTGAATTCAATTTCTGTATCGGACCAGCTCTGTACGCAACTGGGATAGCCTAGCCGATTGTTGCGACTTTTCCGGGGATAGATTCTCAGAGGACACCCGACGACAAATGCGTGTTCAGGAAGACGTACTATGTCAACCACTTGGAGCCCTGAATACTTCGTCTACGTTTCAATTTCGCCAGACTGAAAAAAGCCCGAAGCCGTCAAATGCTTCTGATTTTATGGCGAGGCTGTACATTCGTATTCGTACAACGTGCTACAGAATGCGGAGATCGGTAAAAATACGCTCCACGATGAAAGGTAAAATACAGTAATACCTAGGACATTAAATTTACGAATCAGCCTCCAGGCCCGAATGAGCGGGGGAACTTGTTACTACAACGTATGGGTGCGAGTGTGGTAGGACGCGATATCCATACAATGATGGTGACGACCACTAGGGGTCAATAAGAATAGTTGTGTGCGAGTGGAGAGTTGATGCTACGATGATGATGATGCTGCGAGATGGATGACGATGGAAGAAACCGATGCAGATGCAAATGAAGGTGTTTATGGAGTTCCAAAATAACGAACGAAGGGGATGGGGATGAGGGTAGATTGAAACAAGAGAAAAGTTGAAAGGTGAAGAGAACGTTGCAAGGGCTCTGACCCAAAAAGGGCGGCACGAAATCTAAAACGAGGGGATGCTACGCCGTCTCACTGTGCGCCAGCGTATGCAAAGAATTTTCCAGACATGAACCAGTGGCGGGGCGAGCGAAAATGCGAAGGTCGCTGATCCTGCGGAGTATGCTGGACCTCATGCGTCGTGTGCTGGAGGCTCCCTTGCGGCGTCGGTACATGAGCCCAGGGAGCCGCGAAAGGTGCCGCAAGAGCCTCTTGATTGCTCTGAGTGGCTGCACGAGATTCAGCATCACGATCCCGTCGATATGGTTGCGGCGGATTCGGTGGAGACGGCGGAGGAGTCGATGGTGGTGAACGAGGGAAGAATTTGATAGGATTGAAGATGCTAGACGCCTTGCGCTTGGAGCCATCATGGGATTTTTTGGACGCGAATATTGAGAGTGAAGGCCTTGAGGGAGGGATAACGTCGGTCATTATGGCATAAACGGACGGGGAAGGCTGACTTGGCTGGGAATGCGGGAGACACTGTACCTGCGTGCGGTATTCAGACCAAGCTGTGTTCGGGGAAGGCGTCTCGGATCTTGTGAAGGCCATTTCGCCGCTGTCGACGGAACTCCCGCTCGAGGAGTATGCTGACGGGGATGACATCCCGGTGGCTGAGAAGTTCCATATCGACGGGGACGTCATCTCCTTGTCGTTGAAGGACGCGGTAATCGACACTGGATGAGCCATTGACACCTTGGACTCCGACGCTGCGCTTGCGAAGAAAAAAGAGGAAGCATAAGGATCGTACTCGACCGCGGTCTGCATCATAGATGTCCCAGTCGAACGGGAGGTGGCCATGCTCGTGGTCTGGTTATAGAACCGTGGTTGAGCGAAATTTGTATCAATCGTCAGTCCCTTCCGAGGAGTGGCAGTCACTTTGCTCCCAAAAAGCATGTCGATGCTGTTCGGCGTGACGGGCAATGAGGAAGTGCCAGCAGAAACAGGCGACAAAGGTGTTGATGATCGGTCTCGCCGCGATATCGATGATGACGGGGATTCATACGCCCACGTTGCCCCACACGATGAAAACTCCGTCCATGGTGCCCCGTACGACGAGTCTTCCGCAACAGAGCCAGCGGAGAGTCTCGCAAACACAATCTCCGAGGTCGAATCTTTGCTCCAGTGGGAAGTAAATTCTTCCCCGGCTGATTTTGGAGGAGGCGTGCTTTCTTTTGTGTCTTCCGATGAATCGCTGTCGATGTCCATCCCCGACTCCCATGGGCAGCGCGCCATGCTGCCCTCGAAGATGACGCCGTCGGAATAGAAGGTCTCGACCTCCTCAATGGCGTGGCGTAGTTCACGTAGAGTCATTCGCTCTCTCCAGTCAACCTCCAGCATGCGGGTCAGAATGTCGTTGACTTCAGGAGAAATGGGGAGAACAGTAGGAAGAAAGTTGAGGGGGTCACGTAAGTACGCGCAGAAGGTCTGATCGTCTGGAGTGGCGGACTTCCAGGGATTCCGGCCAGTGGCCAGGTTGAGAAGGATGATGCCCAGCGACCAGATGTCGTTGAACATAGGCGAGTAGTTGCCAGTGGGTGCAAACTCTCCGCCCTGGCATTCTACGAAATGGGAATGAGGGTTAGCAGGAAAAGAGGTGCCAAAACATAACTGACCTGGACTCATGTGGAACACGCTTCCTGTACGGAACTCCTCGCTCACTTTGTCAGTGGTTGCGAGGCCAAAATCGGTGATGGCGACTCGGAGGCCATCGTCGAAGCAGAGAATGTTCTCCGGCTTCAAATCACGATGATAAATACCGAGGCTGTGGCAGTACTCAACTGCGTCGAGCAGTTGCAGGAACACATGCTTGATCAGGGCGTCATCGCCAAGGTACCTGCAGCTAT
Source organism: Hypsizygus marmoreus (assembly GCA_013433165.1). Lineage (NCBI taxonomy): Eukaryota > Fungi > Basidiomycota > Agaricomycetes > Agaricales > Lyophyllaceae > Hypsizygus > Hypsizygus marmoreus. Next base: position 1,963,715 of record CM024084.1, on the reverse strand, counting down.
GCAGAATCTGCGTGAACAAGTCATGGTCGGGTGCGTAGTCCATAATAATGTAAGTGCGGCTATAATCCTCAACGACACGATGGAGGGTGACGACGCCCGGGTGAGACGATGCGATCTGGTGAAGCGCAATCTCACGGATGTGGATTTGCCGCTGGCGGGCCGTCTGGTGTGCCTGCGAAACGAGGCATTTGACGGCGTAGGACTTGGGGCTGGGGGACCGAACGTCGACTGCGCGATAGACGACGCCGTAGCCGCCCACACCTAGCACCTCCACGAGCTCGAGGGAGTCTCCGTCAATGAGAGTCCCGACGGGAGGGTGGCTATCAGAGGATACAGCGGCTGAGGTCTTATGCGACATGGAGGCTGTATGGAAAAAGGATGGTCAAGGGACCGAGGAGTAGTGAGCACCAGTGCCAACAGGACTTCGAAATAGAGAGAAACCGCCAGAAGACGGAGCATTATAAAGTCGACAACGTTTTCGCCAAATCGTGGGTAAACGTGACTGACGTCCCTTTCGTGCGTGGAGAACATGAGGTATCAAAACAAGTTACTCACAAGGCGCCGGGCACGCTCTGATGCGTCGACAACACCTGTCAGATTAGAAATTAGGGTGGAGTGGATTTTGAGAGATACCCGAAAAACATATACCTCGATATTCCATGGCAGTATATATCTCGTCGGATGTGGGGGCGGGAGAACATCCAAATTCGGAACTCGGAGATGTGGTCATGAGGCGGTGCCGTTCCCGAGACACGCCATCTCCGTTGTTCGAAAGGTAAATCTGAATCAGGGTTCAAGATAGCATACCGATCGCTCGCTACGTATAGTGCAGTCATAGGAGATCGGAGTCAAGAGCCTGGCTTAGATAACCGTGCTCCGGTTAGAATATAGCACAGTGACTATATTCAACGATAAGGACGAAGAAAAAAGTGGCGCTTGCGCTCCGCCTTGAACACAAGTATTTCCGCCACGCCTTACCATGTCGTAGTTAGAGATAAGGCTCTGGGTACAACGTATGGGATTTCGAATCCGACTCATCAGTGACGCCAGTCATCCACCACATGTTTGCATTTCGAAATTTTGGGTTGGAACAACAGAGCACATTCGATCGACAGGGGCCGATATCAGTTTTCCCTTCCGCTTCTGGTCTGCTGGTCACCTCCTTGAGGGTACGAGATGGGGATAGGAGGTTACTGGGCATGTCGAGAGGGTGCGGGCGAGAGTAAAGTTTTTGCACGGTTGTGCGTCAGCCGATCCGATCGTGCGAGTCGTCGTCCACCGGTCGTTGCCTGTAGTGGGATCCAGACTGCGGAGTGCCATCATCGTCAGTAACTTGTGCATGCATTGCCCCTCTGGCCACTGGATCGTCCATTACGCTGCAATTGAAAGCTTTGGAAGTTTGATAGGGCCCTGCTTCGCAAGCCCTGGAATGCCAGGCACGGTTCGGAGAGGACACTGGAACGAGACAGAGGCGCTGCCGCTGTAATGCGTTCCAAAGCACGTGACAGGAATCGTATCGACTTCTTCAGTGACGAGACCTGCATTCCAAGATGTCCACTCCATCCAGTCTTCTTGGAATTCACTAGGACCGCCAAGAACGTCACTGGATGACCGACAATATCTTATCTTCTGTCAGTATCGCGCGACGGCTCGCAACTCGCAACAGCAAAGGTCCACGACACCGAACCCAGGAGTACATATTTCCAACTCCAGTTATCGGACCCTATGCTTGTCCACAGCTCGTGAAAATTCGGAATCAGGATAGGGACGTTGAAGATTCCCTGTCGTGTAAGTTATCAAGTTATTAAGGTGCAAGTAGCAACGTTCTGGCGTTTCAATGGACGCCGTCGATCGAGAAGTCCAGATTCCGACGTCTCCGTGGTGAAAGTCACGAGCATCGTCGACAGGGGTGTCCATCTGCCTCTGGATATATAGTTGTTGCCGACGCACGCGAGGAGAAGAATGAGCTCGGAGGATCAGGTCTATTATCACAAGTTGATCCCTAGAAGGACGTGTACGGTGTCGATTATGCATACCTCAGAGACTTGTTTTGGATGGTGGATAGCGAGCCAGCGCAAGGACCTGAACGCATTGATAGCTAAAACCGTCGTGGTCCGTAATGTTCAGGATCAAAGACCTGGGTAATATACGTAAAGTAGACGCGGTTGTTGTCGCTCAAAATAGTTTTGAACATCAGGTTGGCCAGAGACTCCTGTGGTCAGCACTTTGTCGGCACATTGAACTAAAGTAGCTGTAAATTAGCCAAGCCTGCACTGCTATGCAAGAACCACGTACCTGATCGCGAGTGTTTGTTCGCAAAATACAGCTGACGATGTCATCCAGTTCTGGAGTGTAGACTAGTGTGCCGTTGTTGGTACCATCTGGCCGATGAAATTTCACCCTAGCGCCGAAGAAAGTTAATGATTGGTCGGACAATGGATTCTGGCCCAGATTCCAAGGACCCTGCATGCATTACTTGGCCAAAGTTCCTGGTGGCTCGCTGGTAGCGTGTTACGTTCAGCGTGTTACATTCCTCCTGGAGTAAAGAGAACAATGAACAAAATTCTTGAAGGTCTCGACGTTGGCCGGAGTTGATAGAGAGACGCTGAGACGTGACATTTGGCGACGCGTTTGTTTAGTCACACGTGACAGCCTCACGTTGATTTGTTTGTGGTTGTATGCACGTGATGCCAAATTTAAAATGATTTGGTTTGGATCCGACTTGTCCTTGTACTTCGAGTAACGCACCTTTCTCATCGTCGTCTGTAACGTCGGCGAGCCCTGTAATCCAGTGCTCCACATCGCAGAAATATCTCTGCTGATTGTATACTTATTTCAGTATCAATCGCTCGGCACCGTCGTCCTTCACCTGTTCAACACTTCGTCACACGATGTCTCTTCGAACCTTCACCGTTTTCCAGGATGTTCCATCCAGCGATGCAGCAAAATCGACGACTGCCACTGCTACGGCCCCGACGACATCTCCAGTCTTGTCATCGAAACCTATAGTGATCAACCATGCCACAACTCCTACCACCGCCGAGAAGGAGAACGTCGACCCCGTCACAGGCGAACGGGCTGGGCCCAGTAATAACAACTCCAAGAAGAGGAAGACCTCGGTGCTGGTCACCAAGGTCCACATGCCTCTTGGTATGAAGAAGCAGAAAGAATCGGAGGAGCTCAACCCTGAGCCAAAGAAGCGTAAGGCATCTTCTACGTCTGCGGCGAAGGGTAAGGCTACTGTGAAGAAAGATGGGAAGGCCACTGGATCATCGAGGAAGACGACGAAGAAGCCATCGCGTAGGCTGTCGCCTATGCCGAAGGTTGATGAGGAGGTGGAAGCTGGTCGCGAGCGAGAAAGGCTCAGTCAAGCCCAGATCGACTCTCGGTGCTACGAGCTGACGGTCACGCCCTTGGCCGACGTTTCTCAAGCGTACGAGGAGTGCCCACGCATCGTACAGACTCCTGCCGACGACGATAACTATAAGTTCCAACCCGTCAAGGTCAATGATCATTGTTGCTCTATTAATAGACTATGTACTGATGCATTGTATACAGGCATCCTCAGTGGAGCCAGAGATTCGCGACTACTTCTCATCCCCCCCTCAGTCTGCTGTGCTACCTAGGTCATCGACTACTCTGCCTACGCCCTCTTTGGACAGTCGGACTTTCTCCACCCCAGAGCGCAAGAAGATCTACGCCGCGTTCACCTTCACCTCGCCGTCCCCCACGAGCGAACGCTTTAGCAAGGCCACCCGCGCCAGCAGCGTTCCGCGCCTTGAACTCGTGTAAAACTACCCTCCGACCGCCTAGCATGCCATATGTCATGCACTGCCACCCGCCCAAGCCGCATGTCCGGCCCGTCGGTTTTTGCTGACGTCGTGCTCGTGTCTTCCTTTCTACCCTATTGGCATCCTGTCTCCTCTGTCTCTCGGGTCCGGGCATAATGGCCGCGAACCACGCATCCGCATATGAACAATTGCTATCCTATCGCATCGCACAACCTATACTTGCAACCTTACCCTGACAATGCATCTACCGCACGTCGCATCATCATTTCATCGTTCCTCATCTCGATCATGTCATCGTCCTCGTTTCTTGTTTTCTGTCCATTGACCTTTTTCACTTTATTCATCTGTGCATACTTGGTTTATTAGTACATATATCCTTCACGGTCGTCACCATCCACTCTTACCCCACCTCATCATTCACGGATTCATTGCTCTTACTTTGCCCCATTTCATACACCCTTATCCTATCCTACGCTTTCTTTCGTCTTGGCTTTCCACACATTATTCCTCTTGTATACTTGGCTTCCGAGGAAAAATAACAGTGAGAATGATTGTTTTGTATTCGCGCTGAGCATCCGACAGGTACATTCCACCGCTGCAAGTCTAGAAACACACTAGCTTGGATTCAGCAACGCTGACAAGATCGATCGAAGGCGAATCGAAGGCACCAATGTCACTACGTCAACGCCTCATGCCCTTCTCATGGCTGTGCACTCGTCTTATTGCCTCTCGCCCTTTGCTCGCCCCGATGAACGGTTTCTGCATCAAACCACCAGACAGCACAAGCCGGCGGTCAGATGTTCTCGATAACTTGACGATTCGACACGCAGATCCCAAGTGTCATCAGCAACTTTCCATTCTCAAGTCACACATCTATGTTGGACAATAAGTACCAACTCTGAATACGAAAGAAATGCTTCCTTCGAGTCCGATCGATCATGCAAGAAATGCATTCGCACTTCGATGTCAATATTCGCTACGTCCTGCATTCCTGCGACCCGCAGGATACCCTTGCTCTTGTTCTAATACTGTCCCGGTATTTCCTCTGTCTTTCGTCGTGCCACCTCCGATTTGTGCTTCTGTTGACTGCGTTCTGTCTGTCATCACGATGTAACTCCGTACGCCACCGCGCGGTGCCCTTTGTATGGTGGGAATGGACGTAAAGCACGCGAAGGTCTGCGAGACAATTAAGTATCCTGGTGAGACACTAGTGCTTAGCGAGGCACTGAAGCTTTGCGGGTGGAAGGGGTTGAGATCTGCACAAACGCCAGTCAAGACATCCGCACCACATCATACAATAAACAACCTACCTCCCCCAATGCCATCCGCATTTCCAAATCCCACAATGATCTCATCACTGCATCAAGCCTCTTATTCAAGCCATACGTATAGGATAGCGTCTTCTTCATCATACCCTCCACCTCCAACGCCGGCTCCAACAAACCTGCCTCCACGAAACCTTCAATAGCGCGCCCATACGTCGTCAGCCTTGGCGTCACTACTTTGACTTCCCCATCAGGGCCCATCCCCTGCAACCCCTGCCCCGTCGCTGAACCCTTTTCAATCTCCTTCAACATCCTGATCGCCTTATCTGTCTTCCCTGCCTGAGCTAGCACACCGATAAGGACCTCGTATTCTCGCTGATTCAGCACACGACCGCGCACGCGGGCATCGTTGAGGACTTGCAATGCAGCATCAGCCCCGCTGCACCGCCCGAACGCCGAGATGAAGGTGGAGAGGACCTCGCTGCGTTCGCGGGTGAACGTGCGTTGCTTGCTCAGCGCATGCAGGTAGTCGCTGTAAAGCTTGCGGATGGTTCGTTCTGGGTTTGGTAAGTCCAGTGAAAGCTTGATGATGGCTTTCATCAGGAGCCACCGGTCATGGAAGGCGTGCTTGGGATATGTAGATTCTGGGATTCTGTAAATTTTCTGCTCTACGATCTGCGCGAGTGTACGAGAAAAGGTATCCGGAAGAGGAATCATGGGCGTCAGGTAGGCGAGGAAGAGGCCCACAATCTTTTCATATTGCTCTTCGATGTTGTTGTACCTCAGCTCGGCCTTCATCCAGTTCAATGCGACGTATTCACTCTTGCGCAGAGCGCGGTGCCGCAACCATGCGACCACGCGCGGCGACCCACCCACAGTGGTGAGGTCATCCAGAAAACGGATAATTTGTATTATCTCTGGCATCCTGTCGCGCTTCAGCCAGCGTGAGATGAATCGCAGTTGGAAAGCCACCGTGGTTCGCGAGACTGGTCGGTCCTTTAGTTCCTCACCTACGAGTATCCAAGGGGGATTGGGGTTATTCACAACGACAGGCATCATGGAGGGCAGGGATTTGTCGGCGTCGTTTATATCAGTATATAAAGCACCGCGCTGTGTGGGTTGAATAGTGCGCTCAGGGTGCGAGACGTTCAAACGAAATGGCGTGCGTGACGTGGATGGTTCGATGCGTCGATCTCCCCGAAGGGTAGCACGGAAATACATATGCTCCACTTCGTCTACATCGTCACGACGCCCTGCGTTACGAAGTGAGTCCAGAAGAAGCATATACGTTTCTTGGGCGAAGTCATAGTCGCGATCAAGCCGCATGAACTGTATTGCTTGAGAAAGCCACCCCGCCTGGCAGAAACAATGGATAGCAAGGCTCCGACAATTCCTGGACGCCGCATCTGCTCTCTCGGGCTGGTGTGCCAGCCAATACTGCATTGCAGCCTTCTCCACATCATGCATAAATGTTGCTCCGACCTCCGGGGTCGAAAAGCGAACGAGAAGATCCAGAATTTCTTGTAATATGGGATCCACGTAGCCCAGTGATGCCGCAATAACCCCAAACCGAAGGATCACAGGGAGGCGAACCACAGGCTCACCACTTTGCAAAAGGGAACGACGGGTAGCAATAAATGGCCCCGGATAGACGGGGGGATTCGAGTGGTCATAGGCCGGGACGAATGAAAACCATGTAGTGAAATGAGCAATGCATTGATCGACGTTGGACCATTGCAGGTTCGAAATGGCGGCTTGCTCATAAATCGGATGGGGTTCAATTTCCGCACCGCTTTCCAAAAACTGGATACGTAGACGGTCTGCTGCACCATACTTCTTCTCCTGCACAAGATCCACCAAGGCCTTGTTAGAAAGTTCTGGCAGGTTCCCAGGCATCTGTTCAGCGTCGTCATAAAGCCATGCAGTCGTGGAGGCTCCTGATATCAGATGACCAATAGCTGAATGTGATGATGATCTACGGTTAACAAAGTCCATTCTTGCGAATGGCCGATGAAGAAGAGGATTACACATTCCAGGCGAACTCCAAGGATGACTGACTGGGAGAAGACGCCCATTATTCGGCCGGATGATTATCTGCTGCTCAGCAATGACAGCGCGTGGCTTCACCCCAAGTTCCGGTATGCATGGCTGTATGAAACCATTCCCAGATTTTGATTGCTTCGCGTTCGAAAGTATGAGAGCGCGTCTAAGTTGCCCCCAAAAACCCCGACCTGAAGTGCCCCAGAGTGCTAAAAATCTCATATCATGTCTATACTTTCGATCAGCTGTTGAGTTACGGCAGGCATTTGTAAAGCGACGCACTCACCAGCTAGCGAATTGAAAAACTCGTTCCTCCTCCCTGGTCGAATGCTACTTACAGTTGGTTTTGCGAAAACGTTTTGGGAAGCTTGTCACGTTGTCACAAAGGTCTTGATTTGCAAATCGTCCCGACTTGCCGATGTGCGTTTTTCTCCTCTCGTGCTCACGAAATTCGGAGTTCCACGTAGACTTTTAGGTGTGCTCCAAGTCAAAGCCATCATCTTGGGGATTTGCTTACTGGAGCACAGAAAATATATCAGCCTTTAAATCTTGGCATTCACTACTGACTCATTCTAGATCCTTAACGCACCTTTTTCCGAGGTTTTTCCGGTGCTCAAAGTCTCGCAGGATGGCGTCTTTTGACCTTCACCCTGGTCGCCCACATCTCGAGAAGAGCGACTCTACCACAATGTCTCAGGACGCCATAGAGCTTGAAGTTCGCCGTGAAACTTCTCGAAAGCAAGTCGCAGATGAATACGTTCTGCCTGTCGTGACGACCGAGACTCGCGCGAGTGCTGATGCGGAAACACCTGCGCAGACTAAAAAGCAGGCGATAACAGCCCGGATCCAGTTCGCCACTCTTTGCTGGACACTTTTCATTGCTGGCTGGAACGACGGATCCTTGGGGCCGCTTCTCCCTCGGATTCGAGAGGTGTATCATGTAGGTCTGAGGCTCCGTCGTTGAAAGCATGCCCTCATCTGCGTGCAAGGTTGGATTCGCAGTGGTATCTTTGCTCTTCGTATTAGCTTGTGTTGTATGTTATATGCAATTTTTTGTTTCTGTAGGATATCTGATTTTTCCCGTAGGGTTTTGTCAGTGGAGCATTAATAAATGTTCCCTTAAATGACAGACTGGGTTTTGGCAAAGTATGTTTCACCGCCTTGGATCTTTGCTTTTATTCACCGAGGGGCTTGGAACAATATAGACCATTGTGATAGGTATTTTATCTTGTATGGTCACATCCGAGGCTACTAATCTTGAACTCAGGATCTCTTTTCCAAATTGTGGCTTACGCTCTCCAAGGTCCTGCACCGCCGTTTCCCGTATTCATTATTGCCTACGCGATAAACGGTGTTGGGATTGCCCTGCAGGTGATCAGAACTGCCAGTATTGATGCTCAGAAGTTAACATTAGGACGAAGGATGCACAAGCCAATGGCTTCGTTGCTAGTCTTAAGGACAACGCAGAAGCTAAAATGGGCTTTCTACACGCCGCATACGGTATGCCGTAGTCTGCTTACGCCTATTTCACAACCAATCACAAGACTCAAAGTTTGACATAACAGGCGCTGGCGCTCTATCTGCTCCACTGGTGGCGACACAATTTGCTCAACTTAGACACTGGTCCTTTCACTTTCTTGTCTCCCTTGGTCTGGCCATAACGAATACCGTTATCCTCATCACCGTCTTTCGGTTTAGGGGACAAGATGGTTAGTGCTCGTTGAACTTTTACTCAATGCCATCATCAACATTTCAACGATAATTCTCACAGAATGCCTCCAGGATATCGGCCAATCTGTTCCAGAGGAAGGAAGTACTGAAAGCACGTTCCGCCAGATCCTACACCACAAATCCGTTCATCTGCTCGCGTTCTTCATCCTGGTTTACGTCGGTGTCGAAGTGACAATCGGAGGTTAATTATATTATTGTCGTCAGATATCCTGGTTCACAGTAGCTCCATCATAGGCTGGATCGTTACATTCATCATCGAGGAACGACATGGTGGTCCGTCCTCTGGATACATTTCAGCTGGTTTCTTTGGCGGTGAGTTACGCACCATAGCCTATCGCGCAATCGTTCAATTTGTTCTTTCATTCAGGTCTCATGGTAGGGCGCGTTCTGCTCTTATGGGTAAACCAAAAGGTCTGCACCTTCAGTTTATTGATCAGCCCTATCGATTAATCGCTATCCAGGTCGGCGAACACCGCGCGATTTTCATCTACGCAGTCCTCGCGATCGGGTACGTCGTCATCCTGCCTCCATATCTACACTGACCCTATTCCTCCCACCCAGCCTCGAACTGATTGTCTGGCTCGTCCCCTCGCTCATCGGGGATGCCGTCGCCGTTTCCCTCGTCGGTGTGCTCCTCGGACCCATGTACCCCATCACAATGAACCACGCTGGACGTGTCCTTCCTCGGTGGATCCTCACGGGATCAATCGGCTGGATAGCTGGGTTCGGCCAGGCCGGTAGCGCTGTTCTTCCATTTATGACTGGGGCTCTATCGTCCAAGTTTGGCATCCGGAGTCTTCAGCCCCTGTGAGCCTTGCATTTCGTTTCTGAAGTCTCGTTCATGGACTCTGTCTGATATACATGCATCCAGGTTGGTGGCTATGATGGGTTTGATGATTGTTATGTGGGCACTAGTACCAAGGGGCCCGCGACGTGCGGATTAAAAAGGTAATCTCCCCCGTGGATCTCATGTCTGCAGCCTTGCTTTCCGCCGTTGTTTGCTCTGCCGTTTTGTATCAATTATTACAGGGATGTAGCCCCTTGATCTTGGACGATATACAACAGCCTCACTCACCATGATATCGACATCCGAGTAAATATCTCAGGTGCAGCCAGATTTCGGACATCAAGCCTTCCCAGAATGTGACCCAAACAATGTAATGTCAACCTTTCATGAAGTACACTAACCTATTACAATCTATCACTGCAATTAATACTCTTCATCGTACATTCCGGTTCAACGATTCGTCCCAGGAAGCGTCATCGGCTCCGGCGTGGAGCCATCTTCCAGATCAAGCTTCCTCTTCCCCTTCGTATCTTCTGCATAATTCTCATAGAAATTGATTGCGTCCTTCCCGGGCACATCGTCATCCGCAGTCCCACGTCTTCCTGGCCCATCCCAGAAATGGAACGCCTGACTGTGCACACCATATGACGCGGGAACGACCTCGAGGAGGTCACCGCGCGCGATCTCGATGGCGGGAATTTCGGAGGCAGGGAGACCGATGAGGTAAGCGAGCATACACCGAATGACGGATGCGTGTCCAATGATCAGGAGATCTTCCTGTTCTTTCTCGAGTTCGATCAGGATGGGCTCGAGACGAACTTGATGACAGGTGAGTAGGACGTCTGCGAGGGCTTACAATCGGGGACGTACCACTTAGATCGTGATAGCTCTCTGCACGAGGGGCACGGAAAGAGTACGGGTCTTTGAGGAAACGCTCCCAATCTTCAGGATAATACTTCTTCGCTTGTTCTGGGGACAAGCCGTCCCAGATACCTGGGTTGATCTCCAGCATCTGGGGCTTCTCCACCACTTTCACATTTAATGCTGGACTAGATATCTTCGTCACGGCTTGAGTGTAACCAACAGATGAAGGTTCCGGCGAAGAGCGTGCGGGGAGGCCCTCTACTACGTTAGATGCTTGGGCGGTGGCAAGGAATGGCCATGCGGTATGATGTGCACGACGGTGGGTGGAAGTCCAGATCTGCGACCCCTTTGATTAAAGCGACGAAGATGAGAGAGGATGATAAGATATGTACCACTAGCTTGCGCTCCTGTGGGTTAAGCCCGCGTTCTTTGAGAGTCTTTGCGCGGCGTTCAAGTACAAACTCTTTCAGTCGTTCCGCGTACTCCCACCCAGCCGGCGACAGGTCCGAATCGGCCTTGTAAGAGTGCTCGATAAGAGATTGTCCCGACTTTGTGTAGAAAATCAGCACCTCGGGGAAAAGCGAAAGGAAGATAGCCTTACCCTGGCAAAGTAAATCGTTCGGAATCGATTGTGTATATTCATCAAAAAGAAAACTATCCGGGACTGAGATACTTGAGATGAGTAGAAGGAAGCCTCAAGAATAAGATACTCACTTGAAGATAACCTTGGATATTCTGGTGGTTTGGTAGGTAAAGCGAGAGGCCAATCAGAAAATGCGTCACTCACATTGACCATGATTTTTTCCCCAACCTGTGAAGTTATGAGCCCTGAGGAGGCAATGCAAGGTTCCAGGAAGACACACGTTGATGATCCGTATATATGGCCAGGTCCTCTCGTCCACTGTCTCGTAGTACTTCTCATGGTCACGAATTCTGGTATAGTAGTCTTTTACAGCCTTATCTGGGTCCCAGCCACGATACTGCATCAAGGGGTTACAGTCTGCACTACATGCGTGAGGCACAGCGAAACATACGTCAGGGGAGGAGATCTTGACACTCCTAATGTTATTTTCAATGATCTCTTTATCATCGCATATTGTTTCTTTGTCAAAACGCATGAGACCACCATCTAAGCTAGTGCACCACAGCACTGTGCAAGACTCACCGAGCATAACGACATGGATTCCTGCTTTATCGAATTTCTCCGCCAATGTCTGCCGCGCCGCCTTCGTACCGTTATTCGCATCGTAAATCACGACTTGGCCACCGCCTTCAAAGAACTCCCAGATCAGCTTCTCACAACCAGCAGATACCTTTTTCCTGAGTTGTTGAGTTTCCGGACTCTGAGTCGTTCCTAAATACGACCTCATCAGCATCCCATCTATCATCGCGATCAAAATCGACAGCTTACCAAGGGTAAAGTAATCGGGGGGAACCTTCTGAGTTGCTCCTAGTATCTTTCGACGATAATCGCCTAGAGAAACGACCTGAGTCTTCACCCCCATCCACCGGAGGTATCGTTCGAGTGCTCGCGATATATGAGTCTTTCCCCGAGCCGGAAGGCCAACTGTGATAACTAGAATCTTCCCAGCATGAAATAGAAGGCCAGACGCTGTGGTATAGAGTGGCGCGACCATGTTGGCGTAACGGAAGACGAAACCGTGCAATTCGGAAGGCTATGCAAAGCAGATTCAAATCAGTGCAGCGATTACATAAGCAGGACAGATAAGATAAAAACCCAGATGGATAAATACGACATGCGAGGTGAATATTGTTGTATGTAGTACGAAAGACGGATGCATGGTGTTTGAAAGGAGGACGAGGATATGTGGATATGCAGCGAAACAAGGAAACAAAGGATATATACCCATAGTGGTGACAAAAAAGTACAGCATGCATTATAGTCCGGAAGTGTCTGCAGTTGCGCGGTAGTCTTCCATCTCTTTGTCGAGCTGATCCCGTGTGAGAGGTGAATAGATCACCTTCTTGATCCTTTTTGGTCCTTTCTTGTAGCGGACCCTTCTCGTCGGTGCGGGTACGCCATTCGAAACCATGATGGTGGCAGTCTGAGCTTGAGCTAGGGGACGTTTATGCTGGCGAGGTTGCCTGCGGGATTCGAGTGAGCAGGCACATTGAGGCAATATCTACGCCAGCATCCAAATAAACGTACGTGGGAGGGGGGTCTTGCTTATTGGGCGTAATTTTTGCCTTTCCCCCTAATCTTGCTAAAAGTGAAGGCATTGGAGGGGGCGGTGGGGGCATGTTTGATGGTGTATTGTCAACCATGATTTCGATCTTCAGTGGCCGTCCTAGGTAGGAGTCAAAGCAGTGTAAGTAGGAAACTGAGCGGAATGAGCAAAGTACACGCACGGCCATCAACTATTTTCCCATCATACTTCGCTCGAGCTACAGCGGCATCTCCAGGACGTTGAAAAGTGACGACTGCCATCCCCTTGGACTTGCCCTGAGAGTTGTAGATTAAGAAAGATTCCCTCAAAGGCCCAACGGTTTTCCTGAACAGTTCCTGACATACCAAGGACTTCAGAGCTTGCAATGAGAGAAAGATGCGCTAGCTCACCTCTACTTCCTTTTCCCCGACATCAAGTGGAAGTTTACTCAAGAAGATTTTGCTGTCCTGTGCGACATGCTTGCCCTTCCCGATTACCTGGCCAGGGATCGGGGGGACATTCCTCCAAGCTGGAGCTGCATAGCCTGCTTGGTTCCCTAACAATTGTCGTTTGGGCCCGTGAAAGGTATTGAGCCTAGCATAGGGTTGGCCGTTCATTATAAGAGATATTGCGCCACTGAGCGTTGGTCTGAAAGTAGTGCTGCCAGAACAGAGGTGTGCGGGGAGGCGAAGCCTTTGGTAAACAAGCATCTACAACACGTTCGGGCCATTTCTCCGAGAAATCGCCATCAATCTTCTACCAATTTCTTCTCTCATTAGTCAAAACATAAGGCCAACCCCAAATGCATACTATGGACCCTGTAACTTGACTGCGCGTGGCCTTCATGTACGGACGGCACTTCGTCACCCTTACCCTGCCGGCAGTCTTATCAGTCGGCATGGGCCCTTGAACCTATTCTCTCAGGACGTAAATTTAAAGGCTGCCTGGGTTTTTCTTTGTCCCGCAGTTCCAACCACATCCCACCATGTCTACCATTGTAGCCACTGAGACAGTGCCAAAAGTATATCCACCGGGCCCTCAAAGCAAGGACACAGATGCTTACCCCCACGCTGGATACTTAAAAGACTCTGTCTTCGGCGAAGATGAAGGAGATGACACTGGGGGGACATACGAACTCCATGCGCTCCCTGCACATCTCTCCGATCGATCAAGGCGTATCTCTACCATCTCAAGGGCACCATTTGACCCCAGCTTCCGGCCCAGCGACTCCAAGCTGAGCGCTGGCTCTGTTCCTCAGGATGTAACTATCGATGTTTCAGAATCAGACTTGCCAGTCCTGCCATCTTTGAGACTGCATTCTGCCTCAGAAAGGAGGAAGTTCCGCGTGGCCAGCATTGTCCATTTTGCAGCCCTGTGCTGGTGTATTTTCGTTACAGGTTGGAACGATGGTTCAACTGGTCCTCTGCTACCTGTGATTCAACGCGACTACCACGTATGTTCATTGTGGTAATTTCTTGCGGACTAGCCATTTTATTTCCATGAGTTCTACAGATCGGATTCTCGATTGTGTCCTTGTATTTTGTCTCAAACTGCACGGTAATTATTGGTGTTATTCTTGTGCGCCATTCTCAGGTTACCATCATCCAGGGATTCATGACCGGCGCTGCGCTGAATGTCTGGCTAAATGATAGAATCGGTTTTGGCAAGGTGAGCAATCTAAGCTTTGCGACCTCCCACGTCTATTCTTGTCTAATCCGAAGCTACAGATTATGGTTCTAGGTATTCTTATTTTGTGCATTGTTCGAACCAGTCTCATGATACTTCAAGGCTCCATCTCTCAGCTCGTAGCCTATGTCATACAAGCGCCGGGCCCACCATTCCCAGTGATGGTCATCGCGAACGCCTTGACTGGGTTTGGTATGTCATTTCAGGTGTGTTAACAACCTCGAGAGCAGTTTGTATCTCAGATGTCAAACCAAAGAACGCCCAAGCCAATGGATATGTGGGCAGCCTGGAGAAACACATGACTACGAAGCTTGGCATGATGCACGCCGCATATGGTATGGATTCCTATGCCTTTCTTTACGGCATGTCGACGATCTAACCGTTTTGAAGGCCTTGGTGCATTCACCTCTCCATTTGTCGCTACCTTCTTTTCTGGAACTCGCCGATGGAGCTTCCACTACCTCGTCTCTGCAGTTCTGGCCATCTCTAACACCCTAGCTCTCGTCCTTGTATTTCGTGGAAAACCCCTCGATAGTAAGTAGCCAGCTTGTTGGATTACAGACCCTCCATCTAACGATTACGCGACAGAGCTTCTCGCGGAAGGCGGCCAGGCGTCTGAAGAACAAACAAGCGTCCGGCAGACCACGTATCGCGAGTTATTTGGTCTCAAAGCCGTTCATATCCTCGCCATCTTTGCGTTGGTCTACATTGGTATTGAGGTCACTGTTGGAGGTAGGATGTATTCTACTGTGGAAAATCTGCATTTCTGATTGATGTAGGGTGGATCGTGACTTTTATCATTCATGAACGAGGCGGTGGCCAAAATACTGGATACATCTCTTCTGGCTTCTTCGGAGGTATTGGTTTGATTGCATTTTAGGTTTACCCACTAACACTTTGGATGAAAGGTCTTACTTTCGGGCGCATTGGCCTTATGTGGTTTACCAAGCTCGTACGGTCCTTCCAAAGCCTCATCTTCCGAAGGCTAATGAACCCTGCAGGTTGGCGAACATCGAGTAATTTTCGTCTACTCCCTCCTCTCAATCGCGTAAAGCAAACGCCAAACAAAGCTTCCAACAAAGTCTAACGTTACTTTCACAGGCTAGAAATTACGGTCTGGGTCGTTCCCTCTATCGTCGAGAATGCAGTCGCTGTGGGTTTCTTTAAATGTTGTCACCACAGCCCAGTTATTCATCATTTTTTGACAGGTTGCCTTGATAGGCGTGGTCTTAGGACCAATGTTTCCCGTCCTCGTCTCCCACGCGACAAAAGTACTACCCCGCTGGCTCTTGACTGTCTGTCTTGGGTGGATCACTGGAATCGGCATCGCAGGATCAGCCGCTTTGCCCTTCCTAACTGGTCTCCTTTCATCCAGGTTCGGAATTGGTGCTCTGCAACCTCTGTATGTATCTTATCCGTCCAAAATTATATGTTTCCTCTAATCCCGCCGGAACGAAAGGCTGGTCTCCATGATGTGTGTGATGGTGGTAGTTTGGGCGTTTGTTCCGAGTGGCGTCCGGCGCGTGGATTGAACAAGGCTTGCGTTGGTGCGAGTAAAATATGCATTCTTCATTTCTTGGCAGATCGACACATAGACGTTTGTGTATTCGGCGAATCGGCGAATGTAACGAACTCGGGCCGCCAGTCGGCGCTCTTCTCTACTACGGCAAGAAACTGCTGAACGATCACGGGGTCTCGTCTCTGCTTCTCAGACACGCGCACAGAAACGTCGATGTCCATATCAACTCTGTTTCGCAGCGTGATCAGACCTTGCATGCGTGCAGAATAAAGAACGCGAAGCACCCATCGGACCGCCTAGCTACGTGTTTCTCTTTCCGTGAGCTCCGGATATCATAAGTAGTCATCGATGCAAGCAGCTTGTGCCTTGCAAAAGAATCGTTTCGAATGCTCACCCCTCTCGTGCTTTCGCTCATCAAAGCTACCCTAGCAGCTGAGGCGCCAGGTACGATTTAGTAGTGCATCAGTCTCTTCTATTTCTGACTTCGAGGCCGCAGGCATCCTTACCATCGGCGACTCTACAGTTACAGAGTGAGTTGCTGCCCTTTCGCTTCCATAACTTAACCTACTTTCGATTTTCAGTCAATTTTCAGTGACGCTGGGTGGGGCCAGGGTTTTGTAAATAGCTCTCTGCAGAACCACATCAATTCCTGTAATAACATGCAACTAGCGTGCCGCAGACACTGCCGGCTTAGCAAGATGCATCAATTCGTCAGTTAGTTGGGTAAGTCCTCTGCACCCCTAGCAGAACTGTTCAGAGCCCAACATACGGCTCGCTTGCGATCCACAGACCACCACTGTTTCTTGGCAGAGCCAGCCACAGTACCAATCCATGCTGACGGCATGCAAGAATACGAATACATTTTCTGCCATCCAGTTGAGTGACACTCAAATGTTTCATGTGCTCGAGTAACTAAATACGTTCTCCCTCTATGGAGGTTCGGGCACAACGATCGTCAGTTAACTAAGCCCCTGCTTACCGGCACTCAATTGACACAGAATTCACTCCAGAGAAAGTCATGGACACAGCGACATTCGCGTCCAATCTCGAATCACTTACTCAAAGATCATGGTAAGATGCAATCCAACAAAGTCAAGACCAAGGTTGTTTAATTTTGTAGAAGGCTGGATGTTCACCCATTCTAGTCACCCCTTTTTGTCGTCGAACCTTATCTGGTGGGGGCGTTAACGGATATCCTCGAGCCCTACAGTAACCAGACTATCGATGTGGCAAAGAGACTGAATTTGCCCGTATGCACCCATTTCGTACATTACCGCCATGCGCTCCCCTCACCATAGGCAAAGTAAAAGGGGACTCGACGACCCAATTCGTACTTAGTTATACAAAATTTGTTGCACCCGTTCCCGATATTTCGCAATGGAATAACGATGGCCGGGATTGAAGGATGCCTACTTTCCTCTGGTCTACAGAAGAGCCTATTTCTGAGAAACATTATCAAGACAAATTAAGTCAGTGGTTCCATCGACATTCAAGGGTTATATTGTAGATACTGTAGATACATACTTAATAGATAAGTTAACGGGATGCCCATGCCAGCACACGCAACGCTCAATGGCCATAGGACTGCATTATGTACAACATGCAAACGACAGGGAGGCGAGTGACCTCATCTCCCTACCAAACCCCAAACCCCTTTCACTCTTCTCCAGGATCATCGTCACCTTCGTCCTCCTCAATCATCCCCATAGTACCCCTCGCCCCAAGCGGCCCACTAAACGCCTCCACGGCATCCAAATCCTTCTCCAAATCCAGCTCCACATCTCTCGTCACCCCGCCCTCAAATGCCCCACTTTCATTAATCACAAGCCTTAGCCTCTTCACCTCCGATCTCAGCTTCTCAATCTCCTCGTCCCTCCTTTCCACACGCGCTTTCAGCTGCCGAATGTAATCGTTCCCGCACATCAGCAACTGCAGTTTGCTCACGCCCTTATTCGGACCCTCGCCACCAGCCTTGGGAGGGCCCCGCGGCGGCAGCGCACCAGGGAGAATCGGCTCGTCTGGGTACTTTTCGTCAGTGGGCAAGGGGATGGGAGGAAGAAGCACGCGTAGATCATCGAAGGTCGTCTTGAGCGAGTCGCGCCGCTTTTGCTCCGCAGCTTTATGTGAGGTTTTGCGCACTTGAACAACGGGTGCGGGGGAAGCTTGCGAGTTGAGGGACATAGGGGGTGTTGCACCCGCTGTGGTAGAAGATCCTTCTCGTTAATGAGGGTTAATGGCGGTGGAGAAAGTTGTACTTACCGGGAAGGATGGCCTTCAGACTGGGGCTGACGAGGGAACCGGTTGTTTTCCGTGTTGACTGTTTACTCCGTGACGATTCGCCGGCGGCAGCTTTGGGTTTCGCTGAAGCTGCCGCGGCTTTCCCCTTCGCATCCGCCTTCAGTGGCACCACTTGCCTCGAGGGTGGTGCGAGGCCCCCGTTCGTATTTATACCGAGGCGACCCAGATTCATGATGCTTGCTGGAGTGACAGGAGTAAGGTGAGGATTGAAATTCGGCGATGAGGGTGGCTGGTCCAACGAAGCATTTGAAGGTGCAGAGGAAGACGAGGCTTGAGCTTGGGGCGCGGGTGGAGCGGGTGGCGGCATCGATAAGTCCACAGGAGAAGGTGTATCTCCGACGACTTCTCCCGCAGTGCTGCCTTTTCTGGAGCGCGTCGAGCGCAGAAGCGGCGTCGAATTTGTAGACTTCGAACCGCGGAAGTACTTTTTACCTTGATTTGGATTGGTGGGTCGGATAGCTGGGGACTGTCGTTTGCGAGACGGCTGCGTGTTTCCTTCATCGCCACTGGAAGAAGCGTTCCGTTTATTTGACGACGAGCCGTGGCTCATCGATTGCTGATGAGCACCCAACCATGGACTTGTCAGCGGTGAGATGTCGAAGTCCAGATCCCCAGGCGAAGGCAGTGCGTGGTGTAGAGGACTTGTTCGGAAGGCAATATGTTCTGGGGCCGATGTCGAACCGCGAGGCGGTCCGTAGTTGTTGTTGTTCATAGGATGATTGACCATAGGTGGAACGTGATCAACGTGATAATTATTATCTGGAGGTTGGTCCATATAACTGTTGTTAAGGATCATAGGGGAAACATATTCCATAGATGGCTGAGGATGTAGTTCAGTTGATGAGCCTGAAGTGGATAGATGAGTTGAAGTTTGAGTAAGACAACGGTAAATAACTGACCAGGCGTGGGTAGGCCATTAAATTGGGTTGGTTGCTCTCTTCGTGGGTCGATCGAAGGAGACCCCTGCATGATTCCTGCAGTCTGACTGCTGATGAGGGCAATCTGGACATGCAATCGTCACGTATTGTTCACAATCTTAAATACCGAGCCTCGTACCTGCTGCTGAAATATCTGATTTTGCAACTGTTGAAGCTGCTGCAACTGCGTGAGCTTAAACTGCTGCTCTAGCAGTGACTGTGGGTTGTAGGAAGGCGATGCCGGGGTATTACTCTGGGATTCGATCCCTTGCATCTGCATCATGTTCCCGAGCATATCCATAGCCAGCTGCGGGGGCATCGATTGGGGCATGCTCATGGTTGGTGGTTGATTGTACTGGAACATCGGCATGGACTGTTGCTGGCCATCGTGATTAGTATTCTGGTCGGCAGGGAACAGCGAGGACAAGAAGTCTTTCTGTTGCTGGTCGTGGTTGTCCATGGCGGTGGCCAGAGGCCGTTGACGATGTGGAAGAGGATAAAAACGGCGGGATGAGATGCCAAGAGATTTCGGCACTTTACCAGGCCCACCTTTTCAGGTTCGATCACGGAATAATCACGCGGACACCCACCCTTTCCGGACCGATTTTTTTCTGCCATCGCAAAGAATGGCCATTGGCAAGATCTGTCGGCGCCGAAGAACAGGCAATATGTAGAAGTTGAATATCTCGGCCCTGCAAGTTGGACATCATACACGCAATTTTTGCCCAGTCTCAAGGTCGAAAGCAAAGCTGTGTTCATAATTGAATCACCGTTCCCCGCGATTTCCATGCAGACAATATCTATCGCCATTGGGATCAGGCTAAACTGATGATGAGAAGATTCAGACCATTTAGTCAAGTTTCCCTCGATCTGTCAAGCTTGACTGAAGTCTGAGTACAAGGATTCCGGCTATTGCTAGTGCATTATTCTCATCTGCAATGTGCACGCGTCGTGATGCTGCTGGAATGAAGGCAGGTTCATCACACATGTATGTACATAATCAAGATATTGCCAGTCACTGCAGAGAAGACGTACGGTGAAGCAACTTAGTGAGCGAACTAGTAGACCTCCGCCGGCAGCCCGGGAGGATCAAGTGACAGCGGCGAGCACATTCGATGGATTGACGTCTGACATTGGGCAATTACTGGCACACGACCGCTCAGGGAATCACTCCCACCTCCGACCGGCAACGATGAAGGTCCCTTGAAACAACGGCGCCTCGCGGTCATTTGACCGAAGGGCAAGGGGGATCTACCCGCTCTAACTGCTTCGGTACCTTGCAGGACCCATCACCAAGGCAAGGCAACACGGAAATGTGAGTGGTGCATGTCTTAAGTACTTTCCGAGGAAGTCGCGATTGTATCCGTGGCGTATTCATGGCATGGTGGCAGACCTACATATCCCGACACTTCGGGTACGGTATTGGGCGAACAGGCTGATACTTCTCCTCGAGAAAGGCCATCTCCTCACTTTCGAGCGTGACAGAGGCGGCATCTTCAGAGGAGAGAATGTGAGGTTGTTCGAAACCGGAATCCAGTTGGAAAATATAGGATGAGTACTGACCTAGCAGAGCAGAGGAGTCCATTGGCGAGATGACTACAGCATGAACGACTGTCAATGAGCGACGTCTGTCAGCGAGAATGCCAACACAAAGGAAGTCAGCCCAGGAAACACGCACAGTCCCTATTCAAAACCCAAGCGAGCGCGATGGTCGCCATTGCCACACGCCTCCTCTTCGCTATGTGTTCGACTCTGCATTACCGCAAGGTGCATGAGTGCACAAAGACGATAAGCAAACTGAGAGAGAGCTCACCGAATGCTCATGACCGTATAACCGGCATTTGCATACTTTGGATCCCTAAAGGCATGGTCAGCACCCCATACTGTCTCCACGTGCGACAGGGCAAAACCAACTCTTTATGGCCGTTCATCGAAGCAAAAGGTTTGACGAGGTACTTGGTCATGAAAGGCGTACAGACGATCGAGCCAACACCAAAGTGCTAGAACGATGCAATAATATTAACATCAGCCTCAGATAAAATCACCATGTTCGTCGCAGACTCACCGTCAGAGTAGGCAGTATCTCGTGTTCAATTTCTCGGTAAACCAGACTGTAGTTGTTTTGCGAGATGGCGAAAGGAGTTAAGTTGTGTGTGATAGCATAGTCTGTTAGGGGTCTGAGTTAAGAACCGTAACCGGAGAAGTTTGTCAAGACGGACGTACTCTGCAATGTATGGACTGGCATAGAGCACATGATATCAGTCATTGAGTGTGGAATAGATCTGGTAAAAAGACACTTACATTGGTATGCCATGCACGGTCCCATACCGATATAGTGCACAAAGCCTGCTTGGACGACACCGTGAAGGGCTCTCATCTATATTTTATTGAGCACCATTCATAGGAACAACAGAGGTTGTGGTTACCATTTGGGAGACCGACGTTTCGGGGTCGAGCATAGAACCTCAAAGATGTATGTAAGATCAGTGTCCGTCATTGAGTGGACGTAGAACCTCACAATACAAAACATCAATATACTCCACCTGCATGCGCGCCAGACTTGCCTGAACGGCGTCGAAGATATACTTCAAAGAACTGAAGTTGACGGCGTACACCAACGACGAAGACGTTCTTCCCCACCTTGTGATTCAACCTGTGCCGATGCGCCCTGGAATCCTCCACAGTCCCGATCTGAAGGCAAAACTATACATAGCCCGATCATTGTGTAAGTTACCGTAAAATTCATGTACCTTAGCCATAATCACAATCTCATCCCGCGGCAACTTGTACGTCCTGATAAACTTCCCAAGGATCACTTCAGAATCCCGAGATCGGCCCTATAGAGTACATATAGATGCCGTTAGTAACTCACAGAGCTCGAGAAATAGTGACTACCACGAACACTGTCCACTTCAAATGTATTAACTCCGCGATCGTAGCTGTGGCGGTGGACGCATGGTGAGTCCACAGATGGCATCTGGGAGGAACAGAGGGTCCTTACTACCGTTTGAGCACATGCAAACCGGCTTGCGAGTCCGGCAATAAAGTGCTAGAACAATCAACAATGAGCCTTGAGATTTTGAGGCCCGAGTATCCAAGCAAGACTAGAAACATGTGCACGCTCGTTAATAATGCCACACGAATGAGAAGAGTATCTTACCGCTCGGGACCTTATCCAAGTCCTTGCCATTGGAAGCCATCTCTTGAAGGGTGAGTTATGCTTCTAAATGGGACTTGAACTTGGGCGGTCAGTAGGATCGAGTTGCAAGCAGGAAGGGCTGGAGAATGTGTGGTGCAGGTGGGAAGCGAGATGGATATCTGAAGGAAAGGAAGTAAAGTGAGTGTGCTTATCATATGGAATCATCGATGGTTAGGTTAATCCCGAGATTTGGAAGGGCAAGTCGCTGCACCTGCGCCACCGTTACTCAAAATGGTAATAACATTAACGCCCAAGGGTGCACATGCATAGTGGTCAGGTTGGACGCAAGAAGGAATTGTTTGGGCTTCTTTGGCATTCGGCGCAGAATGAAGCAATCACGCGGACCATCGGGTACTGAAAGTGTTTAAAGGATCAGCGGGGGCTGTTCCCAGTGCTGCGTCTGTACCGAGGAGACCTCAAAGTTGAAGATGAGCAGTCACACATCAAGGAGACTCGTAAACCATTCAAAAGATCAAACTTCGCTCACTACAACAGTCAAGAACCATAGATCATATTCTCTCAAACCAATCCTATGACCGCTTTTTCCTCGTGGTAGCCCCCGCCGTCCCTGCCGCCGCTCTCGCACTCTTCCTACTCTTCCTCTTCGGAGACGCCGGCTCCGGCGACACATTGTGTGTGCTCCCTGCCGTTAACCTCGATGACCTGCGTCTCGTCGTCATACCTTCACCCACCTCATCTCCTAAATCCGATGGTGTGGACGAACGACCTTTGCGCAGGGCCCTCTTGGGAGGCGACGGTTCACGCAAAGGAGCAACGTGATCAGCCTCCTCCTCCTCCTCTTCGTCATCGTCCATGAGAGAGCCAGGGAGACTTCGTCGTAAGTTCGGTTCTTTGAGCTGTGCCGTTCGTGTGCTGATACGAGATGGTGCAGCAACAGCAGGGTGTTTGCTTCGTCGAGTTGTCCTGCTCCGTGAGGGTTGTGGGGCGGGAGCCACTTTCCGCTCTGGCTCATGATTGTCTTCTGCCTCCTCTTCATCCGACACGAATGCACCAGGAGGAACCTTCCTGCTAGCAGGCTCCGGCGTTGCTTTTCTTCGGCTTCTCGCTGTTGACACTGGAGCTATATTTGGACTGACCCGTCGCTGTTGCTGAACGACAGTGTGATTTCCAAACACCGAGAAGCCAAGGTCCGCTGCTCGTTCCTCTTCCAGACCGTCTTTCACCGTAGGGGCGACCTCATTTTCATGCTCATCTTCCTTCTCCATGTTTTCATCTTCTTCCTCATCAGCTGCAGGAGCGTTCAGCATTTCCTTTCTGGCCACAGCCTCCTCCTCCGCCTCGAACACTCGCTTCATGCCATTAGGTTTGGCAGGCGGCGGTTGATAGAAAGCGTTCGCCTTCCTCGACGCCGGACTAAACGTAGGCCCCGACGTTGATGCAGCCAGGGGCTGTGGTTTTGGTGTAGGAAATTTCAGGCCACCGGTGGAGGTGCTTGTACTTGCTCCAAAGAATATCTGAGGTGGCGCTTGAGTGGTAAGAGACTGTCTGGGCCGAGACGACAACAATGTCGAACTGGTAAAAGGAAGGCTCTTCCTGGGTGCCGCGATGCCTCCGTTGGTTGGGGCCGATATAGGAATTATCGGGGCCGCTGGTATCGACGTCGACGTGCTTAGTACGGGGCCGCCGAACCGGGGAGCCCCAGATCGTTCGGGTATTGGCACCGCTGGTGGAAGGATATCACGATATGGGGACGCAGTGCTCGCTGCACGTCCATTTACTTGTGACTGGGAAGGCAATGGTCTTGGAACTTCCTCCCATGATTGGGACATGGTCATATCAACCCCATTAATGTAGCTACTGGTTGGTGCTAACGGGGCAGAAGTCGCACTTTCCGATGTGAGTTTACTCTGAGTAAGAGCCTCAAGCTCTGCATCAAGCAGAGTGCGTTCGGCGAGAGGGAGAGCAGCATAAAGGTCTTGCACCATCTTTCTCCGATCTTGTGAATTGCTTTTAGACTCGTTCAGGGTGGACGAGGCGCATTGGTGGTCAATTTTGACGGCTTCGGCGTATTTTCCAGATTGGATCAACCGGACGCAGATGAGGTCACGAAGAATTCCTATGGAGGCAGTAGAGAGGGACTTTGGAGGCTCGAGAGCGTACTTGTGGACGAACTGTTCCTCGAACGGTGTGAAGGGGAAGCCAAAAAGAGCTTTCAGAGGTCCAGGTCGGGGGTCAGCTGCAAAGTGGTTAAAAGAGAAGTATGTCCCAGAAACGAATGTATACATACGAGAGATACACCAGTCCAGTATTTTTTGAAGCAGACGTGTCCGTGTTTGGCCTGTTTCATTGAATGTTCTTTGGAACTGCCATGCTTCCAGTAAGCTTGACTCAGCAAGCGCAACGGTATAGATATCAATGTCAACAGGCTCGATGAGAAGCGGCTTCGCCGTCCTTACATATTGGACGATGAGCGGGCTCGGGTTGGGTGAAAGGGAGATGGCGTGTATAATCTTCGACGCGAAGTCTGTATTTAGACGTGCGTCAGAGAGAATCGACACCGCACGCTGTTCACAGGAGCAATTTCAGTACAGAACACACGAAAAACGGTGCAAGAACTCACCGCGACATTGATACCCGTGTCAAGGTGCCAATACGCGTCTGCTAGAGCAGTAAACTGTGGGGGTATACACCGCTCCGTCTGAAACCTTTCCTCCCTGCCATCCTGATGCCACTTCAGCAAGAAATAAACCAAACATTCTTTCTTCAGCGTGTCATAATTCGAGGTCTCGATCGCGTTCAATAGGCGCAGGAGGCCCTCCACGTCGGTCGGGGGAAATAATGTGTCGGGTTGGCGAATGCCACCAGAAGTCAGAAGAATATCAAAGATGAGAACATCGTCCATATCTGCTCGCCTGCGATAGATTTGCTCTGGTCGAGAGTCTCGCCATGCAAATCCATCGTTCGAAACGTCGAAATACCCCAGAAGTGGTGGTGTGCTGGAGCCTGGTTCGTCCTCATCCTGTGAGGGAATCATCAATGGCCCTGACTCTTATTTCTTGACTAGACATACCATGTTCATAAAATTCATAGAGGTGATGATTGGACGGGATGGGTCGCGACAAGCGCGTGGCCACTAAAGAATTTTCGTCAACAACTTCGTGCTTACGTCAGCAGTCTTTGGTCAACCGGATTCGACTTCGATGCTTGCAGTTGGCGACGAGAATGATGATGCTTGCAGAAAGGATAGGCGGGAATAGAGAAATAAATGGGATTTACAAAACGAGAAGAAAAGAGTATGGTATGTATTTCAAGCCTAAATCTTTCACGCAAAACAGACCAGCACCCCATTCTACATGACTTTTTGATATGCACAACACCCTCTAATATCCACCGCCAATACCATTCACCTTATCCTTCAATGATGAGACAAACTGCTGGTAGCTCGGCAACACGTCCGCGCGGTCTTGGATGAGCGCGCTGAGTGCCCATAGCCTGAGCGGTGGCTCGCCGTCGTCTTTGACGATGTACAGGTGGGGGTAGTACACACCCCGACGCAACTCGCGAGTCTTTTGGATGATGGCGTTGACACGTTGAGAGAATGGGTTGTCAAGAACAGGCAAAGTGGTCTGATAGAATAAATGATTAATAAACCCTGCAATGGAAGTTCATGTGTATGGGACGTACCTTGCCACCACGGAGAACTTCGTAGTTGGGTAGGTTGAACACGTCCATAATGAGCTGGGGCACTGCATCGCGACCAACGTACAAAAAGATCGTCTGGCCGTCTTCAATGAGGAACAAACCATGTCGCTCCAGTCGTTCCGAGGTAAGAGGCAATGCAGGGGGCAGGATAATGCCATTCTCCCCAACAGTTCCCGCCTATTGAACAGCGTACAATTTAGCAAGCAGTCTTACATCGATAAAATAATAAGACTCTTACCTCGGGAGGCATATTGTGCAACGAATAGAAGGTAGGATAGATGTACGGAATAAGCATTTGGGACGGCAACGAGGTCAACAGGCACTGGGAGTAGGCACGAATATCGGGAGGAATCTGTGCGCTCTGACGTATACCAACCTATCCAAAATACCTCAGCAACACATACAAGAAACCAGGTAACCGAACAACTCACATTCTTCAACAAGCCCAAAACAAGCACTGGCAACATCTTCAAATTTTCAGAAATCGCCAGCTGTGCACTTGCACCAGCACCACCCGAGGTCATGCTCGCCTTGTACGACACTAGGATATCCACAAGCCTCTGGAAGATATAATCCCTGCTATCCTCCAACTTGTGTGTCAACGCGCGCTCCACAGCCTTGTTGGCGAGCAGCGTGCCGATGGCGACCTGGTCTGCCGAGGCAAAGACCTCTGACAGGTTTGTGGTAGTCGGCAAGGCGAGGGTGATGACCCTGATGCGGCGCTCGCCGTAACAGGTCGTATGCAGGACAGCAGTTTGGAAGACAACGAAAGGAGACGTAATGGTTTCTTCGATTTGGATCTCGATGGCATAGGATTGGTCTTGGGGAACGGCGGGCATGGCCAACAGATCGGTGGAGCGGACGAAGAAGTTTCCGTGGAACGATGCCATACGCAGACCTGTAATTCATTGTGATCGTGATGAGAATATATATACACTCAATGTATGAAAGCACAAAAATATACCTCGTGAAGCACGGACACGCATGACGGCTTCCAGCATGATCGGCATCGCCAACACCTCTCCAAACTCGTGTGCAAACTTGAGTGCGTCCTCTGATCTGCCGGCGTTGAATGCAGGGTAATAGTATGTCTGACCCGCAGTATAATGAGGAAGGTATGCTAAGGACGTAGTAGACACCACATCAGCCATAATATCTACATCATATCGCGAGTACTCACCAAGACTGGCAACATCGGTGTATCCAGCGCTGAACAAGAACATGTCGACTGAGACATGTGCTCTTGAGCATTCGATGGCAAAAGTCTTGTAAAACGGCGAGGCAGCTTGCAAGAGTCCAGATTCCTAGGAGCGACTTATCAAAGTCTGACCGAAAGTAATCGCAAGGATACACACCTTGGTCGTTCCAAGTATTTTGGGATCCTCCCTGTTTTTCAACGAACCTGCACCAATACTGGGCAAACTTGACGATAGGACAATGATCTTGCCGCCAATGGGAGACTGAAGCAATATCAATCAAAAAAAGTTCACAACATGCAAATAAAGAGCTTGCCATCAACTTGAAGCCAGCCTGGAGCGCGGGTCCCATGGCACTCCCAACGATGCTGTTCTCCTGGAACATGTCATTGATTCTCCCGAGAAGCGACTCCAGTGCTGGGCGCGCTTCAGCAAGATTGACCAGGAGGTCCGTAGGTTTTGGCAAGAAAACATCCTCAATGTCAGAAACAACAAGCATAGTGGAATCAGGGTTTCCAGGCTAATCCGAGAAAGATACGTCAAGGCCAACTCCACGACGATGACGGGAAAACCCACGGGTAGCGAGAAGAAGTATAAGGATACATCATAGCAAATAATCGCAACCTTAGTCCTCTCATCCTCGTCGGGGATACGATCCAAATTCTCAAGGATAGTCCGTGTCGCGGTCGCAACCATACCTGACAGAATCCACATAATGAGTGGGGTCCAGATGACGTAGGAGCACATAACTTACCCGATTGAACGGCAGAATGGCTGACGTCGATCAAGAACACGTAAACCGCAGGCTGAGGCGGGCGGACCATGTACTCGGTAGGTGCGACGAACTCAACAACAGAGTGATTGAGTTCAGCGCGAGCCCATCGGTCGCCGGGTTGGTTGCGGACCTGATCCCAGTCGAAAAGCTGAGGTACTTCGTTCGACATGTTGCACATGCAGCACCGCCAGCTTTGATTTCTGTCAGATGGATAGAACATGTCTCGCCATACAAAAAGACCCCTCACCGATTGCCGCCGTCAATGAATTGAACGTATGGGTTGATGTACGTTCTGCATCGCCGACAACGCGCAATGACGGTATCGGTGACCAATGGCACTGCCTCATCGCCCTCCTTCAACGACCTGTACGGCGTAATCACAAGGGCCAAAGGGATTTTCGCCTTTCCAAGAAGTGATGAGGTGGTTGGGATAGCGTTCACGGTGCAACGTTTGTACGAGGGATCGGCATTGGCGAGCGGTGATGGCGAGATACACGAATTGGGTGGGAGTCTGATCTCCGGAGGTGGTCGATACAATTCACGCGGTTCCGGAGGAGAAGTGAGAAGGTTTGTAGTATATAGCTGGAACTGCTTCTGCCCGCCCATTCCCATCTGACCGAACTGGCCAGCCAGCGCATCGACGGGAGCCTGAGCATATCCAGGCTGGGGTTGCTGTCCATAGACCGGCCCGTTGATATAATCGGGCTCGCCAGGTTGATAGTACGGTGCTTGACC
Organism: Hypsizygus marmoreus; assembly: GCA_013433165.1. Classification (NCBI taxonomy): domain Eukaryota; kingdom Fungi; phylum Basidiomycota; class Agaricomycetes; order Agaricales; family Lyophyllaceae; genus Hypsizygus; species Hypsizygus marmoreus. The sequence goes on along the minus strand of CM024084.1, from coordinate 1,935,081 downwards.
AGGTGCAGGTGGTTGCGCTTGCTGCGCTTGGAACTGCTGCTCACCTACCAGACCCGGAGTAAACAGTTGACCGCCCACTACGGGCTGTTGCTGCTGCTGCTGCCCGCCTGGTCCGTATGTAGGCTCACCGAGCGTGTCGCCGCCGTAATAGGCTTGAGTCTGTCCTGCCGCGTACTGTCGCCGTTTTGCATGATGTGCTGGTGGTGGAGATCCCTCCGGTTGGTGATCCACGACCCCGGCCGACCCAGGAGCAGGGGGTTCCCATTGCGTATGGCCGGAAGCGGTTTCTGTTCAGAATTAGTCTTATGTCGCAACTTCGCCATGATAACTGACCAATGAAAAGGTAACGTTGATTGTTTGCATCCCTATAATCGGCGTCATTATTGGCATCGTTTGGGAGATTAGAAACTGGGAATTTTAACACACCATTCTGCAGCCCAGCCAGGGGGTAGTTGTTGGGCGGGAGAGGCCATTCAAAGGAAACAGAACGAGAAAGATTAAGGAATGATTTCGGCGTGGTCTTCAAATCTTGTGCGCATTCGAATCGCCACGTCCTGCAGATACACAGCCAAACAAGGAACACGTCGCTGTACAACACGAACAAAGCGGGAGCTCAAGCATGATGGACTCATCAATTGGCCGCGGCCCGCTACTAAGTAGTAAGTTACTTATTATTGGTCAACGGCTGCGAATCGCGATGAGACAACTACAGTACATGCATACCTATTAAGGCGTTACAGACAGTGATTCACAAGGAGAAACAGGAGAAACAATATGACAGAATTACACAAATCTTAACGCCGTGGCAGCCGGATGGGATACTCGAGTTTCGTCTGAATGACACCTGGAATTTGAATGACTTTCAGCATAACCACGTCTCCTGATCAAAGGGCAGATTATTACGCACCGTCTCTCCAGTACCTTGTAGTAACGGCAGTGTTCAATAGTTCTGTGGACATGCCTGCCTTTATGTCACGAATTCTCTGCAAAGCTTGACGAGCTGTCAAAGGCTTGCCCGTGTCACTCGTTACTGCCAATGAATCAAAAAATGGTCCAATTTCGGGGACAAGGTTCTCAATGTGCTACAGGTAAGATTTTCATCAGCATTGAACTCATAACAGGAGAGATAACATTTTCATACCCTGACGTAGAGCTGTAAGAGGCCCCCAACATACGCCATGTCGACCTCAAATGGATTGACTGACGGGTCGGTGGGTGTATCAAGCCTGCGTAGCCCCCAGTGGTAGAATCGTGTATCTCTGACGTCTTCGAGGATCGTCTCAAGGGGGTATATCAAGGAGTAGTTGAAGTCGTAGATAGTATACCGCGTAACAGATGGATCTCGTAAACCCTCCAAGTAGGTTGCTTCTAAGTCAGCAATTACGTTAATCCCCGTGTTCTGCTCAAGGAAGTCGCAATGTGCAATACGGTTCTCGTGCATGAAGTCAAAGGCCTGGCTTATAGATGAGTGGACAGGTTGCTCGTGACGGCAAGTTGCTGACCTCGATGATAGTTTCAGTGAAGTGGAAGAGCTCAGCAACTTTACCAAAATCATGGTTAAACGCCTGTGGCCATCTTGCGCTATGTAAATGATTGAGCTGTGTGTTGGGCAATCCTCCTGACGTACCGGGGCATGACCACAAACACCATACCGTCGAATATAACGTAATCGAGGGCGTGGATGGTATGATTTCGTGGATCAGCTCTCGCCTTTGGAGTGTTTAACCTTTGGAGAACCTTCAATTCATTGGACGGTGTGTGGCCAGAAACCATCCTATGAGCGAGAGGTGAGATATGACATGTAACACGTATTTAAGAGATCATCACTTTAACACAACCTCTCGCCCTTCTGAGTCTCTCGCCGGCCATGCGCTTAGAGACTATGAGGACAAGCGTTTCATGCGGTGTTCAAGATATGCAGCAAAAGAGGCACTTACCCCGAACGAGAACTCTACCTCCGCATCATTTTTGTAAATGCGAGATGCGTAAGGATAAGATGGTGATGGATGTCCTTTGGGCCCAGCTGGGTTCGGTAGAAGACAGAACACCCCGGCGCCCGGCTGATTATGATAGAGTATGTAGCCGCGGGCTGCAAAAAATGGTTCAAGGAATTTCCATGCACGGAGGGCAACGCGAGACTCTTTGAAGTACAAATCACCATTGGCTGGATCAGTGAGAGACCACTGGTCGAGGTCGAGTGGTACGGGATAACCTGCACGCCAGGAACGGAAGGTCCAGAGAAGGCGCTCGTAGAACGAGTCAAGCCGAATGATCCTCACACGGCGACGAACATAGAGGATAACTGAAGCAGTAGCCAAAGCCATCGATGTGAGTACAAAGTTGGCGGGTAGCATGACGAACACAAGTCGACCACAAGCCAAGGAGTCTTATTTATGAGGTTGCATGAATTTCGGAAAGGTTCAAACTTTTCGAAGATCAATCGATCAAGGGTCGGACCAGAGGTCCGATCACCGCATCATTACAAGGCTTTACAAGGTGTTTATTTGTTTATCGTTATGGGTCCCGCAGTTCAAGGGACGCCACCAATACTTGACATCGTCCCACCCTTTAAGTTGGACAACGGTAGGATTGTCACAATCTGGCTCACCAGTACATCCAGGATAGGTCGAGTGTATCGCTGTCATCGATTTCCATACGGGTGAGCTTTAAAGCCTTGAACTCCACAATCACACTCTTGGACCTACAAACACCCTGATAAGCCCGCAACCGTTACACTCCGACATACATTCTAGGCAATAATTGCTTCCTTTGCTATTGAAGGATAGGAGTTATCGTCGACGTCCCTGCAGGATTTGACTTTGTGACTCGAATGTCGGTGATTGATAATTCCCAAATGGATCCACTGTACTTCGCCGGGACGATACTTAAGCATGGTCTTAACAAAATCACAGCAAGACTACCTTGACGATTTCCATGGCGAAACCCGAAGTGAGTTACACTTACCACACCTATCCTTTTTTTTTGAAAAAATAGTGCTGATTTCCCTCAAAGTTTATCGTCAATGACAGGGTGAAGTTGATCGCAGATCACTATTGTAAGGGAACAGGCATTACGGCGAAAGTCGACATGACGGGTGTCGTTGTCGGTGCAGCAGCTTCTCGCATCCATGTGAGTAGAAGTTTAAATGACGCTCGGGAACCTCTTCTGAGAACCCTCATGACAGGGCTTCACGTACATTTTGAACCTTGAGTCGACTCAGGGGAAGGTATACGGAGTACCAGAGGATTATATAGAAAGGGCGTGATTTAATTAGCGGTAAGTTACTCACGAACTTTCATTTTTTTCTCGCTCATCGAGTCCATCAGCCCATTCGATCTCATGCGTGTTTATGAAGAGTTGATATGCTGAATCCTGATGTTGAAGTCCTATCTTTACGATGCAACACATGTATATTAACCAGAATTCGAGATTCATCGTTCCTGTAGATATGCCGATCGAAGTACTTACATTCGGATCCACAGACCTTATCAGATGTCGAGCCTTGTTTGAATTCCTTTTCTTAGCAGCTTTGGCAAGGTAATGTTGTTGCGCGAGGAGTCCGAGTTTGATACACTGGCTATTTTCGAAACGAACAGGAGTGGTTAACTACTGAAGGCTTTGCCGTCCGACCGTCACCTTGCGCCACATCGTGATTGAAGGCTTTGCCTTATATTACGTTGATATGGAGTTGGATATTGTGCGAGGCGATAGGGAGGTTCTTTCGGTTCTCTTAGCTGAGTTGGACAAGCTATGCCAGGTCGCCTTGTAACGTTGTTATAAGGGGAGGCCCAAGTTAAAGGAAATCAGAATTATTGTCTCATGCACTGGTCCGTTCTGTATCTAATTACAAGCACTCGATTTCCCCCATAACGGGTCTTCAAAGAGGCCAAAGGATTTTCTCGTTATAGTAGCTCCTCGTCCTCGTCATGTGTCGGTTCGGTTTTATGCTTTTCTCAATTTCTTTTTCGTTCCCCAGAGTTCGGTAGAGAAGACCTAGTCTGCCAGGGAGGTATGAAAGTATCGTTTTGGTGGTTTTTTTGTTTTGAAATGTCAAAGAGGTCCGTGGAAGAGTCAACAAGACAAGACAGGAAGAGGGCGAGAGCAGCCACGAGATGATAGTCCGCCAAGGCGGGAAACCGAGAGAAGATCCAGGGCGGTAACAGCCTGATAGATGGCGAGAGCCAATCTCATCCTAGCATGTCGAAGATACGTGTTGGTCCGTAAGATGACACCTCCTGGTACACTCTCTCTGATGCGATATTGGGGACTTTGCCCAATGAGCTGCGAGCCCGTCGAGGCCTCGTATCCTGGCTTCGGCTGGTTTTCAAGTAGAGGTGGCGGTGAGTAGCTAAACGTTTTTTCAGGGGGTGGCACGTCGGCGTTCCGCCCAGCTCGAGCAATGTTCGATTTCTCAGGAGTGCGGGCCCACAGATGTGGCGGCAGATTTTCGGTCGAGATCGAATGAGACCTTCCTGATAACGTACATGTCGAGATCTGTGCCTTTTTGGTTAGGAGGTCTGGAAGGAGGAGCGGACGTAGGGATTTGCGCTTTGCTTCCAGACATAGCGGGGCAGGACTAATGGGCTGGGCACTCTGTCGATGCCAGAAATTGGAGGCTCGCTCGGCAGGGATCATGGGCGTGGGCGTGGGCGTGAGCTTGAGTGCTTTAAGTGGGGTGGGAGCGGAAGGCAAAGACTCTGGTCCTTCTCCTTCCTTACGACTGAAGGCTGAACCAAAGAACTTACCGACCTTGGAAAAGACCCCGCTCTTGTTTTTGACCACAGCTGGTGCGGGCTCCTCCTTCGGAAGGTCCACTTTGGTAGCGGTGTATCGGAAGTAAGAGTCGGGGTTCCACTCTTCAATCTCCGCGCCCTTCTTGACTGAGTGGGTAGCCATGGGTTGCTTTGGGGCAGGGGCAACGTACGGTTTCCACGGTGGTGAGAGTTCCTGCCTAGCTGCGGCGTCCCAATCCCTACAGCGAAGGTGGACATCAGAAACCAGCAGCACTAGAATGCTTATAACTTACATCCGCTTGAAGAAGGCATGACCCTTCATTTGAGAAAGGGTGAGACGCTCCCGCCGATCCTTCGCAAGGATCCCACGAATAAGATCTTTTGCGACAGGACTCACACAGTCATCTGCTTGGAACATAAGCGGTTCATGCTGCACACAAAGTGCTATCTCGGCAGGGGTTTCGGCCTTGAAGCCAAAGGGCATCTGGGAGGGATGAGTTCACTAAAGCCGATAACGACCAACATATGAATGGACTGACTCTTCCCGTAATCATGCAGTGAGCAATCACCCCGATCGCCCAGTCGTCAGCCTCATCACGATACTCCCCGCCTCTGTGTTGTTCCGGAGACATGAAATATGGAGACCCACATGTTTCATTAGTTGTATACTCGCTTGCTTCTGTTAAGAAAGAACCAGAATCTGAGGCGGCATCAACGTCGAAACTAAGGCCCTCCGGGAGAGCGAGACCGTCGAATTCTTTGGCGTATCCAAAGTCGATGACCCGAATATGGCCTTCGGAGGTGAGAAGAATATTTTCCGGCTTCAAATCACGATGAATGAGTCGGTGCGCGCGAAGTTCCTCAACTGCCACGATCTGAACATACAATGCAACTGAGCATCATAGAGTATCCACAACGACAAATTACGCACAAGTTCCGCCAGATAGAACCTGGCCTTTTCTTCTCTGAACTGCCTGCACCGCAGAATCTCAACGGCCAATGTGCCTCCGCCGATATACTCCTAAAGAAAGTATAAGAGAATTCCATAAGACGGAGTCGAAAAGACGAACCGTGACGATATAGAAGTTCTCCGTATCCTCCCAGCTGCATAGTAAGGGGAGAGAGAACCTTGTTTCATCTTCAGAAAGCGATCTGAGAACCTGCTGCTCGGACTCTACGAATCTCAACTGCCGTGGAGAGCGGCCTGCCTTTTCGATGACTTTAAGCGCAACCAGCTGCCGATTGCATTTGTCACGGGCGAGGTAGACCGTCGAGTTCTTTGATTTATTAAGAAGTTTGAGGAGCTCGAAGTCCGGAAGGGAGCGACGAGGAGGAGGAGATCCACCGAAGGACTCCCAAGAGTCCGCGAACTTTGATTTTCCACAGATACCAGTCTAAACGGAAGAAAAAAGGACGCCATGTCAGCCGCATCCTATCACGTAGGCGGGAAGAAAATACAGACCTCGGGTTTGCAAGGTTTTGAAAATAGCATTGCTAAATTGAAAAGAGAGTTGTTAACAAAGAGTGAACGACGAAAGCTTGAGAGCGAAGATAACGTATACGTATGAGAGCTACAACGATCAGAGCTCCTAAATGTCGGTGAAAAGTTTTTATAGTGTCATTTGGTTTCAGACTGGGAAAGGCCCAAATAGGTAAGGCAGAGCGCGTCGAAGTGGGGCCCATGTAACCGTGTCCACCGTGGTTTTCAAAACGCGGTGGACGAAAGCAAGGCTGGCGGTTGGGATGCATGATACGTTTTTCAACGACAAGAGCGTTATGCCTTTGCCTGTTCAAGAAGAATGGGTAGCCGAAGATGATAATCACGATGTGTATGGAAGGCAAACAGCAATGTTTTTAGTTCAAAATGTCAGTACTTACGGTTGATATCTGGACTCCTCACCATGACAATGGACCAAAAAGAAGAATATGATATAATCAGTCCTCTGCACGTAACAAGCAGGTAAGGAAGACTGACTTACTGGACACGCGACGCCTGCCATCTGTGATGTGGCGTACGACTCAAACGATAGATTACTTTGGCTATTGTGATCTTGTTTCAAGGTACCCCCTCGTTTTCATGGAAACACGCCTTTTCCGCATCGCACATGAGGTTTGTGGGCGTAGGAGGTCTGTGGTGATTAAATACGCAGTAAGTCGATCTATTCATTTTGCAAATGCTGGTGTCAATGGATCACTAAATCAGCACGATGCCGCTAGTGATCATATGAAACCCGAGATGCGAGGATGTGTAGATCTAGACATTAAATTTTGCGCTGGCAACAGCGAAGTTAATGGGTGGAAGCTGCCGAGGATCGTCAAAATTATCTAGTAAGATACATGCAAGCATCAAACGAGGTAGCAATGACCGAGCCTTTGGGGGACAAGTCAGTAAGGACTTCTCTGCCGGAACGAGGATGTCCACGTACTTTTAGGGTATCTCGGGCTTGGGCGAAGAGGGTGCCTGTCCCTCACTCGCATTTTCTGGGGCCTTCTGCCCCTTATTTCCCACTGTTTTCTCTGCTCTCTTTAACAGCACGCCTGTGCAAACTTCCAACGCTTGTGTCTCCTCCGGCGTCGCGTCAGCGCACCCACCCCACCGAACCTTCAGATTCTCGTCAATCAAATACACATACCCGACTTTGCTATTCGTCATCCCCAGAGGATCTCGCACGTATTCCATGTTCTGGCTTGAGACGAGATAGTTTGGTTGCAGCTTTTCTGGTACAACCGACCGAAGGGAGTTGAGGAAGAGGTTGACGAGGATGGACTTGAGGAGGTTTTCTTGTAGGTTGATTTGAACATACTGGTAGAGAGGGTGGGATGAGAACCGTGCGTTGGTGGGGTCAACGAAGCCTTTCGCATGGATCTAAGGATTGTTGAGTTGAAATGATGAAATGGTTTGTTAACACCAGTCTGACCTCAGATATTCTTGTTCCCAGCATTGCGAGGACTGTTATGCGCCCATAACACATTGTCGTTGTATTCTTTTCTTGGCCTGCATCAAGACTTTTTCCGACTATGTTTGGAAGATATAAGGCTTTCTGGTCAACCATGTCAGGGTACCTCTCGCAAGCTCAGCGTCGCGACGTACGTCTTCTCGTATGAGCACCTTGGGTGCAATCCATGTCTTTCCTCCATGTCTTCGTGTCATATTCATGTCATGGAAATATCCCTTCCCTGCTTCTTTTATGCTACACATGGCCGTTTAGGACAAGATAGAGAAAATTAGAACAAGAACCAGACCCACAGATGTCTCCGCTGGGCCATCCGCACGTCACTATCCATGAGCTCCTTCATCTTCTGCGTCCGGGTCTTTATCAACGTTGTAGGACGTTCGGTCACTCCTAGTGGCCTGTTGAGTGGCTGCAGTTCAACCGCCTTGACTTCGGGGCCTTCAATTTCGCGTTGCAAACGCGCCTGACTGGTGTCCTCCGCACTATCCTTCAGTCGCATACATGTTGAGCCAAATGAGCGTCTAACAGAAGCCAAATGCGTTTGGTGACGGGAAAGACTTCGAACTGGGTAAAGTGGAAGAAAAGACATTGATGTTTTTCCCGAGTTCTCGAAGAATGGTTATTTCCATGATATTACATAATATTAATAATATTTTATGCCCAATGCGCGTCCATCACGTGAAATCATAAACAGTTGCACATAAATTGTCGCGCTTGTCTAACTCTTGTTGATTTATCTCCCTTCCACCGCAACCACCACCATCTCATCGTCTCCTTGTTGTAACATTTGTACAAAATAACCCAGTATCATAATGGTATGTTGACTCCTTCGTTTCACCAGTTCCATCACGCTAATGCCGCCATGTCTCACCAGAGCGGAAAAGGTGCGCTGACCAAAGCTTTGGCGCTAACATCGATCCTGATGCACCCTCTTCAGGAAAATCTGGCAAAGCAGCTTCGGGAGGCAAGGCGGGCACTGAGGGCAAGTCGCAGTCGCGCTCTGCCAAGGCGGGTCTGCAGTTCCCTGTCGGTCGTGTTCACCGTCTGTTGAAGAAGGGGAATTATGCCCAGCGCGTTGGTGCAGGCGCACCAGGTGAGTTACACGTCTATCGCTCAGATTCCTTCGTTGTTGACGCGTAGTGTGACCAAGTTTACTTGGCTGCCGTCCTCGAATACCTCGCAGCTGAGATCTTGGAACTCGCCGGCAATGCTGCTCGCGATAACAAGAAGCAGCGTATCGTTCCCCGTCACCTGCAATTGGCCATCCGAAATGACGAGGAGTACGTAGAATGCTCCTACCATACGTTGTGTTCCTACTCACCATCTTGCCCACAGGCTCAACCGATTGCTCGGAGATGTCGTTATCTCCCAAGGTGGTGTCGTGCCACACATTGCTGCAGTACGTCTAATTACTACATTCCCAACTCTCTGCGATCTGGCTGAAATGGATGCGTTTAGGAACTTCTGCCCAGCAAGTCCAGGTTTGTTTGGTTTCTTTATGGTCCTTCGTGTACTCATGAACCCTCCACCTCACAGCAAGGGCAAAAAGGACATCGAGGAGTAGATTATGCTGCTCTTCATTTCACTATCTATTTCTTCCTGCCTGTGTTTATTACCAATATTCATATTATTGTATTCTGTACGCCAGTCAATGTTGTTCAAATAAGCTACATACACTCAAATCGTTCTCGCCCTCTCCGCGGTCCCATCCGAAAGTCAAATTGTTTGCCGTTGTTGAATTTTCAAGCTTGTCGTCCCTGAAGTTTCCTCGAGGCGGGTATCAAAGCCTTTTAACGAGTCGGCTTCGCTGTCACCCCCAGCCAATAATTTCGTGTTGTGTATGTGAATACACCATGCGATGGACTGCACCACCAGATAGAAGAGAAATCACCCTCGTCCTCTTTTCCTTAACCCTCTTTTTCCTGGCGTACAACTTCGACAATTCGATACGACTCTTCGGATTCGACCCCGAGGCGACACATGGCGTGGTACTTAGCACGCTCGGCTTGGGAAGCTCCAAGTTTATCTCCAAGGATGGTAGAAAGCCAGCGGGCTGGAGGGATGCACTGGAGGACGAGATTTTTGGGAGCTGGGGGTGGGACGACGATCATGTCGCCGGAGATGGCGCGGAACGGAGCCAACTTAATGGGGTAGGGAGGCACGGCGCTATGTGGGCGGGAAGGAAGGAAACAGGCGAACTTGGGGGAAGGACGTTTGGCGAGACGACGGTGAATGAGGGATTTGTGAAGTGGGGCGATGAAATACCTCGTTCAAGCCTTATACGACATGTGCCAGGTGCGAGAAGGCTTTTTGGCGTTTATGGCTTCGTTGCTGATGAACTTATGAACTTGGGCAGGGTATAGCATCCTTGATAATGTTATCATTTTTAAAGGAGCAGTCTACATCGTTACGGACGACGCTGATTCGTTCCCGTCAATTTCCTCCATCGTCTCAGCCATAGGCCCTGGCATAAACACTTGGGAAACTATATCACCTGAAGAAGCAAGAAAACGGCTAGGACCTTATGGTGGAATGTAAGGCTCCTGCGCCTTCCTTTTCGGTTCCTGTTGATCTGAGTCTGAGTCTAGCATACGAGGAGTAACGTGGATGTCAGCGGACACCACACCTCGTGAGTTCTTCTCGCCCACTCTACGTAGCTTGTGTATCTGACAGCGGGAGGCAAACAGACAACTCTACCCTCATTTCTTTGTGGCGCACTTACAGTTCTCTGGATCCTATAATAGATTCTTCAGGTCGAACCACGCTCCCTCCACCCCATCGTCTCTTCTTCCCTCAAGTTCGCGTCTTCACTGACCCAGATCCCCTCCCACACTTCCACTGGATCCCGCGGAGACGTGTTGACACAGGCTTTCATCCCTTCCTCCTGAAGGCAGCCTTTCCCCAGCTAACCGTTTTGTATTTGGAAGACTGGGAAGACTATCACAAAATCGAGGCACCTTTCGTCATAGAACGTATAGTCATCGCGGATCGGGAGGCTGCAGAGAAATCTGCGCGTCCAGACCAGCCACCGTTTTCCCTCCCCTTCGAGCTCACTGGATCTGAGCATTGGTGGGAACCCGTAAGGCAGAGCCTTGTTTCGTATCTTGATCTGCCAGAAAGCAAGAAAGCGAAGAAGGTCGTGACCTACGTGCACAGGCAGAGCGAGCAAACAGGGCTGAAGCTGCACGACGACGATCATCAGTCCTTGGTGAACGCACTGCAAAAGATGGGGCGTGATTATGGGTATGAGGTCCACGTTGTTTCGACTCTGCCCGAGGAAACTGGATGGACGGAGAAGATGGAGGCGATTGTGAAGTCAACGGTGAGTCTCGTCACTCATCTCGCATACTTTGCCTCGTTGCATGAACTTTGTTTCAATGTCCGCAGGTCGTGCTCGGGGTTTTTGGTAGCGACCTTCTAGATAGTGTCTTCATGAAGCCGTCGCCACAGGCTACACTTATGGAGCTCTTCCCTACAGACACATTCGCGCGAGATGAAGCGGTTCTTGCTCATTCCCGTGGGATACGCTACATCGCTTGGTGGCACGATCGGTGAGTAAAGTCTGGTGGTTGTTGATATCGGCCAACACTTAAACCCTTTTCTCTGGGTGGTAGAAAATTTACCTCGGAAGACCTGCCTCGAGTTGTTCGGCCAGACGAGACGCAAGACGTTCGCGTCGACGTAAACGCCATCGTGAAGACGATTCGAGAATCACTTTCGAGGTAACAGATCAATCTTCTGTTACCAATGTTATATCGTATTCCGACAACCTATCACACTCGCGCAATACCCCCCATACACTACGGACCATCACGCAATATGTTTGAAACCCAGTTAGCATACCAGGATATGGACCTTACCTCTAAGTTATATAGATCGCGTAGCAGTCGTTAATCTCATGGCCTTGAATAATATAAGTTCTAGAAGTTTCGCCGAGGGCTTTGTGAAACATGAAGTCGTCTCGATCTGTCAAGTGCAGTCTGGACGGACGGATGGATGGATGCCAGCAGCCAGGTGTCCTCTCACGTTTGCTCAGATATGCTTTGATAACATGTCTTCAGGCTATCGCTGATAGTGGATACAGTTTCAAAGCCTTCTTGTCAAAGTATGTTAGGACCAGGATTACAAAAAGTAAGACATGATTTTGTCTTTCGGCGTTTTAGGCTTCTTGAGCTCATAACATTCAAGTCATTCCTCCATGCGGAACAATCCGAACATATATACTAACTTTGACAGTGGCCAAATCGGCCGGTCACCGAAATTTTTTTTTTTGACCCCTTCAAATGGGTTCCATCTCGTTCAGAACATTCCCAATGATGCTGCATTTGTGAAATTGAACATTTTCGAGGCTTTTCCGACGCATGAGGAAGGAACTTTTGGATGGTATGCTTCCATATATGGTAATCAGGGTCCTACCTAATATGGGAATGTGGCCAAATCCAGGCCAAAAAAAGTTTCATCTCCGTCAGTTTTGAGTATTTTGGAAAACCCTCTGTAGGTTTTGATCCTCTCATCAATTGGAGCGTTTTTGACAGAGGACTAAGAAAAATGAGGAAAATTGGCTCGGGTCATTTGTTTGTACAAAAGTAGCGGTGACTAGGTCTGTTGCACCATAGGTCATGAGGTGGGGTGTAATTTTAGAACGGCAGTTGAGCGCCCACGTGTGATGAGATTTTATCAGAGTGCCAAGCTTTGTGGGAGGGGTTAATTTGCAGGGACAAGGTCCGTCAATCATTTTTCTCCTTGGCTTCCTTCCATCGATCTTGCTGCTTACAGAAAAACGATAAAGCAGCATCAGGCTTGACCAAAACGTCGTGTTATTGATCATGACTGCATCGACGAGAAGCCAGCATCTTCTGTTTTCCTTCAGAGGCTTTCATCGTCTAAAAACAGCATGCTTCACCCCGCATTGACGAATTTTCCCCCGCTTTCTTGCCGGCCCGGGACCAATGGTTAAACGATTGACCAATTCTTCATAACGTCAGTTGGACCTCGAACAGGATGCTGATCCGTCGCGTGGCCGCCTCATATTTAAGAAGAGAAAAGTGCAACATCCCAGATATTCCTCCAGACCATCCCCCACGACGACCATGTCCAACGACCACCCCAAGCGGCACGACGTGACGGCCTCAGCCACTTCTTCAGTTACTCAAGCGCCATACAATGAAAAGGTGTTGAACCCACTTGAGCGTGCCATGTCTCCGGGCCACGGCGAATCTGCACTGCCGGAAGATAAAGAGGAAGAGGCCGTCGAAAACGTGGAGGACGACTGGGAAGACGATCCAGAAAATGCACGCAATTGGTCCTTCAGGAGAAAATGGACAGCTGTAGCAATCGTATGTTCATGGTTCCTTTAACAGGGATTTTATCCTGATAGGCGCCCCATCAGATATCTTTGTACACCTTCGTTTCTCCATTGGCGAGCTCGATGATGGCCCCAGGACTGCACGAAGTCGGCACAAAGTACGGTGTTACGAGCACGACAATTATTGCATTGACTCTCAGTATCTACTTGCTATCTTTTGCCATCGGTGTACGTGCAACCTGAACACACCACGAACCCCCCCCCCTTCTGACTGTACCTTCTACAGCCGTTATTTTTGGCGCCGTTGTCTGAAATGTACGGCCGAACATGGGTACGCCAATCATCGCTATCCCCGCGGTTCTGATGTAACTCATTTCTTTACAAATTCGTTAGGTGCTTCACATTGGCAATCTCTTCTCGCTGGCATTCACATTAGGCTGCGCATTTTCTCCCACCGTTGGCTCGCTTATTGCCTTCCGTTTCCTTTGTAAATATTTCGGTTTCAACCTCCTCTTTCGGAAGTAATATACTAACATGGTCACCGGTTTGCTCAGCTGGTTTTTCGGGAAGCGCGCCCATCGCATGCGGAGGCGGATCTGTCGGCGACCTTTTTGCAGAGCGCGACCGCGCCTCAGCTATGGCGCTCTACAGTCTCGGTCCCCTAATTGGTATGCGACCCATAATTTGCTGCACGTCATGAAATTTGACAGACGTCATAAATAGGTCCCGTCATCGGACCCATCGCTGGTGGCTTCATTGCACAAGATGTTGGCATTAAATGGGTGTTCATCGTCATCGCAAGTGAGCAGACACATTCTGCAATAAAATCCTCGATTTTCCTTATGTTATTCTAGTTTTGTGTGGCCTGTCGGCTGCTGTTGGTATTCCGTTCCTCAGGGAAACTTATGCGCCCGTCATTCGGCTCAGAAGGGCGAAGCACTCGAATGACCCGGAGGCATATGCCAAGATCCCCCATCTCATCGCTGCTCGGAGTAACAAGACTCAGTTTCTCTGGGATAATCTTACCCGCCCTCTCATCATGCTCTCACGAAGCTTCATCTGCTTCATCCTCAGTCTTTATATGGCATTGTAAGCACTGTTTTTAACAATACTTCGTTTTATTTGGTCCTGAACACTGCATTTTTTCTAGTTTATACGGTTTGTGCTTACATCGCGGTTAGGTGAGGTAGAAGCTTAAAATTCGTGTCCAGGAATTTACTACCTCATGTTCGCCACCTTCGGTGGTGCGTTATTTAACAACGTAATCCGCTCATCCGCGAGACTGACCCATCCTTAGAACTATTCAGTAAGACGTACGGCTTCAAGACAGGAATAGGCGGTCTTGCATACCTGGGCCTCGGCGTCGGTTTCTTCCTCGCCACCGTATTTGGAGCCAAGACTGCGGACCAGGTCTACAAATATGTGCGTCGCTCACCTCATGCATCCCGCGAGGCTTCGTAATCGACCTCATACACATACTCTTCCTCTTCAAATAGCTGGCAGATAAGAATGGTGGTAAAGGCAAACCGGAGATGCGCATCCCTGCACTTTTTTTTGGCTCATTCTTCGTTCCAATCGGACTGTTGTACGTCTAGTGGCGTCTATCGAATTTACCTGCAAGTTATTCACCAGACTTCGTTGACGTGCTCCAGTTGGTATGGCTGGTCAGCAGAGGCGAGGCTTCACTGGATGATGCCTATCATTGGAACCGGTATTTTTGGATTCGGTGAGGCGCTTGAGTTTACTTTCTAGAGATAGAGGTGCTGATTGAACCTCCCTCACCGCAGGCATGATGTCATCTTTGTACGATGTTTCCCCTTCCGTCCTATTCACTAATACTCAACCCCTTTGCAGCCTCCCAATATCGCTGTACCTGGTCGACGCTTTCCGTTTCGCTGCGAGTGCCACTGCAGCTGCCTCGGTGTGCCTGATGTCTCCCCTTCATCTATCTGTCATAGCTAAATATGCTTTTAGGTCTTCCGATCGTTGCTTGGTTTCGCCTTCCCTCTGTTCGGACAACAGATGTTCGACACGCTGGGGCTTGGCGGTGGAAACTCAGTAAAACTCTTTTCGTTGTCGGAATGAGATTCGCAATGTTGACTTCAGCTTGTTATCTACAGCTTTTAGCAGGTCTAGCCATCGTCCTTGGCATTCCCTTCCCTGTGTGGATTTACTACAAGGGTGAAGCCATTCGACTCAAAAGTAAAGTTCAACTATAAGCATCGATCACGAACTCCCTTCGCCCGCCTTTCCGTCGTCGCCTTCTGTGTCCACGTCAATCAACCGCTCCCCACTTGCTCGTCCACGGCATCATACCTAGGTCAACGTCGTGACCATGGTATTGGACCCGCACAATTAGCCCATGACCCCATGATGAACAGTTTGTCTCTGCATCCTTCGCCCGCATCGTACTCCTCCTGCCCATCGTGTTTCTGTGAGGAAAATGAAAGACATACACAATAACTTATTCTAATTACATAGACCCTCATTCGTTTGTCCTCTCTTAGTGTTTCTGCAACCTGTTTTCATTCTCACACAATTCCTCTTTATCCCGGCTTGGTGCAAAGAAGTTCGTCAAATTTGTTCATAAGTAGATTTTCGAACATACACTGTGTATTCTTCAAGGATTTTTTGAGCTTTGTTGATGCCGCGAGCGGGATACTGTCAAGTGATCAACCAGTTCCGGAACATTCACCAATAGCAATATCATAGAGCAAACCTGAGGTACAGGAAGTCGATCAATACAGGTGCTATCGCTACCCAGGGCAATAAATCGGCTTTGCCACGATCGTGTACTTACACGAGAAGAGAAGCAAGCACTTAAGGCCCCACCCCCGGAAAGACACTCGCATGAACTCTAAGAATTCCGCACTATCTCGCGAGCATGTCGGTGTGGCGGCTCCGATGGAAGCAAATCCATCGACTAAGGTGCGCTTGGAGAAGAAAAGAAGCATCTGACCCTTCGCCGCAGGAATACATCTCGGTGTGAACAGCATAGGAGCTTCTAAGCCAAATTTAAAGAACAATTAGGACTGACCCGTTCTGCCAATAAAGGCCCCCGCTCGTGCGACCACGAATGCTATGGATCAGTAAGCAGTAGGATCAGCTGGTGTGCGTCTGATTTTTCGGGGTTCCTAAAGCTGGCCGGCACAAAGTCGTCGACGGAGGACCAAGATATCGTCAAATGAGAGAGACGACATATGAAAACAACTGCAAGAAACGGCAAGAATGTGTGACTGTTAACAGTTATATTCACTGTTGAATAGAGTTCCTAGCAAGGCTAGGTCTACACCATTTGGTACAGTGCGATGGATTCCGTTTCTCGAAGTGGAACAGGATACATCTCCGTAAGTCACAGGGGTCGCGTGGAAAGATCTCGCTACATGCAGGGCGTCCGTCGATATTTTCTTTCATGCTCGCGATCCGCCTAGTGTATTGCGAGTATACCGCATCCAAAGTTCCAACACGAGCCTCAACAGCTGCCATGGCCAGTATCCAAAGCGCCAGATTGACGTTAGCCCAAACGTTCAAGAATGTTGTAACTCAGCAAAGATAAGGCCTAGGAACATACTGTGAGATTGTACTTATGGGTGGATGTGTTCAAATTTTGGGGGTGGAGGTCCTGCCAGATACATAACGGGCCAAAGAGGCTTTGTTGGCACAGTGTGTTCTAGTCTAAGTGTAGTGGCCATCCTGCATGTCGCCAGGAGCTCCAAGGCAGTAAGCAAAGTCGAGAGAAAGGTATACTTAAAGCTGCACCTGGATGGTTACGAGTCCTAAGTTTACGTAAGGAGTCGTTTTTACAATCGACCTTCGCCCGGAATTGCAAATTGCTAAAGTGTAGATCTAGCTGACCTGTTACTAATCTAATTACCGAACACACGTCATACATATTTCATTCGCCGTCCTTGACGGCACCGTCCTTTCTCCTTCATCCAGTACATCATCCACAATCACCGGTGAACTTCACCATGTCCACGTCGAACACGACGACTTGCACAACCCCAATCAAGCCCTTTTCCCAACATGGTGCTTTTCTCCTACGGCGACGACATGATAAGCATAGGTTGCTCCCTCTAGTACGTACCTACACCACTATCCATCCTGCCCTCCTCAAATGGCGAAACTCACGCTCCCGCCCTTCCCCCCCCCTCGCGAGTCTGACAAGGAGCTTGAAGGCGATCGGTATCTTATTTGGGCTCACATCCTTGTCATGTTTGACGCCACCGATCCGACTCTCTACACTTTGCCACCCTTCCCTTGCCGCGAAGTCGAAGAATAGCAGCTCACTTCCAACGATTCCGTACCGCTCTTTCCTTCTAACATATATGTGCTCGTGAAATGTTGTCATATTACCTTCCTGATCTTTGCTTACAACTTCCTTCCCACAACTTGACCACTGCATTATCATGAGCCCGACCGACCGAAACTTTACTTCATCTCACCCTTCTGACTCTCTATTGCAGGAAATATTACCTTTCTTCCAGAATCCAAAACCCAATACATCATCTCTATCTCCAAATCACCAAGAGCCCCGACAACCCACGACTTGCCGTGCTCACGTTTCTAATGAAATTCATTCCCGCAGAGATCCAGTAGCTGTATCACATCATCCTCTACGCATTACCCCAGGTCGAACGTCGCATTCAAAATATCACATCCGCGTTCCCTCGTCGTACTTTTTTCTCCCCTTGGCCTCCAGCACGACTCTACATGGCCTTGATATATTTCCCTCTTATTATCTGTTACCTCACTGTACAAATTATACATTTTTTCTTTTCCGGGACAAGCCGGACTCGTGCACGCCACGCGAAGCGGTGGCCCTTCACACCAGTAATATTAACGAGATCAAAATAACAAGCCGAGCACGAGCCAAATTTGGTGGACGATCGAACGTGATTTTTGTTGCTCAACGCTTTTATCATGAACCCTCCCAGTTCTTCGCCAGCAATGCCCAGTCGGCTTGCAGGTCCCATTCTACTTCCATCGAATCCGAAACTCCCTAGTCGAAGGAGGCCGACGCCGCGTCTGCCAACAGGAGCCGCCGAAGACAAAGTACCACAAGCATTGGCGCGCCGTGCATCATTGACGTCTGGTGGTCCAAAACCACAAAGAACCTCGAAAACCTCTCAGAAACTCGTGGTTTTGCCCTCGGCGCCCCAAACTAAACCTCTCCTGACAGAGGCAGATGAGGATTTGACTCTGGGTTATGAGACGGATGCTGGGGTGCGCGAGTATAAGAGCCAGGCAGAGCGGATGACCAAGGAACAGAGGGAGGAAGCTGGGTTCAAGCGACTTACGGCCTATTGCGTTGCTGAATCTTTCAGGACGAAATTGCTAGCTTCTTTTTTGAAGAGGGAGCATAATGTTTCACCGAGAGTATTCGACGAGGCGTTGTACGTTGTGAGTGTGCACCATGCTTTATTTTTTTCTGCTTGTCAACCCTTCTATATGGGTTACAGGTGTATCATTTGCCTCTTCTTCCTGGTTATGGCCCGGACACAAATGTCCGTTCTTCAGCACCTAGCAGAGCTATGCCTGGGAAGTCCTTCCTATCCCATCTCTCCGAGGCCGAGGAAGATGGCTACCAAGGCACATATTTCACTTCTCCAGGGGCGCGTTCGCCAAGCTCTCTCCGCGAAGGATACATATCTTCCTCGTCACCAGTCGACACACGCAAGGCTCATCAACCACCCTCTCCAACGACTCCTACCTCGCCCATGCCGCTGGGCTCTCATGAGACTGAGCCGTTCATTCCTGAGTCAGAAAATGAGACAGCACATCAGTCGGAAAACGAACGGGAAGCAGACCTGGAACGGCAAGAAGAAAGCGCGGTACCAGCTTCTACTTCAGATAACGAGGGGCCGCCTGAGCGACAAATACGCTGGCAAAGTCCACCTCGCATGCCTTCCAGAGTTAGGCAATCCGCTGAGATTGCGGAGGTAGTATTCTTTGATTACGGCGTTGTCGTCTTTTTCGGATTGCTCGAACGTCAGGAGCGGGATATTCTGGAGGATATTGAGCGTGCCGGGGTTTTTAAAAGGCCAATTGAAGAGGCGAAGTGGGAAATAGAAGAATGCCATTTCACTGTACGTGTCTCAACTTTCAGACATAAGGTGTGGTTATTTACATACTTGACAGCACGACCCACACATCGCCTATCCTAGAATATACAACGATTTCTTCAGTGAGTTCACGATTCTTGAATACATTTATTCCTGACCTAATTCCTGACTCGACTCCGAACATCAGCCCTAAAATCTCGATCACATCTGCTCAAGCTGTCCATAGCACATGCCCTCGCCCAATCAACGCTTCTCGCACACTACGAAACCAACGCTCAATATGTCCTCTCCTCCCCTCTCGCCCTTTCAATTCCCCAACAGCTTGCTACTTCTGGCGGCCTGCAACTACGACGTCGCGACGCGTTGAAACTCACCGGGCGCCTATTCAAATTACGCAGAGATGTCAACCTCGTATCAAATGTCCTTGATGTCCCCGAACTGTTCTGGAGTGAAGCGAGTCTAGGGGAACTGTATGAGGCTGTTCGTGAGTATATGGAGATCAAGGGAAGAGTACAGGTATTGAATGAGAAGCTGGGAGTTGCAAGCGATTTTGTGAGTTTCTTCTTGTTTATACGCTCCAATGATACGAGTGACCTACCTTATACTAGTTGGATGCGATTCACGACCACCTCAACAATAACGAGATGACTCGAATAACTTGGATCGTGATATGGTGTGTTTCTCCTCACAGGTTGTTCGCTCCAGCCTAACTCCCTCTTTAAAAAAAGGCTGATCATAATTGCTGTCGTTGTCGACCTGGTAAGTTTCTGAACACCTGACTTCCTCCATACGCTCCATCTGATGTCTGTCTGTCTACCAGGGCGAGATCGTTGCACGTCTTGTTCTCCACGAGACAATGCGAGGTGACGTGACTATATCCAAGGTAATCAGCAGAGAGGACGCACTACGGACACTGGAGAGAATGATGGTTCAGTCACCATGATGATACTCGATAGCTAAGTACTTGCTGTATGATTCTTTGGAATGGTCGTTATACTTCTTGGATTCTACATTATTGTACCACTAGGCAACTCCAGAACGCGTTTTATGCTATGATCTTTTTTGCTTGAACTCTAGTCCATCATGTGTGGGACCATATGGATCATAGAACTGTTCAGGCCACATGGCTGTATGTTGTACCTCCATTTCGTTCCTGCTTCTCGTTAATTCTGATATTGCAGATAGGTTCTACAAATAATGTACGGAATATTGATTTGTTCAACTTTCCATACACCGAATAAGCTTTCATCGTTTTTCCGTCTATCGCTAACGTCATTTATGTTGGTGTCGTGGTGAGCGCCAGCGACCGTCCTGACGTCTCTGCCACTTCGCTGCATCTCTTTCCTTCTACTGTGATCGGCTGGATAAAGCTCATTCAAGTGCCTTGAGTCCCCCACTCCTACCGACTCTCACAGATGCGCCGCTCGAACCTACTCTTCACTCGCAACATCCAAATTGCCGATACAGTCTGCGTCTTCATGGATCAGCTGCCTCACATCTCCCTCAAAGATCTTCCTTTCAGGCGGAGGGGCTGACCGTGTGTCCACGTCGTGTGAAATATTTGTTGGCCCCCCAAGTTGTTAAGCTTCCGCGATCCCCCTGTCGCCTCCCTTTCAAAAGCGAAGCTAACGATTGTAAACCCGAAAGCTCCAACAAACGGGTGTCGCCACCTGTGCACGAATTTCATCGTCCCCAGAGGTCTTGTAGTATCTGTTAGGCGGGATCGGGGGTCACCCCGAAATTGTCCCCGATCAGAGGGTGATGTTGGAATTTCGGATCGTTTGAGGTACGTGAAAAGCGCAGATGTCTTTTGAGATAGACGACGCTGATTCCCGCTCAATGCCCTCCCCGCATATTTTTATATTTAAATACATCTCAGATAGGTGCTTCGATTGGTTTGCTATTGGTCGCCCGCCGCTTCATTTGCAGATTGTAATCTGATAATCTGAGAGGCACACCGCCCATGGCGATATCATTGCTCTTGCTTTCTGGGACCCTTATCGCAGCTTTCTGGGCCTCCGCTTGTGCATCTAAATATTCCTCCTCTTCAGTAGCAATTCAGTACCAGTGCAGCTCTGCGATAGCCCTCAGGACTAACAAGGACAAATATTGCAGGACGTAAGTAATGACGTAGGTCATCCATACCTTCCACTGATGTCATCCGCCAGCGCCGAATCACCAGTACTCCTGTATATAAAGTAGAACACTCCAAGACAACCTTAAACCTCTGCATATCTCAAGTCAACGACCTCAATATGTCTTCAACATCCGCTACCAACCCCTCAGTGTGTGGGACGAATTCTCCACCGCTCGAAGCTACAGGAGAGGAGACATGTATGGGAGCCTCATCCGTAGACAAAGTTGGACATCCGATCGAAGTCGTAAAGGACGCAGAACAAAGAAAGCGTACGTTCTAGTGGAAAGTTCATGCATCTCCTCGCTTACTACAGACTTAGAATATTTTAA
The DNA here is from genome assembly GCA_013433165.1 of Hypsizygus marmoreus. Classification (NCBI taxonomy): domain Eukaryota; kingdom Fungi; phylum Basidiomycota; class Agaricomycetes; order Agaricales; family Lyophyllaceae; genus Hypsizygus; species Hypsizygus marmoreus. Next base: position 1,913,558 of record CM024084.1, on the reverse strand, counting down.
TCCTTCGGGCACTTCGGTATGTCCCCTATAACTCGGATTCTAAAGCTTATGAAGGATGCTTATGGAGTGCTGTACCCAGACCCCAAGGGTGGATGCCGGCAAGGGAAAACCCGAGAGAATGGGTGAGAGTATGGCTGAAAAGTCTGAAAAACGGGGATTAAATGAAGGAAGAGGAAGAAAAGGAGATTGAGCTGATGACTGGAATGATTTCTCGCATGCGTCTCCACGCTTCTATGATATATTTTTCTCTCCAATGATTGAAGCCTGTTTACTATTACTTCTTCAAGTACTCGGTCCACCATTCTTCAAACAACGAAAGACCAAGCGGGCCACTGTCTGTCTCCCCTGCCACACCGAGGTCTTCCGTCTCCTTGGTATACAAATGGCAATCTCGCGGCCGAGTGGTCGCACCTGCGCCGCTGGGTGGCTCAGCGTCTGGGATGATGTGATCGTGTGGAAGACCGAGGATCTTGGCAAAAACGAGGCAAATCTCATACTTCGTAAAGGGTTCAGCAGCTGAGTAGTGCAGAATCGGCGGGATCGGTTTTTTGTGCCCTAGAAAGGTAACAGGTATGTTAGCAGCTGTATTACGGGGTTTTACGAACAATCTAAGATGCGAGATTTTGGGACTTTGTCTGTCACATCAACAAGGAAGCCGGGAAACAAGGTTAGTTTTTTTCGTTGCACATGACAAGGTACGTTGCAGGGAATATTGTCCGGGATACATACCTGATAGCCGCACCAAGAAGTTCGCTATATCCACGACATTGGTGGGATATCGTGTGGCATAATGGTCCATTCTGTATGTTTTCCCCGATTGATCCTGGACGATATCGAGAAGGATGTTGATTGCTGAGTCCGAGTTCTTAGGGGCTGGTCCGTATCTGAAATTCGAGATATATTAGTCGGCGAAAAGTTCATGCTCTGATGGAAAGGTAAATCACAAAACCGGAATTCTTAAGATGATTACCGAGGCCCCGTTAACACCCAGAACGGCCAGCTCTCCATCTCGCTTGGTTTGACCATATAACTGCAGGGGGTTGGTGGGCGCTGCAGGGGTATACGGTGGGGAGGTCCCATCAAATACATAGTCTGTAAGGGCCCGCGTTTACTCCGTGTTCTAGAATCAGCACGATGGAAAGACTGACCGGTCGAAATATAGACCAAGGTGAATTTAAGGGACTTTGACAAAGTTGCCAGGTGTCCCGGGACTTGTGTATTGAGCTATGTCCAGGGATGGATTATAAGGACTGATCAGGGATAACGGTATCCTTGAAAATCTCCAAGGCGACTCACAATCCGAGCACCTTGAGGATCCTGTGATCCGTTAATGCTTCGAGCTCAGATGCTCTGCATAATGTCCAATGCAGAGTTAGAGTGAAGTCCCTCACCTTTTCTGCGACGTCTGGACGCCTTTCTGCAGCGCAATGAATCACCCCTGATTTTCATTTCAGCGCGAAGCTGCCACTCATGCTCATCTAAACAACCCACAGTTGGGCCGGAATTGTCTGAATACTTTCTCCACTTCTTCTTCCTGAATGAGGTCGAGCTGCACCAATCCTTCACCTGAACGTGAATGTGAGAGGCTGAGAACCTCAAAATGTTTCTCCGAGTTCGCCTTTGTGAAAGCGTCACGGACAGCGGCACCCAAGAGACCAGAGGCACCTGTATGTGGTTATCCAATACATGTAGTGGGATTTGAAAATCGACAGAAGTACATATGCATAATGCGTACCAGTGATGATTACTTTGAATGCCATCGCGTTACGGTTCAGCAGGTTGGAGAAAACCCTTGATCGCTCAGTGCAACAATAACAATAACAGATCTTGATCTAATCGTTTACCCGGGTTCTTTCCCAGGGCTACGGACACATATGAGCACATAACAGTAAACAACTCCGATTGCGAACCTCGTTCAACGACGACGACGAAATTAAGCGAGTCCTACCGCTGAACGCCATGTACTTGTCCATTTCTTGGGGCCCAAGAGACTTATTCTAATGCACTTCCAATTCCTCACTTCCAAACTCGATTGAACCTGTCAACTTTGGCTGCCAAATGCTTTCCTTACTATCTCTCACGACGACTTCCGAGTATGTTATGGAGCTTGGAAGGTTGACCTGACATTTTCATGAAGCTCTCTTTGGTCAAGAAAACCCGCTCAGGTGACACAGGGAGGTGGCACAACGAAGGAGCATCTTAAGGTACAACCCTTGCCCGAGCCTGGTAACAACCGGGTGGTGTTGACACGCTAGAAGACATGCCGTGGTATGCCTGTCAGCCCGCTTTCTTTCATTTTGGTCCTGGAGGATGCCGGTGGCAAGATTTAATTTCCATACTCCCGTGATAATAAGTCAAAGGTGGCGAAGATCTATCGCTCCGCGCTTCAGCTTCATGCCATATCCTCGACGTGGATTAGCATGATCGTCAAGCAATGGTTCGCTGTCAAAATTTCCTCGTATGGCTGTTGCTCATTAACGGCCGGTACAGATCGACATAGCCAGAACTTCCGCGAAATCACGACACAAAGCGGGACGGACGCGTTCTCACCTTGACCAGCCTTCTCGAAGGATGTCGACCCCGCTTCGCTTGCGCCTTTCAAGATTCCTTTCTGATGTACCATCTTGTGACCTCTTGCCTCTCAAATTTTTGCTGCCCTAAATGACAGTAATGACAGTCACACAGATAAGATATTCTCTCTCATGCAGGGCAGGACCAAATCATGGGACTTTTCCCTTGCGAGGCTTCCTGCTTTCATTGTACCTTTAGGTAGCTTCCGTAGCTCTCGCCCTGGTACCCCGAGTGCCTGCACCTCACTCGAACCATCACATGATAAAACTTATTGTAAGTCATCGAGATCGAAGCTTTTGATTTTTTCCCTTCCCAAAACTCCGCCAAAGACCAAAGCTGATTATGAATCCCCAGGGTGTACGCATATCTTCGGAGTCATGCCGCACATGACCATCCATCGCAGGATGTTTCGACCTGCTTTGGCGTCTGCAACATTTGTCAGGTCCTTTGAGATATCTATTCGGAGCTCAAGTGGGGACTTTGTATCCCTGGCCTGCGACTGTCAACCACAGTAAGCATCTAATAAGTACTTTCTTCAGCTCTCGGTGGGTCATTTGTCCCAATCCAAGTGCTTGAATTGCACCTGGGCTGAACATACAGACGCGGATCGGCATACATCCATCATTGTTTCCTATTTTCATCTCAAGACTCTCTAACCCCGCTTATGTCTGTCTTCTGTTCAATGTCCGTCGAATGAAGAACTCCGGTTCGGAATACAAACAAGCCGCGAACTTCTTTTAATCTTGGGGGTCCTATGCGACAGGGTCTGGTGGAACACAGATGAGAGAATTCGACACCTCTGGCAAGATTTTATATTTTGAGATAATATCCGTCCCATATGCGTCTAAAATCCAGGATAACAAAACGAGGATATCGGCGCACTAAATCTTTACCGTTCTTTTCAAACTTTTCCCCATCCTGTTGCTCCCCCCCACATTTCTTCCTCCAATTTTTTTTATTAATGGTCCACATGTACTACAGCAACCAATCAATGGCCTCCCTGCCTGGATATGTCGTTGAACAACATTTTGCTGTTGATCCCCTGGGTTCCTCGATATCGATATGCCATCAGAACCTCTCGCTTTTGGTTTGCAAAGCAAGTAACATGGTAAGTACACAAGTCAGCATCAGCTGAATTCTCGGCCGGAGTTTCCACGCAACTGATTCCTGACACCAGACTGCTCTCTACGTCATAACATCCACAAAGCATCATTGGGCAATGGGCGGGGACTTCTGGCTCAAAATGGGAGGCAGAGGTGTTTATTGCTCTTATGTCGTTGACATGGAAACATTCGAGTTTTTCCAACTTTATAGGTTCATATGCACTATCAATGCACCTCACACTGTGAAGACTAATCTTTCAAAATTTCACTTCTAAGGGCTGCTTGTATCAGGGTGACAGCCAACTCATGCCCTGCCCTAACGGCTGTATTCCAGAATCGCAATTGATTGGTTCCCTCAACATACGCTTAAGAATGTATGTAAGGCCATGAGTCGCTTGAAATATGCGAGCTCTGGGTGTCCGTTCCGTCTTGGGAGATCTGCAGCTGGAGCCACATGCATGTTCCTCAACTCGTTTGGACATATTATGCCCAGTTCGTGACGAATCCAACAATATAACCGTTATATCGATATCTTCTTCTTCGTAGACCACTGGTATGAGGATGTAAAAGCTTCATCACAACGTACCCTTCTCCAGCCAATACGGGCTTTCCTCGGCTCTGAGCAAGCGACGGGTTGGCACACGAAACGGGAAACCGTCGTGCGAAGAAACTCTATTTATTTATCCAGCGAACGCGCAACCGCTCCTTTGGTTCAGATCCCCGTACGGGTTGAGCTTCGGGTTACACATCTTTTTCTTCCATCTTCTCACATATCATGCTTGGTTCTTCCAAAAACCTCCTTGTTCCTGGTGATTCGCTAAGAAGGAAGGCGTCTGGTATATATCAGTTAGCGATGGCAATTTGCAAAGTCGACCACCCCTCATCCTTCGCCGTCACTGCCTCCTCTCGACACTACTACGGTCTTTTCTTTTGCCTTGACTAATGTCTCGCCGCCGTGTTGAGTCGATGTCGAGTGGGGACTCCCGTTCCCCACCCTCGAGTTTTAACCCGACCACGTCGACAATGTCAACTTACTCGCACGTTTCGACGTACCGGTGAGCCTATAATCGCTTGACCAGGTCATACTGGCTTATACATCCCTTCGATAGGTCTTTACAGATGGATCTTCAACTGTACAGCCCATCAGTAAAGTTACAACAGGATGAATATGACGGGGGAGGGCCTCTTGCTGTCTTCGGCGAGCACGACCAGGTTGGGGGCAAGGTTATTCTTGATCCAAGTTGCTATCATACGGGGAAATTGTCTATTTCTGTAAGGATTTGGGTTCTTCCTGTCATCACCATCGCTAACTCTAAATAGATCGAAGGTGCCTTCATGTATCCTGCTACACACATGGACGGGGACATTGTAATCCCAGAGCATTCATGGAACACTGGAAAGCGGAAGCATGTATTCTTCTCTGCGTTTACGGTCATTCCTGTCTCGCCGGGTTCAGACTCAAGCACTCCACGCTCTGCTTTCCGCGAAGCTTTCAACAAGCGTCGGCCCAGTGTATCCAGTCTCAATTTGAATGCCACGGCAGTGGAGAGGTCGTTCACTTTCAACTTCGACCTACCGCGTAGCTGTCGACATGGCGAAGAAATGCCCCCATCCTTCACGGGATCGGGGATGTCTGATCCTGGGCCATCTTCGCCCTCAAAATCTATTGATGTCGGATACCGAGTCAAAGTAGTGTGGGAGGCCACCAATGCCTCCGAAAATCCCTCAACGTAAGTCTTTTAGCGTCTTTCTCTGACACAGAAGTATCTTATCTCCGTGTTTCGCTAGTTTGGAAGTTCCCATTCTATACCATCCCGATGCAGACTTTCAATCCGTAGACGCCATCCCACAGAATCCACAATCCTGGTTAGAGATGCCTCTCAGATCGGATCGACCTATTCCGTTTCGATGTGCCGTAAGTTTGGTCAACCCTGTTGTATTATCATAGTGCTGGAATTTTTCCATTAGGTCACCTTGCCTACGGCGGTCACGTTTTCTCGCACATCCTCAATCCCGTACTTTGTCGTCTTCACGACAACTCCCCGGTCGCCCGACTTGGCGAAAGAGATAGCCGCTGATGCGACGATATCTGTCTCCCTCCGGCGTCAGGTGACGGTGATAGAGCAGATCTCCCCACCGCCCACGCCGCCACATACACCTTCCAGCTCCAGCGAGGAATCAGACGGAACGCGCCATAAACTTCTGAAGCGGGTTGCACGGAGTCAAGTACGACTCAATCGGGCAGCAAAAGCATTAGAGGACAATCTGGACTTGCGTGATAAGCCGCTCCCCCGATTACCGACGCAGACTGTATTTACCGAGTCCCTGAGTCTTCAAAACTGTATTTGTATCGGTTTTCCCAAACGTCCACGCCAGCAACTTGGTGATGGGCGCAGTCACCCGTCCCTTGACTCGCACGCATCACTTCCAGATGGACTCCATAAAGCCAAGATTGCCCTGCAGAAAGATATGCTTCCGTGCATTGACTGGGCTGGTGTGAGCGTCAAGGTATGTGACGCTTTCTCTGCTTGCGGTACCCTCAATGATTGTTGAATATGTATAGTACTACTTGGATGTCTCCGTGCTTATTGGCCAGGATGATTTGCGTGCCCGCATCCCCATTCGAATAACTTGACGCCACTGTTCCTTTGCATCTTACCTACCCACATGCACTATCGTTCCTTGAAAAATTCATACATCGCTTGGACTAGCGGACGTTTCCCTTATTAGCATTTTTTCCACCATCAATTCTTTATTTTGTATCTATGGTTGTATAGCTCACGAAAGCTTTAGCCGTTTTAGCATCCATGTTCATTTGGTTGTACAAGTACATACTATGATTATGTAGAACCGCTGAAAGTGTTCGAAAAACAGATCATACTCACTCTGAGTGGCAGTTCAACACGATCCACCTAGTATTCACCGTTGAAGCTTTGAAGCCTGAAGCTATGCAGCGGGGATTTGGATAGATTTAAGAAAATGTTGGAGAGATCCACAAATATGGTCATGTGATTAATTCATCGTTGGCTGTCGTCCCTGGACCCTGACGGCGAAGCGAGCGCGTTCCTCGACGGCCACCATGGTCACTCATCCTGAAACGATGGCCGAGCATCCCACAGCATCATGGGAGGCAATGCCAGATGGGAATGTGTTCTATCGACGACAGCAACTGTACTCGGTGACCGGAAAGTTGCCAAACCTCGGAGATTACATTGTAGCTGGATGTCGCCACGGCGGGCCCTTAGGTAGTATTGAGCACATTTATGGGCGTCAGTACATCTAACGTTTATGTCTGATAGCTCTCATGCGCGATAACACGAAACTTGTTGCGCTAGGACCAGCGACACCGTCGACTGCAAAGGCCCAAATTCAAGTCTTTTCGCCAGCCGGAGAAGGCCTCCTGGTGCTCAGTGTGGATGCCTAATTTTTCTTTTCAATATCCGGATCTGCTGACGCGGACCTTACAGTGGGACCAAGCCAAGATTATTCGTTTTGGATGGACTCTGGACGAACGGCTAGTTATCTTGAACGAGGAGGGTGTCTATCGACTGTATGACTTGCAGGGAGATTACATCCAACACTCCCTGGGAAGCGAAGCGGCTGAAATGGGTATCGTAGATGCCCGCATCCAGGATAACGGATTGGTGGCGTTGACTGGTTCATTGACACTATTGGAGATCAAGGGCTGGGAAGGAGGGCGACCGCTTACACTCGCGAATCCTGGTGAGCACCTGAAGTTGTGTCCCCGAAATTCATCGTCATAACGCTCTACACAGGTCTATCCGAACCTCCACATGTTTGGGGAGTTATTCCCCCTGACGTGAATATCTCACGACATGTCGAAGTCCTCTTGTCGGTAGACTCCACAATTCTAAGTGTCGACAACTTGGAAACTGTGGACCAAAGGATCTCGAGAGGCCCTTTTACCCATATATCTCCCTCTCCAAATGGCAAATCCCTGGCGCTTCTCACATTTTCTGGCACCCTTTGGGTTGTTTCGACCGACTTTCAACGAAGCATGGCAGAATTTGAAACTACAACGGTCGCAGGTGCGGAAGGCCCGATACGACAAGTTGAGTGGTGCGGAAACGATGCAATATTGGTAACCTGGGATTCCCTGGTACTTTTAGTGGGTCCCTTTGGGGATACCCTCAGGTAAAGTTGTTAGACAATCCTCCTGCCGCAAATTGACAATATGAGGTATAGATTTTTCCACTCTGGTCCTACATTTGCCGTCACCGAAGTCGATGGCATTCGTATCATTGGTCCAGATGTCTGCGACATGGTCCAAAAGGTCCCATGTGAGTCCAAGTCATGAACGGAATTTTTTATATTTTGACTCTCAATTACAGCCTCATCTCTGTCAATATTCCGTCCTGGGTCAACATCGCCATCTGCAATCCTTTACGATGCATGGGAAAGCTTCACACAACGGTTGCCCAAGGCGGACGAGAGCATCCGCAGTATTCGACCGGAACTCGCGGCCGCCGTGGATGAGTGTATCGATGCTGCAGGTCAAGAGTGGGAACCATACTGGCAGCGTCGTCTGTTGAACGTAAGTTGAAAAACTCTCCGCCGGCGTATCTGAGACAATTCACCCTGTAGGCAGCAAAATTTGGACGCGGTTTCTTAGATCTTCATAATCCCACAGATTTTATTAACATGGGCCAGACGCTGAAAGTCCTGAACGCGGTCCGCTATTACGAAATTGGTATTCCCTTGACCTACTCACAGTATGTTTTCTTTTTCTTTTTCACTCGAGATTTCAAACTCAATACCCCTTCTTGCAGATACATTTATGCGGGGCCAACACAACTAGTGAAGCGCCTGACCTCACGAAACATGCACCTCCTCGCACTTCGCATATCTAGCTTCCTGTCGCTCAAACCGGACGCAGTGCTCAAACATTGGGCCAGTGCTAAAATCGCGCGTTCGAAACCCACGACGACCGGATCTGGGAAGGACGCAGAGCTCAGTGGGGATGACGAAGTCTGTAAATTGATCGTACAGAAGTTCGAGCAGATGGGCGGCGCTGATGTCAGCTATGCGGATATCGCGAAGCGTGCGTGGGAGGTCGGCCGATCGGGACTAGCTACGAAGGTCAGTACATACGCGCTTTATGAGATCTCCGCGGAAATAATAAGACGAGGCTCAATGCAATGCAGTTGTTGGATCATGAATCAAGAGCCTCTGATCAAGTTCCTTTACTTCTCACGATGAAGGAGGACCGGCTAGCACTAGAGAAAGCTGTCGACAGCGGTGACACAGATCTCGGTACTCCTTCTCCTTCTTGTTTTTTTTTTATGTTTCTCATGTCCGTCCCTTTATTTTCATGACCTATGCAGTTTACCATGTCTTGCTACATCTCCATAAACGACTTACTCTAGGCGATTTCTTTCGTCTCATCGAGTCGGGAGGCGCCAAGCTTGCGGCCGCCAGCAGGCTCCTGGAGGTCTATGCGCGAGAGCAGAATAGAGAAATGCTCCGTGACTTCTATTATTCGGACGATCGCCGTGTAGAGAGTGCCGTTTTGTCTCTGGAGGAAGCTGCCCGAATATCGGTACAATCCTTCTTATATCCTCCTATTCGATTGTCGCTGATCATAAAATCAGGACCCTAATTCCAAAATAACTGCCGTCAAAGCTGCACATAAATTCTTTTCGGACGACAAGGACCGGGCATTTGAAGCCAAGGTTTATTTAGCTTCCTTAATCTCATTCTTATGTTACGATCTCATCGAATCTTCCTTATTCCAGATGATGGATGAATATTCGCGCCTTCTGACTGTCCAACAACAGCTCGAAAAAGAATCCGATGGTAAAGTCGAATTTTTTGGAGCGAGTGTCAACGAGACAATGCGGAGATGCATACTCAACGGCATGTCGAAACGCGCGGATAAAATCAAAGCCGACTTCAAAGTCCCCGAGAAGAGGTGCGTGGGTCTGCATCCCTATGGCTTCCAACCCTAAAGCTCCTCATGACACCACAAACTCAAATACGCCGTTGCAGGTTTTGGCACATGAAACTACATGCGCTGACTACGCTCGGGGATTTCGAAGCCCTCGATGCATTCTCAAAGTCCAAGCGAAGTCCGATAGGATATGAGGCCTTTGTCCGACATCTCGTGGAGACGGGGCACACGAGAGAGGCTGTGTTGTATGTGGCGAAATGTGACGGTCATAGAAGAGCGGAGATGTATGTGCTTTGTGGGGAGTGGCGCATGGCGGGCGCTGTTTGCAAAGAGCGGGGGGATAAGAAGGTTTTGGAGTGAGTTCAATTTTCTCCATGCCGTTTGACGAACTCATACCGATGATGCTTTTTTACAGGGACATACGCAGGAGGTGTCCGAACTCGATGATTGCGCGTGAGCTGGATCAGATTGCTGCGGGCATGAAGTAGATGTCCTTGACGGCCACATTCTCGCATCCCTTTTTCCTTGGTCTCTCCCTTATGTTAGTCATCTGATCGGCATTTATGTACACTCATCACGGTTGGAAACACTTGGCTCAACTCCAGATAATGCCTGTTGCCAGAGTTGTTAGCCCTACCCTTTTTTTGCAGCCTCCGGGTTCATCTCCCGTGTTTGCTCGGCAAGGACCCGTGTCTCAACATTGAACATAAACATCCCCACAAAGCAATATTTTATATCGTAAGAAATCAAATCATGGAACATCGGGACTCCTCCGACTCGGGTCAACGTTTCCCAAGCTTGCACCTGAGGCAGTACTTTAGTATCGGCGAAGCGGAAGGAATAATATGACCTCCTGCGCAAGGTCTGGAGATATATAGCAGCACGATGTGCCCTCGACGCCAACAATTACGAAAATTAAGCAATTCTAGTGGCTAGAAGCGAAAGATAGTTTTACAAGTGTACAGTTCATGATCAACACCTCAGTAAACATGTTTGCAGGCAATGCAAGAAAAGGAAACTCACTCCGATAGGACCAGCGATGGTTGCACCTACATCAATACGTGATGAGCACTGGCAGCCTTGAAGACCATCTGAAACCGCAAGTAACTCACAGAGACCCCCAAGTGGGATGTCGTCGCAAGCAACGCGTTGAGCGACGAGAGCGACGAGGAGAGCCGCGAATAGCAGAAGGGCGTTTGCGCGCCGAGGGTAGGGAAATGGTGGGATCCCGGAACCTGTCAACCTTTCAAATCTTTCCTTGGGGTGAAAATCGTTCGTTGTCAGGCTGCACATCCAGCAGTGATGAGTAGAGATCGAATTCTGTAAGCGTGACTCCATGATGGAAGCAGAGTTGTGGCCACCCAGCCCCACAAAATCACCAGAGTAGTAGCGAAATGGAAGATAAATTTGTGTGGGACATAATTTCCCTGACACTCCGGGGTTTTGCATCAGGGCGACGCAGAGTAATATGGGAGACAACGATATAAGGAAAATGCTAACCAGACTGATATTCGACAGGGATTCGAGTATGAAGCCTCAGGTTGACGGCGTCGCGAGGCATCAGATCACGGACGCAGAGTTTGAGATATCGAAATAACATTCAGCCCAAAAGGGTGGAAGCCAGTTGAGAATTAGAGGGGTATAATTATCGATGCTATCGGCAAGGTGATAGGATCTGTTCGGCCAGCTATCACAGAAGGAGAATGGGAAGTCAAGTGTCCGAGTCGCATTGTCTGGGCCAAGAAACGCAGTAAGATTTAATTCATCCTCTTATCCGATCTGAAGGCTTCGGACTGGTCGGTGTAGTTAGCCACTAGGGTCAATACGTAAGCCGTTCCGTTGAAAGTAAGAGGAGACTCCAAGAGTTGAGAGTATAAACAATATTAATTGCTGAAACTGCCAGATGTACAAGCCTTCCAACCACAGGGACCACCAGAGAAGAGAAAGGAAAAAAGCACCAAGTCCATCGTCGCTACTGCATGATTCTCAGCCAAATCGCAATCGGAGAAAGCGCTCCAAAGCGATCGCGGGGTTGAATTGCGACCGGAAGAAATAGATGCCGGGAAGGTTTTGCTTTCTTGTGACTAAATGTGGTGAAGCGAGGATCGGTAAAAAGAATAGTGGTTGTATGGGGGGCGTGATACTTTTCGTCCGGATGCGGCGGAAGGAATCAAAGTTTTTTTTCGATTAGGATCCGATAGCGGAGACATTGGCGGTGTAGAACAGTGGAGTCGAGGAGGAAATGTTCGATATCCATATGATTGGCTTGATCGCTGGTGACAATATGCAAGACGGCACCAATAAGGAAGGCGGTTCACATTGTGACTATCTGCCAGTCCGACAAGGGTAACAGTATGCAAAGAATCGCCTTAGCCGGTGGTAACGAGAAGAAGAGAGACGAATGGAATATGTGTCGATTTGTGGATGCGAATCTCTAGAAACTAAAAGCCGCATCAGGTTGGTACTAAGGTCCCACATTAACTGCGAAACAAACGCCTAACCTCCAAGTTTGCGTTCATCTCGCCCGAATCAGCCCAGCTTGCACAAGCGTCCAGTCGACCAAAGCACACAGGTGATAGCTAGCATAAAACCACAGGGCGCAAATGACAAAATACATGGGTGGACGAAGGACGACGACCCAGACGTTGTCGTGATCCAAATGTGGGCCCGCGTTGTTGATACGCCGAGGGGGTCGAGGGTCCGGTTGAGGTGCGTACGAATATGTCTGGACGCGGAGTTGCAGCAGCATGATGGTCACTGGTCAGGAAGAGAGATGATGATGTCTGTTTGGTCAATTTCGAACTTGTCAGTCTCTGTCAGTCTATCACACAGGGATCCAGCGGAATAATAGAAATTTATCTAAGTAGGCAGATGACCATGTACTTTACTGACTAGCTCAAGTGGTGATGTCGGTATTTCTTATTCGATTATCCTACTTTTCAATATCCCAGTCATTGAGAAAGCCTCCGTCGCTTGTAATAAGAATGTTCTGAGGGCAAACATCGCCATGGATAATACCACAACGCTCGTACGCTTGCTGATGACCTAATTGCGACCCCACAAATTGCATGAGCCACAGCATAACCTGAAAACATTAAGAGCAAAAGGCCTACCGCGGTAAGCACCAAACACAGCAGTCATCATCTGTTTTGATGACTTGAACGTCTGCAGAGGGCGTGTAACGACACCCACAATCAGCCGCTGGTGTATACGCGGCAGGGTGTATGGGTCCTCGCTCCTCGAAGCAGCAGCAGCTACAGCATCGCAAAGACGCCCATATGCCTCAGGAGAGAATTTAGTGGAATGCATCTTGCCGCCACTGGCGAGGTACTCGTACTCGTCATCATCGAGAATTCCAAGAATGTGGAGGTACAAGGGAGTGATATGACTGGGGACCTTGTATCGAGTTTCAGACGATGTTTTCTCCTCGGCGGGTATACTCTTCCAGGTGTGTTTAACTGGTAAATCCATGTCAATACTAGTTGCGCGGGTGGACGATTTTGGATCGGACATCGAGAGTTTGAATTCGTGCATGGACCGAAACCGACCACTTTATATGTCCACTAACAAAGGACAATGGAAGCCGTGGCACAACATGGCCAGTGTGGGCGAGATGAATATGGCCAGTTGGGACGGTGTGAGAACAAATTCCGCCACAATTTGAGTTTAGGGCAAGTATTTTCGCGTCGTCTCTCCCACGCCATTAACGCGTGCTATGTGGTCGTGGGAAAGTCGTTCACGCGTCTTTCCCAAAATTTGGTTTGTGCTTGAGAATCAAACAACCACCCTCCTGCTTCAGTATCACCGAGAGCTGCAACATCTCATTGGAAATGGCTATTCTTCAAGTGGCCTGAAATCAGAGGTATTAACATATCAATTCTCGCTATTATCTCAAAGTAATCCCGAGGAAGAGGAGGATATATAATGCTTCGAATTACCCAAGAATTTGGAGGCCTCTCTGTACCAGCAAGTTGGTGCCAATGTGGTTTTAGTAGTGACCATTACGCTTGTGGGTATCGCGGGCCTTTGGGCGCATGTTGTCGAGGACGCTTCATGGATTGTCCAGTATGTGTTCCGTTTAAATCCATGTACGGCGTGTTTGGGGTGATTTTGCGCCACTTTGTCTTGATCCTTTAAAGGGTGTTCAGAGGCTTCTCACCTGTCATCGCCCCCAGTTCCCGGTTTCATTCGGCAAACTGAAATGACTCACGCGAGGACAGAAACGTAGCCATGATTTGTCGAGCTCAGTCAGCGCTCCTTCGCAGAAAGGCTCGGAAAAGCACTCATGACATTGTTGTGTTCAGTTGAGTGATCAGCTGCGCAATGTCAACCTGGCCAAATCCACCAACTGACTCGGAACGAGAAGATCTTTCGCATTGATGGAGGTAAGAATCCGTTGATCCTTGACAGCTTCAGAGTGGTCTACTTCGCGCCCATCCTAGCGCAATGTCGGCCCTATAAGTCTCTAAGCAATCCGGCTTACACTCGTAATCCCCTTTACGCCCTCTCTGCACAAACAGACGAGAAAGGAAGCTTGCGGTAGACTTTGAATAGAAGACGGCCCCACGCGACCACCACATGACGCAAGACATGAGAAATGCCAGACATTTGAAATTTAGTTTGCGTCGAACAGGACTGCGGGAGGGTATATAAACCCCCCAAAGGCACGGATATTCGCAAGCACAAGCAACAATGGCGAACACCACAAAGACCACACAAGACCTTTTCCCACCCCCAACCCCCCTCCACTCTACCACACCGGCTAGCCTCCCAACGCCCGCCGTTTGGCCTGGTATATCCCCTGGTTCGACAGAGGCATTGCGCCACGCGCTGCAATTGAATCATGAAAAGTGGCATGTCTTTTTCAACGAACAGGGATTCCACAAGTACGCGCAGAGCTTCCCGCATCTCTTCCACTAGTATTTCATTGAACTGACGCCTCGAAAAGCCACATTGCACATTACGTCCTTGCACTGTGGGCACTCGGCGCCCCTGCAGAAATCATACGTGCTGCGTACGCCAGTTTGGAAGGAGAGCAGATGCGTGTCATCGAGCCGCCTGGGGGGATTACAAAGGAGAACTTTGGAATCCATTTGGGGGATCATCGGTGCGTCTGCTACGATCGGCCTTATTCTTCATTCCAGTCTAGCTTGGGTGAAAGATGTTATCTAACGTAGGCGGATAGGTACTGGAAGGCATACCTCGCATTCTTCCGCAATGCGATGCAAACGAAGAGCGTCTCGGAAGTGCTGGAGGAGTATGTATTCGATATCAAGGCTAATTTCGATGATGGAGAGAAAGGCCAGGAGATGCTAAACAGGTTCTTGGACGGGTTACTGCACCCCATCATACATGTGGGGTATGGAATCGAGCTCGGCGTTCCTGGAACAATTATCGAAGGTGCGAATCAATATTGAGCGGCCATTGATGTTTTTTCGAGTAAGAAAGAACTGACCGTCGGCATATAAACATAGGCCTGGCATCCGCCGCAGCACACAAGGCAACCGCCAGCGTCCTCATCCCCCCATCCCTCTGGTCCGCAAACATCGAGTTCTTAACTCTCCAAGACGCGCCCCTCAACAACAAGAATATCCACGCATTCACGGTTCTCGCACGTATCCTAAAAGACCCTCGCTTTGATAACATCACGCTCGATGACACCGAGGTCGGGATGTACTACACGACGTTGGAACGATGGGGGAACGCTATCCGGGATCATGCAGATGCGTGGAGCTACAACGCATCGGACCCAGGCGAGGTGGCGAGGAAGATCGAGGAGCTCGTCTGGGCGAATACGATCGTTTATGGGGTTGCGGGGTGGGACAAGGCAAAAGGAGAGTTAAATGCAGATTTCTTTTAGTGCGTGTATCCCTTTGTGGTGGTCGTTTCGGCCTTGGCTGATTGTGGTTATACATGAAGCATGCACCTCGTAACATCGTCCATTTTCCTTCCTACTGTCGCCGCACACCTCAAGCCCGCGTCGCAGGAACGCCTCCTTCGTGCGTACTTCGTCGTATGCCTCGCTTGGTGGATCATGCGAGGGCGACCTGGGTTCGACATCAAGGGCTTCTTCGCACAGGACACCGCGTACCCACTCCCACAAGATTCCACCCCCCCTGTCACTACGCCATCGCTCCTGTCTTCAGAGTCACCGCAAGCCCACACACCCAACCCATGGTTCCACATCATTGAGCATGCACTCACAAACCCTGATGACCACCTTCCGAAGCTACAGCGTGCTCTGGCACATTGGGGGTCTGTGTATGGCGGCAGGAAGGCCGGGGAGACAGACTTTGAGGGGACTGAGCTTGAGGGCGCAGAGTCGCTGGACGGGAGCTTGTTTTTGAGAGTTGCTGGACTGACGAAAGTAAGGATGGTGAGGCTTAGGGAGGAGCATGTCGAGGGGCCGAGATATTGGGATAGGAGGGGGTTCTATGCGGCTTGAAACGGTCTCTGGCAAGGGTTTTATTATTTAATCGACGATTGTATGATCATGTCTGTATGTCGGCTTTACCAAAATTCTTGTTCTACGTATCGATGGCCTGGGCCTCAAGTGGCGGTGAAGGGGTCCTAATTTGTGTGTACTATAATACACGTTCTACAACATCTTGACGGTACTGTGTTTCTCACTGACATCTGTGGGCGGCCACTGGTGGTGGCTGGAGAGAGGAAGCTTTGTATTTGTTCTTGTTGAATGTGAATGCTCTTGGCTTGCATTTTTTTTTTGAGGCTGGTCAGTGGTCTTCACTTGGCACTATCCGGCTCCCCTCACAGACTCTCTATCGCAAGGTCGGGTTCTACAGACTTGGACTTCATGAACTTCCTCTCACAGATCGATGGACCTCGCCAAGGACACACCATATCGCCCTTTTGTTGGCGTATAACTTGGGTTGCCGGCGCTATGAACAACGAGAATGGAAGTCGACTTTCCAGACTCCAGAGTCGAGAAGCCAGCCCAAGATGTATACGCATGCACCATGAGCACATACAATGCATCTTCCCGAACTTTGTACCTACCTGTCAATACACAACACTCTGGCACACGTGCGGTAACTCTGCTGTGTTCCGAACTTCTACATGACGATAATCTATGAGCAGCTCTGGTCGATCTACATACATTTGAACACGACGGCGCTAGATCTTTTTCCATGGTGTTGTCCGCCCTCTCTCCAGCCAATCATTCAAAATCTCGTGTTCCTTTGCAGCGCTTCTTTGAATCGATTTACTCATCGTTACTACGATTGGGCGGCTGATAACTTCATCGTTAACACAACACCCCAGATATCTCAGCCTCATTTCAATGGGCGCCTTGTCCTACCCCTGGAACGTTCACCTCACATGTCTTCGATCTTCCCAGCTGACCATCGGAGCCTGTACCGCTCAGTGGCTGCTTTCGCGGAAGATTTCCTCTTTCTACTTGTTATCTTGCGCACCACAACCTCGTGCCCGGGTTGAACAGTATTCTCGTATTCCCTCGCTGTTTGAGGGACCTGGTTTTTTTCTCGTATAAATACCTCCATCTCTGCATTTCCTCCCCGTGGCACTGCTGCTCAAAAAACACCCGCGACTTACTCTCCTACCTCCATGGCTAACATCCACGGTTTATACAAGATCGAAAACGTATCGTTCGGCTACATAGGTGGGGCCGATACCAAGCCCGAGGTCGTACCCCTCATCAAAGCGGCCGATGAGCAGCTCGCGGGAATTGTGCGTGATTTCGTGCCTTTGGAATATTGTACTAGTAATCTCAGTTCTACGCGGCCACAGTTTAACATTACCCGCTCGCCCGACGGTACTTTCGACATCTCATTGGTCGTCAAGGGAGGACCTCTGCATGTTCTCCGTGCAACGTCTCACGAGGGGCGGATCGTTCTGAAGCCCCAGCTGCGTGGTGACACCTCCACTGGGGATCGGTGGGCCATCACCGAGACCGGGAACCTGGGGTATTTCAGGTATGTGTTTTTGGCTACTGGAGGGGTTCTTCGAGCAACCCACTGAAACTTTCAATCAAAGCATCCAGCGTCAGAACTCCAGCGAATGTTGGTCCGTTCCAGAGACCGGAACACAGGTACGTCTGTTTTATTATTCCAACCTGTGGAAGGAACTCACGATCATGTCGTCCTCACTTAGGTCCAGGTCCAAATCGCCAGCTATGAGTCTGCAGACCAGCATTGGAAGCTCACTAGTGTGTCTGACCTCAGTCCGTCTGAGCCTGTCACACCTCCCTCGGGCGACTATATCATCAAAAACACCGACTTCGGCCATATCAACATCGATGCTCGGGGAAACGTCGTCGCTGCCAGTGAGGGTATGACGGTATGTTGCCGCGTTCTGATACGTTCGCTGCGGGACCGTGGCTTATTGCATGACCACCGCCGCCGCCATAGTGGTACATAGAGGATACCATTCAACCAGCCGGCGAGACCGTATCAGCCTGGCCGCCGGTATACTCGAATGGCCCGGTATGGAACCCCTGGTTCACGATTCACCCTCTCTCGGGCACTGCTAGTCTGGAAAGTGTAGTGGTGCGTTCAGACACAGATACTGACAGTGCCAAGATGCTGTTGGCACTGGACTCGCTTTCTGTGGTCGCGACCCACTGGATCCTGGAGCAGAGTGACGCTGAAGGGGTGTTTCGGTGAGATCCAAGTGATTATCATGTGGTTAATAGGACATGGGTAACTGAAACAAGCTTGGCCCACCAGTATTTCGGCTGCGGATACTTCCCCGAAGGTCTACTGGTCCCTTGAATCTGGGGAACCATCGACGAATGTTCGTAAGAGCGCATTGAAAGATCTTTTGAGATGAATCCTTTAATTGATGGTCTGCATAGGTCGTACTTAAGACCCACCCCTCAGGTCCTGGATATGACTGGGAGTTTATCCCAGTTTAAGCTTGAGTCTTCTTCTCAATTTCCTGCCATTTTATGCTGGGCTGCAATACTACAAGTATATACGCTGGACAAAATCCCCCTTTTATGTCGTTCGAGAATCGATTGTCCCATATGATTTCGAATCTGTAAATTTGGCTGAATGAATCCGCATTTGTCAGAGTACCCGTATACTGTATCTGAAAGCCTCCCAATTCCCATAACATCCTGCGTAACTTGGTGAACTTAGACTTGATGAGAAGGTTGGGAAAGTTGGCCCGCATCGAAAATGGCCGACATGCCGCGTCGCATGATCGGCGCCTCATGGGCTAAATTTGGCTGCCGCCTTTTACTTGTGCTTGACTCATCCATAGGACTGTGACTTGGACACGAACCACCAACATGACTACGACACTTACTGTGTCCGCCACGTCTTTCCCGTACGCTGCAGCTGCTTATGCTCTTCAATCCCAAGCGGAGCTAGTCTTCGATTCGTCAATATCTAGCCCAACTCTCAAAATTCACGGACAACTTCATCAAGGGACTGAAGACGAGCTGATTACTGCCCTAGCCAGCACGCAAGCTTCTGCAGCCAGTAGCTCCAAGGTCTGCTATCATCATCACTCATATCTCTGCAACTGCTCATGTAGTTCGGCACAGGTCGATTCGCTTTTGAGCGTCGCCATAGCGCTTCCCAAGGTGACTGCGTACGAAGAAATCAACGCGTCTTTAGACTCCCTGGACGAAGCCTTGGCTTTCCGGACATTTTTCGCTGGTCACGATGTATCCCCGACAGACTGGATCATCTGGGGTGCCCTTAGAGGTGCGTTTCCTTTTGCGCCACGCAGACAAGGCTTTAGATGACACGAGCTGGTTTGTATTTAGGATCTGTCAAGCTAGTTGGTCTACTCAAAACAGGAAAGCGGCACGTTCACCTACTACGATGGTTCTCGTATCTCGATAGTCTCCCGTCCACTCAAGCTGCGATCGCCGCACTGACCAGCGCGAAGGCCGAGAAGGCACGCGCAGGTTCGAAAACAGCGTCGTCATTCGCCCTAGGCTTACAAGGAGCCGTGAAGGGCAAAGTCGTCACAAGATTTCCTCCTGAACCCAGCGGATATCTGCACATCGGCCACGCGAAAGCGGCGATGCTCAATCAATATTTTGCGCAAATGTACGATGGTAAACTCATCATCCGCTTCGACGACACCAACCCATCTAAAGAGAAGGTTTGTTCATCCCACCCGCTCTGTGTCGCACAGTTCCTAAACTCATTTTGCTTCGCAGACCGAATTCGAAGAAACTATCCTTGAGGATCTCCGCCTCCTTGGCATCGAGGGCGACGTCATCACCCATACCTCGGATCACTTCGACGAACTCTACCAGCTCGCCGTACAACTGATCCAAGATGGAAAAGCATACGCTGACGACACGGACAACACTGTTCCAGCCAACCTCACATGTCCCTGCCCATCAAAACAGCACGGCAATCTCACGCGCATGGCACATGAGCGCTGGCACGGCATTCCCTCTGCAAGGCGCGACGCCACGGTCGAGGAAAACCTCCAACGTTTTGATGAGATGTCCAAGGGCACAACTGAAGGCCTGAGATGGTGTATCCGTGCCAAGATCAGTGTGGATGATCCAAACAAAGCTATGCGCGACCCCGTCGTGTATCGCACCAATCCTACCGCTCACCATCGTACAGGGTATGACTCTGCTTTTCCTGAAAACTTCCGTTCTGAATGTCAATATTAGTGACAAATGGAAGGTTTATCCAACATACGACTTCGCTTGTCCCGCCGTCGATTCCTTAGAAGGGGTGACCCACGCCTTGAGGACCAACGAATATCGTGATCGAAACGCCCAATACGCCTGGATGCTTAACGCCCTGCACCTGCCCCCTGTCCATATATGGGACTTCAGTCGCCTGAACTTCATCTACACCCTACTCTCCAAACGCAAGCTTCACTGGTTCGTCGACCAAGGTCTCGTCCGCGGGTGGGACGACCCTCGTTTCCCCACCGTCCGTGGTATACGCCGGCGCGGTATGACCGTGGATGCTCTTCGCCAGTTCATGCTTTCGCAAGGCCCGTCTCAGGCCGCCGTGTCTCTGGAGTGGGACGCGATCTGGGCTCTGAACAAGAAGGTCATCGATCCGGTGGCCCCACGATTCTGGGCTATTGAAAAGGAGGCAATGTATGTTTGATATGTTCCTTACGTTTTGTGAGACTTTGGCTTAACACGGAGATAGGGTTAGCGTCACGGTGGTTGGTGGGCCTGCTGAGTACGAAGTTAAGATGCTGCCTAAGCACAAGAAGAATCCGGACGTCGGAGAAAAATCGGTTGTCTACTCCTCAAACATACTCATCGAGCAGGCAGATGCTGCTTCTTTCGCCTCGGGTGAAGAGGTATGCTAGCATCCTCATGCCACGCTTTCCTACTCACCCGATATGCAGATAACGCTAATGAACTGGGGCAATGCCATCGTTCGCTCTGTCGAGCAATCCTCCTCTGGCACCGTCACCTCACTCGTGCTGGCCTTACACCTCGATGGCGACTTCCGCCTGACGAAGAAAAAGGTTACCTGGCTTGCCGT
Source organism: Hypsizygus marmoreus (assembly GCA_013433165.1). Taxonomy (NCBI): domain Eukaryota; kingdom Fungi; phylum Basidiomycota; class Agaricomycetes; order Agaricales; family Lyophyllaceae; genus Hypsizygus; species Hypsizygus marmoreus. The sequence goes on along the minus strand of CM024084.1, from coordinate 1,892,505 downwards.
CTCTACCCCTTCGCAGCACCCACTCGTTCACATCGTCCTCCTCGACTACGACTACCTCATCACCAAGAAGAAGCTGGATCCCGAGCAAGACACGCTTGCAGATATTATCACTCCTGTAACTGAGTTCCGTACCGACGCCTTGGCTGATGGGGATGTCTCCCAGTTGAGGAAGGGGGATGTTATCCAGTTCGAGCGCAAGGGGTACTATATCCTTGACGGCGATGATACGCAGGGGCGGTTGGCCTTTGTTCGCATTCCCGATGGAAAGGCAGCGGGTCTCGCTAGCAAGGCTGCTGTGCCGATTGAGCCAGAGAAGACTACTGCTACTCCTGCCTCAAGCATGTATCGCGTCGACAGCATTTATAAGCTGGACGACGGACTTATTGCAGCTGAACGCTCCATGAACTCGGCTGGTATGTACCACATGCAATCTCTGTACTGGAACACTCTTCTCGCATGAGGTTAGCTTTTTTGTTGATGCTGTGTTTGCTTGTACTACGCTTTTCAAATGCTATAACTCTGTTATGTTATTGGAACAAGCAGATAGTGGCACTTCCCGTGTGCGGTGGGCTTGAACTGAGCTTCTCGTCAGACCACCACCAAATACCCGAGGCAGCTATTTGACACCTCGAAATTCAGTGCTGTCTAAGTTGAACGAAATGAATAATGATCTACAGTGAATATATTGTTGCAAAAGCTCTCTATCCACCATAAAATTCGACGGGTAAAGTACGTACGTACAAAAAGCAAGGTTTACTCGGCATCACGATATTTTTGACGTCGAATTCGGAGGGGGGATGTTCATTGTCCATATTGTATTCTGGTCGATTGGTAGCCCCTCCCGTTGGGGTTAACGTTTCAGCAAGAAAGTTATTTAGTACGACTCGTTCCGGGGGTCTGATTTAAACACCATCGACATGGCGCTCGAGTCCTCCCACCCGCATATGTGCATGTGGGGTGTGGGGAGGAAGTGGAGGAGTGGAGCAAGCGAGGTGGTTGTACGAGTACATGGGAGTGTGGGAGCGGGGCAATTTGATTTCTGATTTTGAATTACAATTGAACTATGAGCATGGGGGGGGGGGGTGACAGAATTTGGATTTAGGCTTTTGGAGTTGAGTGTAATGGTACTGTATTTCCTAGCTATCTCCTGGTTCTACGGATGAGTTTCCGGATCGCCTCAGGCTGAGATTAGAATTTTCGCAGACCCTCCACTCTAGATCTTGCCCTCCCCCCTTGGCTTGGCCTTTGGGTTCATAACGCCGTATCACCACCACTGCCGTAGTATAACGCTACGTAATTACCACCACAGGTGACAGTACAGTAGTGGGAGGCGCGCAGTCGAAAGTCATAGATCAACCGTACGTTGCTGTTATGTAGTCTAGTCCGAGTTACTCTTATACTTTTATAGGTATTTTCGAAGTGTCGTCCACGGCATATGTATGGATCGATGTCGATGATACTGCTACTGCTACTGCTATCCGAAGGGCGGGTGTACAGGACGACATATAGAGGTGCATATGGGATTCTTAATGTAAAAAGATTGAAGCCCTCGGAGACGGGTATGGATTTTCGAATTCTGCAGTACCTGCTATCGAGAATTCCCGCACGACAATCAAGACCGCGCGATGAACAAGGATCGTACGACAACAAATACCATGGCTATAGAAAAACGCATCCGGAAGACTCGGTGGTGGCGCATGCGAGGGAGCCGCGCATGCAGTGATTTCTTCCGTATTGTAACTTGTTAACGTGCGACATATCGATGGCAAGACGGAGCGTGGGTTGGGCGTTAGCCATTTTGTGTTTTGGAGTGGCGCCAGGCACGCCCTCGGCCATCTCGTCTGACGGCGCCCCCTCTTCACTCACCCCGGTCCAGTCCACCACCCACTGACCCACTCACTCCAGTCCACCCACCCATTTACACCTTACACACGCGTACATCCATCCATCTACACCTCGTCGTGACCCCGAACTCACTCTCGATCGATGATCAGGATGAGGATCAATACCGAATGGGCGGGATGGGTTCAGCGTGGATCGTAGATAGGTCCGTGGCCTGGTCGATCGCGTCGTCAAGCTCGCCGATCAGGACGCTGTGTGTGTAGATCAGAGGATGGGAATATGAGAAACGAGGAGTTAGGTCGATGAGACGCGACGTACACCATATCGCCCTTGACGAGGTAGAGACCGAGGGGGATCTCCTCGACGCCCTCGTCCATGCTGTAGACGCGCTCTTTGGTGTCGGAGAGGACGACGTTGGATTTTTGGTCGTAGCCCGCCATCGTTCCCTGCAAGCGAGAGGGTAAGTCAAAGAACGTTGATAACCGCGGTGGACAAACTGACAACGATCGCACGACCATCTTGGAGGATGAGAAGGACGCGACCTGCGTGTTCGCTGTAAGGTTTTGCACCGGTATATTGGCTGTGATAAAACGCACGGTCAACGTAGCCCTGGAGACTTGACATGGGCGTTGAATGGAAGAGGAGAGTCCGGGGTCCCAGCCATCCCATAAAAAGGAAAAACGAGGCACGTGGGGGCGCTAACCCTCAAACCGCCAACCCGCCATGATGAGTAGCAGCGAGAAGCCCGCCGAGCTCGAGCTGCGCGTCCCGTCGTCCGACGAAGTCCTCCCGTCGCCGGTGTCCACGCCCGCACCCTCCTCCTCCGCCCCCCGGACGCGGCTAACGGCGACGGCGATCATCCCGGTGTGGATCGTGCTGTCGTCGTCGGTGATCATCTACAACAACTACCTCTACAACACCCTCGCCTTCCCCTACCCCGTCTTCACCGTCACATGGCACCTCGCCTTCGCTGCCATCGGCACCCGCATCCTCAAGCGCACCACGCATCTGCTCGATGGCACCAAGGACGTGCGCATGGACAGCAAGATGTTCGTACGGAGCATTCTCCCCATTGGCGTGCTATTCTCTGCGAGCTTGATATTCAGCAACACGGCGTACCTCTACCTCAGCGTATCCTATATCCAGATGCTCAAGGCCTTCACCCCCGTCGCCATCCTCCTCATATCCTGGTCCTTCCGCCTGCAGGACCCGAATAAGAAACTCGCGCTTATCGTGCTCATGATTTCCACCGGCGTCGCGCTGGCGTCCCATGGCGAGCTCAGGTTTCATCTCGGCGGGTTCCTAGTGCAGGCCGGTGCCGTCGTCGTCAGTCCACCCCCAGCATTTTTATGTTCATTTCGACACATATACTAACGCCACAAACACAGTTCGAAGCCTCGCGTCTGGTGCTCATCCAGATCCTCCTCCACAACCTCAAAATGGACCCTCTCGTTTCTCTGCACTACTACGCACCCGTCTGCGCCACCATCAACCTCGCCGTCATTCCTTTCACCGAAGGTATGTGTGTTTCTTATTATCCTTATCCCTGCCCAACTAACCCCTCACAGGCCTAGCACCATTCCGCGCCCTCGCGTCCATCGGCCCCTTTGTCCTCATCACCAACGCCGCCGTCGCATTCTGCCTCAACGTCGCCGCCGTCTTCCTCGTCGGCGTCGGCTCAGGCCTCGTACTCACCCTCGCTGGCGTCTTCAAGGATATTCTCCTCATCTCCGGCTCCGTCCTCCTGTTCGGGAACCAGATCACACCGCTCCAGGTGTTTGGTGCGTGTTTTCGTCATAACATTTATAAATAGGGATGCTCACTTTCGCGCAGGATACTCGATTGCACTTGCTGGCCTGGTGATGTTCAAGACATCAGGTGGGAAGTAGAATCCGAACATCACACTTGAATTCAAAAGCGGAGTGTGCGGGACGCACTCGACCCCCCCTCCCCCCCACCCTCCTTCCTTGCCCCCTCGTGCTTGTTTCAGAACTCGTAGTATAAGTAATCGAACTTTTAGACTCTTTTTTCTTGTTACACTTGGTTCTGGCGGTTATGGACATTTACTGAACCTTGCTCTTTCACTCCCTCCCCCCGCTTCCCCTCCGTCTTGTGTTGTGGTCGTCGATCCTGAGATGGTGGCCATCATCCCGATTCCCTGGTGCCCATTTAACATTCATCAGTTCGGTTTTGGCGTCCGCATCCCTTCATTGTGTCAGGACTCATGCCTCGAGGCCGAGACACACCGATACCGCACGCCTCATCACCACCACCACCACCTTACCCCTGTAGACTGCCGCTCCTTCCCTCGTACCATACACCATACAGACCTATACAATACATACATGACATAACATACATACATACATACTTAGATTTTGCAGATCCGTGTGTGGATTACGGTAGTATTTATTCGGGAGTCAATATACTATATAGAGGTGTGAATCCCTTGGGTGGTAGATGTTTGGATGGCATGTAAAGTGAGAGCGCGAAGTAGAGTACATTAGTACTTGTACTTCGAAGATGTTGGCGCGAGTGCCGGAGTGGCCGCCTTTTGGGCATCCGGGTTGTTCTTGGTGTTCTTGGTGTCGGCGCTGAACAAATGCAAAAGAGATCACGGTGAGATGACGGAGGAAGGCATATCAAAGTGCAAGAAAGGGAACGTGTCAAGATGATCATCGATCGCGAGTTCAAGACTCATCGCATTCAAAAATACAGTACCAACTCATTCACGAACACAAAGAAAGTCACAGAAACAGTTTATTTCAAGTATCTAATACATGCACAGTACATCTACTACATACTGCTTCTGTATGACTCCATCTTCATTGGCAAGGGGACTGCATTCATGCATAGTCTCCTCCCTCTCCCTCTCCATCAGAACACGCCGGGGACGATCGACAAGAGGCCGTGGGCTGTCCATGCAGCATGCGCCCATATCGTCCTGAGCGTCAGCGGTCGTCTCGCATCAATGGCGAGTACAGTTGCATGGCGTGGTAGATAAGAACTGCTCGTCGCGTCGAATAAGCAGAGCAATCCCCAGAGCTATCTCCGTCAGACGATGTCCTGTGAGTGATGCTCCAAGGGGTAGTCAGTAATACACGTACCTATGTTCCTAAGCCGATTCTCCGAGGACTATGCCTCCCTGTCGGGAGTCTCACTAACCCACCTCATCTCATATGCACGAAGCAGCATCTCACAGTCAGTATCAGACACCCTCGACAACATACGGCACACGATCACCTGCACGCGGCGGGCCACCGTGAGTCCTCGTGCATCACATCGAAGAGAAAGGAATGTACTAGGTAGATAAGAACTGCTCGTCGCGTCGAGTATGACGTGCAGCAGCTGTCGTAGGTCGTGATCGTCGACCACGCCGTCTCAGTAGGTCCGCCCTAATTAACCCATCGCCACCCCATCACTGTCGCCGTACCTCAACTGATCGTCTACACCCAGAGACAGTGTAACATTGATCTGCTCCACCCTGTCAGAGAGATCGCCTAGTGCGAAACAAACATGCAACTTACTTACTGAAGAAAGAATCCCTCCGCAATGCACTAGGCACATCACACGACATGTGCGGCGAAACAGAATCTGTCGGCCGCCCGGGTGGCGGGGAAACGGGGTGAGCTCGATAGACAAGAGCTTCTCGCTGTCCTGTCGGGTGCTTTGCTGTGGTGTTTCGTGAGCCTGTGTAGATACAATAAATTGATCGGTGAGCGATTTATCTTGCGACGATCATGATGTGCACTCACCAATCACAATCGTCCCCTCGCCATTCTCGGATCGCCCCTCACCGCCTTCACTTCACGTTCCTATTCCTCAGCGTGCACGCCATTGACAAGCCCGCCGCTGCATGATTACGCACGCGCCGCCTTCTCCTACGTCTTCTGGGTGCGCTTCGCTTGCAGTGTCCGGCATGACGATGATGGGGCGCTAGTTCTAGACTGTCCTGTATGGAATTGGAAGCTGGTCAGCGGAGCATTTGCCATCGAACGTTGACAGGACTCACCCATAGTCTCACGATGCACCACAGACATTGAGCGAACAGATACCAGGCGCGAAGCATTAGCGTTGGCGCTTGGTACGGTGGGCGCAAGGGGGCGTTGTAAGAGCGACCTGGACAATCACAGTTAGCGCGTTACGGTGCTTGACAAATATTGTTCTTCACCTTAATATCTGCTGTTCCTACCGCCTAACGCCATGTTGATGGCCGCCTCGTGGATTTAGCTTGCAGGCTGCTATACGAAATGCAATGTGAGCGTTGTGAACAATGGCGTACGGGCACGAAACTGCTCACAAGTGATATGCGCATGGCGGGATAACACGAGGGGAGAGACGAGCTAGCAAAATGGAAAGGATATGCTGGAGGAGAGGAGAGGAGGTGGGAGGAGAGGATGAGGGAGACGACCCAAATCCACGAGTCTTTTATACACTTTCGGCTAGATATATAGACGTAAGATATACAAAACGAAGGGGGATTCGGGAAACCATACCGGAATTCCGTCATCGCTAATTTGCGAGGCTCCCTGAAATCCTCCACGATCGGATACCGCCAAGGAACCGATCATATCGAAACGCGCCCAAGCGGAATTGCGAATGCTTCCTGGACACTGAAAGCGAACCTGGAATGAATTTGCGAGCGAAATTTTACTGAATTCCAGGACGTACATTTATCCTGCGTGAGACCGAACTACGAGAACTTCGAGACCAGGGAAATGGAACACTGAAACAAATTGAAGCCCTGCAGGAGGAAGAGTAATCAGCACAGGAAATATTAGTCGCCGCTCGCAAGTCAGGTCTAGAATACGTACCTGTACTCTCCGTTCTCACCGTCCATCTCTCGATCCCATGTTGCAAGCTCAAGCGCTCGGCGTAAACACTCCATGTCCTGAACCAAAAGGATGCATGGAACTCTCCTCTGCCTGGATCCTCAAAACGCCATCATAACGGCAAGGACTATGCGCGAAATCACGGGCGAAGAGAACCCGCATGTGGCATATCGACAGGAAGATTCGGAACGGGACCCTGGAAACTGGACGACAGCGTGAGTTTGGCGAAAGGGAAATGCCTCGCATGTAAGTATTTCCGTATCTCCGTTCCAACTCTTACCAATGAAGAGGGAAACGGCGCCTTCCATGCCCACCATCCGGAGGTCCGATCCCCGTCACGATGTAAAGGTGGAAAAGGGTCGAACGGGCGAATGTATGCGCGATAGGGATGCCGTTCTTGAAGTACTCCTGTCAAAATCGATGTGTGTCAACAATGAACATGCCACGCTGAGCTCTCCACCTGGCTTACCAGGTCTTACGGGCGCTGAACGGATGGGCAAGATCTTGATTGTCAGTTTTCGTTGCATCTGACGAGGGTGATATCGTACCTGTCCGAGGTTATGGCATCTCCAGAACCTCATGTCAATCTGAGACCGAGCCTGAACGAGATTTCAATGCATTCCCGAGGGTTTGACGCGTGCGCAGCTGAGGATATTTCCATGTTGAAGTCGTGTTTGCGTCGTTTCCACCAATTCTTCAAATCCCGAGTTTCTTGAGCAGTAGCCGCATATGGGCTCGTCAGGATTGACGTTCCGGGTTAGAGTGACAGGAATATCCATGACAAAAGAATTGTGATCGTTGTCGAGGACGATGAGCGGTGAGCGCCATGAACGTCGAGAGCAAGCCCGCCAAGATCGATCGCAAAAGATTTGAAGTCGCGATCACACGCGTTTGAACGTCGACAATCGCCAAATTGAACCAGACTTGAACGTTGCACCAAGAGGGAAATCGATCTTTTCTTGTTAGCTCTGTTCTGTTGAATTGAGTAGCAGGAAGAACCAATCGGCCCCCCGCGGTTGACGGATCCTCCCAATCCTGGATAACATCTAGTGTTCACAAGTTCCAACCTTCGCTGCCGGTGGTCCTGGACTGTCCTTGTTCTCAACAAATGTACTCTTCGGACTCAGTTACACTGGGGGTGAAGTGGTTTACTTGTCGAGAGAAATGGCATCCGAATGAATTTCTCGCCAACCGTAAGCGCTCGAGGTTCGTTTCGCATTCGTCTAAAGGACTGATAACAATGTTCAATTTAACAATGGAAAATTTAGAGCCCCCTCGACAATCTATATATATCGGACTACATTCATTAATATTCGGTGAGCGACGCCCAAATGCCTCACTTGACTCCCGTTGAGTCGCAGGCAAGTTCATGAACGGCTTCTTGATCTGTTCATGTATCTCTTCGGGCATACAGAAATGAGAATCTGCTGGGGACCGAAGAATTCTCTCAATAGGGAAGGTTCCAACTATTAATATTCCAATGGACAATGCGGACGACGCATCCTTTTGGTGAGTCTTGCACACAATCTGCTTCAACGATTCATCTTATCTTCTTCGCAGAGCAGAAGCTCGTACTTATTCAATGAGGCTATCAGGAAGCGAACATCAAGCTTTCTAGCCTCAACATCCGCCTTTCCTTTTCTCTGTGCACCCACATCAATCATAGAGTTATCCTAGTTCATTGCACCATGCAATTAATTGGGATGACTCTGCTGAATACCTCTCGATGTGGGGTATCGGAGATCACTCCAGATTGAGCGATCTTCTTTGAAAAACGCGGATCCCGACGCTCGATCTTAAGATTCAGGTTTCCCCAGATGACGACATTTGTCTCCCTTCCCTGGCTTTTCCAGGCGGCCCAGAACTCCCATATCCGGGGCCCCACAGACCGGAGAGGACTAAGGACGGTGCTGAACCAAAAACTTTCCTTTCTGCGTAGATCTCACCGCTTCAACCCGATCATCGTGCACGACGATGCCTGGCGATTTGAAATGCTTTTCATGTACCCCAATTCATGGGATCCTCGCCCTCGTCCCTTCTCCTGTCCTCGGATGAAATCTCACTACATCAACCCTATCATGATGTTATTTTGCACAGCTCGGAGTCCGCTGTCTCTTTTTTTCTGTTTCCCATTTGAAGTGCACCGGTTCTCATCGCTCGTCGACTGCACAGAGATTCATTGATGGCATGACGATGCGTGGAATAGAATGCGGCTATATCACTCAATAATCGGCACATGTAAGGTATGCCGCCGAGCCATATACACCCAGATCACACCGCTTCAACCCGATCATGGTACGTGAATCTGACATGGCTCGATGATCTACTCGACTGAACCTATGCAATTTTACGGCGCTCAGTTCCCGGCCGCCTTCTCCGCTTGTTCTGACGCGCTTCAGCTCGATCATGTATTCAATGTGTCCGCGGTCCAATGCCTCCATCCAGCCGATCTGCGGGCTGCGTTTCATTCTGACATCGAAGTTCAAGATCCACTCGATTACGCAGATCGCAGTCATTTGGAGATGCAAAATTACGACGGGCGTGGTGAGCTCTAGACTCGGATACTCAGGCAGATTGTGGTCCTCCGTGTCCCTATCGCATCAGGAATACTCGACTATTATTTCCCACTGCAGATTCCACGCCACTTTATGGTTGAGAATGTAACATGATGCGCCGACCGTACATTGTCCCGGACGAAGGAACTGTATGTATGGTCTACTTTGTAGTTCCAATCAATTAGCATAGGGTCAGCTAATTCACCGCATCATGCCCAGCCGTTGGAGAAGTTCCATCTGTCACTGAAAATTGCAACCATTAGGGCAACCGAAGTTACGGCGGCCTCAAATTTCTGTTGTACATGTGCGCTTCGCAATCTCTCGCCTCCGTTTGAACAGTCAGCCTGAATGATTGTTGAATTCCAGACAAGACCCTGCGCTCGCCGGTTCTACGCATTGCGCTCTGTCGGAAATACGCCGCGTAAATTTAGCTTCGGAAGGTAAATATACTACCCGTGATTGCTTGGTACACTGTTAACTCTCCTCGTATGTGCAGGGCTCTCGGACTCAGTGTGATCAGTCTTGCCGCATAGTCAGTATGTTCGAGGTCAGAAAATGTGAATGGAGACTGGACTCGATAATGTAATTCCCTTCAATTCATGCAAACCCACACAATTCAAAGTGCAGACAGGATCATTGCTGAGAGGCACAAGTGCGACTACCGGGTGACGGCATTACTTCAAAAGCCAATGCCGTCTTGCCCTGGTTTCGCAGTCATCACCTGTACCTGAGCTCGGATTTAGTGTTTTAGCTTCCAGGAAAAAAGTACAATGGTGAATGAATTGCCGTACTGTGGAATTTTCTGATCCTCCGAGTTTGAAGACCCTGAAAAGTTTTCCCCTGCATGACTATCATCAAGGGTGCTTGCCACCTCAGAATATTGGCTCTGGAGGTTGGTAGTTTCCACTGCAGTAGCTGACTTGGTCTGAGTCCTAGGGAATATTCCATGCAACCTCTTCTGCCAAATGTGAAGAGTCAGTGCTGGTTTACAGGATTTCCGATCCATAAAGGTACATGTCAAGTTCAATCTCGGCTGCTTGTCAGTACGTACGTACGCTTGCATTCTATTTTTGTTTGATGGCTTCGGCCAACGTCGTTTTACCTGCATCTGTATCCAGGTCCCTCCATCACTCAGAAAATTCCATCAAGCCGGAAACGAATACTATGAGAAGCGATCTCACGGAAACCTGTCTGTTAGCAGCCTCGCTAAAAGACAGATCTCCATGACATCATTACTCATAGTACTGTCCCTGAATCCTTACCTGGTGAGCCCACTCTGGTTTTTTGCTCAGAATCCATTCATTGTCTTCAGAAATGGGGTGAGTTGAGTATTTGGGCCAATATGAATCCAAGCACCAAGTCCAGAGTGGATGGAAATCTGGTCAAGTCAAACAATTAGTCAAATTGACCTTTGCTGTCCCTGACTGATTGTGTAAGTAAGTATGGTAAGCGGAATGTAGCGCCCATGACATTCTTGATGGTTACATCCATAGGAGCCGAGATGGAATTCTACCTGAACTCCGATCAGTTGGTGTTATCTCCGCTTCCAAAACATTTAAAAAGTAGCTGACCTTGTCTTCTCGCCTACACCCATCCTTCCTCCCCCCACTATCCATGATGCCAGGCTGACCCTCCAGCATCCCACCATCTCATCTCGTCTCTTCATGTCTCCTCTCTTGATGCTGAAGTCCTGTCAGTTCAGAATCTTGTGGCTAGCAACTGACATTTGGTATGTCCTCTGAGTTTATTTTGAATAGACCCAATGTTGATTATGTGTCCGTACCAGTGATCCATGTCCAGGACGTTTGCGAATGCATGTCCGAGTCCGATCGATCGATGTTTGCCGAAAGCGTGAGTTGTCCCTTATTTATTCTCAAGGTCGTTAGCCTGATCGTGCCTTTTCAGATTCCGCAACTCTCTGTTGCGACGCGATCGACAATCTCTCGACATCGACGGATTGCTCCTCTGACGCGCCAAGCTTGGGATCTGACGTGGCATTGATCAGGAGTTGCGTAGGATGGAGGATTGGCTAGGAAACGGGTGTTGTTTGACAAGTGAGTTACTCAGAGTTCCATTTCGCTCGATTTCTGTCCTAATCATTTTCTTAGGAGGACTCGACAACTCTCGAGGCATCCATCACGCATCGCAGACACCCGCACCCGTACCCACATTGCGCAATGACTCCCCACGACGATAGTCCGCCACCCCGCCTTCCTTCACGCGATCGACAAACCCGATCATAGAAGGTTTGCTCTCTGCTCGATGTCTGATGTGGATGGCTTCTACTAGTACTCGATCAAGAACTGCAGGGAATGGAGGATTGACTGGGAAATGGGTGCCTATTGAAAGGTAAGCAGAGCAGCATTCTCTTTTGCTGCATTGTTGTGCTGACAATTTGATCTAGAGATCTCGGCGAGTTTCGAGACACCGCAAGCAGAGCGGTTCGCCATGCATCGCTGGCGCTCTTCGCCCCACCATGCACAATATATATCCGCCACCCGACCGCCACTTCCCACTACGCTGTCACTTCGATATGCGCCCCTGCTCCCTGTGCATTCGACCGTGACCAACACTACACAACTGTGCACTCTCCCGATCACCTGTCGTCATCTTTGACACTCACTCACGTGTCCCACATGCATTTGTGCATATTATCACTCTTACGAGGTACGTTGATGCTCAGTTTCAGGTGGAAAGGTGATCTAACCAAGTTATTTGACAGTTTTCGCCTCTCGTCCACGAACTCTCGAGTTGCTATGCAGACCGGGGTCTGGCTACATCCATGTAAGTTGCTATCCTGCCTCTCGTAATTGATGTTCTCACTCATGCTTCCTTTGTCTAGAAGTTCTGTGTGTTCCTATCATGCATAGTAATAATGTTTCGTGATTCATGATTCTCACCCGCCGTATCCTGCGTAAGTGACCTTTGCATGTCAGCTCTTGTGACATGCTGACTTGTAAGTAATTCAGGTTATGTTTACCCCACGTCGCTTCGTATGTGTGTCGATGTAGACCCATCGTGTGTTTGTCCAACCACACGGCCCTGCCGCCCTCGAAGCACGTGAATTTAGTGTAGTTGTATTTTGTCACAAGGACCACATCGCGCTGCACCCCCGATGTCCTGTAGTTGTTTTCACCCTCTTGCTGTCATGGTAAGTTGTCTTGGTAGAGTACGAATGCCGTGAGCTCAATCTGCGCATGGTCATTCAGCTTCGTACAGTACAACACGGCTATCGAGTGTCTTGGGAAATCATCGCCCAAACTCATGTAGGTTTGTTGTCTTGTTCGAATTCCGTGCTCAGGCTAATGTAGATTGTAGTCATACTCTCGGTGATGAAGTACGCATCGGCGGGATGTACGACACTCGGGCATTTCGGAAATTCGATTTTTCGACGTCCGGCGAACGCTGCTGCACTGCCGGGTAAGTCTTCTCGATACACAGAAAGAATGTATGAACTCACACCGAATACCAGCTGCACTCCCACAAGTCCGGTTTTTTGGAGATTTGATTTTTCGACATCCGGGAAACGCACTTCAACATGAACGAGTCGTCCTCCACGTCCGAGGTTTTCAGAAATTCGATTTTTGGACGTCCGGGAAACGCTATCGCGGCGCTGGGGATATGCCCCCACCAGCTACGTCTGTCGGCGAGCACGAATGCCGAGGGTTTCGGAAATTTGAGTTTTGAACGTCCGCGTAATGGTGTCGCGGTGTGTGGTAAGTGTCGTTTGGTATTTGGTTGATGTTTGTACTCATGTACTCACCAGGTATGACTGTCGACGATGCCGAAAACGCCAAATTGTTGGAGATTTGATTTTTCGTCGTCGGGGGAATGTCGTTATATGCGGTGAGTTTGTCCTCTAGGCTGTTTTCTTTCTAGGTTACTTATGTATATTTGTTAGATGACGTGATGGGCCAGGACGATAGTTTTCGCGCTTTGCGACGCCCGGCTAATTTGTTTTTTGGACTTTGCATTTCTCGAGTTCCCGCGACCACCCTCTCACGGCCATCCCGTCTCACGCATGCTGGTCACTCATACCAAATCGTCGCAATGGCGGGAACCATACCATTCGCTCCTCGCGAATATCGTTTGTGAGGCGGGCCTGTTTTGTTGGTTTTGTTTGATTTGTTAGCCATTAACATGTTCTGATGTAGCATATATGCTACAGGATTTTGTTTGAAGTGTCGGATAGATGTCCAGCAGTGTGTCTTTAGTTTTAGGAAAGTGAGTCGTACCTTGTCTGCTATAATATTGTTGACTAATACCTTGTGATTTCCAGTGTTCTAGAACATTCTCAACAGTAGCTTATGCCGGCCGTAGGCATAGCCACCGTCCCTGCGAACCTCGCTACTCGTTTCGCCGTTTCAGGCTTCTTGTGGAGCAGCTTCACTCCCCACTGACGGACACGTTGTCCAAGATGTTTCCTTGGACCACGTTTAATCGTACCTGTTTTGGGTTCACATTGTAGCGGTAAGCTTCTAGGTTTCGTCTCCCCGAGATATTGACTGATCCTCGGCATTTTGCTTGAAGATTTCGACGCCGCAAGATTCCAGGCAGGCTCGCGGTTGTGTGCTTCAAATTCAAGATTTCACTCACGTGCGCCAGACCCTATTGGTTGTAAGTTCACGATGCCGCTGGAGACGATGATTGACTGACCACCTTGATAGATCTCGACTCCATATCCATCGCGTAGATTACTGCATGTACTAGTAGAGAACACGACGCCCGGCCATGCCGGGTATTTCTTTAAACTCTCAAGTGTCCCCGCGGGGAGGGGAAACTATGCCAAAAAATTGCCAGAAAACGTCCAACTTGCGAACATTTTCACGTTTTCGATTACGTTTCTGCCCTCTCATTGGCTCGGAGACATCCAAGCGAGTTGATGGCCGAGTTGTCCGAGTTCACCTCGATGCCATCCCAGGACCCATCCCACACCAGCGACACTACCTCTACGTATCGTGCTGTCGTCGTCGGTGATCATCTACAACAACTACCTCTACAACACCCTCGCCTTCCCCTACCCCGTCTTCACCGTCACATGGCACCTCGCCTTTGCCGCCATCGGCACCCGCATCCTCAAGCGCACCACCCATCTGCTCGACGGCACCAAGGACGTGCGCATGGACAGAAGGATGTTCGTCCGGAGCATTCTCCCCATCGGCGTGCTCTTCTCTGCGAGCTTGATATTCAGCAACACGGCGTACCTATACCTCAGCGTGTCCTACATCCAGATGCTCAAGGCATTCACCCCCGTCGCCATCCTCCTCATATCCTGGTCCTTCCGCCTGCAGGACCCGAATAAGAAACTCGCGCTTATCGTGCTCATGATTTCGACCGGTGTCGCGCTGGCGTCCCATGGCGAGCTCAGGTTTCATCTCGGCGGCTTCCTAGTGCAGGCCGGTGCCGTCGTCGTCAGTCCACCTCAGCACTTTTCTCTCCATTTCTATATGCTGACACCACACAGTTCGAAGCCTCGCGTCTGGTGCTCATCCAGATCCTCCTCCACAATTTCAAGATGGACCCTCTCGTTTCTCTGCATTACTACGCACCCGTCTGCGCCACCATCAACCTCGCCGTCATTCCTTTCACTGAAGGTATGTATGTGTCTAATTATTCTTATCCCTGCCTCAACTAACCCGCCCCAGGCCTGGCACCATTCCGCGCCCTCGCTTCCATCGGCCCCTTTGTCCTCATCACCAACGCAGCCGTCGCCTTCTGCCTCAACGTCGCCGCGGTCTTCCTCGTTGGTGTCGGCTCAGGCCTCGTCCTCACCCTCGCTGGTGTCTTTAAGGACATTCTCCTCATCTCTGGCTCCGTCCTCCTCTTTGGGAACCAGATCACCCCGCTCCAGGTGTTTGGTGCGTGGTTTCATCGTAACATTTATGGATAGGAATGCTCACTTTCGCGCAGGATACTCGATCGCACTTGCTGGCCTGGTGATGTTCAAGACGTCGGGTGGGAAGTAGTTGCATCGACCACTGAGGGAGATACCGAAAAATCAAAAACACGATGTGCGCCGGATGCACATGTTGGAATAGAGAGCAAGACTTTCCGTCTTGCGGCCTCCTACATCGACATTGACGGACGATGCGGTGCACCGACACTTTCTGCCTTCCTTCATTGCCCCCATGTTCATCATCGTGTTTGTTTCGGACTTGAACTTATAGTACAATAGAATTTTTAGACTCTTTTCTTGGTACACTTGTTGGTTCTGGTGGCGG
The DNA here is from genome assembly GCA_013433165.1 of Hypsizygus marmoreus. Taxonomy (NCBI): domain Eukaryota; kingdom Fungi; phylum Basidiomycota; class Agaricomycetes; order Agaricales; family Lyophyllaceae; genus Hypsizygus; species Hypsizygus marmoreus. Next base: position 1,877,055 of record CM024084.1, on the reverse strand, counting down.
TATGGACATTTACTGAAGCTTTCTCTCTGCCTTTTCCTCCCGCTCTTCCTCTCCCCTCCCAACTTCCTCCTTGATGTGATAAACGGCCGTCATCCCTCGTCACCCGTCCAACATTCATCACTTCCGCGTCGGCGTCGGCACCCTCCATTCTTCTTGTCAAGACTCGGCACAGCCACGCCTCGAGGTCGATACACGCCCACGGCCCCCTTCCACCACCACCACCATGCCATCCACCACCATAACGCAACCACCCTCCGTCGCTCCTTTCTCGCCACGTACATAACTTGAACCAAACATATATACAGTACAATACAATACAATACGTACCATTCGCTAAACCCGTAACGTAACATACATAACTTAGATTTTTTTGCGGATTCGTTTGTGGATTGGTATTCAATATTTGATGTAGAGGCGTGAGTTCCTTTGCGTTTGGTAGATGCTTGGACGGGATGTAAAAATGAGAGTGGCCATGGTGAAAGCCACTTTTGAGAATCCGCCCTCAACCTTGCTTACTTCTTATATAATCGGGAAACTAGTTTCTTCGTCAGCGGCGCTGGCCCAGGGAAAGGAAAGGCTGCCGCCCCATTCCCATATTGGGAAGTGCTGGCGGTGTAACGAGTCACGGAACAAACGATCGCCCGCCACCTTCCCTCCCTTCTCCTTCTCCGCCCACTCACTAAGACTTCGAATTCCATATGCACGAACAACCTCCGCCCTCACCCAAGCCGCGCCTATCACCTTCAGCGTATCAAGTCCTCAGCCCAGTGACGACATGATCCCCTTTCCTGCCCCATCAACCGCCAACCTCGCCACACGCCCGGAGTTTATGCTGATCTCTCGCGCACTACATCGATGGTTAGTGGTTAGAGGTTAGAGGTTAGGGTCCCCGGCCTCTGTTGAATGCACGAACGAGGCTTCAGTGTGCCAACCTAAGAAGACCCGGCTCGGGCGTAGCGAGGGAGGTGAGAGTCTTAACGCGGTTGGTCTTCTTCGTGCGCGGTGGCGATGAGTTGAGCATTGTAGGTTGTGTAGCTATACACTGGGTGCGTAACTCAATATCCCGGCACAAAGGACCCAGAAAGGATTGAAAGGTTATTTTACAACTCAAAAGATATTGAAGAAAGGGAGTACTTTTTCAGTAACTTTTAAGGATCTTGAGTTTTGTGCCCAGTGTAGGAGGTTCACAATAAATTTATTTCCTCCTTTGTATTTCTAGCCACGGCGTCCCAACTCTGTCCACTCTCTTTTTTTTAGTTATTAATGTACCCATTCCTACCCGTTCGTGATCCCCCTCCCAGAGTCGCGACTTGCGATTCTATATGGACAAGCTCAGGCCGAATTGGGAATATTTGGAACCCCCGCCGTTTGCGTCGTTGCGCCTTTGTTGTGTTGTGTGGAGGGTACCGCCTTGTCAGAAAAGAATTTACCTTTCACTTGTTTTCAGTTGAGGGCTGAAATTGAACAACTGGATATTGTATGCATTTTCTGATAGCTGGATGGCTGTTCTCATTTTGCATAATGCAATTCTCCAGCTCGTCGATGATCGCTGCTCTGAAGTGTGGCGCATCGGAGGGATAGGGAAACGGAGCCCAGAGAGAGGTTGGGTGGATCAAAGCCTCAACAGTCAACAGTGGTAGGACGCCCTGTGCACTTGCTAACTCGGATGCCCTTAGAGCTGGAACCTAGTTCTAGAGGATGAACCAAGGCATTTTGAAGATCCATTCTCGTGATAAACCCTAGGTGTACTTGCACATGAAAAGCGTCGACGCCGAACACGACGTTCTCTTTCTCTTTCTACCTACTAATCCAGCTCATCAAGCAACTCCGCCCATCGCGCCTCAAGGAGAACATCCAAAATGTCAATATCGCGTCTCTTTTTCCCCGTATCTTTCTTGGTGGCAGTTCTATCATTGAAAACAGTAGGGTAAGTGGTCGCACATTTTCAGAAGTAAATGGCATCAAGACGTACTTGGCTGCAGGTGGCGGGATCAGAGACGGGGTCAACGTCTTCTTCGCTAGCGCCTTCTTCGTCTGAGTGTCAAGCGGGGCCTGAGTGAGGGGGCTGAAAGAAAGAAAGGAAAGAGGTCGTAAACAGGGGATATAGGACGCAAAATCCATCGAGGACGCTACGTACCTTGTGGAACCTCCAGGGACCGGATGAACAATGCCCATCAGACGAGAGCCTCCTGGGGCGACGTTAGATGCGGCGTTCTGGATCGCCCTGGGGGGAAGAAGATAAGACAAAAAGTAAAAACGTGATGAAGTGCGCAACCGTACTTTGCAGACGTCGGCGGGAGTACGGGAGCCGCCCCCTTTGCATTTGGGATGTTCACGGTTTTCTTGTTGTCCGCGCTGAGGGAAGAACAAAGAAAAATTTGGTGAGATGACGGATGAAGGAAAAGGCAGATCTGAAGCCAAACATTGAACCTTTCTTCGGGGGTGGCTTGGTAAGACTGGAGTAGAGGATAACGGTCGCGTTAGATAACAAATAATGCGAATTGTGTGCTGAAAAAATCTTACCGGTCGAACGCGCTCTGAGTCACTGAAGTGACAGTATCCTCGATTTTACCCCTGATTTTATCGCCGACTACGAGGTCAGCGCCTTCCCTTGCGGCTTTTTCAATGATCTTGCGTTTCCCGGAGCGAGCGAATAGTAACAGAGCATCCGCGAGGTCCCGCCTGGGTTTTGTGTGGTTAGATTTTTTAGCGAGCGGTGTAGGACTTGGAAGACGTACTTGTCAAGGAGGTCAAGATCACGGCCGCTTCGAAAGATAGGAAAGTTAGAGCCGTTGAGTCCGTTATAACGACGCCAACCCACAAATTCGAATCCTGGGACAAAGGAGCAGCAGCGGAGATCGACGTGCCAATGGCGAGGATGGCGGCTATGGCGCTGAGTGTGATGATTTTATGGACCATGGTTGTGGTAGTTGATTATAAGAGAGAGGAGAAACACGAGGATATGACTTGGAATGGGAGTGAGACCAGCTGAAGAAGTAGATACTCCCACCTCCACCTTTTATACATATCCCGAGCACTATAGGTCGTCATTCCGATCATCCGGAATATGTATGTAGGATGTACGGCGATCAGGATGGCGATCAGGATGGCAGCGCCACATTCTGGGTTATTCCAAGCGTTTGATCAATCACGGGCTGTGGCGGAGGACGGAGTGATGGATTCACAGTAGATCCCTCGGGTAGACACATATACGATGTATGTCACCAGTGGGAGACTTCCAAGCAAAATCAGTTCAAGGGCGCAACTCTAGAGTCCCCTAGCCTGCTGCCTATATTCCGTCTTCAAACGCCGAGCCATCCATGACCAAGACTGACCGTTAACCCCTTGATCCAGATGCCTGAGCCTAGGAGTAAACGGTGACTGAGATGATGTCTGTATTCGAGGGAGGGACAAGAGGGCGGTCAGTGTGCGACTTGTACCTAAGGCCTGGGTTTGCGCCTTTGCTTGTTATCATGCACCATGCCCTAATCGTGACCACGCCCCTGTTACAGGACGTGTGGCGACAGTTGTTTGACCGGGCATTGAAGAATTTGAGTTGTACGGATTCTGGAGGTGAGAAAGGAATATTGATGATTCTTGAATCCTGGTGATAATATAAGTATTCATAAAATCGAAAATGAGAGTTAAGATGCGAGGGCGTCTATATGATAGCGTAGATAGAGAGCAAGTACTTACTAGATGTGCTGGAGATGAAAAGAAATATGAAAAAAGCAGGGCAAGAGAAAGAACGAAAACGCCACTTTAGCGACCATGTCACTCGTTCACCTGCCCATCCCTCTGTTCATCACCACCACCACGCCTCCCCCTGCCCAACTCACTCATCCGTCTCCTCAACCCCTCCCTCACCCTACCCCCCACATCCGTCTCATTTCCGCCATTCCCCTGACTGAACACCCCACCCGCATTGCCCCTCGTTTTTGCAGTCCCATTCCTTGCCTTCCTCCCACCAACACGTCCATCCCCAGGGCCTGAGCGCAACTCCACAGCCTCCCCATCGTCATCTTCCTCATCCGCCCCGCCACGCACGTCCTCGTCGAACGAGTACGGAAGCGGTACTTCCCGTGTCACGCGGTACTGATCCATGTTGCCGAGGTGTTCGTTCTCAAGGCGGTCTGCACTCGGTTATCAGTTGTGTACAGCAGAAAAAGAAAGAAAGACTGAAGGATCAATCAACCCCCAAGGGAACTGGGGAGCTGAAGAGTAACAGAAAGCAATGATGGGAAACGAAGGGACTGCGCACAGAAATTCCATTGCCACCGCCGGAGCATCTCAAGCATCCCGCCTATGAATGTGCGCAGGAGGATGCCAGGGCCGCGGCGCGGGATGTACAGTATCCAGATGAACCGGATAAGGACGTTCGTTATCTGTGTCAGCGTTAGAGGTTGGGTCATCTCATGTGGTATGCGTTATATGGTGTGAGCACCAGGAAGAGAAAACGTACAATGGCGATGTAGTAGAACTGGCCAAAGCGAAGAAGAAAAAGGGCGAGAGGAAAGACGTAATCAGAAAAGATCACAAAGGAGGGAAAACTGGGTTAGCGCACCGGAATCTGGTCAGTGTAGACCAACTCGGGGCGGAGGAGCGGGTATCGTGCGCGGAGACGGAGGACAGACCAGTCCATCAGAAAGTCCTGTTACAGTTACCGAACGAGCTTCACACACACTAAAGGGAGGCGCTACGTACCCAGGATGACGCGTATATGGAGTACACTGCATTGAAGAGGCACCAGAGGGCGAATAGCGTGCCGCGGCCGTTGCTTCCTGTTAATTATCAAAGATATACGTGAAACAAAAGGTCTGAATCAGAAACGAATGGCTAAAGAATTTGGATGAGATGTATTAGACCTTGATGGCGCCAGAGGTAAAAGAAGAGGTTGCCAACGATGCCGGAACCATATTTCCCGCCCTTTGAATAGTATACAGATATGTCAGCACATGTGTCCCTTGGCCTGAAAAAGAGATGGTGACCGACATTGATCAAATGCGTGATCAGCCCCGAGTCCCGCCACCGCTTCACGCTCTGCAAGAGGCGGAATAATAGGGGGAGCGATGCGAGCACGAACGCGACGGGCCAGCGAGGGGATGTGACACCGCACTTGTATTGCCATGAAATGTCGAAGTTGGTGGCGTAGATGCAGGCGAAGGCGTACAGATTCGAGAGCGAGAATATGAGGCTGCAGAATTGATCGCTGCCAGATTGTGATTTAGTTTACTAATGGAGAGAGAAGAGGGGGCAAAAATACTCACCCCATCCAGAAATCCGTGAACTAATAACGTTGGATGCACGTTCGTCAGTTTGAATTTTACACCTGAAGTGGGTAGGACGAAAAATAAAAACGTTACCTCGACGCGCCGCAACCCCGAGAAAAATAACCTCCCCACGTTCCGGATCAGCCAGTACCGTGACGGCTTGTACAGTAGCGGGATGGGATCTGTCATGATGATGAAAGCGAAGCCCAGCCAGACGAGAGGCCAGATGGTTGGGGAGATAGACGGTGCACCGATACGGAGAAAGGAGAGCCAGAAGGCGTAGCAGAGTCCGGCGAGGAGGATGCTCGGGATCTGGCAGGGGCAGGGGTGGGAAAGGGGTTGGTACATCAAAGGGGATTGGGGACATACCTCGTGGTATTCACGATAATCCATTCGGGTTCGTGTGTCGAGTTCTGTTGTCGATGCATGAATGTTAGTTACAGTTGAGGAAGGACTGGAGGAGAAGGAGCATCCGGACCGAAGATGAACACGTAGTTGATCCGAGAGCGCGCCCATACCAGGAGATTGAGGCCAACCAGTACCGAGAACAACACAGGTATTAGCAGAACACCGTATATGAACAGCAGCCCGTCCCATCCCGGAATCGTATCGCGTGTCGATTTCTGAAAGCCTTATAGGGTACCAAACGAGGGAATAAGATCGACTAGCACACGCAAAATATGAGGTGGATATACGCACTGGAATGTACCCCCGAAACCAAAGCAGGCAACGCAAGCCCCAAAAATATCCCAGACCGGAACACACTGTAGTGGTGGCTCTTGGTGTGGAAGCCAGCACGTAGACGCGTCTGGGCTCGCTTTTTGTCGCCCCGAGCTGTTAGCTTGACATTACTACTATTCCAAGATCGAAAGGTGGATTGGTGAGTGGACATACCGAATCTTGTCGCATAAAGTGTCTCCATTTCTGCCATCATATTGCGGACAGTTTTGTCTGATGCAAAGGCGCTCTTCTCTATCTGCCATTTTGACTTTGGTCATGGAGACTCAAAAGCTAAAGGGTTTCACAACGCACTCTCTCGGTCATGTATTGCTGTTGAGCAGGGATCTAGAGATACTTGGGTAAGGAAATACAGAAGAAGAAAGGAGAGATATCCACCTTGGTGGTTTTCTCAAACTTCTTGAGTGCTTTTCTGAAGCCCGTCAGATTTAAAATCTTGTTTATTGCAAGGTCAGCATGAGATGAAGACAAAAAGTATTCGCCATACTCGATAATTGTGCAATACTTCCAAACCACTGTCGAATAAGTGAGATTGATCAGCTAAGAATGAGCCGACTTCGACCAAAACTTACCGATAATGCTCCAAAACAGCCTTCTTCAGTTTCTTCTTGGCATAGAGATAATCTTCAGGATCGGTTGAGAGAGCGACATGTTTGCCGGACAAATGTTTCTCGTCTTCCATGTTTTTGCCCTCTTCGTCGTGTTCTCTTTCTTTCCCCTTGTCAAGCGAGCCCGAGCCAAGACTCATTCGGTGCTAACAATCCGTATTGATGGTGATGCACTAGACGTCAAAAGTCTCTAGTTACTGACTGAGGATAGTTCGATGCTATCAGGACGATGAAGCATCCCGCCGTTGCCAGCGCGCCTGACTTTGAGTTTGTCTTTGATGTTTGTCACCAGAGCCGAAGACCATGATGTTTGGCTATGAGGATGAGCAGCCTAGGGGACCATAAAACACGCGACATAGAGGTAAATTCAGAGAACACACTTGGACAAGTTTCTTGTGGTCATTCAGCTCATCCAGCTGTTCATGCAGCATCTTCGTGCGGGCCTGCATTTCGGCTTCTCGAGCAAGGTAGAAAGTCTCGATTTTCTCAAGCTCTGCATCGAGTGTCGTGAAGAAAGCGAGTTCGGTGGACGACAGCTGATTGAGAAGGTCGTGAAGCGGCAGAGCAGCAAGAGGATTCGTTGGTCGAGATTGTCCGCTGCCCCCTGGAAAGATATCAATGAAGGTTCCTGTGAGATGTGGGGAAATACATTTACAGCGGCTGGATGTAGTTTGAGCACGCCCCCTCCTAAAGCTTGTGATGGATTTTACATGGGCGAGCGAAGGGCTACGGCCGCGCGAGGCAGAACTTCGTCGTGGTTGGTCGATGGAATCCTTGGGTGTTCGTTTCAACTGACGCAGTGCCTCTGAATCGGTAGGTGGCGCCTGTGGTGGTCCCAAACCAAGATCGAGGGAGGGTTTGACCAGACTCGACATTTGGGCGTCAAGTTGGGGATCGTGGAAGGACGCGTTGGAAACTTGATCATCTTCAGCCTCTGAGGGAGATTCGGAAAGGCCTTCTTGAGCTTTGCGAATCGCACTAATCCTTTTCTTAAGTCCGCGGTAGTCTCTAACCAGAATAAGCAGGTTGGTTTGGAGAGAAATTAAACTGATGCTCGGAGCTTACGAACATGTATGCCTTTTTCCACTCAGGGGTCTGATGCATAGTGTCTGTTAGCGCGAGTTAGACAAGATTTATAGAGGTCCGTACTTGTGTATCCTGTAGATATCTTTTCTATCCACTGTGAACATCATGTGCCTATGAAAACGATGGCTAGTGACGAACCGGGCAAACTTCATTGCTCAACGCAGTTGAGTACAACGGGTCGAAAGTCGTTAATAGATCGTAAGGTTCGCGTAATTGGGGTATATCCAAGATTCCTTAGCACATAGATTTTGAAGTCGCGATAAGTAGCTAAATTGCCGTTAAAGGTTGTGGAAAGCGGGAAAATTATCATATATGATCAGGGTCGTCGAAGAGTTTGGTGGTGTGGTGTCATAAGGACAACGCCAAGCGCGTTCTATTTTTATCTAACCCTCTAACTATCTCGAGGACCAGATATCAGTCTGTGGCTCTATAAACGCGGTTTCATTCTCATGATCAGTAAAACCACTGATTCGAAATTACATAGGAAAATCGAACGACAAAGGAGAAATTTTAATCAGAGTACTCTACATACTTGTAAGCTGTCAGCCCACTGGCAAGGAATCCAGAAGAAAACTCAAGCTTGAACTGAGATGAGCTCCCAGTCATATCCAGGACCTGTCGGGTCGGTCCCGAGTACGACCTATGCAGACCATTAATTGGAAAACTTATCTCAAAATTGCGCTCTTACGAACATTTGTCGATGGTTCCCCAGATTCAAGGGACCAGTAGACCTTCGGGGTATCCGCAGTCGAAATACTGGTGGGTCAAGCTTATCTTAGTTACCCATGTCCCATTAACCACATGGCAAGCATTTGAATCTCACCGAAACACCCCTTCCGTGTCACTCGGCTCCAGGATCCAGGGGGTCGCGACTTCGGACGACGAGCGCAGTGCCAACAGCGTCTTGCCTCTGTCAGTGTCTGTGTCTGAACTCGCTACTGCACTTCCCAGACGAGCACGGCCCGAGAGAAGGTGAATCATGGGCCAGGGGTTCCAGACCGGGCCATCAATATGGGTTCAATGTACCACTATGGCGGCGGCGCCCAAGCAACAAGTCACGGTCCTGTAACAAACGTATCAAAATGCAGCAACATACCGTCATACCCTCACTGGCAGCGACGACGTTTCCCCGAGCATCAATGTTGATATGGCCGAAGTCAGTGTTTTTGATGATATAATTGCCCGAGGGAGGTGTGACAGGCTCAGACGGACTGAGGTCAGACACGCTGGTGAGCTTCCAATGCTGGTCTGCCGACTCGTGGCTGGCGACCTGGACATGGACCTAACCGAGGACGATATACCTTGAGTTCCTTCCACAGGTTGGAGTAGTATATTAGACAGACGTACCTGTGCTCCGGTCTCGGAAGCGGACCAACATTCGCTGGAGTCCTGACGCTGGATACTTTGATTGAAAAATTTAGTGGATTGTTCGACGAACTCCCCCCCCCCTTCCAGTAGCCAAAGGACATACCTGAAATACTCCAGGTTCCCGGTCTGGGTGATGGCCCACCGATCCCCAGCGGAGGCATCGCCAGGCAGCTGGGACTTCACAACGATCTGCCCATCGTGGGATGTTGCGCGTAGAACATGCTGGGGTCTTTCCTTGCTGATCAATGAGATGTCGAAAGTACCGTCGGGCGAGCGGCTGATGTTGAACTGTGGCAGTGTAGAACTGAGATTACTGGTACAATATTCCAAAGGCAGGAAATTACGCACAATTCCTGCGAGTTGTTCACTGGCCGCTTTGACGAGGGGGACAAAATCCGGCTTGGTATCAGCCTCGCCGATGTAGCCCAACGATAAGTTTTCGATCTTGTATAAACCGTGGATGTTAGCCATGGAGGTAGGAGAGTAACTTGCAAGTGGGTCTTAAGCAGCAGTGCCACGGGGAGGAAATGCAGAGACAGAGGTATTTATATGGTAAAAACCCAGGTCCCTCAAACAGCGAGGGAATACGAGAATACTGTTCAACCCGGGCACGAGGTTGTGGTGCGCACGATAACAAGTAGAAAGAATAGAAATCTTTTCGCGAAAGCGACCACTGAGTGGCACAGGCTCCGATGGTCAGCTGGGAAGATCGAAGACATATGAGGTGAACGTTCCAGGGACGGGACAAGGCGCCCATTGGAATGAGGCAGAGATATCTGGGGTGTTGTGTCGATGATAGGCCTCGTGGCTGGCCATGAAGTTATCAGCCGCTCAATCATACCAAACATGAGTAGATCGATTGAAAGAGGCGCTGTAAAGGAACATGAGTTTTGAATGATTGGCTGGAAAGAGGCCGGGCGACGCCTTCGAAAAAGATATGGCGCCGTCGTGTTCAGATGTATATAGATCGGCCGGACCTGCTCGTAGAATATCGTCGTGTAGAAGATCGGAAAACGGCAGAGTTACTGTACGTTTACCGGAGTCTTGGTGGTGGGCATGTGGGTACGGGGTTTGGGAAGATACATGTGCTCATTCGCATGCGTACTACACATGTTGGGGCTGACTGGCTCCTCCACTCTGGAAAGTCCACTCGAATTCCCATTGTCCATGATACCGACTAACTCGCATTATACGCCATAAACAGGGCGATAGTGTCCTTGGCAAGGTCCGTCGATGTGTGCGAGGGAGTTCTTGGGGGTCTAAGTAAGTCGAAGTCCATGGTGCCACTGTGACTGGCAGTGGTGGTGGCAGACAGACAGACTGTTTGCCTTTGATGGACTTACCAAACATACTAATTTGATCCGAAGTCCCCGACTACAGCAACCAACCAGTTCATTGCCTTCAGGCTTCTGCCCTCCCCATGTCTAAATGAATAACTACGGAAACGATGAAACAACATGTTCACCGTTTGGGCTGAACAAGGAATGAGATGTGGAAATTTCTGTGAATCGTCAGTGATGCACTACTATTGTTATATTTTGACAGGTTCTTCTCACTGCCTTCCTTCATTCCAGTCGCCAGAATAGTCGCCGCTAATATCCTATGAGCGATGCGACGTCTTTCTACCATCGCGGCGGAAATAGAGGTTATTCTTTGCTGTGACAGGCGTTTCTGATCCTCAATGTCGCTGCCTTTTATTGTGGCGGTTTTGCCTTAGACGCTCACGAACTCAGCAGAATACAACCAGTAAATGACAGTACAATACGATGATGTTCCTATTGTACTTGTCTCTTAGCGGTTGGCGATGCCTGGGAGGCTTATAAGCACGTACGAGCCCTGATATCCCAACCATTTATTGACTCAACCCTACACAAGTTCTGAACCCGCCTACTTTCAACGCATCAACACAGTTTCTCAATGGTGTGTCTTGCAATCTCGTCCGGAACTTAACACTTATTTCTATCTATTGAACAGGTCTTGGCTGCATCATCATCACAGCACATTTTCGCCAATGGCAATGCTTCCAATTCCATCCCACCAATCTTTCACGGCGCTTCCATCCTTCATCTTCCTGTTGAGTTACTCGCGATGATATTCACGATGATCCAAAGTACCCGACAATCGTTGTCTGCGATCGAAGAACTCAGGCTTCCGACAGCGTTTCCCCACTCCGTTGCATCCGTCTGCCGACACTGGCGCAGCGTCATGTTGGAGAACCCTCGTTTATGGACCCGTATCGCCGTTTTCGTCGGGCCCTCAAACCCTACACCCTTATCTGGCCTGTGTACTTGGCTTAAGGCTTCACGCGACCTGCCCATCAACGTTCATGTGATGAGGAGGCCGGATGACATGCAGATCATACCAGACAGCGGTGAATATGAGAGGGACAGGGTCCGTGCTGTTGTGGATATTCTCAAACCACACGTTCTTCGGTGCACGAGCCTCTCCTTCCAGCTCCTCCACAGGTCGTCTCTACCATCTCTCTGTGATGACATAGGCGCCCTCCCGAAAGTCCGTACACTCATCCTTACTTGCCAGGATGGAGCTCCGAGCCCTCTCGATAATCCTTTGCTGGATGAAGTTAACTATGATGAGAACAGAGGTCTCCCACACCCACTTGAATTCCCAGAGCTGGTCCATCTCGAGATCGATGGTCCAAATTTCATCAAAGTCAGTTCTTTCAATTTCAACTGGCTGAAGCAACAGCCCAGAAATGAAACCCTATCCGTCAAGCTCTCTCACTTGGAGCTATCTGATGCGTGTATCGATTGGGCACTCAAGGTCCTTCAAGAGGCTAGCTGCCTCTTTCTCTCTCATATGAAACTAGAAGACTGGGTGTGCAATGCGCAGCGGCAACCAGCTCATATCCTTCTCAGGAGGCTTGAGGTGCTCTATGTGGAAAATGTCGACGATGAATTCCTCCGCGAGGTAGCATACGATGCCTGGATGCCACAACTACAGGAGTTGGGAATACAGGGCTGCAATGCCCGCGGATTCGCGAGTTATCTCTTTCTGCCAATGCGCGCCCAAATTTTACGTCTGGAGGGCATCCACGATAGTCATCAATTAATGTGGCTTTTCATGGGGTGTTGGAATGGTGAAGCGCTTTACCTGAACGATTGCTTGGGTTTCGACGACCGACTTCTTGATGAGATGTGCAATGCCATCACCTCGCATGACACTCCGGGAGCTGCAGGGCCGCTCTTTTCTCTCGACCAGCTGGAGATCGTTAGCTGCAATAATTTTTCCATTGCGAGCCTCAAGCGGTTCATCCATACCGTGCGGGGTCATCGCCCTTTCCCTCTTCATCTCAAGGTCGTAGGATCGCCAGCTCCCACGAAAGAAGATCAAACCTGGCTAATAGATAATACCCGCTCGTACATCTGGGAAAGTTAGATGTCTTTATTCCGCTACAGAATAGTTTTTCTCCATTCCTTTATTCGATTTGCTAGTATGTATGATCGTCCACCGGCAGCCTCGCATGTAATTGTATATACAAGTTATCGTCCAAGTATCTATCCATGCCAGTATATCAAGTCCTCCATTTTCGAGTGGAGCTGGAAATTATGAGAATTGACGGCCAGCGCATCACTTCGGTTCTTTAACGCAAGCGTCAACTTCACACCTTGCGATTCAGAGTCCGATATAAGTCCTTTACATGGAAATTGTAATATCAGAACGAGTCGTTACAGTCTATAATTTATGCAAAGGGAATTCTTGTCCACCGAGTACTTCTGTTCGCCAACTTCAAAGAGCAACCTATGTTTCCGGCTATGTCTTGGCTGTTGTCCAATCCACCCCAGGCTAGCGCGCAGCGGTGGCCGAGCACCCCAGTATGGTAAATGATACAAAGTTATAATTGTGATCAGGATGCATTGTTTCTGAAAGTCCATGAACGTTACAGATTACAGACGCTCGTAGCGGTGCTCTTGAATGAAAACGTAGTACGTAGACATGTATTCCGCGAAATTGATATCCATGCTAGTGCTGTCAGAACATGGGCAAGTAGATAATGAATGTATTAGTTACTCACTTTGCATCGTTTGACGCATAAGAAGCAACTACATCGGAAGCACGTTGGTCACCGTCTCCCACCCATACGACGTAGGAATAGAGCAAATGAGGGCTCTCAACAACGTGATAGAAAATACGAAAATCAATCAACCAGTCGCTTGCGAGCCAGGAGTTGGCATATGAGGGATATGTTGGCTGATAAGGAGAATGAAGATCAATCGTCCAGCAAAAGGCGTCTCCAACGGTTCTTTGTTTCAAAAGCTCTCGATCATCATATTTCGTGGGTGGATATTCTTCGATCAGCCAGCCATCACGTTCGTAGGTCAAGATGTCGAGGTCTTGATGTGCTCCTCTATACCAGAATCTGGCTCCAGTCTGCCAGATGAGTGTCATGCGGGGGTAGAGGCAAACGGCCTCAGTATGAGACATGAAATTCATAGCGACAGCTATCAAGAGCAAAGTCACATATACGACATGAGTTAGATACAGCAAGATATCGGCAACACTCACTTGAATGGTAGTCCAGAACATAAGCTAGGGGGCACTCAAAGACGGCGATAATTTTTACAGTTAGGCCGGAATTTGGGTTTTTAAATTCCATCACCCCGGCTACGGATGGTTCAAAGAGTAGATAGAGATGCTCGTCTGTCAACACGGCCTCCAAACAACGTTTCGCGGCGTCCGTCCATGAGGATGCTCCACAAACACTTTTCTCAAAAATAAAGTCATTGGTCTGCAGCCAATTTCCCACCAACTTCAAAAATTTGCGGTGGACGGCGACATCTAGTACCGTGCATGAAAGGGGTGATCTTTGGAAAAACTGCAACGCTGCGCGTCCCGTGATTAGAGCTCCTGTTGCTGCCTGCAATTGTCGAAAATGGGATGCAGCGTCAGAAGCAAGAAAAGGATTTATCCAGCGCTCGAAATTGAAGGCGCGACGCATGTAGGCTTCGACGGCCGCCCGATTGAAACGACAGGTTCGAGCGAACATGAAGAGATCGTGCGTTGACAATTGTGACATCAACATGTCATGAGTCGTGGGTGGCCTTTGGTGGGAAATCAGCTAAAAATGAAGAATTACAACGCGGTGCTCACATTAGCAAAGCACTCATATTAGTGTGCGGACTGTCGTGGACGTCGTTGTTAACCAGTATTTCAAAATGAGCGCACCGTGATATCGGGAAAGTCGAGGGAGAGGGCTTAAGAAAACACGAGCAAATATTGAAGTACGGGACTCGGCATTGTCTGAAGAGACTACTTGGATTCAGTAGTCACTGTTTAATATTGAGTCTTTAAAGATTAAGGGAATATGACTGTGATTGAAGGTGAAGCATGATTTGACTTTGTGTCTGGGAGTACGTTGGTGATAGGATTCCTGTACAAGTATTCTACATGTCGCTATACTGATCTGTGACCTCGTCGTTATAAAGCTCGTCAGCGTATTCCTGGCCCACGATATCAATCTGGACCCTTTTCATGGCCGCATGAGCCACATCATCACAGCCAAGTACGTAGGTATACTTTAGGTTATAGTGAGTGACCGGCATTGCCTCCATAAAATTACCGCGAAATCCTCTGAAGTCATGTCTCCACGAATTACCAGTGACACGGTAAGGATACTTGACTCTGATGCCTTCGTAGGAAATTGGTCGCAGCGGAATTGTCCAACACGAGCGATCTCCAACGCAACGCACGATTTTCGTAAATTCGGGCAGGCGGAGTTTAGTTTGCATTGCCCATCCGCGATCTTCGTATAGCGTGATATCGTGTGAGTCGACGTGCTGTTCAAGCAGTCCCGTATAGTTGACGAGGAGTGATTCCTTGTTTCCAAAGGTAGATCGCGGATAAAACGCGACAGCGATGTCGTGGCTGATAATGTTCATGATACAGGCTGTGGGCATGGGAATAAGTACGCGAAACAATTCTGAATGAATACGGAACATACTTGAACGCATGTTCAGAATCACTTGCAAAGGTGAATTGCATGCTGCAATGAGATGAACAGTTTTGCCAGTGCGGAAGCTGAAGAAGCTGAAAACGGCCGTGGCGTGTCTGAATGAACGGTAGGAACGCACGCCTTGTGGACCTGACGCGTCGGTGTATGACTTCTTGAAATCGTCATTTTGAGGGCCGACAGGTGTGAACCCATATCCTATGGTGATTAACCACCGACCAACTTGGAGCGCAAAGGAGTGTTCAATGAATACCTCCAGCTCCTGCGGCGGATCGTTGAAAGGGTATCGTAGGAAAAATTCCAAGGCCGATGTACCGGATATCAGCATCCCCGTTGAGGCCTGTAGGCGGCGAAAGGCTTCCGTCTCTGCCGGTGAGAAATATGGTGCAAGATGTTTGTTGATGTTGAATGCGCGGGAGCGGAAAGACATCGCGTCTTGGTGGATGGGTTTACAGACGGTGGAAAATCGAGCAAAGTCTACGGGGTCGAGGTTCGACATAATGATATTGTCGGTGGTAGCAGGACTATAAGATGAGTGAGTCAGTAGAGTAGTAGCAGAGGCAGAGATCGAAGTTACAGGTGAAGGATATGCATCTCAAGGCGAGTAAGGTTGTAGAGTCCTTGTGGCTGCTGGAAAGTCATCGTCGTATAAGTACTACTGATGCGACTTTTGGATCCTTACACCAGCTCAGAAGCTTATCGACGAGGTAAGATTGGCTCGCGCACCTGCCAGTAGCAGTTTTCATGTGCCAGGCACATAGACAATGCAAAAAAAAAGCATGCGGCGCGCCATGGATGCGTGAAGGTACGATAAAACAAAAAGGCGCTTATTGAAATTTCGCGATCTAAGATCATGATCACGTGTTTATATGATCTTGTTGAATTCGAAATCGGAGGTTCGTCACGACTGGCATCTATCTTCCTCATCTCCAAACTTGTGCATTGCGTCTAAGACAGAGGCTCTATGACGGAAGCCTGGGCATTGATAGGATAGGTGAATCAAACAATTTGTCTCTTTCGACTTTGAGATGTTGACAATCTAGATGTTTATCTACGCAACTTTCGTTTCTTAACAGGTGAGCCTTCCCCTGACCTCTGAGTAGTCGCTGGATCGTCGTCTCCTTCGTTCATGTCTTCTTCTTCTGCTGTCGACAAAGGCGCGTCACTCAATGTAGAAGAAGAAGAGGAAGGGCTAGCAGTACCGTGACCGCTGGTAGTTGCGGTGGTAGCATTGGGTAGGTGTTGGATGCTGGACGAGGATGAACCGGCGGCAGAGATTATGCTATTGGGATCCTGCAGGATGCTAGTCGAGGACGGACCGCCGGTGGACACGATGCTATTGGGATCCTCCTGGAGGGTGGACGAGGGTGGAGCGGCGGTGGAAACGATGCTAGCACTTGCCGGTGAATTAGTTGGAATCGCTGCGAGCTTTGCGATCATATCACCAGTCGATAACGAAGGTGCAGGAAGAAAAGTGTCTGCGGCACGTTTCAATTCTGCTCGCGTCGGGGTGGAGGAAGCGCGATAAGGGCCAGTCTTGTTACGGGAACGGTAGGGGCTAGGGTTTCTGGGAATAGCTTGACGAAGGACAGTGATTTGTTCAATGGTGCCAGTGAACGAATTGAATTTTTCAGTATTGGTGGAAATGAAGTAGTGCTTGATTCGAAAGTGGACTTCGACGAGTGCACCCCGTATCTTGGACGTAACTTCCTCCGGAAGTACGAACTTCCCGGACATGTCATAGACCATTAACGGCAGCACTTGATGAGTGCGCTTTATGTCGTCGAAAGCCTCCTGGTGCTTCCGAGGAATAGGCCACGTTTCAGTGTCCTCGTCAAGCTTTCCTGAAGATAATGGTGAGTTACGAAGCATTGGTAATTCACGTATATGCTCACCGTCTTCAGGGATAGGAATTGCCTGATGTTTCAATCAACTTTGATAATTCAATCACGGTGCGTGCAAAGCTTACCCGAGATTGCATAACTGGGGCGGACAATCTGATACTCTGTTCAGATCCCTCAGGAAGAATGAGGTTCCGACAGTCGTTTCCCGTCGCAACTATCTGCTGGCATCCCTGGAGGTTGTTGATGGCGACCGACCAGTCAGGACCAAAGTCGGCGTCATGAGGACGTTCCAAAGTGAGTTGAAATTTCGCATCGTGCAAGACGTTATAGGCAGGATTGTAGTTTCCGATAGGCGACGTAAAGAGCTTGTATTCGGATGCTTCGCCGACGATAACGCAGTATGCGTCTTGAGCAGCGACGATGTTGGGCGAATTTGGCAACGAGTTTTCGATGAGGATGTTGCCACCCATGGAGAACTTCCAACCGATGGAAGTAGTGAACGCAGGCTTTCCCAAGTAATTCTTGACGCCCAATAACCTGTTACGAGACATAGGACCACTGTAAGACATCTGATACGAGTTAGTTGAAGTTTTAGAAATCTAATGACCAAACCCACTTGCAGATTGATGATTTGGAGAGGAGAGATCAATCTTTCGACAGAGAAATTAAATCCGAGAAGCACTCGTCGTCATGCTCTGCTTTTAAAGAGCAGAGAAATCGGAGATTCGTTGGATTAATTCAAAGGTCATTATCAGTGACTATTTTCGCAATTTTCGCAATAAACGATTGATATAAGGTCCAGGTCTTTTGAATTATACTGAATACGAGGACTACAAAGCTCGAAGTGCAAATACGTCGGTAAGAAGCATTCTCCGCCGTTACTTTATCAAAGTGAGTGAAACTGCAATCAAGATTCGAACCATACCTTTGACACGTGAATTAGGATGCCATTGAATGACCTTGTCCGTCACGAAATTCCAAGGCATGCTCGGTGGATGTTCCTCATTCAAGGCCTAACACCAATTTTGGGTAAATATAATTTTTGTTCATGTAGCGCAAAACCATAGCCACTAATAAACTTTGTAGAAACCGCCGATAACCGCGGCCTGCTATTTCAAATATTCATCGTGGTTAGGCCCAGGTGGCCTTCCATCATACACTTTGTCTTCGTCGTCAAAACACGCGATGAGGCAGAAATCGTTCATGTGCTATCAAGAGGTATTTGAAATTGACTCTGTTTTCCAATTGCGCGCCACACGATCTGCATCTATCTACTCACATTTCCAATTCCCAATTTCTGTCTTCTTCTAATAAACTTTATCATCCAATCTAATTCCTCGTCGACCGGTTGGCAAGATATGCCGTGATGTATCGTTGTAGGTTGCGTGAATCACACGTTTTGGGAGCAGGACACGGGCGCCGCTCTCTGCCTTCTATGGCCATCTTGCAGGATGGACAAAGAGCCCAAAACATCATTTCTAAATCTTGGTTGCAACGATAAAGGTGCATATAGCCGCGCGTTTGACATTCCACGGTCAAAAACAGGCTTTCTGGAGAAAGATTCAGTTTCGATGGCATATGCGACTAAAAGCTCGTACCTGTTCGCTGGCTAGCATCTTGGAGAAAAGTAGTGGCTTGTAGGATTTTGCCCGAAGTCATGGGAGGTGTTCGATAATGACGCTATCAACGAATCAGCGGTGTTAAAAGGTATTCGTACAATTTGAAATCAACCATTCTGACCTAGATTCGGATAGGCTTCGCTGTCGCCATCGTCGTGGACATATCGGGTTATAACACTCTGCATACATGCAGTATATTCCGTCATCCTCAAGATCGACCGATGCAAAAAATGACCCAGGCTGGCCGGGAAATTCTGAATCCACCATGTCGTCGGTGAGGTCAGCGGTACCCTTGTTCCTCGCGCGCCACGGCAACAACCCTACACCCACGGCCCCTTTCAACTTTCGGCATTCCGATGGACACCACAAATCACAGCGGATGTTAGAATCTGGCCAACCGATGACGTTGATTCCTCTGTTGGCATAAAACCTCTTGTCGTCGTGGTTAACAACATAAAGGGTATTGTGACACGAGAGTTTTGGCGTCAACGAGATGATGTAGTGAGAGGAGATCACATCTTTGTGGGAAGTGGCCTCGCTGTCCAAGACGCATGGCCAGACCGACGCTGAGCGAGACTCCATGATTGTCACATTGCTGCAATAATCATGGACTTCCGTTGTACCTGGACGCAAAGGACCCTCGAATTCCCACAACCGAACGCCGTTCCTCGATAACCTCCACCCCAAATCCTTGTTCTCCTTCTCTTCGAACCCCTGTTGAATGAGGAACTCTGCGATTACCCCTGCCTTTCCAGCTGGAGCTACGAGATTCAAATCGCGTGGCGTCCAATTGATATTCGCATTCAGGAGCCACATCACGGACGACCCAACCACTACAATGCCGTTTTCAAATAGGAGGTCACGAAAAGCTCGTGCATGGCGAGGCAAACTGCGAGCGATGATTTGAACGATCCGTTCAGATAGGACGTTCTGAACGGCGGCCCGATTATTTCTGCACGTATGACTGAATACCACAAGGTCCAAAAAATCCATATGGAAAGCGATCGCTTCTGCGACATCCGTATCGAGTTCGCCGGAGAAGGGAACGATATTGCTATCAGTCATGACGAGGAAGCAAAGTGGAGAGCAATGAAGGGAATAGAATGTGAAGACGTCGGATGATGGTAGGGTATTGAAGTGCTCACGACGGTTTTGTACCAGGGCAAAGATAATTTTTGAAATCCGACATGATAAATATTCAAGAAAACAATACGAAAATCGTGTGTGAGTATTCCGTATACTTGTGATATTAAATTGAACTTGGAAAAAGAATGGGCCAGTCAATAGTACTACAAGACCTCTCGAGGTGACAAAAGACTGTTGAACTTGCATAAGGGATTGAAACATTCCTGTCCGATCCGCCACTTGATTCGCGTGTCTGCAAAGGATTTCAGCATGTCCGTTCCCCTACGAACCGCTCCAACGTCAGTGTCTGATTGCTCCGATGAACGCAATCGGTATCCTTCCCATTCAAAGACTCCAACACCTTCCAGTTCTCGTGTACGGCGCCATATAGCAGGACATGCCTCTCCGCAGGGAAACCCAAGGGTTTTTGTGGAGTCACAAAGCTTGAGATCTCGAAGCATGACGTCGAGTTCGGTACCAGGAAGGGGCTGATGCATGCCGCGCACGGACACGAGACGGCTCGTCAATTCTGGATAAATGCAGAAAATATGTCGAGTAGTTATAATGGACATCTGCGATGTGACTGTAGAGCTCAATAGAGCAGGGAGTATGGAGCGAGTCGTGGTTTGTGAAACTGTGATGCTAAGAGCCTTGGTTTACGAGTCAGCGAGGCCATCTCGGAGTAAAGAGGTGAGCACCTTACTTCCTCGTTGTAAAAACGTCTCATAGTTAAAACTTTCCCGTGAAAAGCTTCATGGATTGCTACCTTTTCTTCGAAGTCGTAGCCGATCGAAATGAGGTACGCATGCCAATCACGAGCCTCGCCCAGAGGAATGAGTACATTCAAATCCCTGGGTCGTTCTGCTTTGCCGAAAATCACCCCGGTTGTTACGACAGACATGGCGACTGAGCCACACAGGCCTCCGTTTGATTGGCCTAGCATGCAGAAGAATTTCTCCCTCTGTTGAGCAGAGAGGAAACGACGGATACATTTAGTGATGCGTGAACGTATGGCAGCGCGAGCATGTTCACGAGCGATGTCGTCAACGTGGCTGAATGCGACGATAGTGGCAAAGGAACAATGGGTAAGGATTCTGGCCATGCACTCGCCTGAGGCATAGACCAGAGCAGTATTTCCAAACAGGATAGATTGTCGTGCATGGAAGACAGCGCGAGCAGATGAGAGGTCGGGTAGTTCAATAACAGGGGAAGGACTTCTGTCTGGAAGGTCGGTTTCGTCGAGGAACCGTTGACGACGTGATCATCGAGGAGTAGGCTCCGGAGGCTTCCCATCAATTCTCAATGTGCGTCCAACACGTACAGGAGTGGTTGGGAGTGACATGTAGCAGGGAGGGCACAGGCGGAAAAAGCGTGATAAGTAGGCGCTGTCGGAGTCAGAAGGAGGGCCGAGCTTATAAGAACCCCTTGTATCAGGGACGAATATCAAGCAGACTCGCATTGCAAGAAAAATATATATTGAAATCTCCAGATCTACCGAAGTTGTTTATCACGAAGACATCTGTTAAAGGAAAAGAAATTTATCAGGACATGGAAACAAAGAAATATAGACTTGATAGAGTACTTGATAATGAGACCTTCGATGATTGGGAGGTCATCTTCATTTACGTCGACAATTTCTCCTGTAATATTGTGTTTGACAACGAGCACGTTGCCGTACCACATCTCGTCTGCAATTGCCTTCAGACAGGCATTCATTTCCGTGCCGATGTAGTTCTGGCTGCATTAGTGATAACAGAAGATCATGACATTGACAACTCACTCTCGGAGAAAAAAATATAGTGAAAGATCTGGAAAGATACGGTCGGTCGGGCCAAGGAACATGCTCGACATGTAACGAATATCGCGCAACATCAACGACATGAGCGTCTTTGAAGTATTCGGATTTGATCCAGACCTCAACTGCCAATTCGTCGGCTGCCAAGGCCCTCGTGAGCCCAATATCAGCTGGAACGCTCACTACGACGCTTGATTCGAGCGACTCGTGAAACAACAATGCTCTATAGAAGCGCGAATACTGCTACAAAAATTATAAGGATGTGAACAAGACGATGAAAAAACACGACTTACGGGCACATGGAGGAGCATGGATTTGGTTGTTTCACTGATATCCAATGAAGCCGACATAGCTGTACAGATGAACAAAGAGCTGCATTGCGTGAATAGAAATATCTTCGGTCAAAGTAAAAGCCATGTGACAGATCGCCAAGAGTACATCTAAAATACACAAAGACAAACAGCTATGGAAAAGTGAAATTCGCATAGAGTTCATCTCCTACGCAGATTACGATCTTGAACGACTCGTGAAAACATGTCGATATCGCAAGACATAACCAATTTTATATTGCCATGGATGAAGCACGATGGGAAAGCCCGGTTACAAAGACAAATCGGCATTTTTTTTGAACAAGGTGGGTGCAAGGTTTTCCGACACGAACACTACAGCGATTGAGCATGGCTGAGGACCTTTGAGAGATCCCGTAAAGGAAACGTGATAAGTCCCGGGGCAAGGGTGTACAGGTCAGTAGCTCACTTGCATACTCAAGTTCTAAAAAGCTTAACGACCCCAAATTCACATTACAGACTACGACGACAGCATGAGCTCACTCGATACAAGCACGCGACTCAACAATGGAACGTATCTTTCTATAAACACCATACCGGACATACAGGAAGCATGTACTGGTGTTCTCGTACTCAGCCGTGATCAGCTGCGCAAAAAGGACCGACTTGTCGACGCAGTTCTCAACTCAGATGCGGCATCCCAAGACAAGATTATGGACAACCTGCGCGCTATCATTCTCTCCAAGAAGCGGAGAAGGGGTCAAGAAGCTGAAGCTCCTTCTGTACGATGGCGCCACAACACAGTCTCGGAACCTCAGACCATAGTTAGGGAATCCACAGCGTCTGCCGCGATGGAATCCACAGTCGAGACGAGCTCTTTCATGCGTGTACCAGATGAAAAGGTCTTTCGAGACGTGACAGCCGCGTTCATTGACCGAACAGGTAACGAAGCTATGCGACTCACAATCTGTTGCGTATGTGCCCGCGAAACCGAATATACCCAGACAAAGGCTTATAATGTGGCCGACATACCCTCTCCTGAACTCCTTACACCAGCATATCCCCATCCCCAGCATATTCTGCAAAACGGCATGCTCCTTTACCATCATTCCGTCGACTCAGAAGGCAAAACTCAGATTTGTCAAGAATGTGAACGGAAACTGCAGGGCGCAAATAGACCAGCGTTTTCTTTGGCGAACAACATGTGGATAGGAGACATACCGCATGAGCTGGCGGTTCTTACATTGCCAGAGCGATTACTTATTGCGAAATATTTTCCGGCGGCATACATCGTCAAATTATTTCCTAAAAAACTTGGTGCCGAAAACTGGGACAAGAATACGATGCACAGCGGGTTACGTGGCAACGTATCAACCTATCCACTCGACCAGGCTGAAATCGCAGCCATGGTAGATGGGAGAAATATGCCGCCACCCGTAACGATATTATCAGCCCTCATTGGCGTCACTTTTGTGTCGCCTAAGCAGGTGAAAGAAAACACGCTGCCAGCGTTTCTCATGGTACGACGAAGGAGAGTTCGCGACGCGCTCTTGTGGTTGAAACATCACAATCCACTGTACCGCGACATTGTTATATCCGAGCAGCGACTTTTTCAACTACCAGAAAATGCTGTTCCAATGGAAATAATCGCAGGAATGAAGTATTCCGACGATACTACGACTCTCATGCGCGAACAAGATTCTTATGTTCCTGAGAATAGCAATGATGATGGTGAGACCAATTTATCACTCAAGGATAACAAAATAACGCTTTAATAGAGATACAAACTGAACGAACATCCAGAGACACCAATGAACCGACGGGGATGGAAATTGACGAACCGGCGGCCATGGAAATCGAAGATGATTCCCACATTACAGGTGAGTAAAAATGGAACCACACGCTATGTTTAACACAGGCTAATATACGACGAGCAGCAGAATCCATTGAATACAGTGTCGGAGTCGCCCCTGCAGGTAAAGACTATTTACTTAAGGAACCGGAGCGATGCTGAAAGCAAACAGGAATATTGCCCGTGATAAATGAAGATGAGGAGATGGATAGCGAAGTAATCGGTAACTCGAAAGACCATATCTGAGAGACAATTACTGATGTACTATATGACAGAACCCGCGGTCATTCCTCTTCAAGCCAACGGAGTCATAGATGTTGGTGGGGACGATGTCCCGGACAACGACATAATGGCACATGCATTTAGTAATGCTGTCGATGAAGAAACACGATCGGAGAAGTTCAAGATTCGCAGAGGAAGCGCGTTCATCAATGAGTATGCGCGGGTGGATGAGACAACGGGACAGCGACACGACGGAGGGCCTAGTGATGCAAATCACCTTCTCGGAACATTTCCCGTACTATTTCCGTATGGTGTAGGAGGTTTCGAAGTCGGGCGGCCTGATAATGTCCCATATGAAGCTCACGCTCGTTGGGCACTTCAGTACGCGGATCGCCGATTTCGAAAAGACCTCCACTTCGTCTTCCAAGTCTTCGGTGTCATCCAGAAAAGACGCATCTGCCGATCCGCGACATTGCAGCTCAAAAGCAAATCATTCCTTCGCCATCAGACGGAGCTAAAAAACCTCAAGCCCAAGGATCTCTTAGAAGCAAGCCGTGAAGAGACAAGGCGCGTGCCGTTCTCCAATTCGGCAGTACAAGCTCTACGGACGCAGTTGACAGCTGTTAGAGGTCGAATACCTGGTACGGACGAATCACGCACTTCCGTGCGATCGAAGATATGGGGAACGACCGTCATGCAGAACCCTGCTAACTTATGGGTTACTTTAAATCCATCCGACACGCACGACCCGATTGCCCAGGTATTGGCTGGAGAGGAAGTCGATTTGGATGTATTCAACGCCACTATTGGACCGACATCCACACAACGAAGTGCTAATGTCGCAAACGATCCGTACGCCTCAGCACGGTACTTCCACACAATCATACGCATAATACTGGAAGAAGTCTTTGGAGTCAAAAGCAGCCACGCACACAAAATCACGAGAAAGGAAGGCGTTTTTGGAATGGTCAACAGCTACATTGGCACAGTCGAGGCGCAAGGACGAGGCAGCCTTCACCTCCACATGCTCATTTGGCTGAAAGACTCACCAACGTCGGCGGAGATGAAAGTCGCCTTACAATCAGACAGTTTCCGGGACCGTATACGAGCATTCATCGGGGCTAATATTCACGCCGACCTAGATGGAGCGAATACTGCTAATGTCAATGCAATGCCAAAGGTCAAAAATGTCTCCTACTCTCGGCCAGTGGATCCACGACAACCAGATTACGAAGCGACTTTAAAGGCGAACGAGCGATCAACGGCAAGATCCGTTCAACTGCACCAATGCGAAGGGGGTGGACGATGCTTGAAACCAGTTGGAGGACGCTGGGTGTGCAAGAGGCGTGCGCCATTCCCGGTTGCCGCCGAAGACTGGGTTAATTCAGAAGGGGAGTGGGGACCGAAGCGCACGGCTGCGTATCTCAACAACTGGAACCCGACACTCCTGAACTTATTGCACGCCAATCACGATATCAAGCTCATCATGTATAGTGGGGAAATGAAGAACTTATCGTGGTACATCACCAACTACGCAACGAAGAAGCAAATGCCGTCCTTCAATACATCTGCGCTGTTAGCAAAACGGCTAGCTTTCCATTATCTCCAAGAAAAAAGAACAGCGGACATACTGGCCATGAATAAACGATTAATACAGCGATGCGCTAATACCCTCAGTCGGAATCAAGAATTCAGTGCGCCGGAGGTTATTAGCCTCCTTATGGGATGGGGTGATCGATATGAATCCCATTTCTATACACCCATATACTGGGACAATGCAGTGTTTGCTCTGAAAACACAGTTTCCAGAACTGAGGGCCACGAGGTATGTGCCAATACCTCTCAAGAAAGTAACGGTCTGACGAAGTTGTTTAAAGGAGTCACAATATGACAGATAGCACAACATCTAATGATGAAGGGTCAGAGAAACCTGAGGTAGGATTACGAAAACAATGCCAAAAGCGAGTACTGACGAAAACTACAGGAGCCAATCCAGCGCGTAATAGTCCAGGACGGAGAGGTACGACTCAAAGATCAGGTCAAAGATTACAGATATCGTGGCAATGCCCTATTCGACGCCAATTACCTCGATTTCTTCCTGAACACGTACGAGGGTCGGCTCGACACTCGATCCAACGACGACACAGACGAGAGCGATAGACGCTTCACCAGTGAACGTGTTCCGTACAAGGAAGAGGCCGAGAAGGGCAAGCAATGCCGCATCATCCGTGGAGAAGGCCATGAAACTCTCCCAAACTTTATCGGCCAATGGTTCCCAAGAAAGGACGAGCCATCAACCCGAGAATTCTACTGTGCTAGCATGTTATTCCTGCTGAAACCTTGGGCTTCGTTGGACAGCCTAAAGGGTGGTCACGCAAACTTCAATGATGCCTTCAACGAGTTTATTGGAGGAGCACCCATGCGAATACGTCGCATAATTGAAAACATCCAGTTCTATTATGACAGTTGCGATAGTGCAAAGCGACGAGCAGAGGAAGAACACCAACGGACTGGAGGAGCCATCGACGTGGACGATCATGTCGATGTGGAACCCTTTACCGAAGCCGCGGAAGACTATCTACCAAACGAAGTAACGGAGCAGGACATTGAACGTGCTAGGCGGGATGCCGAATCAGGGCGAGAGTTGTATTTCGGGCAGCAGGCTGTCGACACCGCCATCGACGTTGGAATATTCAATGAAAATAGACCTCAAACGGTTTACAAACAAATTGCAGCCACAGCCCACAGAGACGACGAGCGACAGTACAATGATTGGGCAAAGATGCTGAAAGCGGTGACGCGGAATGGACCAATACTCCAGCCAGAGGATATATTGACCACTGCAAACGACGACGGTAATCGGCAGCTGACAGCAATACCAACTTACACACCAAACGACGAAATAACTGCGACAGTCTTACCCATTCAGGGGCCAACCTACGACATTTCGCAGCGTATTACTCGAGAGAGGCTGTCCATCCTCAATGCCGACCAAAGAAGAGCATACCAAATAGTCGAAAACCAAGTTCTAGCACGACTTCGAGGAGAGAATCCTCCTCAGCTACTTTTGCTGATTCAAGGCGAAGGAGGCACAGGAAAGTCACTCGTCATCAATGCCATCACGAAAACGTTTGAGGAGCTAGGAATTGCAGACAAACTGGCAAAGACAGCATCGTCCGGCGTCGCCGCCAGTTTGATAGGTGGCGAAACGCTTCATAGCTGGGCCGGAATACCCGTACGAGCGGCGGAGGGAGATTGGACAGCTCGAGGAGACGCGAAGACGAGTACGAAAAGGCTAAGGAACATCAAAGGGAAGATGATGGCCGTGGTCGATGAATGCTCTATGGTGACGAAGGAAAATCTATGCCTCGTATCCCAATCCGTAGGCAAAATTCTCGTCGGTGAATACAGGAACGACTCTACCCAGCTGTTTGGAGCGATCGACTTCATACTTATTGGAGACTTCCATCAGTTTCCACCTGTCAGAAACAAGTCAGGCGCTTTGTACTGTGACCGACCACTCACTGACAAAACACGGGCTCTTATCGGACGTGAAATCTTCCTGCAATTCAAGAAGGTAGTCATTTTGAAGGAACAAAAGCGTATCCAGGACCCGACTTGGGCACGAATTTTGACAAACCTTCGAGACGGGGAGTGCGACGGAAACGACATTGAGGAGATACGCAAGCTGGTGCTCACGAATCCAGCTTGCAAGATCCCCGATTTTGAAAGCCCGGAGTGGAAGGAGCCTATACTTGTAACATCCAGGCACGGCGTACGACAGCAATGGAACGCAGCTGCTCTGGAAAAACATTGTACGTCGTCAGGTCAAAGGCTATACGTCGTGCAAGCGGAGGATACTCTTGGAAAGACCGGCCAGCCCTTACAAGGAAAACATCGGATACTGGTGGTAGGCATGTCGACGAAATCAACTGGCAATGTCGCGGAAAGAGTGGAAATAGCGATTGGGATGAAAGCGATGGTTCTTTTGAACATAGCAACAGAAGCGGACGTTGCGAATGGAACGCGAGGTGAAGTCGTCGATCTGGTGCTAGACTCGAGGGAAATAACGGCGACGGCACGGGAAGACGGGAAAATCCATCTGCGATACCCTCCAGCTGTGATTCTCTTCAAACCCGATCATCATCCAAACGTCCAATTCCCGGGTTTGGGATACGGGGTGGTACCCATTTCACCGACCGAAGTCACCTTTCGAATAACGACACCTGACAAAGTAACCCATCAGATACGACGACGACAACTCGCAATTACACCAGCCTACGCATTCACGGACTATAAATCTCAGGGGCAAACGATAGAGAGAGTAATTGTTGACATAGGTAAACCACCAACAGGAGAATTAACACCATTCAGCGCATACGTATCACTGTCTAGAAGCAGAGGTAGAGATACGATACGCCTATTGCGTGACTTCAACGAACGGTTATTTACCACCCATCCCTCGGAGGACTTGCGACAAGAAGATATTAGACTTAGGAATCTAGATAAAAAAACAACAATATAATGTGTTTGAAAGATACGGGCATTGAAGACCACCAACTGCCAAGTTATGTAAAGAGAGGAGAGACTCGATGTTGTCGTGAAATTGGCACGCCATTGAAAGAGCAGAGAGACTACGTGGTCCAAGACACATAGATACAAATAAGTCCGTGGACTGTCAGCCCAAATGTCAAAAAAATCTCCTTATTTGGACGAAAGTGAACGGGATAGACCTAGCTAACGCAAGGTGAATTGACGGCCAGCGCATCACTTCGGTTCTTTACTAACAGCCTGAGCTCAGGAGCCCAATCAGAGTCTTCCCCGACGCATTATCTTGTCTCTTCGCCACGATCAAAATGTTCCGTGTCCAGATCCACGATCCCAAGCCTGATCCTCCTTTTCCACATCCCCGCCCTCGTCCCCGAAATGCTGACCCCAACTTGAACAATGCCGAGGATGCAGAAGTGTGGGAGACTATCCTCCGCATTTTGCTGAATTTCCTAGTAATTGCAGTCGCATTTTTTGTGGGGTACAAGTTGTGCGCTTTGGTCATGGAGGGCTTCTAATCGCAGGGTTAGGCTCTCCATGACGAACATGTCTTGGTGGGAAAGATTTCCTGCTGTTCACAAGGGGGATCTGGCTAATGATACTATAGGCATTCTGCCCAGCAAACTTATAGGCTTATATGTATTACCTGATACGCGCTCGGGGCATCTTGATCCTTCCTGCAACAGCGAAATTCCTGCAGTAAATCTCAACCTATCTTGCCCTACCACCGTGATCCAAAAAATACGGGCAACAGCTTGGTATTCATGAATTCGTTGGAGGTGAGTGGTCCCTTTGTTGCTGGTCCATCGTTCAATCAGATGCAGTCTAATTCAATTCTCAAATAGCTTTCCCATCGAAGGAAATTGAACACGGGAAACAATACCTTAGAGGAAGCCTAAGGCCTCTGCTTCCTTATTCCCATTCAGGCTTCACCTTCAGACACACGGGTTACGGCATATTCTCGCAAATCTCCCTCAGCCTTCTCCACAGCAGAAAATCCTTTGTTCTTGGACTACAATATTGAGGGAGGCGGAGAAACAGGGGTTGCGAGATATGGTTATGTAGGCAAGACAAAAGCAAAAGATGACGGATGCGATATTGACGTGTGTATTGGTGGTGCATGCTGGTGGTACTATATATCAAAGCAAGTATATTTGGAAGACGGGACAACGGGGGTGACAAAAAGAGTGGAAGCTACATCCGGATGCGCTTTGAGAGGTGGTGTTGTGTGTCGGTGTCGAAATTCAATTTCCTTTGTAGAGGTAGAAAATGATACAGAGGCGTGAAAGCCAAAGACAGCAGAGTGCATGACGAAAAGGATTAGAAAGCAAAGATTGAAGCTGCTCAATGGAGGTGGGTGGAAATCCACCAGGTCATAAAAGGATGGGGTGGTAGAACTCGGCCGAGTGAACGAACAAAAGATGGTGATGGTGATACATGAATAGCGCTGGCATTTTCGATCAGAGAAAGAACGAGAGAAGCGTAAGCCTTATGGACACAGAAATACGGATGCATAGGGCCTCACACTGTGGAGCGGACAACGATCATGATGAACGAGCCTTTGGTAAAAGTAGAGGTTTATGTGATGGGAGCGGGTTGAAATGTCATAATCTCCTCGTAGAGAAGCTCTTTGAGCTGTTCTCGGCTGATGTCGTCTTTGTGCACTGTGTTATCATGTCAGCGTTGCCGCGATGAATAGCATGGGAAAGAAGAGAAAGAGACTGACGATCAAACTCGAAGAACTCGGGGTCGAGTGGGGGAGCGACAGGTTCATCATCAGGGTCATGCTGGACAGGAACGGCATATGAGATCATGAGAAGACACAATAACAACTTGACAATAACATACATATGCCTCGAGATATGGGTGAGCCAAGGCATCCTCAACAGTGATTCGTTTCTTCGGGTCAAATGTCTGCCGGACAAAAGCACAGACATGTCAGCATGTTCGGCACGTCTGGACATGCATCAGAATGGAAGCGAGTACGCACCAGCGTCTTGGTTAGGAAATCCACTGCTTGTGGGTTGGCATTGGGGAAGAGCTGGGCGAATGGTCTGCGTTTCCGGAAAGGCAGGGCGCGGATGTAGTCGCGGGACCGCCTGGTGGTGATGGCATAGAACTCATCGAGGGTTGGTGTGCCGAGGACGTCGAGTATGAGTGTCAGTTGGTGGTGGTAGTCGCGTCCTGGAAATAGAGGCTTTCCGGAAAGCATCTCTGCCAGTATACAACCGACAGACCAGACGTCGATGGCCTAGGAATCATGAGAACGTGACAACATGGATCAAAGAAAGAAAGAGCGCACTTTTGTGTACTGCTTGAAAGTGAGCATGATCTCTGGTGCACGGTACCACCTCGTCGCAACGTATTCGGTCATGAACCCAGTCTCGGTACCCGAGGGCTCAGCAGTCTTGACTGACCGCGCTAAGCCAAAGTCGCATACTTTGAGATCGCAGTTGGCATTAAGGAGGAGATTGGAGGGTTTGAGATCCCTGTGAATCACGTCCGCGGAATGCAAAGCCTTCAGAGCGCGTAGGGTCTGGTAGATAAAATATTGGGCATGATCGTCGGAGAGGTCTTGTGTTCGAATGACACGGTGCATGTCGGTCTCCATCAGCTCTTGGATTACTGTCAAAGGGAGGTGCAAGAGTTCTGTCAGCTGTGGCAATATCGACAGGCGGTGACAGACGCACAGTAGACCTCCTTGAATGCCTCTATTGAAGGGGGCTTGATGATATCTAGGATGGAAATGATCTTTTCCAAGCCACAGTCAGGTGTCAGGCGGAGTCATACTCAATAGCGGGGACTCACGTTTTCGCTGACCCCGGCTTCACTGAGGAATTTGAGAAGCTTGAGCTCTCGAAGCGTCCGTAGGCAGAACATTGAGTGATCAAAGGGCGCGATCTTCTTGATAGCGACCTTGCGGCCACTGGGTCGATGTACTGCCGAGCACACAATGCCATATGCACCTTCACCGACGACATCGAGAACCTGATATTGGGTGCCTTGAGCAGAATGGCGTTGAATATAATGAACCCTTTGGTGATTTCACCGTGCTGCTCACCAACGTTGAACCGCACTTTTCTCGGCGCTGGCTGGGCCGCGGATGCCGCATGGGAATGTTTCGACTTCGCTGCCGGCTGCGCTTGCGGTTGTGTTTGAGTAGCTGGGTCAGGCATCGTGGACGATGAGAGGAAAGACGGGAGTGTAGAAGGAACAAGGACAAAGACGAGACAAGACAAGAGATGGACAATAGGCACAGATATAGGAAAAGTATAAGTACCGTATAATAACAACAAACCTTCCTTTGGAAACCTTCGATCGAACCCACGATGCCCTTATGTTGTTGTGATGCATTCTTCACTCAAAACTGAGGGTTACCTGGACATTATTTGCCATGGCAATCGTGAGGGATCGTTGGCAGGCAATTAGTATATTCCTGTCCCGTCTGTCCTGTCTTTGATATCATCACCTCGTATCTCTCGATGCTTTGGTTTTCTGCTCATCGAACGAAACAGGCGCCGAACACCTCTTGATTCTCTTATCCCCACCAGGCACCCATGATTGATGCAAATATTCAGATCATACGCTTCCCAGACTGACTTTCACGAGCTGCAGGCAGAATGTCCCTCGATGACATGTCGTCGCCAATCAGGAAACGCATGAGCAGGCATGTGCATGTCCTGACTTCTGGGTGCTCAGTCAGAGCATCATTCTTCTGTCTATTCATGAAACTCGTTACCTTAGGAGTATGTGGTATTCTGTACATCTGCCATCGTATATTCCACTGACACTCCTTGCATCACTCATTCATCTCCATGTAGCGCTCTATTGCTTACTGGGTTGGTCCTAAACCTACGGATTGCAGAAGTGAAAGGCAACAGCGGATATTTTTCAAGCACAAACACTCCGAAAATATTCCCGTACACCGTTAGGCTTGACCACTAAACGCTCGACGTTTAACATTCTTGCTGCCCAATAAACAAAGGAGTACATTCGAGACGTCTTCTATGAATACGATGAGTTCTCACATAAAGTCTTTTTCTCAGTTGGCGTCCTTTCTTTGAGGGACCATAATTGTTTATGCCAATTCTGCCTTCGAGTGCTGATCATCATTACCGGATAACGAGCCCCGTGGCCACTGGTGTGCTGCGAAACTTCCAGTACACGTCTCTCACTGGCGCCTCTCCCTCAGTCGCAATCGGGATATGATGTTAATCATTGGTCAAGCCGATTGTCGATCTTTCTTGGATCTTTGCTAGCCGCTTAGAAGATGATACTGCCTGGCCGACTCAACACGGCGGAAGGCGACGTTCACGTGGTACACCCGTCTCCAACGACCAACCCCTTGGAGGCCAACGACAACCAGTCACCGAAAATCATTGCTTCCGAGTACCTGTATTCGCGTCTCGATATCTTTTACTTGCCGCACCACGGTTATCAAAAGCCGAGATTCATTTGGTGCCACCGCCACATCCAAATCAGTTACACTAAGTATGTACTGTTCTCAAATGGCTTGGACAGATGGAAGGGAAGAAACCATCTGGATCTCGAGGATGGCTTATGATTTTGTAGCCAACTAGAGATAATTCTCGTGTTGGCAGGGTACAGATATGCTGTCATTGGTGCGGCTATGTACAACACGATTCGATCTTTGCAAGGAAAACGATCATCAGGGTTTTAACATTCCGTCTCACAGCCGCTGTCGAAGTCCATCTGCGAACTTGGAGTGCCAATGGACCAAGGTAGCCTTTCCTCCAGTTTTTTATGATCATGCAACAGAGCCAATGGTTTGCCAACTCTCTTTAGGGGAGTATATGGATTGACGAGGCCAGGAAAGAAAAGAGCGTAACCCCAGGACCACCGTCGCTAGCCTTAGGGACTTAAATTCCACTTGATCCATGATGCATGACTGGCCTTGCTTAAATTGAAATGTCATCCAATGGCTCTGTCAAAGAAATGATCGTGATGACGCGCATCACCCGACAGTGATCGATTCTGCGGGACGTTAGGAAGCACCCCCCGTGCAATGGCCGCGTTGCTTAAGAACACGCGTGGTTACCTCTCATGTATCTATAGCTGCTAGATGTCGTCATGGTCGATAGACTTTTGCATCCTTGTACCCGAGGATGGCATATTATGGATCTTGATCGCATGATGGGATGAAGTGTTGGTCCCATTCCGCTGGTTTGCGCATTGCTTTAGGGATGTAGTACATGTGGGTGACGTCGCATCCAGAGGTGAAGGAGTCGACAATCCCGTGAAAGAAGCGATTTATTGGACAGGTAAGATGTCGCTGTTGTCCTTCGATATAGGCGTCCTTGGTAGGACTAAAAACAATGCGGTGTAGGTTGAACAAAAATTTCAGATATGCCAAAATGCCAATATGCCTTTCATACTGTGTGCTCCGAAAGGGAAGCAAGGACAGTGGACGGTTGCCCGGCGATGCTATCATAGACCGTGAGCGGCATTGATAGCCAGTGGCTAGCCATCCTTGGGTCCTACCGATGGAGAGAAAAAACAAGGAGGGCACCACTGATGCTGAAATGTCTGAGCGTCGGGCTGCTAGGTGTCGCCATCGCCGAGAGGTATTCTACAATAAATGGACGATGGAGGTCGAAAAAGTCGGATCCGCGGACTTGACCTGCGAACAAGAACGACCTTCTGGGATTAGGAGCCGCCGTACAGTAGACAAGTTAATTCTGCATCAGACGAGTTGTCGCTGTCGCTCTACGATACAGGCGTTGTCGGCGAGTGTATCGAACGCCGCTTAATTAAAACGGTTCCGTGAAACGGTCGGAAAGCAAGACTCGATGGTGCAAGGTGGTGATGCGAGAACTGCTGTGAGGTGCGCGGATGCTACACCTTGTTGATTGGTCGCTGGGTTGATTCTGACCCGGGAAGTCCGCCGTCCGGAAATTCAATCGCGTGGCATTTAAAAGACGTGAAAAAGGAGATACTGATCTTGGTACATAGACGCAAGAGAGTATAAGTGGAGATTCAGATAACTCATGTCGAACCTGCGAGTATAAAACGCCTATGTAGTAAAAGACCAAAATGAAGATGTGACTGCCTCAAGAACGAAGTGTATACTTGGAAAAATTTGAAGGTTGGACACCGGGATATGGAGAGTTCTGATGATGAAATCCTTCCATTGATGTCCTCAGCTGCGGAAGGTAGTCCACGGCCCGACAGATAACGAGAATCTACACTTGAAGAGGAAAAATCCAATCATGATAGGAATGGACTCAATCTCTGATAGAACAAACTCACCGTTGTTCCTTGCATCTCGCCGCAACTCGAATCGGGCACCGTGGCGACACGCGTACACGAGTATACTCCTTAAATATGCTAGAAACTTGAATTGATTTTCGAGGGACGCCGTTGTTCTTGGAAATATATTCGAGAGCATCCACAAGTATAACGCACCGAGAGCCACGATCGCTGAGTTTTCCATGTTGGAAGTCGGAAGGAGTGGCGTCGGCTAGTGGCGGTGCATCCATCACGCGTCAGCACGTGTGTGACGTGTCCTCTCATCTCCTTTCGCCTGCAGGCCAGCTCATAATCTGCTCCTGACCACATCAGCCTGCGGGCCAAGATCCTTTATAGCTACAAGGTATGCTTTTAATACCACTTGCTATGGTAAGGTTGGGCTCAATACTAGCATTAGCATCGGTAAACCCGTCCCAAGAACACATCTGTCATGGAGCAACAGCTCAAGGCTCCTCCGGAGATCAAGAATGTCGCCCAATTCCTGCGGAGCGGAGGATCGGGTTTGAAAGCTCGTGTCGGTGCTTTGAATGGAAAACGCCTTGACTATTTCAAAGGTGCGTCCCGAATTTCACGACAGGTCACCCGCGCCACCTCACATTCCCGCCCACGCAGGAAAATCTGCAATCAAAGCTCTTCTATCACCCGCATACCAAAAAAAGAAAGGTCTTCCGCCAATCACCAACGAAGCTGAAGCCCTAGCGATGCTACAAGCTGTGAACGCGTTCGCCTTTTTCCTCCGAGTGCAGCGCGGTGGCCCCTCGGGATCGTCCTCATCCTCGCCTAAAGTCCTGCAGATCATCTCGGAGCAAATGTTCGCTGCGGACGAGTACTACGCGTGGTTCTTTGAAGGCTCGCAGTGGACGACGTACGCTGGTGGAATCCTAATGGTCGCGATCATGCTTGCTGGCGTCATGTTTCCACTGTGGCCACCCATCATGCGGCTCGGAGTGTGGTATCTAAGTATAGGAATGCTGGGTCTTATCGGTCTGTTCTTCGCCATTGCAATCGTGCGGTTGATATTCTACGTCATCACTATCGTCGTGGCGAGTCCAGGAATCTGGATATTCCCGAAACTTTTCGCTGATGTCGGATTTGTGCGTATCATGGGCCTTTCTACTATTTACAGTGACCTTAACGCAACTTTTGCCTGCATAGGTTGAATCGTTTATTCCTCTATGGGAGTGGGATCTGCCTAAGAAGAAGTCTAAGAAAAAGAAGAGCGAAAAGAGCGAAAAGAAGGGGAAGGCCAAGGAGGTGTCGACGAATGGAAGTGGTGCTTTCATCGAGGAAGTTGAGGAGAGTGACTCCCGTCCACGGAGTCGTTCGACGAGGATTGAGGAAGTCGAGGACGAGGACGCATAGGAGCTTTTTTCGGGATATACAGCACATACTTCACTTCATATATTTATGTCTTTTCACTTCCTGTCGCCCACTGTCCACTACTCCCATTCCGCTACTCCCATGTTTACTATGAAGGTTCAATGGTTAATAATGGATGTGTCTTCTTTGAATTCAAACACGAAGGTAGATGGCCAGAAAGCGGAACCGTCGAATACACGTCTTAGGTCGTCCGGGTTGCAGATCATTAGGTTGGTCTGTCTTGGATCTGTCACATCACCGAGGAGCACCGGCTTCAAACTGGCCGTGTTTGGGGTCGTACAAACCAGGCAGCTCTCTTAAGGATTCTATGGTCCAGGCGTTTGCGTGTCTAACTCTCGCAGTGCAGCTTCTGCATGGTCAATGCCTGCTTGCATCCCAATAACCCTCGATTGTTTCAAGCTTAGCAAAAAGAATTGCTTCGCCTCTTCATTATCGCCAGCCATCTACGAAAAGGAACGGGAGAGCTGAGTTCAGATGGTGGCGCTGCGGAGGAAATAAAACCAACCTTTCGTAGTGCTGCGAGATTGAAGAGCGCCACCGCAAATGCAACCTCGCAGTTTGGATTCACGGTTGACGTGCTTTCCTTGGTGTGGACTGTGATATCGAGAGCCTTCCGTGCCCATGCCTCCGCCTGATCCAATGTTTTGGTCTCGAGACCGTGTTGATTCCGAACGATAATCTCTGACAGGTTTGTCATCAGTTGCGCACCTAGAGAGTCAGATAGGTAAGAACGCATGTAAGGCTGAAGGATGGGATTCGGACCTCGACATCTATCTTCCACAGATGATTGCTCCGGCGGTGGTGGTATTAACACAGATATTGCCTGCAGATAGAGAGACATGGCGTAGCTGGATTACGTGTGAGATGGTGCCTCGTGAGAGTGAAGATAGAGACCGACTCCAACTTGCCGGCATGGGCATAGTAAGTTCCAAGAGCCTCAAAAGGTGCAGCAATGTCTGTGTTTGTTGCCCAATCAGGTAACGAGAGTTCCGTAGTTATTGCCAGAGCATCAGAGTCACTAGCTTCTGGGCGGTGTTCACCAGTATTCGGTCCTCTCGTTGGCAAAATCGACTTGAGGAGGGCTTCGACAGCCCATACCAAATGCCGTTCCTCGTCTTCAGGCCTTTGCAGGAGTGCAGCCAGCTCACCAAGCTTATACGAAATCGCGACAGCCCTCAGGTTTTCCGGCCCACTTAGCAGCTCCTTTGTACCAACTTCCTGCATCTGTGATAGTGCCTCCACATAGACGTCATATGCCTTGTCTACCTTGCCGCTCGTCTCAAGTACACCCGCTAGGCAAACTGCAATTCCAGAAGTCTTGAGATGTGGCTGCACTCCGAACGCGTCCAAAGGAAGAGTTTTAGACGTCTCCCATGCTCTAGCTATCATGGTTCAAGATGCGGATGGTGGACGTATGGCTAATTATGGTACGTACTTTCGCAGATATTGCTCACTCAGTTCAAAGTCTTCTTTGTGCTTCGCTGAGACGCCGGCTCGGAGGTCTTTGCGCACTTCAACAGGCCAAAGTGTCATTACACCGTATATATCATATCTATTGTAAAACGGTCGCGTTTATCTTTTTGATGGTGCTGGAATGCAGACGTACACGCCATAGGCTGTTGCTCCAATTCCCGCAACCAAGAGCAAGGTTAAAAATGGTGTAAGCCGACTACGAGACGAGGCCAGAGCAGCCAGAGGTATTTCTTGGCTATATGGCCTTGTTTGAGGGATCGCAAGGACGACTCGAAAGATATTTGGTGATTTGAGTCGCTCTGCTTTAATCGCGTGTGTTTGAGCTAGAAACCGAGGTTTAAATCCACCGAGCCGGTTGAGCCTAGAAATCATCGAGTTTCCTTAAAACCGGGGCAAATGATATAGATAGAGAAAGTGGATTCGAGGATGCAAGAAGCAAGAAAGAGCAGAGGTGAATTACATAAGGCACTATGGTTTAGACAATCTCTCTCGGAGTCTCGACTCTCGGGCATTACTGTACCATTTCAATCAATTCGGCATGCACGTGACTTTTTTATTTCTCCGACAAATCTCCAAAAATCCGATAAATCGAGAAAAAAATATTGCGGGGGTCAGAAAAAAATGGCTGTGACCCGTGACTGCCGAATTGATTGAAATGGTACAGTACTTTCAACATGGCTCAATTCTGGACATTGAGTCTCTTTGGCACGCCTTTTCAAACCTCTATTTGATCTATTCTGACCTGCTTTCGCGCACGTTCCGTGGAGACGGGAGCGCGTGTCGAGCAACGAGCGTGTCTCCGAGATCCAAGTCTCATCGCGTGATCGTCGCTTGTTATCTCCGTTGTTCATAAGCTCGAGCGGGCGACATGAGGCACTGCACTGTGGTTTCTTATGGGCCGCACGATAGTCCACCCTAGGCCATCCTCAAGCGGTGCAGCCATTTTCTATGGTGTCTCTTCAGGAAAAGGTCGGCAAGCCTTGAAGGTGGATTCACAGTCAAATCAGGCAGCGGCGTCGGTTGCATCACCAGGCGTCGTGTCTTCGACTCACACCTCGATCAGCACGCTAGAGTCGTCCTCGAACTCTTCTTTCTCTGAGGATTCGACACCAGCAACTTCCGCGTCGTCTTTGTCTGCTCTCGTGAAGGGTCCATCCCGCGTATCGACTGATTCATCCCTTCAGTCCTTACCGACCACAGTGTCGTCGCGTGATTTCACCGCGATCGTGGCACTTGCGAAGGACACGGCTCTGCTGCTTACAAATGCACCGTATATCCAAGTGGTAGCGGGGGTCGTGCAGCAGATCATTCAGATCGCAGATGTGAGCATTCTGTCACTTGCGTTTGAATTGATTTCTCAATGTGCTTTCAATTTCAAGGATGTTCAAACCAACAAGGACCGATGTCTCGAACTCATCCACAAGGTCACACTCTACGCCGGTGTGATATTTGAGGCCCTTCGGAGCCCTCAGATCCGCAGTGGGAATTGCCTAGACGACCTGAAGTCCGACTTGTTGTACATGTCAAGGTATGTACTGGAGTCGCACGCAAGAAATGCAGATTTACGCCATCAGTGCAGTATCCTAGAATCACTTTACAAAATCCTGCAGGCCCTTTCGATCCCCACCCTCTGGGCGCGTTTCAGTCGCGTTGTTCTGCGGGAGGAAATTCTTTCCCGTCTCGAAGAGCAAGACAGAAAGCTTGACACGATGATAACGTCCTTTCAAGCAAGTTTTCTTCATTTTATCGGCCTATCTGCAAAGCTGAAGGGCTTCCCCATAGCTTAAATCATCAATAGTTTTGCGCACCAAAGTGGTGCAGCCTCCAGAACCGGCTGTGAAGGTGTTTAGCACTCACCTTCTCTGCTATTCAAAGTTCTGATAAATACTCAAGCAGAATTCAACCCCTACTTCGAAGTCTACCCGCCCTTTCGTTAGACTGCGATCTAAACCTCAGGTCATGTTTGGACGCAAAGCCGAAATAGACAGACTCGTGGACATTGCTCTCAGACCAATTCCCGCTCGTGTCGCCATATTAGGCACAGGAGGGATCGGCAAGACATCAGTCGCTCTTTCTGTGCTACACGACGATCAGGTTGCTGCTCGATTTGGTGATAATCGTTTATTCATTTCATGCGAAGCTGCCACTTGTGCCGATCATATTATTGGTGACCTAGCCTTTTCTCTCCATATGGCTGTGGATGGAGTGTCGTGCCAACTTCTGGATGCAGTGCTTGAACATCTCAAGCTATCTCCTTTTCTCATTGTCCTCGACAACTTCGAAACACCGTGGGATATTCTCGATGCCCGTTCAGAGGTCGAGACTCTTCTGCAGGAGCTTACCTCTCTTACTACTGTGACTGTATTATTAACCATCCGTGGGTCTCAGCATCCAGCCGGCGTCGACTGGACGGAACTACTTCCTCCGTTACAGCCTGTGGATATGTCCTCGGCTTTGAAGATCTTCAAAACTATCTCGCGGAAAATGGATGACCATGCGGAGAAGCTGATTCGTGCAGTTGATTGTGTTCCACTCGCAGTGACACTTCTCGCCAACCTGGCCGCTGTCGATGGCGAAACCACTGAAGCCCTGTGGCACAGGTGGTGCGACGAGAGTGTCGCGATGGTGGAACGGGGCAACGATAGGTTGACAAGCCTCGATTGCTCCATTCAACTGTCATTGTCGAGTCCAAGGATCCGTCGTGACCCCGGGGCATTGAAGTTATTAAGCCTGCTGTCACTTCTTCCAGATGGGATGTCCAGCGAAACGTTCCGTTCGCTAGAGAGGGGAATTCCAGGTAATACCCAGATTAAGAAAGGAATCTCCACCCTCCGACAAAACGCACTTGTGTACGTCGACTCGGCTGGCTCCACCCGGATCCTTAGTCCAATCCGTTTATATATGTATTCACACTACCCACCTTCTTCCGAGACTCGACGGTTTTTGCAAGATTATTTCCTTACTCTGGCATCTCAAGCCACTGCGACTGAGGACCTGGTGATCAGAAAGCGACTCTGCATGGAATCCGGGAATATTGAGGCTTTGCTCGTAGATTCTCTCGAGAATCCTTTGGGTCGTGCTTTGGAGGCTGTCGTTGATGCGGTGTTGGCATTTTGCCACCATACCTACTTATGTGGGTTAGGATCCTCGCGGGGGGTGTCTCTCGCTGTGGAGAAACTCAAGAATCTTCCAGTGCCCTCGAGGGTCAATCAGTCAGCAAAGGCATTCCAGGCACCCTCCAAGGCTCGCTCTTTTCGCAATCGTTTTGGTAACGTTCGCTTTTGGAAAGAACCACCCAAGTCTCTAGCCCTTGCTCCCCAAAACGATGCCCCAATCGACGGTGAGTATACCAGGATGCTCAGTCTCCGCGCCGATTGTCTTGGTTGTTGGGGTCAGCTCCTTAGTCGACAATTCCTGTTTGACGAAGCTGAGGAAAAATTCTACCAAGCGAAAGAACTTCATTGCCAGACCGGAGATACATCTGGCCATGCGTACGACCTTCATAACTTGGGGTGTCTCCTTTCGCGACGTTCTTCGACATTCAAAGATGCGGAGGCTAAGTTTGCAGAGGCTAAAGCTCTCCACAAACAAATCGGGGATAACGTCGGGACCGCGTATGATCTGATGGGCTTGGGGCAGCTCTCGGTTCAACAGTCGCGGTTTACCGATGCTAGGCTGCAGTTTTCGCAGGCGCTGGAGCTGTCAATGGAATGCAACGATGAGCTTGGACAGGCGTCTGCGTTAAATAACCTTGGAAAGGCGGAATTGAGTTGCTCTGCATTTAAAGTGGCCGAGGGATATTTCTCAAGGGCTCTGGAATTGAACGCGAAGATGGACGATGTGGTCGGCCGAGCGGATAGTTTGGCGGGGATTGCGTGCTCTCTCCTTCTTCGGTCGAGGTTTGCGGAAGCAAAGCAAATGATCGAGGAGGCCATTGCTATTCGTGCTCCAGCGGAGAACCCCGACCATTTGCATATCCTAGGCCGGGTCTTTGTCGCCGAGTACAAATTCCAGCGAGCGGAAGAAACGTTGCAACGCGCGATGCATCTACATGAATGGATGGTTGATGAATCCGGACGTGCTGATGATTTGAATTACCTCGCGGTGATCGATTTCTACCGATATGGCCTCACAGAAGGCGCTTTATATTATCGACTCGGTGACGTGCGAAACAGCACAGATGGCAGCACGCTCGCAAACGTCATGGCCGCATACGGAATGATGTACCTCCAGATGTGCGACTTCGAAACAGCTGAGTTCGAGTTGGTGTCAGCGCTACATCTCCACAAGCAGCTGGAGAATCTTTTGGGACAAGCCTTCGATCTCCATCACCTCGGCTGTTATCATATTCGGTGTCTGCGCTTTGACCTTGCGATACCCCATTTCCACGATGCACTCGCTCTCCATGAGCAGATCGAGAATGTGCAGGGACAAGCGGATGATCACAACAAGCTCGCGGAGATCCTGCTACGGCAGGGACTTTACAAAGAGGCCTTGACAGTTATCATATGTCGTGCAATGAAGCTACATACCCAGATCGGAGACATTGGAGGCCAGGGGGATGACATGTACATTCAAGCCTGCGTTTTCCTCGAGCAGTCGAGGTTGGACGAAGCGGAGGCTGCGGTTCGGCAGGCTCTTGACCTTCATACTCAAGCCGACCTTGGGTACAGGAAAGCATTGGATCTTGCGACGCTGTCCTCAGTACACTGGGAGAAATATAAGATCGGCATGAAAAGTGATGACGACGAAAGAAAGGCACTGGATGCCATCAAGGAGGCCATCAAGTTATTCGAGCCCTGTGACGCAACGGAGGAGCTTCGTCAATGCGAGGTGAGGCTTGCAGCAATGTTAGAATATCCTTTAAGCCCTGCTCCAGTCGATACATAATTGTAAATCGTTGTTCCTTCCGTGCTTGAACCCCATAATTGGACTAGGGCCTTGCGTGTACTCTTTTGTGATGATAGAACGGTCCGGAACATGGACAAATCCCTCTTAGCTCAGTGGTAGAGCGCGTCACTAGTATGCGTAGCGTGATAATGACGAGGTCAGTCGTTCAAGTCGGCTAGGGGGAATTTATTTTTTGTCTGGCAGTGCAGGAGTTGCGTTCACATCGTCGCACTTTTTCGATGTCGCGTCGGGGACACTGCCCGTGTCATTGTCAACGCTCATTCGCAGCTTCTTCCGGAAGCCGTAGGTCTATCGGAATACGGATATGTGGGACTTCTCGGACGCAAGGCTTCAGCCGGCTATCGGGCAGAAGAATGGTCGTGATAAGAGACATTGTCGTGTGGTAGGTACTAATGTAGGTAGGATTACACGGCATAGGTCCCACTCTGGAATGCCGGTTTCTGGAGAGTATCCCGATGTGTGGAATCAGGCTAATCGGAAGACAGGTCCGGAGTGGATCAAGTTAGGTTCGAGAGGTACATTTGATCTGTCTTACAGGCGAAGTTGTAGATCATTGACTTTCAATAGGGCGGTACATATGCATACGCCCAAAAAACAAATGTCCAAACGGCAGATCAAGGATCAAACCTCACAATGCCCTTGCTGAGATCATTGGCACAAGAGGACCAGTAGTGTATAGCAAGCCTTGATGGACGAAGAGTGAAAGGCATTTCAGTGATGGACGAGGAAGGATTACTGCATATATCTCAAGGTTGATGAGTAGTGTGCTGCAAAGAGTCCTGCGAAGCATGAGGTGGTTCATTTCTCCATTGACACTATGGATGCCACATGAACCGATTGTTGTTCGTCAGAATCTGATGACAGTTGAAACCCTAGTCGAGATGCCAATGGTCGATAGCGAATACATGGCACGTCAGAGTAACCAAAATCAGCACCCAGGTCTTGTGGATGTCACTCCAAAAGAAAAGCCAGAGAAGTTGTCAGGAAGTCGCAATGCGAAAGAAGCTGCAGCATCCAAGACAGATAAGAAATCT
The DNA here is from genome assembly GCA_013433165.1 of Hypsizygus marmoreus. Taxonomy (NCBI): domain Eukaryota; kingdom Fungi; phylum Basidiomycota; class Agaricomycetes; order Agaricales; family Lyophyllaceae; genus Hypsizygus; species Hypsizygus marmoreus. The sequence goes on along the minus strand of CM024084.1, from coordinate 1,833,658 downwards.
ACAGAGAATGCACTGAAAGTGTCCGTTGCAGAACTTGAGGACAAGATGGTTGTTGACGAGGAGGAGAGGCAAGTAAATGCTACACACCTACCTCTCGGAAGAGTCGCGGTCAAGGTGACACGTCCTGGCCATCCTGTTGCTTCACTTCAAACGCTAACGCGGCCTGTTGATGGCAAGGACAAAGGTCAGCAAACAAACGAGCATATATATGTGGCTTTTTCAGACCTCACAAAGTCGGAAAGTCAAGGTGATGACCTGCCGGATCGCCGCACTGACTCTGAGGCCGATAAATATTCAAATGTACGTCCTTAAGTTTGCTTGAAGTTGTCTTGACTTGAAAGGTTCTGACCGACACAGAACCATGCTGAGGCAGAGAATTACGACGGCGTAGGTGATAGTCCATCACCCGGGGTCAAACAGCCAAAACAAAGAAGAAGGCGAAGCAGCGAGGTGATGGTCGAGCAATTGTGGCGAAACACCTCGCAATCCATGGTGGCCACTTAGAGATCCATTTAAAGCCAAAGCTTCTGATTTAAACAAGCACAAGCAAGACATGCATGCCGGGGCCGACTCGAGAGGTTAACGTTCAACTTCATTCAAGTTTTAAATCGCAAGTCGAGCACAATGTTCGCGGTCACTGCCACCAAAAAATCGGTAGACCTTTCCTATGCTGATTTTGCAAGCCGCTACGGAATCGTTGTGGACGATGATATCGAAGGAATAGCCCCCACTCTTGCTGTCAACTCTTCGAAGCATCCGGTAAGCAAACAATGCTGACGCCCTTGAGCTGGACCATTACATCTATTTCGGCATTACACAGAACCTTGCAGCGACACACATGGTCTCCTTCATGCCAAGACCGAAGCATCCGAGCCCGTCATCCCATCCGGTCTTTGAGAGGTCAAGAAAGACGAAAGAAAAGTTTCAGCAAGCTGATCTTCCACATGGAAGTCTGAGATCATGGAAGCACGTCCATTTACCAGGTTGACACCAGTTCTCAGGAACTCGGGAGAATCATGGGACTCATTGGACTCCACCTGGTTAAAGATCACCATTAGCCAAGAATAATTCTCGACGCCGGTGCGGAACCCGAACTGAGAGGTCGACGACGTATAAAAGACCTGAAAAATGACCAATGTTCTTCAGTTGAACAACCCACAAGTTCTACTACTCACCTCAGTCAACAATGTTTGCCCGGGCCTATATTTTTTTCTTGTGCTTGTTCTTCGCGCTCTGCGCGTCAGCCACCGTGATTCCTCGCGTCGACGGGTGTGACACTGGTAGCCTTCAATGCTGTAGCTCCATCCAGGCAGCAAGACACAGCATGTTTGACGTTGTAGATATGACTGACCAAAATACCCTCAGGCGAGCAACCCGGTTGTCAGCCACCTCGCTGATAATCTCGGCATAGTCCTTGGTCCCATCACCGGACAGGTTGGCTGTACGTATGCAATTGAACCTGCTGTATTCGATGCTGAAAACATGTTTTTCCACCAGTGACCTGCAGCCCTATCTCTGCCATTAGCGTCGGAGGGGACTCCTGGTAATTGCTTCATATTCAGATGTTATTGCGCACGAATGACACATGATAAAGCACTGCTCAACCGGCCTGCTGCAAGGGAACCAGCTTCGTGAGTTGATCATTTCACAGTAAAAAGAAGAAAAGCTTACAGTTTTTGGATAGAGTGGTCTCATCGTTCTCGGCTGCTTCGACCCCAATCCCTGAGGGACACCAAATTTGTGGTGGAAGGATTGACCTTACATTCTGGGTCCATCCATTGATGACTTTACTATAAATGAAAAAGAATGAGTCAAGAAAAAACAGGTTTTGAATGGGAGGCTTGCATTTGCACTGTAGGGCAACCCTACGCTTTACATACCTAAACTCAGGTACAGAGTAAGCAATGGGCGGAAGGCGCTGCAAAATGACCTGTGGATTCAACCTCATACCAGGACCATAGTCGCCTGGCATCAGTACCACGTGGCACGGCCTCGCGAGCAGGATTGAGACTCGAGAGATCTTACACGACAGCTACAGCGTCAGACGGGAATAACCCGATCCGCCGCTGGTGACCTTAATTTTGGTCCCCTTGCAAAAGCCTTCAATTGGTTTTAGAAGAAAACCAGGTCAAATTAGCGTTAAAATGCCACCACTAGTACCAGGCAGGGTGATATTATTATATAACTCACCTCCGAGTCTAATCACAAGACCAGCGTGGCAAAAAATCACCCCACAGCAGGGTATATCACCTTGGTCTGTCGTTGGAGGTGAGTGATGCGTCAATATGATGGCTGCGCCTGCCCACAGCCGCATTGGAAGGCTAAAGTGTAGAATCCATTGACAGATTTCCTTGTTGTCCCGCGCGATGCAAAGAGGATTGGTAGTCTTGACCTCAAGGGCCGTCGTGGTGAGGGTTATGAATACGATTGCGAACGTTATGAATGATGATGATGATGGGAGTTTACCGCAACGTTACTGGTGCGAACACCGTCCAACTTCCAACGCGATCTATGTGAAATGCGCCACATTGCGTTAGTACGTTTGTGCAGATGGCCCGACAAGAGGCGGGGGCGGGTCGAAGCATGAAATAATGCGCACTCGCTTTGAGTATATGTATGACGCTTAGTGCAACATATGCAACATCTATACATACAGATAACTACCAGGCAACTGACCCAGCTTAAACAGAAGGCTCGTCAGAGGGACAACGCATGGTAAGTAGACGACATTTACTTAATTGACAAGCCAATTTTTGGACCACCGCTCCATTTGCCGAACTTGAGTTCTTTCTTGAGTCCAAACCAGGAGCTCAATCGCGCATGATTTGAGCGTATCCCTGGCGTCCTCGATCCATCGGGTGTCCGAATGAACTTCCACCACCTCCAACACGGGAAACTTGATCCTATCCGCCAAATCGCGCCATCTGCTTTCCAGCACAGCCAGTGGGTGGCATATGCGGAGATGTCGCATTGTTATGAGCGGAGGAACCTCGACTCCAACGATACTACTGGCGTTTTCGCTCTCCAGTGTGTATCGCTCGGCCTCTCCAAACGATAGTGCGAGATGTGTGAGGTTCGGGCAGAAGCGGGTCAGCTGGATGGCCCAGAATGTCTTCGCACTCCCAGGAAGAAAAGCAGGGAGACACAGTGTCAAATATGCCAACTGCTTTCCGATGGCTGGGGCTCCGCCTAAGAACTCACCCACAAGACCGAGGGGACTTTCCACGTCCACGTATTCTCCAACATCCTCAAATGTCAGCGAAAAGACCCGGAGTGATGGAAATGGAATGTGGCGGAGCATTTCTAGAAGCCGGATGCCTGGATTGTTGAGGTTTATATGGCACTCCTGCAAGACCGGAAACCCACTAGGGGCAAGCATGAGGACCTCCGAGAAAGACCTGTCATTGTTTGTGCTGACTCTGATTCGCTCCAGTGATTGAGCCGTCAGAGTAAGAATCTGAAATATGTGGTGCATATCACCGCTACGACAGTCGAGTACCCTAAGCGCTGGGCGTATGCACGTCAAATCCGCCACTAGAGTGGTATCAATATAGTGCGAGCACAGGTCGATATCGAGGGAAAGGTGAGTCAATAACGGAGACCGACGAATTACATCTGAAATTAGGGGAGTAGTGCTCGGCATTCCAGCAGGGTAAGGAATGTAGAGATGTGTCAAACACTGTGTGCTTGTAAGATATTGAGCTATCTCCGGTCGATCTTCAAGGGAATCTTCGAATGTGAGGGTAAGCCATATCTGAGTAGGGGGAGGTGCCAAGTATGGCAGCACTTCAAACGAACCTGTGCCACGTGTATTGATGTGCAACATTCGTAAGTTGGGTAAAAGATATGGCTCGTTCGACGATAGAGCAGCCGTGATGGCCATATATTCGTGTTCTTCTAGGTGTGCGTCTGGTGGTCGAAGGAAGAAGTAACGCACTCGTCTCGAGTAGGACGTATAGCGTTCTAAGCATGCTGGTGTGAGCTCTGAAATAGTTAGGGATGGCTACAGAAATGGAGCCACAGTCGATACCGTGAGCCAAATTGAAGAGAGGGAGAAAACAACAGAATGCTCACATTATCCACATCGTCGTGATACACAGGAATGAGGCGCAGCAGTGGGATTAAGCTGTACATTGACTCCCAAAGCAACGCAAGGGCATCGTCCGACAGTGCTGTGCGTGTTCTGGCCAAAGAGACTAAAGTCCTCCGTCTGGCTTGTCGTTCATCCCTCTCTCTCGGGTGATTCCATGGTTGCCACGGTCGCATTGGAAGGTTAAAGTGCTCGAGAATCTGCCAGCGGATTTCTGCGATATCCCATACGTGATGCATGGAGGATTGATAATGCCAGGTGTCGAAAGTGTCAATGGAAGGGAAAGGTCAAGAGACGAGGGTGGTTGCGGTGAAATGCGGATCATGCACAATTTCGGCTCAGAGCTAACGTGCTACGACCAATTGCAGGTCCACGGCTTGCCAGCGCTCAGCTTGCACGAGCACGAGGCAAACCTCAAACGTGATAAGATCAAGGCGTCCACTATCCACAGACCGTTATCCATCCATGAGTACACAGATCATGACAGCGGCAGCACGGCTTCTTCTAGAATAGCTGGAAACCTGGAAACTTGTGATATTTTCAGTGCTTTTACGAGACAAGATCCAAATAAACCAACCTTCTTCGATATCCCGACTGCAGGTTCTTTACTCAAATTTCACGCTAGATAACCAGACACCCTGGTGAGTGCAAACCTGTCTGTAGAAAGGAGGTTAGAAAGAAATCATGGCACAAGTGCCATGGTAAAAGTAATAGCATAAGTAGTAACGGGTCCACGACTTACCTCGCCAACTCCGAGTCGTGATGCTAAGACACAGGAAAGACTCAGAATCATGACAAGAACGTCATCCACAGAGGCCACAGGTATCATCGTTATGACATGAGCATCCCTTTCGAATATGCTGGGTGCTACCGAGTGGAACTGTGATGTTGGGAGGAAATCACTTCGGGAATTCAAAATGTTGGAGGCGTATTCCACCACGTGACCATTGACGCGTCGCGTCCCATGGTTGTGATCACCACGCGCGAGTATGAGAATTAGTAGTCCTTGATCTCAAGGGTGTTCGATATGTGGTGATGATGAGATGTTACCGCAGGTACCAGTCCCAGCATCGTCCAACATTGTGAAATGCGCCTTGAATGCGCCACATTGGGTACGTACGTTTGTGCCGATGGCCCGGCGGGAAGAGGCCCTATAATCTCGTTCGGGATAATAATTATTTTAATGTCAATGAATCACCTGTATTTATCTTCCTCCAAGGCCTGCATTTTCTCATGAAGGCTTCCTCCGTTTAGAGTCGTCCTTTTCCGCGTGGGCATCGAGGAACCTGAATCAAGGAGGCAGATATCGTCCCCTCCACTCGGGAAAGCATCTATTTACATCTCAAGAAAACTCTCGATGTATTCTCCTAACTAATAGGCCCCATCAGGTACCAACAATACAACCAACACTTCCAGCACATTCTCCAAGTGCACACACCACAAAATATCCCAAGGAAAAGAGAGATTCAAAGAGAAATTGCGACAACGACCGACAAGAACAACGAGATCAAGCAACAAGCATACGACTCATCCTACACTACATACACCTCACTACCTCACCTCCCCCCCATCCATCAATCCAAATCACTTCCCACCCGGCCCTCCCCTCCCCCTTCCAGGTCCACCACGTCCCCTAAACCCACCCTCCCTCCCTCCTCTCCCCGCACCCCCATCCCCCTGATCTCTCCCATTAACAACGACCGGCGCGCCCCCTCTCGGCCGACTCACAGGCCTATCCCCCCTCTCCTTCTTCGTCTCCACCGAAATCCTCACCGTCCCCGCCTCCCCTCCCACATCCACCCAAATCCCGCCATCCCCACCAGCGCTCTGCGGCAAGCTCGCGATGATAGCGCGTTTGGCGGCGTCCAGCGACGTGAACTCCAAGAACGCACACGCCTTGGAACGCACGATCTCGACATCCTTGACGGGGCCGAACCGCTGCGTCAGGACGTTCGTCAGGGTGGTCTGCGAGATGGGCTCAGTCACGCCTTTGACGAAACATTGCGCGATGGTGACGTTTTGAGCAGCGATGTACGCGGGGTGGGCGCCTCCCCCTGGGTGGTGATGGTGTGGAGGACCACGCGGGGTAGGGGCGGGTGCGACTGGGGGTGTGGACGTCCCGCTCGAAGGTGCAGCAGCAGCGGTAGGGGTCTCGGTGACGCCACGGGACTCCTGGGCGACCGCCGCGCCCCATTTACGCGGGTTGGACGCAGCGAGGGACGCCCATGACCGTGGGGCTGCGGGTGCTGCTGGGGCGGGGGCGGGGACGGGTGCAGGCGGAGCAGGTACAGGGGTGGCAGCAGAGGGAGCGGGGGAAGGAGCAGCAGCTGCAGGCGCTGGTGTCGGTGCCGGGGATTTCTCAACAGCAGGGGCAGGGGCGGGCTTCTCGGGCTCGGGGGTGTGGATGCCGTTAGGCTGGGTGGGGGCGGTGGTAGGTGCAGGAGCAATGGGTTCCGGTGCAGGTGTGGGCGTCTGAACGGGAGGCTCGGGGATGGCAGTGGTGGGCGCTTCTTCGGCTGCAGGGGGAGGAGAGGGAGCAGCTGCGGCTGGTGTGGCTACAGGCACAGGAGGAGGGGTGGGCTCGCGAGGAGGCTCGGCGGCAGGGACAGGAGCGGGGGAGGGAGGTGCAGGTACAGCGAGCTCTGGAACGGCAGCAACAGCAACGGGGGCAGCAGGTGCAGGTTGTTGTTGCTCAGATTCGGCAGTCTCGCTGGCGTCGTCGCTCTCAACGGTCTCTTCCTTGAGGAAGCGGAAGATGTCGTTAAGAACGAAGTACCCGTTTGGCTGTTCGGCGAGGAAGAAGGTTTGGACGAACTTGCGCCATGGTTCGCCGTGGTTGGACATTTCGCCGATGACCTGGATGATGATGCCGCCGTTTGCCGAGGACTGTGCGTCTACCGAGTGAATGAAGACTTTGCAGTCCTGGAAGCCGATTGATGTGATCTTGTTGTGGATTTCCTGTTCGAGATGATTAGAGTTTGGAACGGAAAATCAGGGCGTAAAAAAGTGGGGGGTGGGGTTTAGACGCCGGATCAAGTACATCGTACGACGACATCCAACCTTCTCCCCAGGAGAAGCGGCTGCTTCCAGCTGTTTGGTCCAAGGAGAGGGCGAGAATACGCCACGTATGGAGAGAAAAACAAGGCAAGAAAAAAGGTGGTGAAGGGAACAAATACCCACCTGTTGACCGTAGCATGGCTTACCATCCTCGCCCTCCGTGCCGTGGATGAAAGTCGAGCTTTTTGTATAGAAACAATGCAAACGATTGGGCTGTTTGTTGACAAAGGTATAGTATTGAGGAACAAACTGCCATCCGACTTCAGAAGGGACGACAGGCGTGGATGAGGAATTCGTCATGCTGCAAAAAAAGTGAGGTGTCAGCGTTTGATAGATGATATCAACTGCGAAGAGAAGGGATTTACATGAAGAATTAAAAAGTAGAGCGTGAAAGTCTAAGGAGTATACAGACAGAGAGAGCAGGACCGCGCAGGAGGCGAAGTGTGTAGAAGTGTGGGGAGCAGAAGTCAACAAATGACTGTGGCAGAAAAAATATTCCCAAATCTGAACCGAGCCGGCGCTTTTTTCGGCATTTGGCGGTGGCTGCAACCACGCCGCGTACACTCGCCACACTCGTCTCATCGCCTGCTGCACCCAATACCCATCCCGGCGCACTCTCCTCGACTTCCTGTATTCCCTCGTGCATTTTCCGTAGTTTTTGGTGCCCAGGATCTCCCAGGATGCACAGGAATTGCAACACCGCCCATGACCGGATACGGAAGGCGGATGCTGGACAGCCTCTCCGATTGGGAAACTCATAAACCTTCTCCTGTCTCTCTCAGTGTTCTTCCAAATTCAACGGCAAACATGCCCAGCAATATAACCCTTCTCCTCCTTCTCGTATTCATCTTCGCCGTCTGCCTCTCTGGGAATGGCGTATATGCGTTCGGTGCAGGAAATATCCCCTCGTGAGCCCTAATTTTGACGCGGAATATGTATTTGTTGGGAGATCGAACTCATGTGGGGTGTAGCTTTGCGTACATGGAGGGCAGGGCGTTCAGACACGGTGATATCGTGCGTGCCGATATTTTGGTATTGGCCAAAGATTGATCCTGTTCTAAAACTGCGCGATACAGGAAGATGCATTGGCAGAATTAATCAAACGCGGTGCGGGCGGTGGATTCGCGCTCGCATCCATGCTTTCGAAAGGACACAAGTTCAACGGTCTTGACATCAAACGAGTTTACTTTGGGTGCGTGGATCTTATCTGCCGCTCCTCGCCAACACGAGATCCCAAGCTGACCTGCACACAGAAACTGGCTGCGCGACTACAGTCAGGTCAGCTCTCTTCCTCCCCCCTTGTATACCTAGGAAACGAAACTAAAGCCAAAACCTCGCATATGAAGGCAATAGACATTGCGACGCTGCAGAAGATGCCTCTGCAGGTATGGATCGTGCCCCCGTACGAGCACAGATGACGTCTGATTCAATGTACCACAGACTATAATGAACCTCCTCATGGTCCTCGGATTCCTCGTACGTCCATCCCTCCTACACCTACCCACCCACCAGATCACTAACCCACATCACCCGTACCCGTGACAGGCCCATGGCTACGCGACGCATGAATTCGAAGTAACACCCGAGCGCGTCGGTGTATACCTCCCCGTATGCAATGCAATCCCAACCTCACTACCCGCCACTGACACTAATGTAGGTCGAGCATATCGATAACCCAAGGGGCTATGGCAATGGTGCCGACCCACGGCAAGTCCATCCTGGCCTGCGGCCGCCCATCGACGTACGTCTCTCCCTTCCTTCTACTTCCCATCCCCACAACCCCGTCCTCTCAAATGACAAGTAACTGAATAACGCAATCCCCTCTCTACAGCCCCGCGAGCTTGAGATTGACCCGCGCACTGGTATGAAGAACTTTATAGCGAACGGTAAGCACTTGCACTCATACACACCACATACCTCACTGCTCACTGCTCACTGTCACCACTCACCATTCAACAGAACAAGGCCACTGGGACACCTCCAAGGGGCTCGTGCGCCGCCTGCTTGAGCGGTGTATACACCTTGGGAGGCAGCACCGCTCGCAGGGGAGGAAGGAGGATGAGTATGAGGCATATAGGCTTCTTGGGACGCTTGTGAGTGGCCGGTTTCTTGTTAACCTTTTTCCCTGGACTTTTTGTCCTTTCAAGCCTCTTTCCCCCTTGCCTTTCTGCTCCTTCCCTGTCTTTCCACTTCTCCTCTGTTTTTCCACTTCTCCTCTGTCTTTCCACCCCTCCCTCCCTTCGCCTTCCCATGCATACACTGAGACTGACTGATCAAAAACACAATAGCTGCATACCCTCGAAGATTTCACGGCGCACACGAACTGGTGCGAGCTCGCACTCGTGTCGATGGGGCACCGTGATGTGTTTTTGCACGTGGGCGACCAGGTAAGGATTCAGGCGCCTAATGGGAAATGGGTTGCGCCGATCGTCACTGGTACGTCTGTTTCTTCTTCTGCTCTACCTTTTTCTGCTTTTTTCTTTGGGACGGGGGAGGTTGTTCTGTTGTTTTTCGACGGTTGTTTGGACTTTGGGGATGCTGATGCTGATGCTGGGTTGTACATTGTAGGAACGTTCGGCTCCAGCGATTTCACGCATTCGTTGTTGGGAGGTGAGTTGGTTCCATCCATGTAAGGACGTGTGTCCTAATGAGCATGAGCTAATGTGGTATCATGATATACAGAGGCAAACGATCACCTCGTACGTACCCACCTCTCACACATATATCCCATCCTTACTAACCCAACCCTCCTCCCCACAGAGCCAAGTACGTCTTCCCCTCTCCTCCCATCTTCCTCTTCCTCCTAACAACCCCTTCTCTTCCCTTCCCACCCACCACCACCTCACAGGCATCCGTCTCCGACCTGAACAAAGAACTCGACAAAGCGCGCTCCATCTCCCAATCCCAATCTCAATCACGATCAGGCCCAGGCGGCGCGTCCTCCAGCCCCGCCGACGTCCTGCGCGAGATCTTCTTCAGCCTGCCTGGCGGCGAGGGCGGCGAGATGTCCAGGGACCTCGAGGCAGTGGAGCGGATACGTGCGGGGCCCGAGCAGGGCGGGAAAAGGCCGGAGGAGATGAGCCCGCAGGAGTTGCATGCGGCGTTGTGGCAGGTGTTGACGTTTAGGGATTCTGGTGCGTCTTTTTGTTTTTGCTTTGGGGGGATGTGAACATGGGGAGGCTCATTTCTTTTTGTGGTGTTGGGTAGTGGTGAAGAAGATTTCGAAGACAATTGGTGGGTCATTTTTTTTGTGGGTTTGGGTTTGGGGTGAGCTGATTGGATTGGCTTTGGGTGTTGATAGAGAAGATTCCGGGGCTTGGACCGCTCATTGATAAGCTTATGGATTCTATATCTGGTGCGTTTCACTCCCTTTCTCCGAGATTTTGCTTCGTGCTCAAGCCGCTGTGAAATCCAGTTTTTGTATTTACAACTATCGAGGTTCGTCATCTTCTTGTCTCGCTAACTCTTAAGCACTATGTGCCTGGGAATTTTACCAACGTTTGATCCGATCCCTACAGCCGTTCCTCAAGCCCATCCTAAAGACGACCACCGTGGGCCTTGAGGGCCTCTCTGCGGCCGCTATCGACAGCCACGATCAGTATGAGGTGTTCAATGATCCCCGTGCGGTTCGTCCCCTCGTCCTTTTCTGATGAAGTTATATTGTGATGCTTACGATGAATTTTGCATTGGCGTAGTCGGACCCTACGCACTCGTTTTTGAGTAAAGATCACTTTGTGAGTCTCACTGTTCTTTGATGATTGCTGGCTTGGACATGTTACTAAATCAGTGGATCGTTTGGGTAGAACTTGATTCTCAATGAGCCTGCTGGTCAGGTCGCTCGTGTCATCGTTGTATGTTGCACTACCTATTCATTCATCTAGCGTGACGGCAGGGTTGACTGGCTATATTTATTCCAGATCAATACTGTGGGGTTGGTAACGAAGGCATGGGATGATACCTCAGTCAATGTCCACCACCTTACCGAAGAAGTTCTTCAAGCCTTGTACGTCACTCTCCCCCTCCCTCCCTCTAATTAACCTATATCAACTCATATCCGCTATAAAAGCTTCCACCCCGACTTCCACCAGTCCAACTCTAAGGTACAACGCGAGATGCTCCAATGTCTGCATGACTGGGTCAACAAGCTCGGGCACAAGCAACACCAAACCCTTGCACGCCTCTCCAAGAATGCCGTGCGCAACCACGAGAATATCCGCCTCGCAGGCGATGGCGGTCAGCCCGCCACAGAAGGGACCTTTGCGGCGCAGCATGGCTTGCAGATGCAACATACCCTGCAGGGATATGCGAACCAGATTCCGGGTGTGACGCAGGTGCAGCAACTGTTTGGGGGTGCAGGGACGGGGAGGGATGCCCCTCCTGGGGGTGGGTATGGTGCACCTTCTGGACCTGGACAGCCTGGGGGTCCACAGGGCTATGGGGGCATTGCACCCTCTGCTGGTGGGCAGGCTGATTCCTATTATAATGAGGGAAAGACGGGATCGGCGTACCCCTCTCCTGGTGGAGTGCCCCATTCGTCGTATGCACCGCCTGCGGGCCCGCCGCATTCTTCATATGCACCACCTGGAGGCTCGCCGTCGTCTCCATCCTCCTATGCACCTCCTGGAGGACCGCCCTCGTTCCCTGGATCTGTACCCTCGGCTTATACCCCATCGTACTCATCCGCATCCCCTTCGTTCCCTGGCGCAGGCCAACCATCACAACATGCTGGATACACACCCTCCTATGCACCTTCGTATACGTCCCCACCGCCCACCTCGTTCCCTGGGGCCGCACCTTCGTTCCCTGGTGGTCCGGGTGCATCGGCGTTCCCGTCGTTCCCGGGTGGGCCTGAACAGCATCACCATGGAGGGCACGAATCACATTACCATGGTAGTGAGAGTATATATGCACCCCCACCTGGCGGCGCACCGGCATTCCCTGGTGCGGATACGTATCACGGCCATGGGACGTCGCCGCCGCCGCCGTTCCCTGGGGCATCGACGTACCCAGGGCAGGGGCAGGGCCAGGGTAGGCAGGGAAGTGGGTGGTAAGGCTTGTTGTATGTGCCTATGAGCCGTGATGCTTCTTAGAAATAGAACTTGTAGGTGTCTTCAGTCGAGGTTTTCTTGGTGACGGAGGCTGATGTTTTACATGGTTTGTAGGTGTAGCGATTTGGAACGATTGAACTTGAAGACCATGTAGCTTTGTGTTTATAAATGTGTCATTACAGTGCGTAGATCTTGGAATTCTTGAATTCCTGGTCTTTTCCGAAAAGGATACGTGAGCTGCTTCCCTGACTCGAATGCACGCCACACCATTGCTACATTCCGCCCTGATTCCACTACCCGACAGCTCTGGAGAACAATGCACCGCATAGGTCTTGCACATATAAATATCGGAAGCACTAGTAATTGCTGATCCTCCTTTTAAGTCCACCACGATATCCACTCAAGTCCTTCCGTTCATTAGAATTTTGAAGGGGTTGACTTAGAAGGTATGCTGTACTTTACATCGACCTTTCCATGACACGAAACTGGAGCTCACTGCCGGCTCGTTTTTCAGAGACCTTTATTTTATTTATTTGGGTTTTGCTGAACTTCCATCATCTCATCACCAATAACTTCGAGCGATGATGAGCTAGACAACTCAGCCAATAACGAAGAACCACTGCCGGCAGCTCCTTCAGAACCGGAACCGGCGCCTTAGAACGATATGCTTTCACTTTAGATTGTGCCTTTTAAATACATGGTTGATGCTTCTCTCTCCCAGATGACCGCGGGACGAAGAGTATTGACGACACATCTGAGCGGCTGAAGAAAGCTTTTGAGGACACCTTGGCAGAAAAGGACGGGACAATAAAAAGGCTTCATAAGAAGGTTCAGAAAAAGGAAGTAGGTTGGATATGGGGGCACAAATGGTCCTGGTTCAGGGAATCTAGTAGTGGTGAGTCTGATGATGATTTCGAGCAGGCGGTTGAGGCATGAAGTCACGGAGAGAGCTAGTTTGCGATCAAGATTCCTAGACAGATATTACTCTCCGGATATCAAACCTTCTAGTAACAATCACCAGCGCCTTTCGCCTCCCAATCGCCCAACCGTGATTCCTTCGCACAAATGCAGCGCATTTCAGTCACAACGTGAGAAGTTAGTGTCTAAAGGTAGACTGGTAACCTATCGGTCTATTAGATCATGTACTGGCAAACTCTTTATTGACAAGCTTGTCTTTCTCTTAGACAGGCTGGTTATCAGTCTATCTAGAAGGGGGTCGGAGTCTTCGGACTGAAAAATTAGTATTCACACATAACGGTCAACCTTGAAGCTTGGCTCGATGACCTTTGTCACCCTCTTTTCTTGCAGCTCTCCCCTCGAACACTCTCCTTGATCTTTGAGATTACCATACATCACACTCGGCACATCTTGCCGGATTCTCAAGCACGAGCATGTACTTAGTGTACTCGCAACCTTGGAATTACTTATCAATGATGCTCAGACAAGTAATGATCCTGGTACTCACAACAACTACATTGCGATTGCGACAAGAAAGATCACAGAAGGAGATAGGGATGAACTCCGACGAGGAACAGAAGCATCATGAGATGGAATCAGAGTCTTCATCACGAAGGACGACCTACCCAGGTGACATGAAAGTGGGTGAGTGTTTTGAGTTGTCCTTTCCGGAACTACCAACTGAGCCGAAGGCTTTTGAGAAGAAAGCGCCTAATAACGAACTTGCCTAGAAGAAAGTTACGGGGCGGGGGGGAAGAAACGAGAAAGTCATGACTTACACTATGGTCGCAGCATCACGAGAACTAACAACTGGAGGATTTCCACCGGCCTCCTGGCTTGGCCCAGATTTGATATCACCATATTTCTTCTTTCTGATTTGATATTTGCCTGGCGACAAGCCCCGGATACTGAAAAAGGGTCGACACGCGGGGATGTTTCCAGCTGCACTTACACGATAGTGACCATAATTGGGTGATCGAAAGGTGAGACAGGCTGTTCAAAAGAGGCAATGATGTTAGGCCGAGAGAAGAGCAGCCAGATTATTATGCAAATGCGAGTCCAATGCTAATGGATGCCGGGTGGCGCACATGCCAGACGCATTATATTGACGAGTTTGGTATGCACGATTTTTCCAAACATTGTCGGGTCGGAGGGCGGATGGTCCGTGCGCTCGTCGAGGGCTATATAAACCTGTCCTCCAAATTGTGAATCCTTACCACTCTGGCCTTTTGGCTTAGATCAAGTGTAGTATCTGTTCTTAATAGTTTAACCACTATTATGGAGGCACCGCCTCCATTCTTGGTTATCTTATTTTTGCCGCCCTTGTCCCATGTGCTCTGCTTGCAACACGGGGGCGTGATGACCTTGCTGCTGCACTACTGGCTTGTGTCGTCGGGGGATCCCTTCTTTATTTTTGCGGATGATCCGTTTGCTCATCAATGGATGTTGCACTGGTCTCAGCAAATGTAATGGAGTGGAGTTTATCTGTAATTATTTTGGTGGGAGTGTGCTCTTACAGTGCTACTTGTATGGTGCATGTTCCATAGCAAAAAAAGCCTTTATGCTAAAGCTTTGCCTGTAAAATAGGCTGAATGTATGTCTTGAACCCGACTTCATCCACTCCTCCAGTCTTCTTATTAGCCTGATTCCAAGGGAGTTGCCGTGTCCAGGACAACAACGTCTCGTACACATTGCCGTCCTTCTGTCCAATAGCTGACTGTAGACTTGCATCCGAGAAGTTCCAGGCATCTGTCAGACCCACAGCTTCCGGAAGAAGTGCAGTGAGTGAGCGGTTGACATGAGACCGGATTTCTCGCAGCTGCGTGGGCGAAATGTACGAATCCTCGAAGAATCCCAGTGCGCCGATCGCGAAAGGATTCTCGATCGTCGAAAGTGCGTACAGATCACACAGGTGCTTGAGCACCCTGCGAACGGGCGCGTCGTCGGTTCGACGAACCTGCTCGACGAACGACTGCAGCACAAAGTACTCAATATGAGCACGAGCGGCGGCTATGAGCGACATCATGTGGGTGTTCCATGCGTCGGCCATCGTTAGCTTGCCATTCGTGACGGAGTCTTCGATGAGCGTATCGCATTCAAATGCCAAGCGGGCAGCGCGATGGCGGAAGATCGACACCTGGACCTCAGGGTCCAAAAAGTCGTTTCCCCGAGCAACACATTTCTCGTCCATGGCGAACTTGGCGAGATAGGACATCGGAGCATCCACCGTGCGTCCTTTCCGTATCGCAGACACGCACTTGATGAGGTACCGAGCTGTCTGTTGATACATCACATAGTTCTCCCCCTCCAGGGTAGCTGTCGACGTGACGTCTGGAATGAGATCCGGGAAACCTGATAAGCCCGAAAATCCATGCCCGCCACAGCATTTCCGAGCATCCTCGGCGCCATCTGCTGCGGTCTGGGTAGCGTACGCCTTCAGAGCGGCTGTCGTGATATGCCCGTACGGAAGCGTGCTGTGGTCGCCCTGTGCCTGGCGAGAGACCAGATCTTGGTATATCGTTTCGCACGCCTTCGACGCGAAGAGGATGGCGAATGCGCGCGACATGCTGGTGAGGAGGCGGTAGTGTTGTGATTTGAATGACATGATGGGTTGTTCCTGTGTTACTGAGGCGTCAAAGTGGAGATTCCCCTGTTCGCGCACGACAGAATAACGGATCGCGATTGTGGCGGCTTGAGCGAGTTGGAAGGCAACGGTATGGATAATGAAGTTGCGTGTGAAGATCATCGTGCTGTAACTGTGCTTGCTTGTGGGGGCTGGGAGATATGTGCCGTCCCGCAGGACTCGAGCGTTGCCCATCAGTAAGTGTATTCGGGGTATACGAACGTGGCTGAAGACGGCATATCCGTTATCCGTGCTGTTCAAGCCCATTGTAAAGCCACAATCACCAAGCTCGATACCAGGCATTGGCCGATAGTCTTCTAGCGATCGCAGCTGGGTCATGAAAGGATGAACACCATAGTCCTTTCCCCCAATGATCAAACGTGCCATGACGATGGCATGAGAGCACGAGTAAGCCAGACCGCCTGGCCAATACTTGGTGGAGGTGGTCGTGGGGGAGTGGAGGATGAACTCATCAGTTGCAGGGTCAAAGGTAGCGGTCGTTTCCAGGCCTCGAAGGAAGGTGCCATGACCGAGTTCAGTCTGGCAGTAAGTACCAAGGATTTTGCCAGACTCGACGAGAGGAAGCCAGTACGCGAGTTGTTCGAGTGATGCCTGCAGTTTGAGAGTCGGGACGAACATCGCTGGTTGAAGACCAAAGGGCGAAGCGTTGATGAGCGAGTAATGATGGGTGGCGCGCTTGAATAATCCGTGGCTATGCTGGGACTCGTCGTCCAGCAGAGCCTTGCCAAACCGGAGACCGTTGTGGTAGAGTGCGGTACGATTTACATCCCTCTGTGTGCGAGGAAGCAAGGCGGGATTGGATTCCCCGAGCTTGTTCTCGACACGGGTCAATATGGCCTCGCGATGTTCTACAGATTCAGGTCTGTCGAGGTAAAATTGCAAGTAAGTGATACGCCTGAAGTTTTACTCTGACATTTTACTCACCCATCGTAAATCAAGAACGTCAGATTACGAGGTTCGAAGGTCGCTGATTCCCGAGCCTTCTTCATCAGCTCTACCTGACGGTTTGAAATGGACGAATCGGGCGTATTGAGAAGTTCGTTGGCCATGGAACAAAATGTCGATTCTGACTCGCTGATGCTCACCTTTTATACCAGTCAGTAGGCGCAAAGGCATGAAACTGAGCGATCGCATTACTTTTGATGGTTCACATCTGACAGCACAGCGTCCATCGGGATGAGGATATTTTGGGAAACTGTTTCGGGACCGTAACAGACATTGGCCCACGGAAACAGGAATAAAGACATATTCCCGATCAGTATGAGCCGACATGGTTCCTTAGCAGTTCTGGACTCAAAGTGCCATGTAGCAAGGATATAGCAAGAAGCCCAGGTGAGATCTTGGAAGGGTGCCAGGGTGCCAGCAAGCGGCCGCTGCCAAACCGGATCTTTCAATAGAAGTTCCGGGTCCCATGGACATAACACTCATACTTGTGAGCGGTGCTATGGGGTGGGGGGTGATCAACGTTGCGACAGATCCCAAGCCGGTGGGACCGTGGATGGTTGATGGAGTTGGTGGGGATTGGGTTTCGTCATGAATATTATTATCGCAACATAGGTCGACTTGCATTCACGATCGTTTCACAAGCCGGCCCCGCGCAGCGCGGAGTGCCCTTGTCACCGACAACATCTCCCAGGAACAGATAGTACAGTCTGGTAAAGTGGTACGGGCCTCAGCACCGACCGCCAGTGCGTGGCGGGGATAGATGTATGGCCGAAGTGGGTTGCTGACAGATCATCTATGTTTTTCTACGTTTGGAGGGTTGTTGATGAGTTTTAAGCAAACCCCGGAAACATATAGTATACATACCAATCTAGAGAACCCACGGGCTGCGCCGCCGCAGTAACTCCTGTGACCTTTGACTAGTACGCCATAACGGGCGTTCGTGAAGCTGGTTGCCCAGGTCCTATCATTCTAACTACAAACGATGGCAGATTGCATTCGCGTATCAGCACCTGGCTAACCACGCAGTAACTGACGATCATCTATTTCAAGCGCTTCTTGCGCGATTTTGTATGGAGATAGTCCCAACGCACCCTCGACAGCGTGCGTCGAAAGTTCCTGCGCGCAAGTTGATCGAGGGCTAAGTATCATCGGTCGAAAAGACACCAAGTTACATCGCGACCATTCCTGAGCTCGTATCCGAGAGGGGGGACGGTTCCGGTATGACGAACTGAAGCAAGTTATCCAGACTTTGGGAGAGTTTTCAATCGAGCGCTACAGTAAATTGAACAGTGCTCCAAAAGCTTCGATTTATATCTGGTCTACAGCAGATAGGGTGCGATGGTGCCATAGTAAACGTTCATCATAAGAAGGATGTGGCAGATGGTGATGATCCCAGCTGACCATGATATTATTGTCCTCAAGCTTGGATGGTCCATCTTCCACGGAGACCTACCCTGATGCCTGGATGGTTCCCGTTTAGCATGACTTCAGAGTTTAAACAGGTTGCTCACGGTAAACCTGCCCGAAAACTGCTTGAGTTGAAGTCCTTTCTAGTGGACCTGACATTCATCGGAGGGTTCAAGTTGTGGACCGTGGCTATGCTGTATTTGAACCAAATACGCCCACGTGATGTGACGCGTCCAGGAATTTGAAATTTGATCACTCATCCTCGTTCTCCTTTGCCCACATCTACGTCCTGCCATCCTATTCCCTTTTCTTGGTCCTCGCAGCAATCTAGGTCTCTGGAACTATTTTGGTTACAGATAAATAGCCGGGCAAACTATTGGACGTTGTTTATGGCTGGTGCATTCAGTGGACATCTCGTCAATTCATTTTATGCCAACCAAGGCAGATCGTCCACTCTGCATACTCCCGAATCACCCCACATAGTAACAAGCGGTGCTATGTCGTTTAACTCTCAAATGCATGGTACCCCGTTCACAGGAAATTATTCGATGACCGACTCTTCGTTCTCGTTCAACTCGCCTCAGCAGTCATTCTTTAATCCAGAACTCTCGGAGGCTACAACACTCAAAATTGCTGCCCTTCAGGCTAAATTGAACCAGAAGCTTGGACCAGAGTATATCTCACAACGTCCTGGTCCGGGAGGTGGCCCGAAACTCACCTATGCAGAGGGTTGGAAGATCATTAATCTGGCAAACGAGGTTTTCGGGTTCAATGGCTGGAGCACTAACGTCGTGAGCCTCACCACGGACTTTATTGACTTCAATGAGGAGTCAAGACGATACTCGGTTGGCACGACGGCCATCGTCAGAGTTACCTTGAGAGACGGTGTTTATCATGAAGATATTGGGTACGGATTGCTGGAAAATTCGAAGAGTAAGGGTGCGGCTCTGGATAAGGTGCGTTGCAGTTATCATCTTTACTGCTGTAACTCACTGGCTTTCCAGTGCAAGAAAGAGGCTGTTACAGACGGCCTGAAACGGGCCCTCCGGAACTTTGGCAACCTCCTCGGGAACTGCCTGTACGATAAATCTTACGCGCAGGAGGTGGTCAAGATTAAAGTCCCACCTGTGAGTACCCCCGAAATCGTGTATTTCATAGCCTTAACACCTTAACGTTCCACTCGGTGCAGCCTAAATTTGATAAGAGCGAACTCCATCGTCGCCCTGAATTTGAAGAGAGGAAGCCGAACCTAGTGCCTCTGAACGCTCCTTCCTCTGGGTCCACGACAAAGCCCACCTCTGCAAACGACCATTCTAGCAACTTCGTCACGCCAACCCGACCATCTGCACCCCAAGCACACCAGCAGCCTAAAGTTCTATCCTCTCTCCCCATACACATACGCACCGAAGTCTCTGCTTCCGGCTCCGCTCATCACAGCAGGAACTCCACATCCGATACTACTACATCAATGTCGAAAGCGCAGCCTTGTGTCCCAAAGGACTCAAGCACCTCTCTCGCCACTTCCACACATGGCCATGCCACATCTATAAGTATGACACGTCGAAATATGCCACCACCACCACCACCCAGACCTGAACCCAAACCTTCTACCGTTCTGCGGAGCGTCGACGGTGCAAGTGATGCTGCCGCTCAGCACCCACCTGTTCCAGCAATTATCAAGGATGACGTAGATGACGCGGAAGAGTCTTTCCACTTCTATTCGGACGATGATGCATTCCTTGCCCTGGTCGATCTAGGTGAAGGTGATCTGGGACCACCGATACTTTCGGAAACTGATCTTGGAAGACCGATTGGTGGTGATGACAGCGACATCGACCTCAGCCGTGGCATTGACGCTGAGGAACGTCTTCATGGAAGCAACGAAGTACGAGGCCGTGGGGATCGATCGTCATTGGTAGGTTCGTCATCAACAACTAGTGATCGAAATCAACAAAGTGCCCCCTCGGTTGGAATGTTATCAAGATTATTACCCCAACACCAACAACGAACAGCTCTGCAACCGCAGCACCGTCATTTATCAGGCCAGGCGTCCATGTCTGGGCAGAATCATAACCAGAATCCGAATCATGGACACCCTTCCAACCCGAACCAGGCATTCAACAATAACCATCACAATCAGAATCAGAATCCTAACGCGAATACGAGCACGAATGCTAACCAACAATCTGACACGGCGGCTGCCACAGCAACTGCAAAGAGGCCGACTACCCCGTCGATGGGAGGGTTCCATTTCCCACCTGGAGTCGTGAGTTGATTAGTTCACTGACTGTCACCGTCTTCTAACCAGTTGTCACCCTCCCCTCCATGCCAGAATCCGCACCAACAGCAACAACAGGCTCGACCGCCCCCATCTTCGGGCATTGGGCAGAAGAGGCCCTTGGACGTGATGTGAGTAGTTTTCCTCCCCTCACCTCCAGAGTGTCAAAACTAAAACATTTTCAGGGCTTCGACGACGACAAATCGGCGGCCAGGTATGGGTCTGGATGCGAGTAGAACTGGAGGCCCGGGTCAGGTCAAGAGGGAAGTGTTCGGGCGGCTTGACGTGGATGATGGTGGGGATGTGAAGAGGATGAGGCGTTAGCTTCGGGTGGCTAGACTGATGGTGTTATTGAACGTTTCTTGCACTTCTCTGACCTCAACGTTGTATTTTTTTGCATCGGGACTTTGGCATTCAGACGATACTTGGCTAGCATTCATTGTATTATATACTTCACTCCATTCGCATGGCATAACAGTGCATTCAAATGAACTCTTCGACGATGTGTATCAACGTCTGCGAATTGAATAAATACAGAAGGCGTTGAATAAATGAGAATTCTAAACGTGAAAGAGAGTGATGGAGGGGGAACCATTTAAATCTGGTCGACCGACGATTAAATTTCCCAACTGAAGGAACGTGTATTCCCAATGAGCCAGGCCTCGTCTTCCACCCGAGGAACAAGTGAACCCGAAATCTTGACATGCAGTGTTCTGTGCCCAATCGTCTCGACGAGTTGCCTAAGCTTAGCGATCGAGAAATTGGTGCATTTGGCAATCTCCAACCGTCCAAGGAAGTGCAGTGGTGGAGGCACGGACTGCGTACGAGCAGCGGCGATGCATCGGCAAAGAATTTCAATCAGGACGTCATTGAAGCCGGCGCACTGGTCTAGGTAGAGGGCATGACCGTCCCAATCGTCCAAGAGAAAGCGTGCGAGTTCCCTCCAATCGTCTATGTCGGCCAATCGGAGATTGGTTATGATAAGGGGTGCATCGAAGGCCTCATTAAATGCACTGAGGCTGCAAGCCCGAACGCCCAACTCCTGGAGGTTCGGCATGGAGGCCTGGGACATGACCCCTTCCAAAAACAAGTCTTCGAGATTCTCCACGTAAAATAACGCAAGTTGATCGAGATCGATAGACCCCTCAGGTGGATAGGATTCAAGTTCCCAGTGACTGAGCTCAATGTGGGAGAAGAAGAGGCAGGAGGCCTCCTGAAGGATTTCAAGCATCCATTCAATTTCCGAGTCCGCGGGACGGAAGTACGAGAGGCGAACGAAGAGATCCTCGGCGTGCGGTTGCTGCTTCAGCCAATCGTCGTTAGCGTGGCTGGCTTTCTTGAAATTCGGACCATCAATCTCGAGGTGCATCAGCTCCGGAAATTCGAGCGGGCGTTCCAGTTCCACTTTGGTACCATAAACTCTAGGATCGAGTGCAGGATTATCGAAATTATTCGGAGCTCCATCTTCGCATTGAAGGATAAGCACACGAACTTTCGGAAGGCCACCTATATCGTCACAGAGCGAAGGTAGCGATGATCTGTGGAGAAGCTGGAATGTGAGGCTCGTGCAGCGCTGAAGGTGCGGCTTGAGTATATCTATGACAGCGCGGACCCTAACGCTCTCGCGTTCAGCACTGTCTGGCATAATCTGCATATCATCCACCCCTCTCATTACATGGACGTCGATAGGCAGCTCGCGAGATGCCCTAAGCCAGGAGCGAAGATCTGATAAGGATGTAGGGTTCGAGGGACCAACGAAGACAGAGAACCGAGTCCAAAACCTTGGGTTATGGAGCATGACATCTTGCCAGTGTTGGCAGACCGATGCAACAGAGTGCGGAAACCCCGTTGGAAGCCTGATGTCATCGATGATGGGCCACGATGGTCTACTGTTTGCAACCATGTCGAAAATGATATCTAGCAGTTCGACAGGCAAATGGTAAATCGATGAGCCTCGAAAGAATGGGTGGATGGAGTTGTGAGCAGGTCCATTACTGGCTATTAGCTCCGGAAGCGATGAGGGAATATTGGTCTGTTGAATGACATTCAAAGTCGAGTCTTAAGAAAGGGAAATACAAGACATACCATGTGTGACTTTACAGGTACTTACTTCTGTCCAGACAGAAGGTAAACGGAGGGGTAACTTTGTGGGTGCAGTCGCATGGTTCCTCAAAAATGATTGATTATAAGGAAATGGATACTGCCATCGAAACAATACAGACAACAAGGAATATCACTTCCTGTTCGTCAGGCAGTTCGAAGGAGCAGTGCTTTGCTTGTGTCAGCGAGGTGCTGAGAGAATCGTCACAATAGAACCATATGCCGGCAACGAACGCGTAAAAACAACAGGATGGCAGTTCCCATCATGATTTCGATGACCTGCAGGACCGATGAAAAGAATACAACAGCCTTCAGGGCCTGTCGAAGGTTTATCAATAACCGTAGTCCGAACACTGACAGTGGAGTAGACGTCGACGGGCTTGCTGCGACGTTATTAAGCGTTATTATTTGCAGGTGCCTGGATGGGAAGGCGGCTGAATCGTATTGGTATGAATGGCTCACTATTCGACGTTCAGCATTCAGCATTCGTATTGTCCTTCTCAAGAGTGCGGGCCAGAGGATGCACGATGGTGTGCATGTGTTGTCGTGGTCGGGGGACTCGTTCACAAGAGCTAGCGGTCCGGCGGTCCCGGGCACGCGCCATGTTCAGCTACCAAATCCATTGCTCAGGAGTCCTCGCAGCTGGTTATTTATGTATAGTAGATGAGATAGATGAGGGTGCAAACTAAATAAAGCTCGTGGAAGTATACTTGTATTCGTGTATGTACTCTACAGCTGAGTAAACGCTGACTTGTGCAATTGGCCATACCATGAGGCCTAGGGAACTTAGCTAGGAGTCTGTTAGGTAGTCGTCGGGCTCAGACTCAGACCCAGATTCAGAGTCGGTAACGTTGCGACTTGCTTCTGGACCGCGAAGTCGGAGGGTTTCTCCAGGAGTCGGCTCGATGTCAACGCTCCAATATAACTCCACGGTGTGACGGCGAAACCAGGCGATGTCGTCGTTACTCGGAAAAGGTAACCCAGCAACTCGCAAGACTAACCGTTCTTGTCCAGCTATTCTCAAGGCGACTAAGAGTTCCTTAAGGCAACCAAGAGAAAAGTTTCTACAAGCGATGAGTTCCAGGTGAGTGACCCAAAAGAGCGGACAAGAGTCCTCATTTTGCTCCGCAATGATGATATTGCAAAGTTTCTTGATCAGGCGATCGTTAAAGCCTTCGCAATTCTTCAGCACGAGGTTATTGCCCTCCCACTCCCTGAAAAAGGAGAAGAGCTCGGACCGGCTGTTACATCCGTCAAGCCAGAGAGTTTGCACGTTGTCGAGAGCGTTTTCGTCGAACGCGTCAAACGGGCAATTTGCTATTTTCAATTGTCCGAGGGGCCTGGAATCGACGAAAAACACCTCCCGAATGAAGTCTGCGTTGTCGATGTTGGCGAAAGAGAGCGCATAATTGCAAAGGTTTAATGTGGGGTCGAGGTTTGACCGTCCGAAGCCATCTTCGGCCATGAGTCCATGGCGGAATGGAAACACGACGTTGTCGAGCGATATGCTGACTGTATATTGCAGCTCGAGAAGCGCATGGTACAGGAAGAAAGGGAGTCTCCATTCTGACTGCCACAGGTGCGAAATAGAGACGAAGGATTCGTCGTTGAAAGGCTGGTTCCTGAGCCATCCGGGAGCATACATGGATACTCTGACAAAGTTGGGTCCGTCGATTGCAAGGGACTTCAACTGGCCAAACCCAATGAGAGTTTGCGGGTGAGGATTTGATAGTCTGAGAATCAAATCGTGATCGTTCGGAGTTCCGTCTCGGCATTTCAGAATAAGGCGTTTGAGGTGGGGACAAAACCCGAGGTCATCAAGGACGGAGGGGAGCGATGATCGATGCAACAGGTTGAAAGATAGGGATTTACAACGATGGAAATGCGGCTTCAAGACTGATACGATCGCGCAGACCCGTGCCTGTTCAACCCTTATGCTTCGGGGGGAAATTCGTAGCTGGTCCACATTGCGAGTAACAACTTCGATTCTGATGGAATTCATCCCCGAAATAGCAAGCTGAGCAGCCAGGTCCACCAGCGAGGTTGGATTTGTTGGGCCAACGTAGACACGGAGGTAGGCCCAGTAGCGCGGTCTGTTCCTGTCAATTATATTCTTCCAGCGTCGACAGACTGCTGAGAGGATAAGACCGGATGGCCAGGACGCTGGGCGGGTCATTTCGAAAATTGTCATAACAAGCTCAGCCGGCAGGCGTTGAAGTGGTCCGCCTGGGATATTCCGCAGAGACAAAGCATGTCGACTATGAGTAGAAGGCTGTTTGGACATGAGGAAGGTGCAACAGAAGGCGTCTAGTTAATTGGATACTTACTCGGGGGACATTCGAGTTCCTCCGATCACAAGAGCGAACGGAATGCATCAAGTTGAGTTGGAAAAGGTTTGTGGAAAATTTGGGTGGTCTATATCTTCCTATGAAGATGAGGGGTTTTAATACCTGTATTCCGCAGGGTTGGAGTAGGAGACACCACACTGCTTGTTTTCAGTTGGCTTCTGGATACAAAAGCAGTGAATAGCCGAAAGACAACGGATTTCCCTGTTGATAATAAGGACAAGGATAATAAACGCGCACCCCGCCACCTGTGAATTCTTTCAACATGACAACTCATCTGCGACTGCAGCGCTATTGTGTATGATGTTCAACGTCCGGGACAGAGGTCGTGTTGAATCCCGTTGTGCGTGCACTAGTTGTCGTCCACCCAACAAAACGATGCATGGACTTGAATTTGAGTTGACGTGAGTCGTAGCCTCGCGGTAACAGTCAAAGCTCTTCTGGTGACCATGTCCGCGATGAGCTGCGATGAGACTGCAAGATACTTAGATCCCGGTCCGTGCGTGGGCTGAAATTTGTTGAGAAACCATCAGGGGGTTTCCATGCGGGGCTCTGTGTGGAGTTCGGGAGACAAGCGAATTGGAAAATCCGAAGTCTTTTGCTTCTTCAAGTGGACCAAGGCAAATTTGAAAGAACCCTGAAAGGAGAAATCACAAGAATAAGTTGCATGAGAGCTGGAGGAAGACATCTATAAATGCAACAAGATAGGCAGTTCTCGGCACACTTTGCATTTCCCCTGTCTGTATGCCTCGTTCTATTCCCTGATATGCCTGTCCGTCCTCGCTACCAAGCTTTTCCAGTGCTTTCCAGAGCCCCAGGACCATCATCAACACGAAGCATCGATACTTCAATAGATCGTTCAGCCTGTCATTGATAAAAATAATCAGGCAACAAATGATCCGCGTCACAGCCATCGTAGAGTACAAAACAGAATTTAAGAAGATAAGCAAAAATCCAGGCAGTCGTTCATCCGGAAGTTGCTGGGAATGTGGAGACAAGCTCGTCGTTGTTTGATAACGCCGAGCTCATGACTGTCGCTGGTGGAGTCGACAAGTCGTGCGCCATGACGAGGTCGAAGCTTGTCGGAGTTTGTATCGAGATCGATGCGAACAACCGGATGATGGATCGAAACCGCCAGTCCATTTTTGGCTTGGCTCAGGGGTTGACGACTAGTTGACGTCAAGAATAAAACCACCACCAAAAATGCGGTGAACGTTTTTCTCCACTCCCCACCATGTACGTCCTCACCCTTTCTTTTTGTTTCGCTGACTCAGAACAAAGTTTCAGGTCAACCATTGAGCAGTCGAAGTCGGCGTCGTCGACGACGTTCGTTACTGCCCTCGTGTTCAACGCCATTGTCTTTGGTGTTGAGATCGCAGTCTTTACACTTATTCGTCCTTATTTTAAGGCGATTTATGAACCACGAACATATGTGCCACCTCCTTCGTGAGTACTCGCAATTCTTCTCGTCATGTTTCATGTCGTCTTGGTCGTGTGGAGCGATCATGAGCGTGGCACAGATTTCGACGCGCAGTACCCTCTGTCTATCAACCATGCGGAAAATTTCGCGTCAGTTGTTCCAGCTGGCTTTGGAGCGCGTGCATGATGGCATATCCTCCCTGATCTCTTTCCATTACGCTATAATTTGCAAGATCGTTGACGGAGGCCTGCGGGATACATCTTTGCCTGGACACGGGTGTCGAGCGCCACATTGCAAAGTCCGGGGGATCCTATCTACATTTTGGCCTTTACAACAACAATTTCTTTATCTGACACTCTTTCTTTTTTTATTTATTTATAGAAAGCGTGCTCGGCCTTTGAGCAAATCAATATTCCGATGGCCACTTGCGGTGTACAAGGCTAACTACAAAGCTATCATTCAAGCTAATGGACTCGATGCCTATTTCTTCGTCCGCTTTCTTCGGATGTTGATCAAAGTATTCCTACCCATCTGGGTTTTCTCTTGGATCATTCTTCTACCCGTAACGAGCGTCGGCACGAACGTCGGAGATAATGGTGGACTCGACAGGTTTATTTTTGGTAACATTGCTCCAAACAAGCAGGAACGTTATGCGGCGCAACTTATTCTAGTATATCTTTTTACTGGTCAGTTTTCCATCAGCGAATCGTGGTTGCTGGACACTAACAATTCTCAGCCTGGATATGTTACAACATCAAACACGAAATGCGGGCCTTCATTCTTATACGGCAGCAACATTTAATTAACCCAGTGCACGCAAAATCTGTGCAAGCCAATACCCTGCTCGTTACCGGGATCCCCGCCAAATATCTTTCGCAAGAAGCGCTTCTCAAACTATTCGACGAACTACCGGGCGGTGTGAAGAAGATCTGGATAAATAGGTTTGTCAGCCATATTCTGCACTGATCCATACAAACTTAGCGTGATGTAGGAATCTTAAGGAACTACCTGACATTTATGACCGGCGGATCGCGGCATGTAGCAAGCTCGAAAGCGGGGAAACTGCGCTTATGAAGACGGCCGCCAAGCTTCGGCTCGCCGCTCTCAAGAAACAGGGCAAGAAAGCGAAGTCATCCCCAGAAGGCGTCGAGGAGGCTTCGATACCCGACCACACGATCGTACCCCGCGAAAAACGTCCTCAGCATCGACTTGGGTGGATTCCTTTTACCGGCAAGAAGGTTGATACAATCGACTGGGCTCGAGAAGAGATCGGGATATGCACGAAGCTGTTGGATGAAGGTCGCGCTGTCATTGAAAATGATGGTCTCGGTGTACAGGACCGCAGCAACGAGCCACAGGAAGATGAAGATGAAGACAGAGAAGACCGAGAGGAAGGGAGTGGAGAGTCGTCGTCTGAGGCCAACAAGGACAAGCTGAAGAAGCCAAAGAGCTATCCACCGCTCAACAGCGCATTCGTGACGTTCAACAAGCAGATTGCGGCTCATTTGGCGATGCAGGTCTTGACGCATCATGAACCTTATCGTATGAGTGAGTGGACCTATGCTTTGCCTCTCGATCAGATGCTCATCATCCCCTAGGCGGGAAGCACGTCGAAGTCAGCCCCGACGACGTCATCTGGGCCAACCTTGGATTGAATCCGTACGAGCAGAAGGTGCCCTGCCTGTTGATTACTGTAACATTAGAGTTTTGTCTGACTTAGCTGCCCTAGGTCCGCCGTACCCTCAGTTATGCTGCGACCGCTGGTCTTATCATCCTCTGGGCATTCCCTGGTAAGCTTTGAATCTGAAGCCTAGTTTTGTCATGTGGCATAGCTGATACATCATCTCTCAGTCGCCTTTGTCGGTATCATTTCTAACGTGTACCACCTCTGCGACACGGCATCTTGGCTCTCATGGATCTGTGAGCTCCCGAAGATCGTGGTGGGCATCATCGCTGGTATCCTTCCTCCCGTTTTGCTTGCGGTCCTCATGATGCTACTTCCAATCATTCTACGTCTCTTGGCGAGATTTGAGGGCATACCAAAGTATTCCGGACTGGAACTGTCGTTGATGACGAGATTTTTCATCTTCCAGGTTATCGTGAGTGTCTTTTACGTTTTCTGTGCATCACGCGTTCTGACTGATGTACTCGTGATGTTAAGCACTCCTTCCTAATCGTCACGCTGAGTGCGGGTATAATCGCGGCTCTTCCTGGACTCATCAACAATCCTACATCGATACCGACACTTCTTGCTCAGAATCTTCCCCAGTCATCGACATTCTTCCTCACGTGAGTCAGAACATTATGATTCTCGCATCGTCATTTATCAATTCCTTTTCCCTGCAGCTACGTCATCCTGCAAGGTCTCGCTGGAGTTGCAGGCGGATTCCTCCAAATCGTTCCGCTCATCATCTACTATGTCAAGCTTTTCATTCTGGGAAGCACTCCTCGCTCCGTTTACGGAATTAAATACCGCCTCCGAGACGTCGCTTGGGGAACTGCCTTCCCTGGTGTTACACTTTTGGTTGTTATTGGTGAGGATTTTCAGCGACCCGGATCCTGGTTTACTCATTCTGATTCTCATATCTTAGCACTGGGATATTCCATAATCTCGCCCATCATTAACGGCCTCGCGTGTGCGACCTTCTTTATGTTCTACCAACTCTACAAGTACCTGTTCCTTTGGCAGTATGGGCAACCGTCAACGAGGGAAACCGGAGGGTTGTTCTTCCCCAAAGCCATTCAGCACGTCTTCGTAGGCATGTATGTTCAGCAAGTGTGCCTCTGCGCGTTGTTCTTCTTGGCAAGGGACGACAACGAGAAAGCGAGCGCTGTTCCACAAGGCGCCCTCATGGTTGTCCTCATTGTCTTCACTGTAAGTCAAAACTCCATGATTTTTTGTGCCCCGATCTCACTTGAAGATTCACTGTTGTCTAGGCGTTCTTCAACATAATCATCCATAACTCCTACGGTCCCCTCTTGCATGCACTTCCCTTAAGTCTTGCAGACAAGACGTATACTGCCCCGCAAGAACCCATCGAGGGTGTGGCAAGCCCCGACCCCGTCGTCGTCCTCTCTCCCAGCCGCATTGCCGGCAGAGCTAGTGCCGAAACAGAATCTGACGAGGTTGCAACCCACGAAGCCAAGGCACCTGCAGACCAAGCCCCAGTGAGGAAGTTCGCATGGGATCACTTTGGGTTCGCACATCCGGCAGCGTCGCGGCCACAAAGGACGGTGTGGTTGCCTCGGGATACCCTTGGATTGGCGGAGGAGGAGGAGAAGGGGTGTAGGGATGCAGGAGTGGATGTTAGCACAGAAGGTGCCACGATGAATGAGAAGGGGAAGGTGGATATCAGTGGCGCACCGCCGGATTTAGCCGAGGAGGTGTGAGTGAGCCATCTGATGGCTTGGACGAGGTGTAATTTTTTTTCTGTTTTCATCTTTTCCATTTCTGGTTTTTGTGGGCTGATTATTACCCTGTGCGCTAAATACTATACGTCTATATACCTTCCTATTCATCCCCACATATTACCCTATTCCTTTTTTTTCTCATGCACATCTGGACCTTGTTTGGGCGAGGAGCTGATAAACGATCTTGTTACGACTGTGCATGGATGTGTGGAAGATGATTTGGTGAATATGACTACTCGGATGTCATTTACATTCACGAGCGAGCGAACTACTACTACATATCTATCGACATGTGTATGGCTATCAGTTTGGCGAAGTTCGATGATTCTAAACCTAAAAGCAAGTACGCTTTCTACAAATTACTGGATATCATTCATAATAATCCACTACGACGCCACCTTCTGTTGTGTAGGTCAACGCCCCGCTGTAAGCAGATATATCAACACGTTGTGCCTCATCTCTGAACAGTATCAGAGGCATGTCCTGAGGTGTTTCTCCAGCCGGGGCATCTTCTTGGTCTGCGTATGAAAAAATACGGACCTCGCTGACGAAGCCTCTGACGAGCGAAAGTGAGAATCCTGCATATGAAATCCGCTCCAGTCCCAGATAAGGGAGGCCGCCAGGAAGATCGATCGATCGAGAAGAGAGAAACTGTACTCGTTCAGAGGCTGGACCGGAGATTTCATCCAATGAAACTCGATATTTCTGAAGGAACCAAACGTCGTCCACATCGTCCACATCTATGCCAAGGCGTCTGGTACAAGCCCGCACCCAAATCGCATGTGCGCGGTCATCCAAAGGTGAAGGGAACACTGAAATACTAAGGCTTGAACAATCGGAGAGGTCCATGTTGCAAATCATCTTCGAGAACAATGGCGGTGGTAGGTCCAACGTGAGGCCTTGGGTACGCCAGTGGTTCATTAGAGTCTCGTAGTGCCAGATGTCTAGAGAGGCCGTCCCAAGAAATCCTGTGCCGCTTTCGGAGATGCGGGGGATCATAATAAGGTCGGATACAACAGCGATGTTTGGTGCAGGAATACTGTGCCCATAAACCTTATAATTTCGGAGAGGAAGCTCGAGGACATCCTTAGCATAAAAGTCGATGAGTAGCAGCTCGTTACTGAGACCAGCACCAGGCAACACGACAACAGCGAGGTTTCCGGTGATTTTGGGTTCGGGGTTGAAGCCGTTACTGGTCGGAGGTCTGTAGACCTGGATTATGCTTTTCGCCTCGTAGGTGAGAAAGTTCAGTCTCACAATTTCCACCAGATGTCGCGCCTCAGATTGTGCACAAATCATGATGATCGCAGTGTGGCCCTGTTCCTCAACTTCAGCGGCAAAGGATGCAATTCGCCACCCAGCAGCATCGACGGAACCTTGACAGCGATATTCGCAGACGGAATGTCCATTCTCGACACTCCAACAGATTAGTTTCGATTGACAATTTATGAGAACATATTTTCCACCCTGTAAGAGGATACTCCCTTGGTAATTGCGGAACTGTGAGATTCGGCGTGTTGCTATAATCTTTGGTGGAGAGCCGCATCTTGAGGACCAGGTAGTGGGGCCATGCACTGCACGCTTGACAAGAGCAACGAGGGATGCAGTAGAAAGTGATTCGAGGTTCTGCGCCACAGTAAAATCAATAAACAGGCGAGCAACAAGGTCTTTAGTTATCGCAAGCCAGACTTCCTTTGAGAAGGCGAGGGCGTAGAAATGCTTGGAAGTCTAACAGAGAAGTATTCAAGCTTGGAGCTCCAGGAAGACATGAAAATATATAACTCCAGTAACGTACCTCACTGATTCGGAGTACGCCTGGAATGGTGCAATAGCAGAGGATTCTCAGAAGAACATCGTCAGCAAGAGCCGCAGGCATGAGAATTAGGGGTGAAATGGATCGCTTGATTTGTCGGTGGGTGTTCAGAATGGACGTCGATGCACAGTTGATGTTCAGAAGGAAACGCTCACTGTTGAGCTTGAATAAAAGGGATCGACCCCACGTGACCTCATGCAAGACGCCGCCGCGTCCCAAAGTTATTGGGAGGTCACCTTGCCATCACCTTACCACACGCCACCAATGCACATTGCACGCCACCATCAAGGCGAGCACCTTGAACTCAGCACTGCCACTCCCCTGAGCGGGACCATTCAACTTATCAGACGCTGCTCCTGTCAACGTTCCTGTCCCGTATCGACAGCTGACCAGCTGTTTTCCATATCATTCAATGAAGATTGGAGGGCCCTCGAACCTTTTCTCCATTAGTCTGTGCTGTGAAGGCTGATGCCTCGAGGTCCTTATAACTGAGGCTATGACTGTCAAGTCTTCAATACCTCTGTTACCAGCCCCCCTCTCACAAGCCAATACCTGTCCTCCAACTCTTGCAGAAACATACAGATTAAAGGACGTGAGGCAGCGTCACCTCCGTGAAAATGTCTGAAGCCGTGGCTTCCTTCAGCTTTGGGGAGCGTCTTGGCATTTTCTTGATGGTCGAATCGGCGGGGTACGCATCAACCTCTTCTCTCACCCTCCTCTCTTATATCTATCCAGTCTATCCGCCATCGCAGTGTCCATTCTCCTTACATATGTTGCAGTACGTCCTACGTTTCAGCGAGGAGTTGCGGGACTGATCGATTCTCTTTCCTTTTTCAAGTACAAAGCGTTCAAACGCTATCGCGCCCGTAGGGCACTACGGCGTCGCATGCGCCAGGAGTGGTTGAATGCTCCCCAGATGAGTGTCTACCACCGAACGATGCACGGTGGGAACACAGATGCAAGCGACTCGAGCTTCTTCATCTGTCTCATGCTGGCTGAGCTCATCCAGGCTATAGGCGAGTTGAATGCAATTCGTCTTCCTCCGAAGCCTTTTTTGCCATCTAATCAACCTTCATTTTCCTTGTCTTAGGTGGTTTGCTCAATATCCAGTGGATCATCGATGCCGTAAGTAATGATCATTTTGAGGAGATTTTCGCGTTCTGGCTCTCGTACATCGAGTTCTGAACATCAAAATTTGTTCAAATATTGACATCCCTAACCTTGCAGACCGTGACAGAAGGGACCCTCTGCACTGCACAGGGTGTGTTCAAACAGTTCGGCGACGTATCCGTTGCATTCATGTGAGCTTCATTCCATTCTACCCTTTCTAACTCTGATAATCGTCTTTTGTGCCATTTAGGTCTCTTGTAAGTCTCTATCCATCCAAATATGACAATGGCTGACGAATTCTCTGGCTTATTCTCGAAAGAGCATTGCAATTCAAACATTTTGCGTGCTAGTCGTTCGCTGGCATGCCCCGCCCTCTTCATCAAAGTACATTATCGGGACGGTGTTTCTGTTCATCATCTTAATGATCGGCATCAGCGTCGCGACACGCACACATAGCGAGAAGGGCGCGTATTATGGCAACACTGGGTTCTGTAAGCCTGTCGTTCAATTCCCAGTCATGTCGTAACTCAAATTCATGCCACGCAGGGTGTTGGATTGGCGACCAGTACAAGACAGAGAAGATCGTCTTTGAATACCTCTGGATGTGGCTCGCAGCATTTATTATGCTCGTCATCTACGGTATCATCGCGCTCGTCATGCGAGGGATCTTAGTCATTGGTGATGAATCTGGGAATGAAAACAGGTGGAAGCTGAGGTGGGATTGGAGTGGAAATAGAGGAGGTCGAGACCGTATCAGCACTGACGATATGGAAGATGACGACGAAGATGAAGAAAGGCGCCAGGCAAAGGCCATTGCGAACCTTATGCTCTTGTGAGATCCCGTTCCTTGACTTTCATATGGTATAAGTGGGCCATCTGACTCCATGATGAAAGCTACCCAGCAGTGTATATATTCTGTGTATTCCCCGTCGGCCTAGTCCGATGGCTTGTCTTCAGTGGAAACTATGTCCCGCCGCCGGCCACTATATTTGCCAGCATCGTCTTCTCCCTCTCTGGCCTGCTCAACACAATTTTATATGTCCTCACTAGGCCGGAACTTGTACGAGGTAGTGGCGAGGATCCTCCCGAAGCCGGGCCTACGAACAGGAAACCCAAACTCGGCACAGAGAAACCCAGCCAACCTCGCTCCGCCGCTAACCGTCGGAACCTTGGACATCTTCCAGACCGCGACGACGACGTGTATCTGCAAGATCATAGCAGCGTCGGCGCTGACAGCCCACCCTGGCTTAAGTCGCAGCACTCGAAATCGGACATTGGGTACCCATATACCGCGAGTCCTACCAGCGCACCATCGGATAACATCATACTCGGCCATCTCCCCGCCGCGTCCCAGGACGCGTACACGAGCTCGACAAGCGCCAATGTGGGGCGGGGCTCGCGTGGTTCCAATGCCAATGAGGTTCGACAGCAGCAATGGAGCCACCAGAAGCTCGTGAGCCTCGATATGGGGCATCTGCCGGACCTTGACTCTGAGCACGGGGGCGGTCAGTCAACTGGCTAGGGGCAACAGCTCCTCCAGGTCCCGAGGTCCGAAGGTAGGAGGAGGGGAAGCGGCTCCAGTCATGGGATGTCGATTTCTGGGAGGGAAGCATCTTTCGAGTCGTAAGCGACGGCGGTGGCACCAATGAATCCGATTCAATGAGTGCTTGGATTGTGGACTCTGGAGGACTGTTTTCATGTTCTATAATCTAACGTTGTATTTGCTTCCCATGGCCAGTGTATTTCTGGATACTGTATTTATGCCACTGCATTGTAAAGGAATTCATTTTCAAGGATGGTAAACGCGGCAGTATCTGTCGCCTACAGTACGTAAATCAGGATGCGTCGATGACAGCTCGGGCTGTGCCTGCTAGCATGTACTCGCCCAATGTCCATATAAATCCATTCGTAGTAAAAGGAGGGAGAAGTTCATACTCGTGTTTATGGAACTTGGATCCCATTCTGCTAACCCGTCATTGAGTCGATCCCTGCTCCTCGAGCTCCTTCTCCACAGCGCGCGCCATTTCCTCCAACGTCTCAAAACGCCACGAGTACCCAGCCTCAATCGGAGACAGAGGCTCGGGAGGAATCATAACAGCACCCTGTCGATCGATCCAGACACTACGCACGCCAAGGCGCCTGGCAGGCACATGGTCATGGTCAAGACTCTGCGCAACGATCAGAGAGCGACGTTTTACATCGCCGATTGTCGGAGGTTGTTGCAAGTCGTCGTCAATGGCGCACGCGAGAGTCGGCTCCAGGCCAATCTCGTTGAAGACGCTGATGAACCCGTTGAGCGAGGGTTTGTAAGCTTGCGTGTCTTGTGCAGTCATGATGAGCGAGAAAGGGGATTTCGAACCGGGTGTCTGCTGCGGCAGCCAAAGATTCCGTGGATGGGTGTTGGGTGAGGGACGGCTGTACAAGGGTGGCGCAGGTGCGTCGGGGTTGGGGGAAGGAAGCATGCCTTCGGAAAGATAGGCGTGGGTGTAGGCAAAGGATTTATGGTCGACATTGGACAGTACGATGAGCTTGAAGTGGATTGAGAGATCCCGGAGCGCCTTGACGCTGTCTGGAAAGGGTACCCACTTTCTAATCGAGTGCCCGAATGTCGTGTGTGCATTATGGGTAAGAATAGCCGTCGAAGTCGAAGGCTCTAACTCTGAAGCTGGAGTGTGCACAGAAGCGGGAGTTTCGTCGAGTGTGCTAGGCATCGCACTGTCGTCCACCGTATCGGCTCCTTCTGCCACTATAAGGCGCGCTTCGAGGACCTCATGTACCTTGGCGAGAAGGTCAGAGTACGGCATCTCTGGGTATTGCGCCTGGATGTCACTCTCGACAGCCCGAAAAGCAAGTAAAGCTTCCTGGCGAGACCACTGCGCAGCGGAGGGAAATCGAGACAGTAGTGGTTGAAGAGCATTGTAGATGCCCGTCTCCCAGTCCACAAGTGTCCCATAAACGTCGAAGACGAGGTATTTGTGATCAGTCAGTTTCGACATGGTGGTGGGGTTGCAGGAGGTGGAAGATGGATGGCACCGAATGGGAGTCTTTTTGTTCGACTTGGCGATGACTTCATCCTTGATATGCAAAATGCTTCCGATTTCCGATTCAGGAATACTGACGGTCCCGATCGCATACTCTCCTGATCAGCATTTGAATGATGAATGTGCTTACCGCATGGTTAGCAAAAAGATATCGGCAAGAAGGTGTGAAGCACTGAAACTCAATGTAAAATCCAGGCAACGTATGTCAATATTCCACCATCTCTGCACGATACACACAGCATTGCTACCTCCGTAAGAGCCACAAAGCCAATTCCTCGTCATCCTCGATAGTGTGCTCGTCTGTGTGCACTCTGCCTGGTCGACCTGATGTCTTACTACGCTTCGAGGGAGGAGGCATGTCCTCTTCGTCATCATCGTCATCTGCCAAGTCGAAGTCAGGCGAGATATATCCATCATCGTCATCTGACAAGGGTGCGAGAACGGCCTCTCCACCATCGCGATCCGCCACCTAAGATGAACAGTCAAAATCCTCGCGTGATCACAACGTAAGGAAAGTCACATACCGCCGTGTTCTCTCTCTCCTTCCTCTTCCTTTTCTTCTCCCTTTTCTTCTCCCTCGCCTCCGCCTTATCGACCAAGTCTGTCACTTTCATCTTTCCTCTCTCACCCTCCGCAAATTTCTGCCCTTCCTCCTTGACACCCGCCAATCCACCCTTCGCTTGGTACCACTCCTCCGCGTTCGCCAACTCGTATAGCTCATGCGCATTTCCCTCCTCGTCGAAAACCAGCTTCTTCGGGTTGCCATTTTTCTCTATAGTCCGCTTCGCCCGTCCAAGCTTGAGTTTCCGTTTTGATAAGTCTTCAGGATCGGGGCCCCGGTCCTCATCGGACAGGTCATGATCGGCGCGCTTGAGCGTGATGAAGTCCTCTTCAGCGTCGTCGATGGGGTCATGGTCAATGAGCTTTGAATAGTGCTCTGACAGGATGTTTTGGTTTTTCCGTTCGAACATCCGATCATATTTTGTCCGCACAGCGCCAGGCTACGCAGAAAGTGGCTCAGCAAACTTTGCAATCGGAGGCAGTAAAACACAGCATACCTTGGATGCCTTCCCGGGTATGGGCGGTTTCGAATCTTTCCCTTTCTCCTTCTCCTCTTCCTCTTCACTCTCACTGCCCCCGTCCTCACCCCCCAAGTCTTCAGAAGATTCCTCATCCTCAGAACCCTCATCGCTAGCCATATCCTCTTTCTCCCTCAATGCCTCTTCCCGAGCAGCAGCGACAGTCCTCGAAGCGTTTTTCTTCATCTTTGCAATCTCCTTGTTCAAGAACTTGATCTTCGGGGCACCCGGGAGACCAAGCGACTCCGCGAACCGCTGCACAGGCAGCTCATCAAGCTTGAATACCGATTTATCCTTGTGAAGGTATATGGAACGAAGATACGATACGAATGCCTGGAACAGAGCTCATCAGCACGGACGTGAGATTTTCAATTAGCAAGACATACCCTCTGCCCCAAATACTTGATCTCTGGATCCTGGAACGCAAGGCTCTGAAGCTGATTCTCGATGCTCTGCGTCTTACTAGGACGAATCTTGATCTTCTGTATCTCGATATGCTTCTTCTCCAGGGCTACTTTCATCCCCTCCTCCTCACTCGGCACCAAAAACAACAGCGCCTTACCCTTACTCTCATATCGTGCTGTCCGTCCTACCCGATGGATATACGTATCCGCGTCCTCTGGTGCATCGAGCTGCAACACCCAATCGACGGCAGGGAAATCGAGCCCCCGCGCAGCGATGTCAGTCGCGAAAAGTACCGCGTGTGACGTGGAAGTAAATTTGGTGTACATCGCGAGGCGAGCAGTCTGTTTCTGCTTTCCATGTAGATGGAGGAGTGGCATGCCGGGGTGCATCTTGCAGAAGGTCTCGAAGACGAAACGGACCTGCTTGCAGCTCGACATGAAAACGAGTATTTTGGACTGCAGATGCGTCTTGATGAAGCCCCATAGAATGTCAAGTTTTTTGTCCAGGTCGCAGATCACATAATGCTGTTCGAGGTTCTTGGGCATCGTTGAATTCGACGTATCTTCCAACCCGATGGATACTGGGCTTCTGAGACTGAGACGGGCAAGGTCACTGACAGACTGAGTCTGGGTGGCGGAGAAGAGGAGTGTTTGACGTGTTTTAGGGAGGTGTGAGAGAAGGGCGGATAACGTTTTGGAGAAACCCATGTCCAATATACGGTCGGCTTCATCGAGCACTTCATATATGCGTGATTAAGATGAAAATGCAGTGGCGGATTTCCTTAAAGGACTCACCGAGTATCTGTAGATTGTCAGCAGCGAATCCGACTGTTTGGTCCATATGCTGCAGCAACCGACCTGGAGTGGCCACGAGAATGTTCATCCGCGCTAGCCGCTCACTTTCATCTTTCAGGTTCTTCCCACCTATCACCAATCCAGCTGAAAACGAGTGGTATCCTCCAATGGAGCGCAGGACCTCAAATATCTGGACTGCCTAGTGACCGCAATAATTGTTACTTGAAAAGCGGTAGGTATAAGGGCAGTTGACGCACCAGCTCCCGCGTAGGCGATATTATTAGTGCCCCAAGGCCATCCGCAGGTCCCCATTTTCGACGATAGAGGATCTCGAGCACAGGAACAAGGAATGCGAGCGTTTTGCCGCTTCCAGTTTGTGCAGCGCCAAGCAGGTCCTTCCCTTTCAATGATATTGGAATACTTTTTGCTTGTATGTCCGTCATGTTCAGGAAGAAAGCTTTCTTCAATCCTGGCAAACAAGGGTGTGTGATTAGCCCCACGAGCCAATCTATCATACGCAGCACATGCACCTCGTTTCGTCATGTCTGATATGGGAAGATCCGAGAACAGTTTAAGATCCTCCGGGGCTTCCTGTTGCATGTCGTATCAGATGTCAAACTACTCTTCGAGAAGATCTACGCACATAATTCATGGCATCGTGCTCCAAAGCTTCCAGTTTCTGCTTCTCTGAAAGCTTCCTTACTTTCGAGCTCTTGATTGGGGTCTTGATAATCTTCTTCGGATGCACTTTCTTGCTTTGACTAGATGGACCCCCTCGTGGCTGTACGGACGAGGTCATGATAACGGAGACAGACTCAAGAGAGTTGCAGGCCACTGGAGGACTTTTTCGTTGAGAATTGCCAAGAGGAATTTCGGGTTTGCAAATCCGTCGTCTTTAGAACCTAACAATCCACAACACTCCCGACCTGATCTTGTCAGCTTTCCCGTACATCGTAGACAGCAAGTCGATCATCTGCCTGGGAGTGCAAGGCCATCCTACTCAGTGTCGCAACCTGGAATATATAATTTGTTATCCAAAAGCATTGTCAATAACCACAACGCTGATTTGCATCTTCATTCATACTGTTGCCTCGATGCAGGTGCTGGCAAGGGGGTGGCGGAACGGGAAGAAAAGACCTGAGGTCAGATTTTTTTTTTCGGGACTGGGTGACCCCCCTCCCCCCCCCTCCCCTATCACTGGGAGTGGGCAATCCCCTGTAACCGCCGGGAAGCGTGACGTCACGGGCTGTGACGAAAAGCGTCACAAAGGCTGACCCACTGGATATCCTGCCTTGCCCAAAGTCTTCTACTCATTGTAACTCACTTTCAAGATGCAAGTAGTTTGTAGTTGATCTGTCTTGATATATTACATGCTGTGTATCACATCATACCCTGTATATAAAGCCCATGCCTTGCTCCCAGAGACATCAACCTGTGACATCCTCCCAATCACTGTCTTCCTCTCCTTCAAGGCCCTCAGGAATATCAAATACCTCTCCAGAGTCACTTTCATCATCATCATCTTCTTCTTCTTCCTTGTTAGGGTTCCATTTTCCAGCAATTCTCAGATCTACTGCTTCTTGAAGGCCCTTTCTGATTTCAGCAACCTTGGTATTCAAAGGCATTTTCTGCAGGTTTGGAGCACCTCTTGCTTTGAAAGCTCTGAGCTGATTCTTCAGTGTAACCCCAGTAAGCATGACTACCTTCTCTCTGTCCATGATCAGCTCAATTTGAGCTACTTCTGCTGCTTTATCTGCAGCTTGATCCTTTCTCTTTTGGGCTTGTGCCCGTTTTTTGGCAACTCTCTGTTCATTATGCTCAATGATTTCCTGATGCCTCTTTTTATCCAATCCTTTCATCTCTCTTGCTTCCGTGCGAAGGAATTTAAAGTCTTCTGGATGAGTAAACTTAGCATCCATGAAGGATTGGGTTTGGTTTCGATAGAACATCATCTGAGCATTAAAATGAAGGCGTGTAAGCTGTGGCTGTCTGCGCATAAGAACCCGAAATGAACCAAGAGCACCCTCATTCACATCATTAGTAGCTGGCATCCATGCTAAGTCCTTTTCTTCTGTGGTTGATTCATCAATTAAGCCACTGGGTGCAAATTCAGATGTGAAATGCTTCCATCCAGTTGCTGCTCCTTTTAAGAATTCAATCAGCAAAGGCCTGAGGTGAGGAAGCTCAGGAGCTATTTTTTGGACTGCATCAAATATTTTTGAAGAATGCCATTCCTTTCCGTCAAGTGCCCCAGCATCATATGTAGCATCTGGACCAAGAATAAATGATGGATCTTCAATAAGACGCTTTACATGATTATGAACCTTCTCATGGAAAGGTCCAAGCTCTAGCATATTTTGCCCCGGTTGTCGTTGAATAGCTTTCATATATGGATGTGAGACTGCTTGACCATAAAGTGCCAGTACTGCAAGTTCTGTCAAGGTTGCATTGTCTCGAAGTGCATTATAAAAATTTTCCTCCATATGGCTAAATCGTTTATTAGTTTTTTTGTCTCGAATAAACTCCAAAAATGCTATAAATTCTTCACGGTGAAGAATCAAAACACCAGAACCCTCACAGTTTGATTGAAACCGTGTGTTGGATGTATCAGGAAACGTAAACTGTATTCCTATATGTTTTCTCCACCAGAACCGGAATAGATCATGATATCCCTTCTTGTCATCTTTGTGATTCAA
The DNA here is from genome assembly GCA_013433165.1 of Hypsizygus marmoreus. Lineage (NCBI taxonomy): Eukaryota > Fungi > Basidiomycota > Agaricomycetes > Agaricales > Lyophyllaceae > Hypsizygus > Hypsizygus marmoreus. The sequence continues at coordinate 1,793,018 of CM024084.1, read as the reverse complement.
AATAGCCCCAGCTATTTGTGTAGCTTTTATAGCACCACGGCTAGTCATTTCAAAGGCTCGCTCTTGAGCAGCAGTTGTTATATCTTTTTCAGAAGATATTTCTCCCAGCACTGCAGCATTGTCTCTATTTGCCAATAAAACAGGAGGTTCAAGTCCATTTTTTTCCCACCAAGGAATAATTGCTGCATATCCAATTTTAACAGTGTTCAAGTCTTTGTGACAGCCACATCCAGCCCAAATAAAGAGTTTCAGAGTTTGCTGTTCACTTTCTGAAAGCATTTCATAAGCCTCTTTTCCCAAGTCAATGACAACTTTTTCAGTCATTGTAGCCAGCTGCTCCTTTTTAGAATCTTCGGATAGAGCATCCCATTTTGCCTGACCTCCAATATTTTGAATTGTACTTTTATAGGCCTCAAGAAAATGTGGAAGCAAATCTTCCTTTGAGCTTTCAGCAATTTCCTCTTCTCTCAGCTTTTGGAAAATTGCCTCCAGTTTCTTTAGCTCCATAGCTGCAGCATCTTTTTTCTCCTTTGCACAGTGATCAGACATCATCCCAGCAAGTTTGATGAGAATGTCAACAGTTCGAAGAAGGCTCCCACACCGCTTTCCAAAAGGTGACCGATTAAACAAATCAACAATAACCTTGAGCAATGAATCCCAGTCTTTCATAGATTCTTCACTTGAGCCATCCAATGAAGCCATAATGCCTAAAGAGCGAGTAACATGTTTTTTAGAAGAACTACCAGAGCCATAGTCTTCGGCCTTCAAATTCACATGACGAGAGTTAAAGTTGATATTTCGGTGACTTGTGCCATCAGCACTAAATGTCATGCCTACAATAATAAAATTATTGTTAGCCATAATATAGTTTAGCAAACAAACATTTCATACTTTCTGTATCAAGCATTTCGAAACCCAGCTGAAGTTGGGCAGCAACATAGCCCTCTACAAGTATTCGAGATATGGTTCGCCGACTGATAGTACCAATTGTAGTAATTCCAGCAGCTTTTAGAACAGAGTAAATCACATCACTGACATAATCTTTTGAGCAGCCAGCATGCACTAGAACACGAATCAAGTTACGTGTTTCCTCTGTATAGACTCCTTTGTGCAATAAATTATAAGTAGATCGCTCTTTCAGTGCCTGCTCATGGGCTGATGTAACAGCTCGCTCACGCTTCAGAGCAGCAAGAGTACAGCGCTTTTTTAATCTCAAATTCTGCTGACGAGATTTTCTTAGCTCCTGAGTTACAGCAGTAAATTTTCTCCGTGAAGAAGATAACTCAGTCTGTGCACGCTCCATACATAAAGAAAGTTTACTTCGCAAATTTGCATTCTCTTTTTCAACCTTCAGCAAAGAATCCACAGCACGTGAAGCATTAGAAGTCATATCTTTTAGAGCCCTAGATCTGTTAGCATCTGCTCGATGCAAGATGTCAATTTGTTCCATAAGAATTCCTCTCCGAGATTCGAGATGCTGACGAGCACGGCGTGCAACACGCAAGTCCAAATAAAGCTGCCGAGACTTAGCCTGAGAAGATGCTAGTTTCTGAGATAGTTCTGCTATCTGATCCTGAGCTTTCTGAAGAGCAATAGCCTGCAAGGAGAACTTTTCCCTCTCAGCATTCAACTCAGATTCCAGAACTTCAATCCTTTCCAGAGCAACAGAGAGCTGTTCATTTAGAGACCTCGGAGAGGTAGCCTGAGGAGCAGCTTCTTCAGCCACTAATCTAGCCTTAGCCAGACTCACTTGTCGCTGTATTTTGCCCAACCGTGGCGGCATATGGTACACCTGATCTGATCACTGATCAGGTACAAACTTTCAGAAAATCATCAAATACGGACTCTACTGGTGCTTTTCTTCTCGGAATTGAGTGTTTAGTGTTAAGTTGGTGCTTAACTCGTGATCAACTGTCGGTACTATCTCTTTAACAAGGAAGATAGTTCTTCGTTCGCTATATATCTCCGGGCTTCGCGAGATATAGATCTCCTGTCCAATGACTAAGGAAGATTCGTTCGAGGTTCTGAAGAGTCTAGTCAAGCCTGACTAAGACCTTAGTTCGTGCGGTTCGAGTTGAGCAGACAACTATGTTGATAGCTAAGGTCAAGCTGGAGAACATGCTGCTAACTACTGGTAAGTATAAATAGCAAATAGTAATGGTCCGTGCGCATACGCTGAGTAAGAGTCCGACGCTATTGGACAGTATGTAGGGAAATTAGTACTAGAAAAGGTAAGCGTTCGTGTCATAGGTAATGAGTAACAGAAAAAGAACGGGGCCCGATCATATGACTAAGAGATCAAGGAAAATCGTAACATTACCCCCCATTTAACGTTTGAAGTCGCCGACTTCAATAATTTCCATATCCCGGTTCTCCATCGATATTGTTTTGTGCATCGTCTCCTAAGTCGTCATAGTGTGGGTCATCGTCGATGTAGTGCGGGGGAGGATCATCATTCGTAGTACTGCCAAACGTACGGCGGTTAGGGCAGTGCGTAGGGTAGTGACCCGGTCTCCATTCTCCGCAGAAATGGCATCGGAAGTGGATGCAATCCTTCGCCCAGTGTCCGATAATGCGGCAGGCATAGCATTGCGCTCGGTGTGGTGGGAGGGGTGGTGGTCTAGCAGGTCGAGAAGGGTTAGGAGTGGGTCGACGTCGCGGTGTTCGGCGAGGGCTAGCAGGAGAAATGGGAGGGTCGTCGACGACGATGGGATTTAGACGCGAACCTGCTGCTGGGCGACGTCTAAGGGGAGTCCTTGGAACGACTATTCGTTCAGATCCTGACGATCCAGTTACGACTGATGCATAGGTTGCGGGAATAAGAACAGGGGCGGTGGGCAATGTCGTTGGTGGTTGGGGAGGGGCAGTCGGGTTCCTTTGTAAATATAGTTGGACTTCATCGTAGTCCGGATAACTTCTGTCTATTAATCCATTTCGAACGAGGATGAAAAGGATATCATTGAGCGAAGCTCCGAGGTCGTCGATGATTTTTCTTAACGTGGTTATGATCCCTATGACTTGACCTATAACGACTAGGCCAGTTCGGATGACGGGGTTTCGATGGTTAAGATAGGCGGTTTCTCGGTGGTCGGCGTCATTGAACCATGTTCGAATACGAGCGAAAGTGGCATAGTCGGTGACGTTAGAACTAGTGGAGGTTTCGGAGGAGGACGACATGGTAAAAGAGTGGGTAGTTAGGGTTCGTGTCTTCAAGAGGGGAACATATATATATGTGGGCTTGTCTTTGGTATCAAACCCTATCGAATGCCTCTTGGGAAAAGCGTGGCCTTCCAGGTGGTAGATGGATGGGTTCGGGAACAGCCGGCGTTTCAAGGAGAGCGATCGGGGTTTCTTGTTCTGTCGTCGGGAATTCGATGATCGAAAGTGTCCAGACAGGGGTCTTGTGGAAGTAGTGACAGTATCCGTAAAAGATCAGGGGAAGAAGGGGTACGAGTATGGCGAGGTAAATGGCATCGCGTTTTCGTGCTTCATCGATCATATCGGATGTCCTTTGCTTCAGAGAGTTAGCCGATGCTTTTTGACATACGCATCCAGTATGTCACGAGATCGCTTCATGTGACTGGGAGGTTCCCACGAGTTTTCGGCCGATGAATATCCTTCCCATTTGATGAGGAATTGGTAGCGACCTCGGACCTTTTTGTGAGCGAGGATTGCTTCCACTTCGTACCACTCTTCTTCGTCTTCCAAGTCTGGTGGGGGATTCGTAAAGTTTGATCCATGGACCTCGTTCTCTCGGTATTTGGTGAGAAGGCTTGCATGGAACACGGGGTGGATCTTCCATTGATGGGGAAGTTTTAGTCGATAAGTCAATGGTCCTATGACTTCTGTTATCATGAACGGTCCTTCTCTCTTGGGTGCCAACTTCCTTGTTGGGTACTTTATTCTGAGGTTCGTGGCTTCCAGCCAGACCTTTTCTCCTTTTTCGAACGGTTTGAACTGCCTCGTGATGTGCTTCATCATTTTCTGTCTTGCTAGTTCGTGAGTTGCCAGGGCCTCGTCTCGAGCACGTTGGAGTTCCACAATTCTTTTCTCCACGGCTGGAACGTCTGTCTTCGGATAAGGTATAGGGAAGGTCTTCGGATCATATCCCATCATAAGATAGAATGGGGATGCATTTCGTGCAGAATGTGTGCGGTTATTGTGTGTGAATTCGGCCAGAGATAAGGAGTCTTTCCACTGTTCTGGGTTGTTTGCGCAGAAGATGCGGAGGTAGACTTCAAGTTCCTGGTTTACACGTTCCGTCTGTCCATCTGTTTGAGGGTGGTAGGCTGTGCTCATCTTGAGCTGGATCCCTAAGAGCCTTCCGAGCTCTCTAAAGACTTTTGCCGAAAATTGGGGTCCTCTGTCGGAGATAATTATATCTGGGAGCCCAAATCGTTTGTAGACGTGGGAGAGGAGAGCGTCCGCTGTTCCTAAGGCATCGATCGTTTTCGTGCAAGGGATGAAAATTACCCCCTTCGTAAGGCCATGGTCTACCACGACCATGATTGAATCGCTTCCAGAGTTCTCGGGCAGGTCTGTGATGAAGTCTATCGTGATTTGTGCAAACGGTCATGTCGAGGAGGATTTTATGGGCATCAGCGGTGCGGCTGACGGGTGGGTGTTCGGTTTCATCTGTTGACACGTTGCACATCCTTCGACATATTTCTTGACAAATATGTACATTCCTGGCCACCAGTAGTCGCGTTTGACCAGTTCAAGAGTCTTGAACTGTCCGGGGTGTCCAGTCGAGGTAGAGTTGTGATATCGTTCAACAACTCGTCGTCGTAGTTCTTGATCATTTGGTACATAGCATTTATCCTTGTAGAATAACATGCCGTCTTCGATTTTCCAGTCCTGGAGGTCAGACTTCATCGGCGGTATTCCCCTGGTTTTCAGGGTTTCGATCGCGTCCGTCATTACTTTGTCTTTCATCAATGCCGCAGCGAAGGCGTCCCTGAGTTCGGTGTCGATTATGCGAACAAACAACTTGTCTGGGAGTAGTACCATGTCCTCGTTGTCATGATCTTCTGGTGGGCAAAGATCAGACCGTCTCGACAAAGCGTCCGATTGAACCATCTGGCTTCCTGGTACATGCATGAGTCTGATGTCAAATTCCGACAGGAAGAGGCTCCATCTTGCCTGTCGTCTGTTCAACTTCTGTGCAGTACGGAAGTACGTGAGGTTTTTGTGGTCGGATAAGATCGTTATCGGGTGAGGGGATCCTTGGAGGTAGTGTCGCCAGGTTTCCAAGGACCGTACTATGCCTAGTAGTTCTCGGTCATAGATTTGGTAGTTCCGTTGTGTTGCGTCGAAGGAGTGTGAAATATATCCGCAAGGGTGCCAGTCACCATTCACATCCTGTTGTCGTAAGACAGCCCCTGTCGCATGTTTCGAGGCGTCAGATTCGATGATGAATGGTTTCGTTTTATCGGGCATAATGAGTACCGGTGCTTCGAGGAACTTTCCCTTCAGTGCCTCGAAGGCCTTCTGACAGTCTTCATCCCATTTCCAAATCTTGTCCTTCTTCGTCAAATCATTTAGCGGTCGTGCTAAATCCGAGTAATGTCCTATAAATTTTCGGTAAAAGTTTCCGAATCCTAGGAAGGATCGGACTCCTTTTACTGTCGTCGGTACCGGCCAGTCCTTTATTCCGGCAAGTTTCGTCGGGTCCATTGCAACCTTGTCTTCGCTGATTATCATGCCGAGGTATTCGATTTCCTTTGCTTTGAAGGTGCATTTCTCCAGTTTAAGGAAAAGGTCGTTTTCCTTTAACCGTTGGAGAACTCGAAGTGTCCGTCGTCGATGTTCGTCAAGGTCATCGGAGAAGATCAGCATGTCATCCATGTAGATGATCAGCCATCCTTCATCGATCATGTCCTTGAATAGCTCGTTCATCATTGTCTGGAAGGTTGCCGGCGAATTGCATAATCCGAAAAACATAACCGTCGGTTCGAATAATCCCCTGTTTGTCTTGAACGCAGCTTTCCATTCATCGCCTTCTTTAATCCGGACATTGTTATACCCCCATCGTAGGTCCAGTTTTGTGAACACTTTTGCGCCTTTGAGTTTATCCATCAGGTCTCCCACTAATGGAAGAGGATAGGTGTTCTTGACTGTTCCTTCATTAAGATATCGATAATCCTGGCATGGTCTGAGTTGTCCTTCTTCCTTTTTGCTGACAAAGAAGAAAGGAGATGCCATGGGGGATTTCGATGGTCGGATGTAGCCCTTCCTCAGGTTTTCATTGAGGAATTCGTCCATCTTTTCTTGTTCCGCCGGGGTGAGAGGGTAAATTTTACAGTCTCGGGGTATGAAATCGGGTTTGAGGTCGATCGCATGGTCATAAACGCGTCGTCCGGGCATTCGTTCAGAAGCCTTCTTTTCAAAGACAGATTTGTACTCCTTGTAATGCTCCGGGAGTAAATCTTCGATGTTTTTAGGCTTGGTGGATTTTGATTCAGGAGCATGATGTGCTAGTTCCTGTGAGATCGAAGTTTTTGCCCTAATCCAAATGTTTTGACCATAAGAGTATCGCATTGACCTAATAGACCTGGTAAATCGTCCCATGGATGGTCCTGGTTTATAGGTTGGTTCACGATGTTCCTCAGTAAGGGGTGCCGTGACGGGTTCAAATATGCCGATGACGTTTTCTCCCTGGATGTAGCCTATGAGCAGGTCATCATCCAAAATTTCCTCAAGAGGGGGTTCGTCTTGTTTCGGGGGTTCTGCCGGGGGTGTGCCTAGTTCCGAGGAGGTATCCATGATGATGGGTTCATCTTCTCTAAGAGTTGGTCCTACTACTTGGGGTTCTTCATCAGGAATTTCCTCTACCGTCGCTTTTCGCCATGGTCGAGGCTTTTCATGAGCCTCTTCTTCTGCCGTTTTTGCTCGTCGAATAATTTCTCGAGCTTTCGCCTTGATTCGTTCTCAGTCTCGGATCGTTCTGATCACAGAGCCGAAAGTTCTTCTGAATCTGGAGGGGTCTATTTTGACGGCTCCAGTTTCCCAGTTAATTTCCGGGTTATATTGCTTTAACCACGGAAGTCCCATAATCATGTCTTCTTTTCCAAGTCCAGCGACAAGGAATCGGGTTCTCACTCGGTGTCCTGAGATGAGAAGATCGGTCCAGGTGGCATGGGTAATGCTCCCTTTCTGGTTTAAAGAGTTGTCTACATTGTAGACCGGGATCGGTTGTTCGAGGGGTTTCGTGGGCAGGTTGTGTTTTCTGACAAACTCGGTGTCAAGAAAAACTCCTCCTGCTCCGGAATCGATGAGGGCTCGGGTGTCGACGGTTCTCTCACTGTCTGCAACTGAAACGGGTATGTGCATGGATTGTCGGGTCGTTTCAGCTACAAGTACAGGTGAGATAAAAATGGGGGCGGGTCCTAACGTCGAGATAGTCTGCCGCCTTAAAAACCCTCTTCTTCGAGATTCTTCATCACCACCTCTTTCTCTTCATGTCCTAGTTCGGCTATCATGGCCTTTATCTTCAGATAAGTGTCCTTTCCAGATTTCCTTTCTGGTTGGGACTGGTAACGGTTCCTGTCTTGGAAACCGCCTCTTCGGTGGTCGCTGGCCAAATGTCCGGCCTTATGGCACTCGAAACATAGGCCCTTCTTGATGTGTTCGTTTCTTTCTTCTTGAGTGAGACGATCTATGTCCATTGCATTGGGATCGCGGGATGGAACATATCGGGGAGGGGCGTAGTTTCATTGAGTGCGATCCTTCGGTTTCCCTTCTCTGTATCGGTTGACGATGGCTTTGCCTCGCCTCCACTGGTTGTCGAATCGAGAGGAGTAGGTGTACCATCCTTCCATTGTAGATGGTACCGTCTCCATCGAATAGACCTTTTCGACCAGTTTTGGGGCAAGCCCTTCCATGAAATATTCGATTTGTGCTGTGTCTCCCTGTAGGTCGCTTTGGGAGACAAGCGTCTTGAATTGCGAGATGTATTCGTCGGCTGTCCCTGTCTGCTTCAAAGCCCTGAGCTTGCTTCGTGCGTCTCCTGCTGCATCAGCTGTGGAGAACGCCGTTTTAAGCTGTGCTTCGAAGTTTTGATAGGTGGGCCAGCTTCCTCCTTCCTTGTTGAAGTCCAGAAGCTTCATCTCCTTCCATGGTCCTGCAGTTCCTCCATTCATATATGAAAGGATGAAGGAAACCTTCTTCTTGTCCGTGTTGTAAACTTCATCGTTCAACGCGAGGTATAGTGCAACCTCCGTCAAGAATCGCCTGGTCTCAGAGCGATTTCCATCGAAGTCGTTAGGGACACGTGCCCTAAGTTCGTGTGCTCGCGACCCATTCGTGGGTACAGCAGCAGTCTGTGGGTCTTCGTTCATGCTCATTGTTTCGTCTGGTGTCGGGGGTCTTTCCGGTTCTTCGGGTGGGGGTTGAGTTTGCTCTGAGGTTTCCGCAAGGGATGCTAGCGAAAGGAATGGTGGTTCTGTGATGGATTCTGAGAGGGGGTCGATGACTGGTTCAGCAATTGGAGAGTCCTCTGCAGAATGAAATGTTTCTCCTTCCGAGCTAGGTGGTTGCGGTGTCGAGGAAGATGATGGTGAAGGTGTAGAAGGTGCTCGATATGAGTACCTGAATTGAGCGGGTCGTCGGAGGCCTCGGAGTGGGATTTGTCCTTCAATGGTGGTTGCCTTTACCAGATGAGGTAGGCTTCAGTAATATCAGCTTGACCTTTTGTTAAGTTGGTGCTTAACTCGTGATCAACTGTCGGTACTATCTCTTTAACAAGGAAGATAGTTCTTCGTTCGCTATATATCTCCGGGCTTCGCGAGATATAGATCTCCTGTCCAATGACTAAGGAAGATTCGTTCGAGGTTCTGAAGAGTCTAGTCAAGCCTGACTAAGACCTTAGTTCGTGCGGTTCGAGTTGAGCAGACAACTATGTTGATAGCTAAGGTCAAGCTGGAGAACATGCTGCTAACTACTGGTAAGTATAAATAGCAAATAGTAATGGTCCGTGCGCATACGCTGAGTAAGAGTCCGACGCTATTGGACAGTATGTAGGGAAATTAGTACTAGAAAAGGTAAGCGTTCGTGTCATAGGTAATGAGTAACAGAAAAAGAACGGGGCCCGATCATATGACTAAGAGATCAAGGAAAATCGTAACATTTAGAGGTCAAAAGGATTGCACTCCACAAGAATCTTGGATAGAAGATGAGAGTAAGAGTCAGAGTAAGGATGTGCAATGAGGCAGCCATGCTGGCAAACCGTGCACGGCGCCGAGTAGCACGTGTGACGTCACCGTGACTGCTCAAAACATATGGTCAAACTTGCACGGAATAGAAGTCCTCAGCAACACATCGGATCGACTTGGTCCAAGTTGCAACAATGTACTGTTTTTTAGTCGCTACAAATCTCCCTGATCCGATTTTTTATTTGTCTTCGTTAACATGTTGAAATCGTCGATTTTGAGGTGAAAATCGACGATTTCAACATGTTAACGAAGACAAATAAAAAATCGGATCAGGGAGATTTGTAGCGACTAAAAAACAGTACATTGTTGCAACTTGGACCAAGTCGATCCGATGTGTTGCTGAGGACTTCTATTCCGTGCAAGTTTGGCCCTTGTTTTGGCACATTTTTGGCAGGGGATTTTTGAGATCTCAAGACCCGTGGAGCTCAATAAAATTCTAACATTACTAGGTAATCTAGATACATTCATTTATCATATTTACAACCAAAAACACGTAGTTAGAGTGTTGTGCCCAGTGGAATTGGTGTGGGTCAATCGGTGGAGGGGGCGGAGGCGTGTCACGCGCGTGTGACTTGCATCACGCTTACCGGGAATTGCCCACCCCCACTATCACGTGTTGGCCACGTGCATATGTTTTTCGCAGAAAAGAATTAAATTTGTTTTTCAAAAAGTCATGTCGGTTTGATTTCGTGCTCGGTCACTGGCACACGGCCTCATTCATGGTCGGATTGGGGGCCGGGGAACAAGGACGATGTGTGGTACGATAACCACGGTAAGCTCTCCAAAGGCCGTGCAGAAGGCACAGTCATGATCGCGCCGGTAATACACACAGAAGAATATTGGACAGTTAATTTGGACTGACTGGATCCTGGCTGCTCGGAATCCTGGAGGGTGCCAGTGAAACTGTAAATGGAAATTAGTCATTAATCACAGGGGGAGGAGGAGTGGATATCTAAAGCAGGAGAGTCGGGATCATGGGAAGTAATATTAGACAGCAGCCAGTAACAAGCCCATCTCGAGAAAAGGAATGTCATTGGAGTGAACTAGATGACAAGCAGAGATCAGGTCTTGAGGTTCAGATCGAAGTGAACACCAATGTGCACAGTAAGCCAACCATGAGCTCACAGTGATTCATGGCACGGTTTCTAATGCACCGATTGGGCAATTTGCCCATGTTTTGACCCCCTTTGGACCCCCCTCGGATTTTTTTTTTTCAGCGCCCCGGGGACCCCCCCTCCCCCACCCCAGGTCCGGGATTCCCGTTCCGCCACCCCCTTGGGTGCTGGACTTTCGTTAGTTTAACGCTGGAGACGCTGCTCGGTCTACTTGAGTTTACAGCAGGTGTCACATTTGTAACAGAATGATAGCCTATGTGTTAGGTGTGCGTGCAGTACTTTAATAATTTTTCATGAGGTCGTTGGTTCAATCCGTGCTTTTTACACATTATTGTCACCTAAATTTGCGGATCACGGGCACTTGATTTCAGCTGGATCTGTCACTGGATTTCGGCTGGCTCTGTCGGTGGATAATTCAGATTTGCAGATCTGATGGAATCCAGTGAAAATGACTGGTGGAATCCACCTGGCCATCATACCAGTCGATTTCCACTGGAACTTGCGATAGCGGTGTAATCTAATCTATGCAGCCTTCAAGTTCATCATTGTCATCGTGCCATCCACAGACATGGGATTCGTCGCACTCCTCCCTCGTTGTCAACGCCCCAGACCTCTAGACAAAGCTGGAGGGGTGAGATTCCTGTACCTGAGGAAGCGATCCCGGAAATTGCTTAAAGTAACGGAGGAAGAATTGTGCCTTGCGGAGCGAAGCACTTAACGTCTGGCATTGTTCAAGAGCAGCTTTAACGGAAATGGAGAAAAGCACAGGCTGTGAGCATGTGGGGATGCTTTGCGTGAGCTTTAAGGTGCTCATGTATAATGGCCAAATTTCTTCCATGTGTGGAATGATGGTTGGGTAAGAAGACGACAAGGAATCGAGTCGACCTGATTTCAGGTGGTCCCAGCCAACAGCCAGTTCGCATTCCATGACCTCCATCTGTTCGTTGAATCCGCGATCGTGCAAACGGAATTTCACTGAGGCTCTTCCAGCCCGCGTATCATTAAAGACTTCGGTAAGATGCCTTTGAATCTCTGTGGACAGCACGCCAAGCTCGGAAAACAGTGGCCAGAGCACCTTCGCGATGGCACCGCATCTCAATATCATCGTGCTGTCATCCTCGACGTCCAGCGTGCACAACGCTGCCAGTGCGGCCGCACCAAAATGGATGTACCCTGTCAAGCCACGACTGATATTGCTCGTCCACACATCTCCAGCGAAGGAGATGGCTCGGAGGATGGAAGGAACGTCTCCAGCCTTTTCACAAGAGTGGATTTTGTCGAACTTCTGGAGGCGACGGATAAGGCGCGAGCTCAAGTCAGTGTGCATAAGCATGGCTGTGATTTGTCGGCGATCGACAGCGTTACTCAGGTTATGAGCGCTGATGAACTGCAATAACTCATCGCGGCTATCCAGAGACTGCACAGTAAACGAGAGAATGGAATTATCGCATTCTCCACGTCTAGACGTTGATCGAATTGCATGTAGTTCGACCTCATGCATCATGTTGGTGGCTAAAATCGGAGGCTTACAGTCATTACGCATAAGGTAACTCGGAAAGCGGTGTCGACGAAAGGCGTTCAACCCCTTCCAGCACCAATTCGATATCGGTGTACGATATGGACAGTCACTGTAGACCACCGGCAGGAGCGTCCATGCAGTGTATAAGACCAGGGAAACCATGAGAATGGCGGACACGAGGGACGCAAGGAGTATATTGACAGGCAGGAGAAATGCGACGAGCCCGGCAAAGAACAGGGACAGTGACGCGTGTAGGAACATCGGCACAGCGTCGACCACCGCCTTCATCCCGAAGCGCTCGAGACCCTGAAAAAGATATGCCCTCATTCTCGCTCGTTCGGATGGTGTTGAACGGCTTTCTGTCGCCTTCAGATACGCGCGGGCCCATTGTTCCGAGAGCGTGGCTGTTAATGCGCTTGCCAGGCTAAAACCCAGGCTCAGAAACCAAAGAAAATTGCACACAAGGGCGGAAGTAGGGGGTGAATATGAAGGAGCCGGAGGTGGGGCGGGGTAAGACAGGGTACTATGCGATGCATTCGGAAGTTGCTGCAACATCTGAATGAGAACGAGTACTGCCGCTTCGTTTGGATCTGGCCTCAGATTTTTGTAGCTCTCAATGATAAAGGCGGTGAGGCATGCAGAAAATAAACCGGCCTGCGGTGCTCAGATCAAAAATGAGTGTCCTAGTTGCTTGGGATCGTGCAAGCTAGGACCTACGAAGATGAGGATGGCGTCCATATCTCGCTGACAGTCTTGTGCGAAAGCTTTGTCGTGCTTTTCTGCTTCAGACATATACGCAGTCCATATTTTAGCAGACGGTCCAAGTGCCTCTTCCAACTTTGCGGAAGAGACATCTACGACGGGCACGATCGATCGCAACAGGAAACAAGTTTGGTCAGAAAAGGTCGGGTACGTGTGAATAGTTTAAGGGGGACAGTACCTTTCTTGAAATTATCGCCACTTGGTGTCATGGTCGAACAGGGAAACAGGAAGCTTGAGGCAGTTGAGATAATGAGGTGTAATAAGTACCACTCCGACAGAAACTGTCAAAGGTTAAATACAGTCGTCTGGGGCGTCAATATTGACATAAGGGCTGTTCATTGCTGGTAGAAATTAGCGCCCTCCGCAGTATAAAATGTATTTGATAGCCAGGGTCGGCTGGTAGGACGGCGATAGCGAAGTTCATAGCATGGGTGAGGGTCAAGCGATGTCAAGCCTGAGACTCAAGACTCGGACTCAAGTCACAAGGCCAACTTCTTGCGAGTCACGTTGTCCTGTGTGCTCATATTTACCTTTGACAGCCAATGTAAATGATGCCAAACTTTTCCTTCGAGCTCACTGCCATCACCGACTCGACTCACAAGCAGCACGGTATATCATGGTAAGTATTCCCTAAAGGCCCCTTTCAGCTGCTCTCGAGGTCCTAAAACCTATTCCATATCCACCCTTCAACTTGTAAACTGTCTACCTTCTAAAAGACACCACTAACTACCCCATTCATATCATTTAGATTATCCCAGTGCGGTGCTTTTCCTGCGGCAAAGTGATTGGTGACAAGTGGAATGCATACTTAGAGCTGTTAGCGAAGGACATAAGTGAGGGGTGCGTCATCCTTTCTGCTCTGTCAAACGCCCTGACTAATCTTTGATATCCTCATTTTTTGTGGCTTAGTGATGCACTTGACGAACTTCAACTGAAGCGTTACTGCTGTCGACGCATGGTTCTGACCCATGTCGACTTGATTGAAAAACTTCTGCACTACAATCGTGAGTCCCCCCCCCTCCCCAATGATTCATTCCTACCCCTTCCCACTGTCAATCATAATCTGGCTTTCTGACTGTTTGAACTCACCACCATCGTTATATTCAGCCATGGAACGCACGAAGGACAAGGCGGCTTACTGATTGGCATGCTGCAAAAGAACGGATATATGAGGCCGTGCCCTGCACAAGACTCCGTACGCCTTTCACAGGCTTCTCAGACCGCCGGCGCCACGTATATCCACGGCGAGCACAACAGCAATGCTGGTGCGGGTATGAAGGCCGTAGCAGGGCGCGTTAGGGGACTCCCTTACTTTGACGTTGTATGATACAGATAGTGTAATACACACATCTCGAGATTCTTGATAATCACTCCAACAAGCAGCCAGCCATTTCATTCTCTCGTTATCAGTTCTGGAGAGCTGTCGACATCATTTCCTCCGTGTTCATCACAGTGATCGTTCCCGTCTTGGCATTCCCAAGCTGTCGAATGAACGAAGACGAAAGCCTTCACTCGGTGTACCGATCGACGAAGATGGAGCCTCATTTTCGATTCCCAATAGACGCCTACGTCGAAGACACGTACTGCGCGTTGGAAGGCGTACGTCGGGCACTTGGGACGTCCGACATCGATCATCAGATGGGGAACGGCGATTAAGCCAACCCAAAGCTTCCGCTTGTTTTCCCACCACGGTCCATGTCCACCCATCAACCGTTCTGACCATATCCATCCAACTTCTCTCCTCAGTCGGCCAACTTTGTCTCAACGCCAGAAGGCCTCTCGATACCAACTTCCGGGGTACATCTGCACCTCATGACTTCCACTTAGGGGTACTGCCCACTGAGTACTCCATGTGAGCCAATATTCCATTATGGTGTGAATGGGATTCCGCAGCGATGCCGGTGGAGCTGAAAGTTGGTGTGAAGCTTGAGTCTGTAACCTCCACAATTTCCTCGGGACTTCCGGATACCTCCATCATGTCTCTGTCCGGACATGGCAAGCACTTGACCCCGTTTCGTATTCTGGGACAAGATCACCACCAGCACTGTCGAAACCGGATCAATCAAACATTCCAAGTTTCGTCGCTCATCCATAGCTTGCCTGGCAACACGATACATACACGTCCAAGTCTAGATAGGCAATGCTAAGGTTGGTGCTAGTGGCTTGCGAGTAGAAATCGGGTCATAAGTATCGCCTGTCGCTCAGCGCTCAGCGCTAATGCCGAAGAGACTACGTGAGATAGTACAGATACAATCTGCAATGCTGTCGACGGGGCACGTTTCTCTTCACATTGGGATGCATTACTTTGTTTAACATCAAATCGGTATGAGATAGGGAAATTGGAATGCGCATGTGCATTTACAGATGCATGTCCTCGCGCTCTTGTGACGTCGTCTTCAGGGCACTGTCGTCGCGTATGAAGACGGAACAAGCGCTGCGCTGAAAGGATCAAAATGTTCTGTCTTCACCCCATCCTCATCTAACCACTCGTAGAAAGGCAAAATATGCTCATTGGGTTGTATCTGCTGGAGTCACTGGCGGATCCGTGTCGTCGCCGAACGGCGCTCAAATGATGTAAGGCAAAGGGGCAACAAAGGTCCAAACTCCGCTTTAATGCCAACACGTTCCAAGGACCCTTTCCTAGTATCGTGCATAAAATAGGGCTCCATTCCTTTTGATTCCCTCCTTCTCTTTCATCCCTATCTTTAACAGCAACGCCCACATTTATGCACTTCCGCGTTCGTTCAGCGTCCGGTAACTCGATTCCTCAGCCTCAGCCTTCGCCACCGCCCTCGCCGTCTAAGACAATGCCATTGAGCATCAGCGGCGTCGCCAACATGTTCTTGAAGATGCGGCACTCCCCAGAGCGTGTCAAGCCTCACCACATTGAGTGCTCGTCTGGAGAACCCCAGTCCCACCCCGACGTCACGGAGAGCTCGTCTGGAAAGACTGGGCCTTTCCAGTTGACAGAGACATTTGTCTGCAGGGATGCTGTCAATATGTTTACGCTGTTGGCAGCCACCCGGGACACTCTTCTCAAGTATGCGATAAGACTTGGGTCCAACACTTTAGTGGACGAGCAGTACGTCGATATATTCAACCCCTTTGCATTATTTTCTAATCAATTCTGTTCTTTAGGTGGAAATACATTATTTGCGGACCCAAACATGCGACCTACAAAATCCAAGTATGTCTTTTTTACTTTGTGCGCATTGGAGGTCCATCTCAACGCGTGTATTGTTTCAGATCACCTACACCGCTTGCACCGTTCGCTCAACCAAATCTGACCCTCACAAACCTGTGGCGTTGGATAAAGTTACATGCGTTCCAGGATGCATGACCATCCTACAGAGGAACCACGACTGAGCCATCATCCCCCTCCCCTAAAAACGACGAAACGACTTGCACCCCACCACCTTCATTGCCTCCTTGTTCTCGATTTCGTTTTGCTCCCACGCCACATTTCACCTCCTTCGCCTCAAAATCGCCCTGTACCACCACCGTCGACTACTAATCGCCAAACCTAAATAGTATATTTCAAGGACTGTCATCTTGCTCCTGGCTCATTTGTACCATTACCAACAGAATACCTATCATATGTACACGGTTCATACCCGCCTAGTCTCGTTCGCATACCAAACTTAGTACACTAGCTCACCAGGAACTCTCGTCGAATCCTCGGACTCATTACAGCTCTCGAGAAACTTTCTTGCAGATTGCTTACACAGTTGCACCTATGATTGCAATGTGATACCTCTCATTTACTATCTGCCACGCTGTCCTTCTCCATCGGAGACGTTGCCTCGAGGATGATCATAATGAGATGGAGTGACGACACGGTAACCATGGATAGTCCGAGTGACGTCAGACGACGCTGCTAAATTTAGGCAAAAAGCTTGTGGACTGCTCAACTCAAAAGGCACCAGCCTGAGTGCCTTCAGGAAGAGTATATCAACGTTGACGAAGTAAAAGGATCCATTGGATTTTATATAACGCGTCATGCCGTTGTTCGATATCATATCCTACCCCACAACCATCCGACTAATATTCAAGACCATCTCATCCACATTTTATGCCATCCGAAAATTCTTCCAGAAACGGCACCCAACCGATCTAGCATGGGCGACACCTTCTTCGAAGGACACCTCTCTATCCTTCACCTCATTTTTATTTCCTACTACATCCTCAAGCAGGAAGGGCATGGCCGAGCGCCTTTGAGTTGAAGGACTATGACATGGTATTCGGGGATGCGTATGTATGGCAGTCGCGACGTGACGGAATACATCGAAATAACGGATGAGCTATGTCTGTAAGAGACAGAGCTTGAGTAAAATGGCCGGTACTTCAAAAAGGTGTTGCATATGTCCTCCGTAAGCCACGAGTAACCTGTGGAAAGGTTTCAGGAAAGATTACTGACATTTCCCGACAACATGAATATCCATTGTATACTCTGAGCCGTCGGTATCAATAGTTCGGACAAACTTCGTCGATCCCAGGCAATAAGATGTCTATATTCCGATTAGTGGTTAGTAACCTAGGAGGGGCTGTGATAACTTGCAATATTCACCTCATGTAGACGCATCAAAAGAGTATCCGCAAACAAAAATCCAGCTGAGGGTATCAGGAAACACGCCCGAGCACAGCTAGCGTAATGCCTTTCTCGGTCCCAGATTACTGCAATCACAAGTCTGGGTGCCCTCAGACCCTCACGCGCATGAGGAAACTTGTTTCCCTACTACGATGTCGTCGAGGATAACAGAGTAGACGTTTGTGATCGGCTTCTGGAACTTCTCCACCAGTATCCTAGCACGACTGCGAGATGATGAGGGTAGAAAGTGCAGAGCAATCGAGCACTTCGATAGACTTCGATATGATGATGTGCTGAAGCTGTCCACCGCCTGTTCAGAACTCTGCACAGCCATCAAGAGTCATGGGTGAGCTTATCTCCACCTTTGACAGTCGACGGCATATGACTCGCGGGAACGGCCTAGACCCTTGACAAGATACATTGCCAGTGTGTAGCATAAAAGTATAGATACGTACAGCATACAAGCCGAATACGAAAACAAGGATAGCGAGGTCCGCGATGCTGATATTTGACATCCAATGAGGGTAAAATGCGAAGGGACTGATAAATTAACGTCCAATTGAAAAGAAAAGGATGACATCCACGAATGGCCATAGGAGATGCGATAGGTGCCCAACAAGATGCCGATACGAGGAGATTTGATGTTTCCGCGATGTGAAAGGATGGAAGAATGGGCGATAGATAGACGGCGCAGCATGAAGGCGATCTACTTGAGAAGCTTAGATACGCTGCACGTGTTTCTCTACTCTGAAAAGGCAGTCAATACCTAAATCGAAATAGTCATTCACAAACCAGTCACCTGTTGAAATGTTCATTGGACACATCACCCTTGTCTCAGTCATCATACGCAGGTGGAGGAATTGAGAGGTCTTCATGCGAATGCGGTGACGGCGCATTTTGAATATCAATATGCAAACGCTGGATTTCCGCCTTGAGATCGCTGATCTCCCTCTGTAGCGGTTCGACCCGATCCGATGACTGTTGCAACTGCGTGATCTGCTGGCGCATCTCGCGAAGGCGCGCCTTCAACGCGTCGTTCTCGTGTGTGACATCGCGCAAGACCCTCTGCAGCTCATTATCCTCGCTGGACATCTGAAGCTGCTTCGTAAATTGTTCCAGCTCCTGTACATTAGCCGAAAGTCGCTGGTTCTCTCGTCGGAGGTCGTCGTTTACGGTGTAATCGCTGTTGGGCGATAATAAGAGATGAGTCGTGGACCGTTGAATCTGCCGCAGACGTCGTTTGAGTTCCTCGTTCTCCCTAGTGACATCTCCCATCAAGATCTCCAGCTCGCGAACATTCGTAGTCGAACTCGATGAGTGGCTTTGACTGAAAGACCGCTCCATCTCCTGTGCGCGGCTTCGCAGATGCTCGTTATCTTCCCCCAGAAGCTCGATCTTCCTCTTCAAGCCATCAGCTTCTTCCGATGCCCGGAGAGAAGCAGCATCAGCAGCTTCCCGCGCTTCCCGGAGCCGAACCCTGAGGTCCTTATTCTCCTGCGTCGATGCTTCCATCCTTCTCGAAGATTCAGCAAGCTGAGTAGATCGGGATTGTTCCAAATCTGCAATGCGATGCGTCAATTCCTTGTTCTGTCGCGTCAGGTCCTCGACTAGAGGATGCCTCTCGTTCGCCTGCAGCAGAAGAGAAGTCAACTGCTCCATTTCTAGAATCTTTCCAGAAAGAGACTCGTTCTCGCGCCTGAGGGCCTCAGCGTCGATCTGGGCTTCACGCTGTTGCTCGCTTTTTGCGACTAGTGCCTCTATTTTGGCTGTCAGCACGCGATTTTCACCTTCCAATTGTGCGTATTGGTCCAAAGCCACGGCGGATGGGTGTTGATCGTCAAAGGGATCAGTTTCAGGAGAAGAACGGACGCCATTCGGGACAGGCTCTGCGTAGCGTGAACATTGGTTTAGGATCATCATGAGATGTGATTTAAGTCACGCACTCGAGAAAGAGGCACGGGGTACGACGTGTGGCGAGATAGGCTTGGGAGGAAGGGGTGGCCCTTGAAGAACTCGCGCATCACGGGGAAGTCTAACAGGTGTTACCGGAGCGAGCGAGCTAACTGAATGCCTTGGGGGCACTGGGGTCTTATCATGGCTGCCAGGCCTCAACGAAGGTGGAATTAAAGTCAAGGGAAGTGTGAAGGGCAATTCAATGCCAGACAACCGCCGCTGTATCAGGTGCATAGCTATGGCAAATCCATCTCGGGTTAGACGATTATCATTATTGAAATCTGCGAGATCCCTTCCTGTTGATATCAGTGAACTGCGTCGGGAGACATGGCTTTCTTTATGCATACCAGATATGAGCTAAGTCTTCGGGTGGCAGCCTATACCTCAGCATAAACTTCGCTGCCACATCACCTTCAACGAAACCGTGTTTCCGTGGATCAAGAACGTCGAAACTTTCGTCAGCGATTGCTTTCTCGGCGGGGCTGACATCCCACTCGTCTTGGTTTGGAATGTATTCGTGGAGCTCGTAAGGTGCACTATCTGGTAGAGGTAGAGGAATGGCGGGCAGAGAAGACGGAAGAGATGGAACCACCGAACGTGCAGCAGGTTGGACAGTCAAGATGTGAGGAGAGCTGACTGAGCTATCTGAGAGTATGGGTGAGGTTACTGGTGTAGGAATAGCATCGACGCCTGTAGTTGTGCCAAAGATCTGTTCATAGATTTCATCCGGGATAGATTCAGGTATCGAGGTCAAGCGGCCTTGCAGAGCAGCTTGTATTAGGTACATTCCCAAAGCAAAGTCGTTGCCATCCAGGGCCCCTCGCTTCTGGGTATCAGCATGATTCCTGGTTTCGAGTAAACGATTCCATTATGTTCTTTGAAATATGCACATACCAGATCTGCCACAGATCTTCGGGAGATAAACCTGACTTGAGGAAAAAGTCTCTGACCTTCTCACCTGCAGTAAATGAGGCTTTGACGTACACAAGAAATTGAAGGTTCAAAATTACCATTAAGGAGGCCATCGATGGGCCCACAATCTATGAACACATTTCGGAACGCGTCTCGATCACGCTGCGTGAATGGAGGAAATTGTGGAGTGAGAGGTATCGCAGGGGTGTAAGTGTTATTGGTGTCCGTTATTCCTTTTATGTTCGGCAATGGACCAGCTGAGATAATAGTTTGAATTGCCCTGAGTGCTGCTGGAGAACTATGATCCTACGTACGTGTGTTGACGAGGCCAGGATCTACCGTCTTTCCGCTCTGTGCCCATCCTATGAGTCGAATCGCAATGACAACACCTTTTTCCGTGAGATTTCCAGTTCTGTCCTCATCCGCGATGTTCCATATGCTGCTGAGGACGATCGGTGAGAGGTCCACACTGGTCGAGAATAATTCGACTGCGGCATCTCCACTGATTACTCCTGGCCTTGAACAGCCAGCGCGGCTGTAAATCCGATCCACAAGCGCTAGTTCTTCCTCAGACGGGACAAAACCGACGGACATACACGAGATATTGGGACAAGCGAGCGGGCTTGGGCTGCAGTCATTCAGCGAGGACACAAGAGACTCTTAAACATTGTGGCATCTGCCAAGTGTGCGCAGCGGCATGCAGTGTTTGGCAACAGCCTCAATTCCTAAACTGGCGGGTTCGGCCAAGGATCTAATCAAAAGCCATAAACGGAAGTTCGCTGATCGATTTCAGAACGTCAACCTCCTCACTCAGTACTCAACCACCACCCACTGGGAGGTGGTTCTGGCCCTCAAAGCACCTCTCAAATACAATCTCCAAATTCATTCTTCCTTCTAGAAATCAGCGGCTCTACTTGTTAGACGAACAAAATATCAATCTCCGAGAGTAAGCCCCTGCTTCATGTGTCGTAAGTTCGAATGAAAGATAATTTCTGGCACATTGTATTGAACGCGTACTCTTGGACAGCTGGCTACATATAATCTCAATGTACTGAATTTAAAGAGAAAGAAAAAGAAAACTACATAGATTGGGATTCCTCTAAATCTCCTCCCGGCGACCCTGGTTCCTGACTCGGGTGACACCGAGAGCGGGTTTGTTGTGTCCTGTCTCTTTCATAGACGCCCACCCGCCCTCGACTGTGACACTCTGAAGAAAAATACAAGGTTTTCATGCAGGTAATAAATACAGTTATTTGCTTTCCATGGTATACAGTGCTGATATGAAGGGTTGTACAGTGCTGACGTGAATGGTGAATGAGTGATTGGATGTGACGGAAGGGCGTGATGGTCGTTAATGCTCATGGGCGAGGTAGTCGACCTGGTGAACCTCATTCTTCGAAAGTGATGAACTCCTCAAAAAGGCGGTCATCGTCTTCGGAAGAAACGTTCATATGAAAATCGTATCCTGACAGAGGATCGTATTCTCCAATATCACCACCCGACTGGCGACGGATGACGACTTCATCCTCCGCAGGAACTATGGGTTGCGAGGACAGCACCATCAGCGAGTAGAACTGGGGTGACGGTGGGTGAGAATAGCGATTTTGGGGAGTGACGTCGGAGCTGGCGACATCGAGAGTACTATCGATGTTCGATTCGGGAGGTGTTGTCGCTTGAGGTAAGTAGCTTCCCATCATCATAGGCATCATGCAGCTTGACTTTGGGCCAAAAGGTTCATCGATGATGTGGTAGCTGCGCGGCCTGAGCGACATTTCTAACTTTTCTTCCTGTCATCGGAGCCGACGTTAGTTGTGGACAATTAACGAGGACTGAGGAAACAAACACGCCTTTTCGGGCTTGGTGGAGGGCGACAACTCCAAAGGAGGGATGTCGTCTGTGGGGACAAACGTCCAGTCTTTGGAAAACACTGGCTCGGTGGGAAGTTTGGTGAGATCGAGCATTGGCTCCGGGGTAGCCGATGGGGAGGATTCCAATTTCAGCAGGGCAGGAGCTGCAATCTCAGCAGGTTGGGCAGGAGTGGACTCGCGCGAAGAAAACGAGAGCGGGGTAGAGGGTGAACGGCGCTCGTTCTTCACTCGGGGGGCGACCACCTTTTTCGGAGCGGCAGGAGTCTTCACCTTTCGAGGGGCCTTCCGTTTCCCCGCATGACTTTTCGAGCCAGGCGTGTACGTGTAGTTGGGGAACTTCTCCTGGTGGTCGCGCTTCTCCTTCTCCGCTAGGAGGATAAATGGCTGTTTCTCCTCCTTGTTCAACGCCTTCCAGGCTTTCCCAGCCCTGATGCTGATCTGGTTCTGATCATGGCCGGGTGACGTTTTGCAAACATGGGAGCGGTAGATGATGAACGCGTTCCTTGGTCGAGGAACATGATCAGCGTCTCCGCGACGAGAGGGCTTGCTCATCCGGACAACTGGTCGGGCGCCGAAATCTGCATCGGCTGATGGAGGCGTGGCTGAGGTTCTGGATGAGTGAGGTGAAGAGGCGTCGTTGTGCGAAGATGTGGTCAACATTGGACCTGGGATTGTTTCCCAACCTTGGTCTGAGCGATTGCATGTCAGTGCCACTCGACGCGCCAACGATGGGGAAGAACACTACGCACCGTCGTAAAAGATGGGTACCTGCTTCCAGATTCTTCCAGAGGATCGGCATTTGACGTTGCGAAATGCGGGCATCGTGTGCGTACGACAGGGCACTCGAGGATGAGACGACGTTGGATGAAGTTCGATGGAACGGTCGTGGAATTGGCTCCTGCCATCTCGTCTTTTTGAAGCAGAAGTCCTGCCTGCCACAATCTTCCTATTCAAGACCGTAGGATATCTACCCCCCGCTAATATCACCTCGTGTATGCCTCGAGGTTTTCCTGAACTTGTGTGAATTCTCAAGAACCACCGAAGGGGGATACCTTGATCAAATCTCGATTGAATCTCAGCCTCTGTTACCTTTTCCTGGCCTTAGATCTACGGCTCTGCCATGGACTTGCGCACGGAACAGTGGTATGAATCACAATTTGGCAGAGCTCACTGTCGTCAACATCTCAACAAGCCGTCGGAACGTGCCACATCTTGAAGAAATCGCCCCCGCGATCTATAGTAATCGCGATTCATGAAAATGACTCCCAAAACCAAGTCATAATGATTCGAGGTGCACCATAGGATAACGGCGCTTTAGCTTCGACGCTCATACCCATGAAAAGCCTTGAGATTCAGGATGGAGATACTGTAATAATGCTTTGACATTGTTTTATAGGTACGTAACCAGGTCAGAAGGACTCCAATGTGCTTGTCAGAGACGGTGTGCCTTCATGCGTGATAGTGAAGGTACTGCCCACTAGACATACAAAGAGAAGTTCAAGTCCGAGATCATCGATCAGTGCTGAGTCAGACGGAAGCTAATTCATTGAGGGGTAAGCACGAGTTGTCGTAAACGCCTGCAGGCCGGCGATTGACGCGCGATACGAAGGCTTTGCCCACAGGTGCAGGAACGGGTAATATTTCTTGATGGTCCGTCGAGGAAAGGCCATTGAGCAGATCACGCTAGCCACTTGAGCAGATCGGGAGAAGCGAGACCAAAGATTGACATGGATCGCGTGCAGTCTCCCTCCTGAGCCCGTCACACATTGCACACCAATATCAATAACACTTTAGAGAGACAGTATGCATCCTGGTAAACGGAGAATATGATTGCATAAGTAGCGCCACTGAGAACGGCCTCGTTTGCGAAAGAAATGAGAGCTCCATATGTAGCTCCTGGCAGACTGTTTTGGCGCAAAGAGATGACCAGTCCAAGAACGAACCAACTTGGAGGAGGCAATTATGAAGACCCTTACTAGAGACTGTGAAACCATGAACTTGGACACTCACTATTGGCAATGGCCGAATAATCGGTGGGAGGTCGTCGAGCGCAGTGTCAAATGCCACTTGCCGTAATTCATTCAAATTCATTGAGCTTGGGACCCACTGGTACTAGTAAGTTTCGGTTGTTTTCTCGACTTCGTATATATTTGTGAAGAGGCCGCGGAACAGACCTTTGCCAGCGAAGTGCATCGGATGGGTTGTAAGTGGACTTCTTTCGGGATTACGCTGTTGGTGTATGGCAGTTACACTTTCAGAGGGCCGTCACTCAGTGCGATCGGACTTGTCGTGGAGTTTGACACAAGTGTATCGCCTTACGTAACGCCATTTTGTGAAACTGTTCACCACTCTTGTCACCCGGTCAGACCTCCTTTCATGGCTGACGATCTCCAGGATGAGCACACTGTCCTCAAGGCTACCTCTGACGATGAAAAGGCAGCCGAAAGCCCGAAGGTCAACGGTGACAGCACTATGGCGAACGGATTGAAGCACGAGCGTACGCGTTCAGATCCAGATGCTCAGGAGATGGTAATTGCGTCTCTGCGGTCTCAGATACAGGATCTATTCGCCCAGGTCACCGAACTGAACAACAAGCTTGTCAAATCGTACGACAGGGTATCGGACTTAGAAGATGACCTTCATGTCGCATCATCAACTTTACGATCATCGACACTAAAAATCTCACAGTTAGAGTTGGAGCGTACTCAACACCTTTCCGCCCTGAATACAGGACTACTAGTCGAAAAATCTCACGTCACTGCTGAACTCAATCGCCTGATGGAAAAGGCCACCGAGGAGGCAGCACAGCGAGGACAAGCCGAAAGCGCTCGTGCTGACATCGAGAAGGATTTGGACGACCTTAGCGCTACATTATTTGGACAGGCAAATTCCATGGTAGCGGAAGCGCGATATGCTCAACATCTCAGCGAACAAAAGGTTGTTGAGGCGCAACGGGCTTTGAAGGGCGCGGAGGAGGCTGTCGGAATGATGCAACATCAAATGCAGGCATTACAGGGAGAGAAGGAGGATGCAGAACGAAAGGCTGAGGAGGCGCAAGTAACTATGGGTCGGGGCAAATGGGTGGAGAGGCGTGATAGCGCCAGCAGCATAACTCGTTCAATACGCCTGTTGAGCTCGCATCTTCCCTATCAAGAGTTTCTCCTTTTCGTTGCCCATTTACGTTCTGTGCATCCGTCGTCTCCTCAGCCCCCCGCCATCACTACATTACTACCATTACCGTTCCTTGCAAGGCTGCTCAATGAGGATTCGTCAGTCCCTTTCCTTCATCCGTTGGCGCAGTTCTGATTTCTCCTCTATTTCCAGGGAACCGACTGTACGCCTTGATCTAGCGCCCTCCCTGAACTGGCTTTCCAGGCGCTCGGTGCTTTCTGCGATCCATAATGGACAGTTAATCATCGAGCCAATGTCTTCAATGGCACTCCTACAAGAATCGTCATCGTATTCGACGTCTACAACCATCCCTGGCCTCAATAGCAGCAGCAATAATATTTCCTGCGCTCTTTGCGGAACACCCATATTTTCGTCACCAGAACTCAGTTCAAACCACCGGTCACAACCACCCGCTATGTCACACAACAATTCAGGTACCAGCTCACTTTCATGGTCAACCGCCTTATTCAAGAAACCGTCTCATGCCATGAGCAACTCAAACTCGTCTAACAACTCACAGCCGTCGAGCCCTCATGCAACGCAGCCATATCCACCCCAAGTCCACATTTTCCGCCTCGCCTCATCCTCGTCAACGATATCGTCTATTCCGATCCCCTCTCTTCCAAGAACAGGGGTATCAGGATCGTCATCATCTACGCCGCCTCACCATTCTGATCACCACACTTCTATTAGCTACACATCTAGCCCTGCTCCACCATCTACAATTTACCCCCTTTGCTCAAATAGCTGGTGCCTCTCTCGCCTCCGCACAACATGTACCCTATGGGCCTTCGTACGCACGGGGATCGTCGAGAAGGTATGGGAAGAAGAGGTACCCAACCTCCCCCCAGCTACAATCGCTTCGTCGTCCAACACGGAAAAACCACCCATCCCCCCCAGACGGAGGGGCCTCTGGGGAATGGCGAGCGCATTGGGTGAGCGCGCAACCAGTTGGGGCGAAGGGGATAAGGAGAAAGCGAAAAGGACAGCGCAGCCACAGTCAGCACCCATGTTAGAGCCAAAACCCGCTCCCGATCACAGACGACTTCCTCCCCCGCCACCTACCCATCCCATAGTCACTGCTGGACATGCACCTGTCAGGCATTCCGTGCCACCGCCTCTGCCAAAACGAAGTGATGTCCGGCGGCAACCCAGTCCGACAACAGAGAAATCGCTGCCTGAAGTCAGTGCTTCCGCGGAACCTGCAGCAGCAACATCCCCTACAGTGCATCCTCCCCTGCCACAGCGGCCGCCACGCCGCTCCATTACGCCTGCGAATGTTCCTCTCCCGCAATCCCGCCCTCACACTCCACCTGTCATCGCGCCAGGTGCGTCCCCCGTTGTGCCTGGTGCAGCTCCTCCCCCTCTCCCGCGACGTGCGGCCGCGCGTGCACCACGTCAGCTAGCCGATGGTGGCTCGCGACCTGCTACTCCTGTCAAAGCTCTTGAAGTGACCGAGGCTCCCACAAGTGCCACCCAGGCGGCTGCCACAGAGGGTACTAAAGAAGCATCTGTTGCGAAGCCGGAGGATACTAACACGAGTGATGGAGATAAACCGAAGGATGAAGTCAAGGCTTCCGATGTGGGTGTGTCAGCTGGCGACTCAGTACCTTCGGACGATAAGAATGCGGGCGAGGAGGCGAATAAGACAGCGCCTGAGGCAGCTGTCGCCACTGCTCCGCCGTCAGACGACACCGTGGGCGGTGGTGAGACAAAAGCCGATTCAAAGGATGTGGATGCCAACGGCGCGGAGGATACTGCCGGTGCTGCAGATGCGGAAAAGAAGGATGTGAAGGAACTGGTTATGGAGAAAGAGGAGGTAATTGATGCAGTGGAGCCTACTGCGGGAGGCGCTGAGGAGGTTAAGGAGACCAAATCTGACGGATCAGACAAGGGCGAGGAGGAAGAAAAGGGGGTAGGCGACAGGATAGTGGTGGCATCTGCGCCGGAGAAGGAGATCACGGTGGAGGAGGGGACAGAGACCAAAACTTACGACGGGAAGCAGACACGACCTGATGATGAGAGGGCGACGAAACTTGGTGACGATAAGGAGACGAATTCTGACCACAACGGGGAAGTCTACATCGGAGACGCGACATGGGAGGAGAGGACGTGGAAGGAAATTGTGAGGCTGAGGGAAGAGATGTTCTGGGCACGGATTGGTGGTTTGAGACAGTGAGAGCTTCTGTCTTCCCCTGTCTACGAGACGTTGTGCAAAGGACTTCCGGACCAACCTACCTAACTGTATCGGCCTTCCACATTTCATTCATTTCAACCTTGCATAACATTATTTATACTTTTGATACCCCCACGTCCAGAACGTAGACCCAATCATGTCTCCATTGCCACCATCACAAGATAATTTATGTATTCCTTTCCTTCGTCCTTCCAGATTATACATGCTCTTCGTTTACATTCCTGCGGAAATACTTCCACCTATCCTCAAGCTTCTCAACTTGTTCATGCTTTCTCCATCCATTGAGTGTGTCGCCTTACAAGTTCCGCCACGATGTCCTCCTCGATTTCCTTGATCTGGTTTGTTGTATGGGGAACAGAAGGGGGAGGAATTGGGATTCGCAGCCAGGTTTCGACAAAGGTGTCGGGAGGCGGATTTTCTGGGTCGTAGTCCGCAGCTGGCGTCGGCGTTGCGTCAACTTTGATCCCAGGTGGGAGGGGTGGCAGCGGCTTGCGGGACACGAATACGACCTCGAACTTTCGTCGATGGAGGTCGTTGCCGATGACAACCTGATGCCCGTACCGTTCCAGTGCGACTCGTGCTTTAGGGATAAGCAGATCTCCATCCGTTTCGAGCTATTGTGGCAGAAGGTCTGTTAGGCTCCGGCATCAGGTATCTTTCTGGTAGACTAGCTTACCTTGAACGAAACGATGAATCCGTCCGGCGTCCATTCGTCCACCATTGGTTTAAGGATCTTCGGCACTTGATCCATCTCGATATGGAGACTACCCTTCCCGGATTGGATTTTATGTATTGACTGGGATCGACGTTAAATTACAGCTTTAAAGATGATAAATGCAAGGCTTACCATTTTCTGCCTTGGAAGGAAGAAATCGCTAACAGCGGCGGCAAGATAGTATAGCGCCTTTCGACCAATCACAGCAAGCTCTTGACTGATTGCCCGGAGAAGCCAAAGATAATCATCGACTGTTACGAAAGTTATGGTGTGGAGGGTGCCGGCTGCGTGCACGGATTTGTATGCAGTCAGGACTTGCAGCAAGTCCGCTCGTTTCTCATGCGCGACGCAGATCTCTGGAGGGGATGTGGTGCCATCTCTGGATGGTTCAATCTCCAAGAAATCGAGAAAAGGGTTTGTGGAGTGCGAGTAGTGCCTACTGAAGGGCTGCAGGCTGAATTGACGGTGCATGAATATGACAGCATATCCTGCTTGCAGAAAGTATTCCGCAGAAGTTGCGCCTCGCGTTCCTATGAAAGGATGCAAGATGCTTCAATGCCTTGGTGATAAGGAAAAATCGGGAAACGTACCAGCACTGAAATTGTCCAAGAAACGGACACTAGATTGGCGGAACAATGGTTAACCATGTTTTCCGGACTTGCTACAGCTGAGCAAGCTCACACATTGAGCTCCAAGGGTACGGTTGTACCTCCACTCTAAGGTTCGAAGGTTGCTCGTTAGAGAAATTCTTCAGCACGTAGATCGTCTTACCGTCACTAATACGACATTCCGACCTGCTTTAGCTTGTCTGGCGATAAATCCCCTAACGCCTTGTATGTCATGCTCGAGGTTAGCGGGTGGAGGCTGGGTCGCAAAATACTCCTCAGCGGAGAAAAACGTTCCCGTCTCCGTTGTCGACATTACAGAATCGGGGTGTTGGAAAAGCCCAGCTATCCGCCTGCGAGCACACTAAGTAGTAAAGAGAACGACAGGGAGGACCCAGGTAGGGCGTTGGTGCTTAGGTGCTAGCGTCGATTGGTGGTCGTGTGGAACGATGTTAGTCACGGAGTCCCTTGTGATCTTTATCTCCTTCAAAATGCTCCGTCCACGAAGACCAGCAACAACGGCGCTAAAGTCAAAACTGTCCCTATATACCTAAATCTACAGATGCAGGCAATAACAAGATTCTGACACAGCTGGGAGGTCCTCCCGGATCAAATGTTAAAAGTGAGTGCCTGCGACCTATCCCCAACGATTCACATTGACAAACGCACAATGGACAGCCGTCATGGCATATTTCATGAGCGTGCCAGAACATTCGGGTACCTGGCTTATAGAGTTCTTTTCCAGGTGGGCCTATCTCAGGTCGCTAACGAACGCCGTCGATGTCGGCCCAATCGGTGCAGGATTCTTGGAGGTTATTGTTAGTAGGTGACGGCGGTGTGGGCAAAACGTCACTTGCTCATCGAGTGAGTTTTCTCTCTTCGAATCATCCGACGTGAAGCCTAAATAATAATGCTGGCCCGTCTCCAGTTTACCAGGGGCGTCTTCGGTGAGTCATATTCTGTTAAAGAGTGCATGTAGCTCTGACCATGAACATAGAGGTTCGTTCATTATAATCCAAGGCGGCCATGGGAGGCGAAATAACAAGTCGTATTGGTTCAGGATAGATACGATTCCTCTCCGAAAGAGGCTCACGACAGGAATGTCATTCTTGATGATTTGCCATTCAGGATATCACCACTAGATACTTGGGTCAACCAAGGTGCGCTACTGGTGTCAGGATAAATATGAATACGTCTCATGGACATGGAAAGCACAGCTGATTATGATGCAATTCAAAACATCATTCGGTTCGTTCGTTTCGGAAAAACATGGCTCGAGCTAACATCTGAGTAGGGAGGGGCACGCATTCATCCTCGTTTATTCTATAACAAGGCGGTATACCTACCAAGACGTGGTCAACCACTACAAAACAGTTCGTCGAGTGAAAGGGCAGCCAAACGTCGTCTTCGCTCTGGTCGGGAACAAATGTGACCTGAAGTCTGATAGAGAGGTCTCCTCTGAAGAAGGTGCAGCACTGGCCCAAGAGTTGGACTGTCAATTCTTCGAGACTTCATCTAAAACGGGACAAATTGTCGAGTTTCTCATTGCCAGATTGGTTCAAAATCTACAGCTCGAAAGGCCGCGCACAGTTCCTTGGTTTCGGGTGCTTTTTTGTTGTACGTAAAGGAAATTTCGATCTAATACTCGTTGGGTCCATTTATGAATGGAGTTCGGTATGTTAGCCCTGTTTAACATTTTCCATGCCTCTGAATGGTACTTGACAGGATCGACAAGCTGAGGCCGATGACTGTCACGCCACATGGTGATCATCGCCATGGCCGTGGCGACACGAGGCAATTGAAAATCTAAAATAAAATGATGGGGGCCATTCGGTCTCCGGGGGCCCTACCATGCTGACCTTGCCACCGACCTAACCGCTTCGCCCTCGACATCAACAAAAGCGCGCGCCAAATGGTGCCAGTTGAACCCCTTCCTTCATTGCTGCTCCAACTGCGAACGTATCTACGACTGCACGCTCGTCACAAATATGTTCCAAAATATGTTCCAACATGAAGACGAACGAGGCACAGATTCGCGTCAAGATAACGTTAACCAATGGGGTGGATACCCACAAGAAAGTGGGTGGGGAGGCAGGTCTGGATGGAGTCCGGTTGACGATCACCAAGAACGCGATGGAAGTGGTGGGCAACGCCATCCTGATGTTATCATTGCCAGGGGCATGCGGGCCAGGGAGCGCACATTTGTTGCCAATGCCGATCATGGTCAGGCTGCTGTCTCGTCGACGTCAAGATGGAACCGTCCTACTGGAAACAACTACGCTTCCACTCCTCCAATTCCCCGTCCGCCAATTAACGTTGTTCCAATACCTTCCAGTGACCCACACTCCCACCGTACTTCGACGCCGATTCCCCCCCCCATTCCTCTTAATCCAGGAGCATACCATTCCGGACGCGTGTCCCCAATTATTCCGCTTCCGGGTCAATACCCGTACACTCGACATAACAATTACATCGAAGTTCCTTCAGCACCGCCAAGACGTCCTTCCGGACATACACCATTCGTCCCTCAGCGTGTTGCTTTCTCTTCTAACCCGGAACCAGTTGTTTATCCGCCCGCGCCTATAATCCCTGATTTTAACCCTTCCCCGCGATTTGATGGCCATGGCCATTCAGTATCCTACCCTCCATTCAGAGGTCCGAGTCCTGGGATCTCAGACTCTTATCTTAATACGCAGCCTCCATATCCTCATACCACGCGCATGCATACACCATTTGCATCTCACCAAACACCCATTGTCGTTCCAGATGGCAATGGTCCTGGTCGCCGTACTTCTGTGGATTCCTTCAGGACAATGAGAACGTCGTCAGATAATGAAAATATGCAAGAATCGACATATGTCGCAGTCGATCCATACAGACCAAGCGGAACCATCACAGGTCCGGAAGTCTCGCTACCAGTCACACAAAAATATGATGACTGGGGAAACCCCCTTGTGTCCACGCCACCTCACGTCGTCTATCCATATTCTCGCCGCAGGGCTGTCGCCATGGCGCTGCTCGTCGACAGCGTGACTATCTCGACCACATTCCTCTTCAATACTCTGCCCCGCCAGCTTTACCTCCATTTCCTTCTTCGGCTGCCATCTCTGTACTGGTCCCGTGTTGCCCGAATCTTTGAAGAGGCTGAGTTAGCCGTGCCAGAGATAAAGAAAATAGCAGTTTCTAATGTACGCCGTGGGATGAACCCCATGGCTATGCAAAGTGTTTGGGTGAATCCAGCACGGGGTGGTGACCTGAAGACTGCATGGGACGCGTTTATTGATTCCTTGGTAAGGGAATGGAAGACGTTAAATATCGTATCTGTTCTGCTACTCTCGTAAGTATCCATTCATCATGGTTTTATTTCTTATTCTGTCATCATTGAAATCTTTTCTTTCTCTTCCAAGCGCCATCTTGACAATTCTTCAAATTGAAAGCGCTGCCGCAGACCCCATAACGCGAAATGCTGCCATTTTCTCGCTCCTTTGTGCGCTCATGAGCCTGTTGTATGGCTGCATATATATCATTCGCTTCTCGAGCATGAAGAGGATCTACAAGGCAGCTGAATGGGCACAGGTGCGGTTACCACGTTACACTTATTCTTCCGGTTGTCGTAATAATAGTATGGTTCTCTTACAGGAAGCTCAAAAAACCAAAACGTTCATTTGGTGGAATGTCTGGGTGCTTCTTGCCATGCCAGCGGCTTGGCTGGCCTGGTAAGTAATTAGTCGACTGTCTTGATACCTGTCTTCCAGTGCTAATTCCATGCTAGGTCACTTATTCTTTACATTACATGCATAATGGCGTTCGTATGGCGCACGGGAACGACCGGCCAGGACAGTGTCCTAGTCTTAACACCCTATGCTCAACGCGCCATCCGTATCTCCATCTCCGCTGTTCTCGGCCTCGGTGTCCTTTACTTTGTTCTGATCATGAACACTTTGCGGAGGTACGGAGATGCCATGGACAGGTCATTTAAGGCCAGGGTTGAGCGATGGGTTAAAGAGAAAGAGCTTGAGAGAGAGAAGTGGACGCCCCATTATCCGGGAGCATATCCAACGTATTCACCACCCTTCATCTATTTTGCGCCCCATCTTCCCCAACCCAGACCTATGTCTCCTCAGTCGGAAGTGGAATCTCAGTATAACCGACGGGATTCGACACCAGCCTACCCATATCCGCCCAACTTCCACCCGATGCCACTTTACACTACATCCGAAACACCGTTTAAGGCTGTAAAGATCATGGATTTGAGCTTTCAGAGCGAGAACTCTTTCCCCATGCCCGATTTTCTGGTTAAACGCGATTTTAACATTGGAAAATGGGAGGAGTTTATATCTGTACGTTATCCGAGACTTCCTCCGCCATGGGTTTGGAATTAAAGTAGTGTCTTTCAGGAGCAATCATATATTTGGAAAGGACCGATACCTCTACATCAGAGAAAGCCATTCAACAAACTCTGGCCCTATCCGATTCGACCACAAGACTCTATCGCTGCTTCAGTCGAAGAATGGAATTTGAGGTACTTCGAGCGACGCGGAACGAATGTCCTTCTCTGTCGAGAGTACTCTACGCTTTTCCCGGATTCGCCATCGTTTGCCCTCTACCTCGTTGACTTCCAGCCATCGACAGATGGGTGGCCATTCCCTATTAAAGATCGTTTCGGACAGGTACCAGAGGGATTAGAACGCATTGACATATTCTACCAGTACAAAAGCGATCGTTCTACGCCGAGAACTCCTGGCATTATTTCAATTTTCCCTGATGAAGATCTGATTGTCCCCACAACCCCCGATCCACTGCCACCTGCCAGGCTAAGCACTATTTCGGAAGTCACTGAACAACCGTCACGAATAGGATCTTATGACGTGTGGACACGCTGGGAACCTGACCAAGTCCCACTCTCACCACCAGTATCGCCCATCACCACTCGCCGACCAGACTCTCTATCATCTAAGAGGAAAGCAGGCGACTCTGGCAAGGGAAAACGGCGCGCCTCTTCCGCGTCATCATCCAGCGACTCTTTCCAATCATTACCTCCTGACCGATCGAGGAGTCCTTCTCCACATACGGAGTCGATTCCCCAGTGGCAAATTCATCCAAATGAGCAAACAAGACGACCAGCATACGAAAGCAGTTTACGGCAGATACGAACCAAAGATATTATCAGTCCCGAACCCAAACCCGCCTCTAAAGGGCAATCCTTCCAGCCATCCGATACAGGTCGTGGTCGCGATCAAAAGCGAGGTTCACAGACAGGATGGCTGCCGAGCGAGATGCGAAATACAAGTCCTCTCGCGCGCGATACAAAAGCATCCGTGCATGTGTCAAGTCAGAGTCCTGCCATGACTTCTGATTCTGGTGTTTTTGAATTCCAAGGGCCGTGGACGAGGGATCATTTGTCGCTACGGACTTTGCTGGTCCCAGATGTTTCACAGGGTGCCTCAGGGTAAATTCGGGCTTGTATCTAATACTGTTCAGTGGTATGCGACAAACTGACACTACACAAGACCCGTATGAATCAGCCCTCTATGCACTCGTAGTAACTTGACAGAACTCCGGCCGTCGAACGGAATTCCGTTCTTGTTTGATCATGCTTGCAAACATCTCATATTTCATGCAAGACAAACACTTTACAAAAGAATCATTTTGAGGCTCAAAACCTAGATAGATCGACTTTTATCCATCCATGGAGCCTACGCTGGAGACTCCTCGAAGCCTTCCTCAAGATGGTTTGTCCCTGCCAAGTCCCTGCCGTCTGTGTTATGTTATGACATGGACTGGAACCTTCTGCGGATCGGAGTGGTTGTTCGATTGGTATTTCTCGATCCAGGGACAAGGGTCGACACCACCCTTACCTCCGGTTTCTGGAGGGTGCTATCCTTTCATGGAAGCCCCCCTTCGGACCTCTGCCGTGTGGCTGATGCCACAGTGTCACGCAGATCATGGGCGCATGGCGGCGGCATCGCGAGTCACGGTCCGCTCAATTTCGAGAGTCACTCGAGTCCTTTCCAAAATCTGATCATGAAAAGTTAGTAGAATATGCTTGATGGAATCGATAAGATAGGTATGAAAGTTGAAACCACGCTTTTCGGCAGTCACGTACACGGTGTGACTCATGACCTCGTGACCTGTTATTCTGATGTTTTTGTTTGGTGATGCTTGGACCTCCCTCCAAAACCATGCGAGCATTTCAAGAAGTCGCATATTGCAGCAGGAAAATTGCGCTGCAATCGTTCTCCTATCCACATCAACGAGCGGCTCGAACCTTCTGGCGTCCTACTGCGAGAAATCATAGTTCCTCGACTAGCTCACGCTTTAAAATTCTTTTCTTGGGGCGTGACGAGTTCTCATGTCATGTTCTCCGTGAACTCCATGCGGCACGAGGTCATTGCGTCTCGTGGAAACTCAGTTTGGAATAGGGCTCATATTGCTTGCGTTCCTCAGATGTTTGGAATGACCTTCTAATTGCAACCAATCCGGATGAAAAGACCGGTCGGCGTGGTTCACAACTCTCGGTTTGTGAGTAACAAACACGTCGTGCACTATGGTGATTCGGTCCGCAAGCACTGTTGATTGAGAAAATATGCCTAGCGCCACTGAAGACTCTAGGAGAATCTCTGAAGATACCTGTACACACAATACCCCACACAAAGCTTGAATTCAGACACTGGGAGGTTAATTTCCCTCTTTTCTGTCTCTTCATATTGCTAAAGCTAAACCACAGCCTCCACAACCATTTTTTATCACCCATCCCACTCCTCCACCGCCTAATCATGTGGTCATAACCGCTTCATTCGGGCGCATTCTTACGCCCACTGTTTTGAATATGTTCGCACCAACCAGGCGTTTGAACGTACACCCATCTCTTCTTCCTGCGTACCGAGGTCCCGCACCAATACAACACTCTATCATGAATGGCGATAAAGAAACAGGGGTCTGTGTCATTGAGATGCTAAAGTTCAGAGAGGGAATTGATGCGGGCGCGATATGGGGACGTTCCCGTGTGGCAAGTGATGTGATTCCCTGTGCTATACCTTGTGAAGTAATCATCCAACCAGCCAATCCATGAAGGTGCAATGTTCTCGGAACTGCGAGATACTCTAGGGTCTGTCGGAGGTAGGCTGCTGGTCTCCGTCCTCAGAGACATGCGTACTGGAAAGGTCAGCTTTCAGGCTTCAGCCCATTTTACAAGCTGATGCTCCATGTATAGGCAAAATCTGAACCGCAACCTCCTCTCGGAGAGTATTCTCATGCGTCGACGATCACAGCTGCCGATTCTGCCGTCAATTTCAGTTCCATGACAGCTGAAGCCATCGTGCGCCGTCATCGAGCAATTTCTCATCAGGTTGACCTTATTCTGGACCCAAATCTGAAACTTCAACTCACTCTATATTCTAGCGTCCCATAATAACATGTCTATCTACTCGGAAAACAGTGCAACTCCATTCGCCATACGTTCTTGACTCGGCCCCTGTCTCCCTTTCTGATGTTCCTGGAACAGCGACATTCCAGAAGTCTACCGGAACTCTGGTAATACGCTGTGTTGATGGCTCAGTCTTGAGCGTGCCGATGATGAAGCAGGAAGGTAAGGCTTTGATGGAAGCAAGAGACTGGTGGAACGGTACCAAGGGCCTAGGACTTGTTCATAATGGTGAACTCACCTTTTTGAATGAGTACTCTAGTGTCCTTCCCACGGGATCATAAATAAAACGAGGCGCCCGTTGCATTTGCTTATATGTCTGTGGCCATCGCTCCCGATGTAATCAAGTTGTCTTCGGCAGACTGCCTACAACTCTTGTTCTGCTCACTCCTCGCAGCGGCGACTCTTTTCAGCCTCGGTCAATCAACGAAACTCCCAGAGTATCTCTAGCTTTTCAGTCCACCTGGAAGGACGTGTCTACACGATAACGAGAAGTAGAGTCTATTTCGACAAGAGACATTCTATTATTCTAGATCCTAGCCCCTCCGAAGAACGCACGAGCTTCTGCTTGAGTCAGTGTCTCATCCACGCCGCTCGAGTCCACAATGACAGGCTGGAATGCAAGCATTCGTTAACAGTTTATCTTTCAATATGCAGGCATCTCACTCACAATGGATTCCAGGTGTTCATACCTGTTTACATCTGTAACAAGGACCTTGAGCGCAGGAAGGTTAGATGGGTGCACAGATCCGTCGTGATCGTCCTGCCGAAGGCCGTCATAAGTATACAGAAAGATTTAACTTGGCAAATCACCGACAGGGAGGGATATAGTTACACGAGTCCAAGCCGTGTTGAGCAGACCCGTGTAGGAGACGTCGCGTCTCGATTCAGGATCGAGGCGCAGGATAGCCGCAATCAATTCGCTGATGCAAAGTCCATGACTAGCAATAGCAAGATGTACACCATCCTCTTCAAGATGGGGGATGACACATTCCACGATGGCTTCTTCAGCTCGGCGTGCGAGATCCTCGAGGCTTTCACCTTCGGGGAACTTGAGATGGCGTTCCGGGAGGACAGGGAATACTTCATTATCAAAGAGGTCCTCTAGCTCTTGGCCTTCTGGGATGTCGATAACCCAAGGATGCCCTTCGGCGATACCGAAGTGCTGCTCGCGGAGTTTGGGGTGAGGCCTGAAGGGAGGCCCATGTGGTTGGGCTTCATGGACGGCTTTCCCAGTAGCGAATGCCCGACTCAAAGGCGAAGCATAGATGTAGTCGATCTTGGTGTTAGAGAACCAGGCGCCGACAGCTTGAGCTTGCTAGTTTTTGTTCCGTCAGAAACTCGACCTCTTGAAGTTCGTGATAATAGTAATTTACTTTGTTCCCTATGAACGGCGATAAACACTCAGCATGACTGAGAAAATAAAAATGAGAAGTTGTTGTCACCTAGTTCCGAAAGAGGCGCATCCTTCCAACCAGCCCAAATGCCAAGCTAAATACATCATTTATGGACATTAGCCAAGCTCGCAAGAATGGCTCCACGACTCACTGGGTTGTCTTCAGACTCTCCGTGGCGCATCTGTAAGGCAAATTAGCAACCAAGGCAAACCCTCCATGACGCATGTTATCTTACAAAGGTGACAGTAATCATATTTTGGGGTTGAAGAAACAGTTCGCAAAACCACGTCCGGAGTCGTTCGATGACCGTGCTTCATTTTAACTACATCGGCGTCGTCACGTGGGGCGCAAATGACTCGTGCTCGCCGCATTGCAAGGAAGTACCCAATGCCCATTGCCCACCGCCGGCCGGCAAGACTAAACTTGCGATGTGGTAATGCGTGGTGAGGGACGTACGCGACTGAACCCCGGTCCCCCAAGCAGAAGCCGTGCAATTACCAATTGTGAGAATCGTCGAGGGCAAGGGTCCTATGCAGAGAAAGGTTGGGTGAGTTGTGCGATACATATTACAGAACTTTGTTAAAGATTTATGGGAGACCAAGAGCCCGAATGCAGGTCATAAAGCATCATCACGAGTTTATGCCTTGAGTTTGAGGGATATGCAAGTCTGGTTGAGCAACCGGTCGAAGTGTTCTGAAAGCACCAAAAATGGAGACCAGAATGGTAGGTGCGCTGCACGAGGATTGAGTGCCAGGAACTCCACAAAAGTAACTTCAATGAATTCATTATTCGCAAGAAAACAAAATACGATCACCAGCCGATCAGAAAGACAGCAATACCCGAGGCTGCTACAGCCCAAGCCTCCCCATCGAAAAAGGGCAAAAAGCATAGGCACGGCTCTCAATCTCCAATGCCTGAACGAAACCTATTGAGAACTGAACGTGGAGAATTGAGCGAAAGCCTACATTTAAGGTGGTCAGATCACGATCTGTTCATATTCATGACAAGAGCTTCGAGTGAGCTCGGGAAATTTCCTATTCTTATACATATCGATATCCACCTTGTAATATCTGTCAAGTTCCTCTGGGGGGACAAATGTGATGAACATACTGGCAGGGACAATAGAACCCAAAAATATATCATGCTTAAATCAATTCCCTGACAACGGTATATGAATGGCATTGCAAGCCCTCTGCCTTGAAGCGCGAGAAGACGCGCTCCACAACGGATTCTGGGCCAGAATGCATCCGAGTAGATCCACTTCCCAGCGCGAACAAGTAGGAGAGCCGGTACAACATCGCAAGGATGATGAAATTAAGAAACTGCTCCTTGAGTCCGCAGGCTGCAGTCGCAAGTCTGCTAACAGACACATTTCAAGTAGATCGAATCTCGTATCCAATCATGCAAGTTACAGCCATGTATCCCTCGGTTTCAAAGCCAGATTCGTTATCGGACCGCGTTCCAAGACTGATTATCCAGGAGCGCAAGAGTATAAGGTATACGGGTCTATGGATCCGCGCAAGGTCATCGCGAATGGCTCAGAGAAGAGAAGAGAAGAGACAGGAGACTAGAGTCACACGCTCAGATTTGGGACCAAACTGAACAAATAAATGATCCTGAACCGCCTCATAACACCCCTGCTCAACGCCCGCTCTGCCTTTTATGTACGAGTCCGCAATGCCTGCGGCTTGGACCCAGCACCGTCATTCCATGTATAGTCCACGCAAAAGCTACTGCAATTCTCCGTTCATCATGCTTGCGCCCCGCGCGACAGTTGCTGCCCTTTGACACAGGGAATGCGCGCCATTTCAATCTCACTATGAAGCTAGACAGGAAGCATTGACCCATAAAAGGCAGATATATGTAAAGTGCGTATCCTGTTGTCGTTGTATTGCCATTAGGCCAACTTGTCGGCGCTTGGTCTCAGACAACGATATTGATAGCGCAATCTCGATCAGAAGAAAGCCTTTTATTATTGTGGGACCCGCAGGCAGCCACACAGCGTCTCTTCCGAACTTTTTAAACACAAAGGGGCACAGCATGATTGTCAGACAAGAAAATCAACCACACTCCTCCGATATGCACCTTTACCTATCCAGCGCTTCACCCATGAACACCGTCTTCAGGAATGAAGTTGGTCAAGCCTTGTACAGAGTTCGAACGCCATCAAGAGTATTTGGCAGAACGACGACGATATCTCGCATCGTCCCAAACAATACATCTACCCGGGCAGAAAAGTGCGGTCGTTATGAAATGCACGATGTGTTTGGGCATCTCGCCCAAATCGAATGGAAGTCGTTCCGTTCGTCCAGATTGCGCTTCCAGGATCGCGAAATGAAGACTAGGGCCTTTTTCAGAAAGCAGGGTTTCGGTTGTCGCGGTCGGTGAGCCACTGTTTACCAACGGCTCGAAGACAATAACTGACCTTAAGCATTGTACTATTTTAACGCAGCAATCGTGTCTTTGTAGCTCCTGATGGACGCGAATATAAATGGAAACTCAATTCACGTCCTCCAGAGGTAAGGTTTTGCCCCTTTCAAGCTTGATGAAGCCTCACAATATGCCATAGCTGAGGACCAACGACGAGCGTCAAACACTCGTGGCGCGGTTTCATTTGTGGCGCCACCCATATTTCTCTTCACCTCCAACACCATCCTTGGAAATCTTGCCTGCAGGAGAGCACATCGCCGACATGATCCTAGTCTCATTTATATACATCGAAAGGTTGCGACAGGACGAGTAGAGGAGTCCATGTAAGCTAATTATAACTTCCCTCACATAATGTAGCAGGTGCCGTTAGAATGTTGCACCCATCCTGCCGGTCCCCTGATGCATTACAACTCGCACCATTCATCTTGACTATGGGCACTTTCTTTCTTATAACCTGTACATACCCAGCTGCATTATAATGCATCCCCTATTGATATGAATAATGCGGCGTGACCTGTATGCATTACAACACTCGTTCTCATGCCCACCTTATAATGTGCCGGTTCCGCTTTTGGATCTCCTGGGAAAGCGGCTTGAAAGCGGCCCGTTTGCCAGGGCCGTTGTGCCATCACATGACTGGTGAGATGTTGCCTGACGTCATTGCAGGACGAAAAGAGACGAAAAGATCGTTTCGTCCCGCCGTTGCCGGAACGGCATGTGCGACTGCAGCTGGGAGTGATCAGCGGGATGAAGATGACACTCTGTCAAGTTTAGTGCATTGTTTTCCAATGAAGAGGCGCGCGTGGGATACAAGTGCTCTGGCCTAATTCCATAGTAAAGGCTTGGTAAAGGCTTGCATGGAATGTTCGATGCGAAGATGTCCGGTGTCTTGCTTAGTTGTGCTTGATTGCCGTGAGAATGATGTCATTTGAAGCAAGCTCATCGCCGTCGACCTCGACGACGTACACTCCTCATTGTTGAAGACACTTTTTGAAAGTCAAAGATGCTCATGGGCATTAGGGACCCTATTGAATTGATATCTTGCAAAAAAGTCAGAAAATGTTATGCACATTGTGGTGATCGAAGCGGTCAGACTGTCTTGAGCACAATTCAGGAAGAAACTGGGTTTGTTTCCTGTTTGCATCTCTCGTACCGTCATGCCCTTCCCTCGTCCTCATAAAATTTGGTTCGCAAACTATGTGTATTGTTGTTGTTAGTTTTATTATACTGCCTACCTCAGACTAGAATTGATGCGTGCCACGTTGGGTTCTTATACCTCAGTTCAGAGTTGAGAATGGAGCAGTCCTGCCGCCCAGCCTGCTACGAAACTACACTACTCTAACCCCTACACTACCCCGCCCCTTGGCAGTTCTCGGAATCATATCCTAGTGGCCTAGCACCTGTTAAGCACCTGTTCCATTACTGCGCTGCAATGGCAGGTGAGTTAGGCGCAGGAGCAAAGGGGATTGAAAGGCGCTGGCGGGCAAGCGGCAAGCGGGCACGGCGCAGGCCATTGATTGCCATTGGCATTGATGGTGGGGTGGAGGTGGGTGGCTTGCTGCGGGTTTCATCGTGGTTGTGAGGCTGGGTAGATGGTTGGATTGATGATAAGCGCAATAGGGCGGGGCGCTGGGCGTGTTGCTAATGTGTCGTCTGTGCTGGTCTATGAGCGTCGGCAGCAAATCGGGCGATGTAGCGATATCCAGGGGCTACTCAGCATGGTTCTGGGTGGGGAAACATCTTGGAAGTTTGGACTGGGACGGCAGAGCGAGCTGCTGATGAATAAGATCAGATAGGGAGTGGGGGAGTGTGTAGTGCATGCACCTCGCAGATATCCCGCTTCTCGGGTCTCCTGGCCATCCCTCTATGTCAGCCCGATTCCTAACGGCTGTCTCACATCCCTTCAACAGGGAAAGAGGGCTGTCGGCGTCGTTGTTGTCCTCGAATGGTGTCATTGACCGAGAACACCTGTGGATTAACATTACACCATTAGTTCTAATTCAAACGAGAGAAAAGAGTTCTGAATGATGAGAGAACTTACTTGTATGGCTCCTGCAGCCATACGGGCTTCTCGTGTTACGTGGTGGATGGAGAGGATGATGGAGAACAAGGAGATCCGAGGTGTTCCCACGCGCTTCGCTCGATTTGGGCATCGCGTTGGAGGTCACGCGGGCGGGGCTTGAAAAATCGGTCTCTCGACAGATTATAATTCACTGTCAGGGAGCTGGATTACAATTCGTTCTCGAGCGTAGGCTTTGGGACATTGTAATGCATGCATGCTCTATGTACGTGGGTGCAACATTCTAACGGGACATGCTACAACTTGTGGTATACATTATAACGTGAGTACTGTCCCATTTCAATCAATTCGACAGGCGGTGTGACCTGTGACCACGGTGTCGAATTTTTGGATTCGACATTTGCCCGAGAGCCCTGTGACCGAGGACGAAAAGACGAACCGGCGCCGCAGGCACCTCTTTTGGGAGCCGGTTCCGCCAGATGGATTCGACACTCACCAGCGGGACCTGTGACACTTTCCGAAATTCGACAAAATCAAGGCCTCCGTGACCCGTGACTGTCGAATTGATTGAAATGGGACAGTACATGCACTGTTGACGAGTAGGCTTATCTATGTGGTGATTACGACGGCGCCAATCAGGGAACGAGCTCGCCGCATCGTTCTCATTTAGCCTGCCCGTCCTCACAACTAGACCTTCCCTGCTATACACCGGTCTGTGCATGTGCTCCAGCTTCCTTTATGTCTTCTGGCTTTTTCGATGTCCTTGTGATCTTTATTATTTCGCCCACTGCCCAGGCTTTCTATTCAACATGTGTCCATATCGTATAACCCTATGTATCTATTTATGTAATCTCTTAATCTTCGTCCTGCAGGCGAGTTGGGAATCCATTCGGACCTCGGCGTGCTGTAGGCCACTGACTTTACATTTGGCTTACAGTCTTGCTCAGTGGTCACTGGCTCGGTTGCTCTCGGCACGTGCCATCCTTTTTCATCTTCAAACGACGGTCACTTACTGTCAACCATTGAGGTACTTTCAAACCCTCGTCGTCACTCGACACAGCTTTATTGTTTGAGCCTACACTGTTCTCGAAAATTTCTTCACAAATTTCGAAAATCATGCTATGCAAGGCGCAGCCTGCATTATCCCTGAACAATATCCGCAATATGTATGATCGGCGGTCCCTCACTGCAGCTGATGACAGCGACGATGTTACTCGTCTTTGAGACGCTCGAGAGTCGATGATGCGGTGGTTACAGCTGACTGCGACAATGACGGAGTGCTATTTGATCCTCGGCTTCTCTTGGATGTGTTTGCCTATCGAACAGGGTCGATGACATTGGGGATTGCTACATGCATTCCGACATTGTATCCCGGTCCCGCTTGTCTCTGTCAAGGGTAAGTTCTGTCAAATTATCTTCCAATTGAGTGCGACCGGTTTGTCTTTTTGCTCAGGCACAGAATCGCATCTCCTTGCAGAGGACCTAGAGCTCTCCATGTGCTTGTGGAATCTCTAGAACGGTTGTTCGTTCAGTTGGCCTTCAGCATGTTCAATCCAGAAATGCATAGTGAGTGATTAGTGTGTCGCTGACTCCATCGTGTCGCCGGAAGTATATGGATTTAGCCAGCGTTTACCAGTTTAGCAAACAGCACCTCAGATATGACCTCGTGTTCGGTATGTCCGCGATCTACTCAGATAATGTACCTTGCTAGCTGGACTGAAAATTCTTCCCCATCCGGCTCTTCTTTCAGTACCCTCTCCCGCCAAGCACGTCAACGTTTAAAGACGCTCATCGGTGTTACTCCACGCCGTTCCCTTCCCATGACCCCTGCATGTGTCGGTACCACAAGGTTCCAAATTATAATCTCACGCATAGCTTCACAAAACTTCGAACGGGTCGAGATTCCGAATCGTCACCAGATCCTACGACTCGGCTTCAAAACATAGTTCCGTCTTCAAATGCAGGTCGTGACTTCTGCATGGC
The DNA here is from genome assembly GCA_013433165.1 of Hypsizygus marmoreus. Lineage (NCBI taxonomy): Eukaryota > Fungi > Basidiomycota > Agaricomycetes > Agaricales > Lyophyllaceae > Hypsizygus > Hypsizygus marmoreus. The sequence continues at coordinate 1,749,148 of CM024084.1, read as the reverse complement.
TATGCAGCAGTTTCCCCAAGTGATGTGCTCCCTCTGGGACTGAGTCCATACGGTAACGCTCCTTTCCTCCTCGATATGCCAGGCCAATGTCTTGACTAAAGTTCGAAGTTCAGGCGTAGGCTAAAAATATCTAGGTGACTGCACGAGGGCGATAAGATGGACCTATGGGAAATCTGATAACCGATGTTATCAGATAAGCCCGCGATTCCTCGGAGCGGTTTTGCTGCTTCTTTGAAGGTTGGAGTCGCCAGAGCAGGAAGTGCCGGGTATATCCCTTTCTACGCCATCCACGTTTCTGCTATGCAGGGTCTTCTGCTCATTGCCGAACCAAACGGCAACGGCATCTGTCCATCTGGCTGTATTCTTTTCTGCCACGTCTCAAAGCCAGAAACGTATAAAAGCACTCCGTGAATCACCGCCAGGTGCGTCGGCTAGGTCAAACTTTCAAGTATGGCGTCTCCCTCCCTTGACTATAATGTTCTTGCCGTCCCGATGGCTTCACAGACTCCTGATCCCGACAGAGCGATCCGTATTGCACAGGCATTCGAATACCCCAACCGAGCCTGGTACTGCATTGCAGCTTTCATCGGATTCGTTTCCATATGCCATTTTGTTGCTCTCCTGTACCGCATTCAACGACGACCTCTGCCTCCAAATGCTCAGTCCCGTGGTCCAATCATGTTCAGGAAACTTCCCGCCGCAGTGATGAATGCATTCCGGGCTCTCGCATTTCGTTGGACCATCCCGATTGGCAGATCTTACACCCTCAATGTCGCCGAGGTTTTCCTAACAGCCGCGTACATCGTAATCCTTTTCGTTTGGTCTTTAGTGAATTGCGAGTGTTGCTCTTTTCTGTCTTCCACAGCTAGCTGAATTAGAGCGTCATTACCTAGCCACCAACACCAAAGGTCTCAAATTCGATCCTAAATATTGGGCAAATACTGCTGGAAATATCGCGTCTTCGCAGCTCCCGTTGATGACTGCCTTGGGCATGAAGAACAATATAATATCTTGTGGGCGAGGCGTCTATTGACTCTCTGATTTGTGTCGCTCATACAGTATATTCAAAAGGGCTCACAGGTGTCAGCTTCGATAAGGTGAGAGTATATTCATTTCATATACAGGTCACTTGCACTAAGTTGTCCCTGGGATAATTTCTTCAGTTGAATTACTTGCATCGAATGTCTGCACGTGTGCTTTGCATTCTTATGTGGCTACACGGCGCGGGAAGAGTGAGTCATTAAATTTTTCAAACGTCCAATGATACACATATGCTTCACAGATGAAATTAGGGTCTGTTGCTTTCCATTGCCTATCGTCACTTGTTGACTTAAGTCTATTAGATTGGCCGGTCGAGTTGCCTGGGTAAATCCATGGGTCCAGTGTGGGATGCTAGCCACGACGTCCTTGACACTCCTATCAATTGTATCTATCCGGCCGTTGCGAGAACGTAACTATGAAGTTTTCCTCGCGGTACACTTCTTGCTCTCGTTGTGAGTAGTTTTCCCCTGTGCACGCTGCACTTTCAACCACTTAGGATCATTCGGTTAGTATCTGCGTACTCGCAGCGTATTTTCATGCCCAAGGCTTAGAGTAAGCTCGGACTTCTTAGTTCCTTTCTCTAAGCTCATCTTCGCCAACCTCTAGGCTCGGCTATTACATTTGGCCTGCCTTTCTTATCTGGGGACTTGACCGTCTGCTGCGCGCTGTGCGCATCGTGGCATTTAATTCTGGCTACTTCAAGAAGAACTTCGCCGATCAAAACGCCCACATCGACGTCTTGTCACCGCATTTCGTCCGTATCACCCTCCACAGGCCTGGCTACTTACACTGGCTTCCTGGCCAAAGTGCATATCTAACGATGCCCAGTGTCTCCGCCTTTCCGTTTGAAGCCCATCCCTTCACGATTTCAACTATCGACTCACCTTCCGAGACTACTGATTCACCCAGTGAGACCCCTATTAACGAGAAAGCAGAGCATCCACTGGACGAGGCTTCTTCGGGATCTCGGATCGTTACGTCTTCACTTAAGAAATTGACTTTCCTTGTCCGAGTGCGTTCTGGTTTTACAAAGAACTTATTGAGTGCGTCGGAGAAAGATGCACCGACGAAAGTGATCCTGGACGGACCGTACAGTTCGCCTCCTCTTCTCAAAGGTTTCGAGACGGTTGTTTTGATTGCTGGTATGTTGCAAAGCAGTATTTTCTTTTTCTTCTTCTTCAATTCAGCTTATGTTACTCCCAGGGGGTTCTGGTGTGGCGTTTACACTTCCGCTCTTATTGGACTCTATTCAGTATGTCTCGAAAACGTATAAGGTGCTGAGCTGACCTTGCGTTTGAGCAGTCGAGTGAAAAGAGGCTCCACTGCCATTCGTAAAATTGTCTTTGTTTGGGCCATTCGAGATGCAAGTAAGCAGGGCTCTCATCAACCTTTGGAAAGCTGTTGATTCTTTCTCTAACCTCGAGCACAGGCCACATGGGATGGATTTCCGATGCTCTTCTTCCAGCCCTTGAGCATGTGCCGCCCACAACTATTGTTGACGTTCGCGTCTTCGTTACTTCGGTCAAAGAGGATGCCTCCTCGTGGGATGACGATTCTGTTGAAGGAGATGCCGAAATGAGAACCGAAGGGGTTGGAAAATCAGATACCCATGCCCTTGATCATCCTGCCGTGCGAATTCAACAAGGTCGACCAGATCTTAAACACCTTCTGGAAGCTGAGATCAGTGATTCTCATGGCGCTATCTCTGTCAATGGTATGTCTCTCAATTTTCGGCCCAAACCCGCGACAACTAAGTTTTTGAAATCTTATTTCCAGTCTGTGGCACCCATGCCTTGGCAGATGCAGCCAGGTCCGCACTACGGGCACCTCGTTTCTTGGACGTGCTCAAAGGTGGCCCAACGGTGATGCTACATGTCGAGGCATTTGGAAATGTGGTAAGCTTTGTGATATTGAATCCAGCTGCACCGCCGTCTTAATAAAACACCAGTGAGAAGTCATATGCGCGCCCATATTTTAGAAGTCATTATCTGCTGGGGCCTGTAGAGCAACGAATGACCAAACTCAATATCGGCAGCTAGAGTGACGGATTCGGAAATAAAGAGTGATAGTAATGAGCCTTGACGCGAAGCATATCAAGAACCAAGAGATACTGTATCAAGAAACCGATGTCTCAGCATTCTGCCCGAGCAATGTCCATTTCCCGACAGTTAAGAGTTTCTTGGTAACGTTCAACACCCTCGCCCAGGCAGTCTCAGTATTGGAATAAGAAGCGGAACGGAAGCCGAAAGCTTCGATTCTGACTTCTGAGAGGTGCAGACCTCTACAGAGCTGCGCAGACGGAAGTCGTGGGGGGGTGGAGTCGGGAGTCGGATGGTCGCGGGCTTTCGTCTCACGGACGTCCACCTCGGTTCCTTTCACGAAGGATATCACATCAAGTCAAGCATAGTATTTACTCAGTCGACTTATCCGAGACCTATCCAGACAATAAGAATCCGGATCCTCCATAATTTGCGAGGGTGGCGCGTCCGAAACAATCGACTGCTCAGACCTTCTCGAAACTCTGGGCAATCAAGCAACGTCAAGAACATGGCATGCAAGTGAGCGACATTCATGCTCGTGTCCGTTCTTGCCTCACCATCTACTCCCAGGAAAGCACTCCCGGTCCGCCCACATGGAATCGACGTGGTTAACATTGTTGAACTCGCCGTTGAAGCTAATGGTTTGAGGACGATTGTCGTGGTGTTGTTCCGAAGATTGATGAACTTTTCCAGAATTTTTTTTGCTCACTTGGCGATAGAACTTCAGAGTCTATGTCCTCGACAGTCTCCAATATTGAAGTGCGCGACATCAATTCACGGGCCGGCTTGGGAAGCGAAGCGCCCAAACTACCAAAGGCGCTTGATTTCTCTTCCTTTACCTGTTCCTCAGTTTTCAAGAAAACACAAGAAAACCAAGGTGCCGCCATCCTCAGAACTTCTTTGGCAGAAAATGGGTTCTCATCGACAAAGAGATCCATCTCGTGATAGTGTGCGCAACAACAACATGGGAATACAGAGACCTGAGTATTGATGACCGACAAGGGGGCCACAGACACGAGGAAATGCGGATAACCGGATCCGCCTCACTTCAGGATAGGTATGATTCAGAACACAACGAGCGTGGCCAGCAACTACTTGGACGAGACCATGCAAATTCTGACGTCTTTATTATCGATGATGGTGCCCCAGGTTCCGAAATGCGGGACCATTTCCTCATTCCCCGATCCACATCAAGACAACAATATTCGCCTGTTGCACCACTTTACGCATCGCAAGAAATACCCTCCTCTACTATTCCACCACCAATTTCTGTGGCCAGAGGACATGTACATCATACTTCCTCTCAAACCAGTGCATTAGGACCTTATCGCACTCCAAGCGCTCATCCTTATCACCCAACAACGCATGCCCAAGCCACCCACACCTTACACGCATTCCAGGCGCAAACACTCCACCCCACCCTAGGTGACGATCCTACATATCGCACGACATCGCTGTCATCTTTTGGCACAGTGCAACTAGGGTCCGAAGAAGAAATGCGGACCTCAGCCTACGTTGCAGTTGATCCATTCGGTTCAAATAAAACGTCCAGCACTCTCGACATCTTTCTTCCAGTTGCACATGAGCACGGACCGCCATCGCCCCTCACAACTGCACACGTCATTTATCCCTATTCACGTCGACGCACTACAGCCATGGTCTTGCTCATCAACACCGTCACCCTTTCGTCAACATTTCTTTTGAGAACGCTGCCCCGTCAGCTTTACTTGCATCTGCTTCTTCGTTTGCCCTGGCTGTACTGGTCACGAGTTGCCCGTATCTTTGAGGAGGCCAGGATGGCGGTACCGGAGATAAAGAAGATGGCTTTGGAGAATGTCCGCCAAGGGATAGATCCCATGGCTTTAAATGGACCCCATACCATGAGCCCTCTTTACGCCAATCTGAACGTTACTTGGGAAGGGTTCATAGATTCGTTGCTTAAGGAATGGAAGACACTGAACATCGTGTCGGTCTTGCTACTGACGTAGGTCGTCTGCAGTACCTTCGTTTATCGCCTTCTCACTGAGACTCCCCATTGCCTTTTGGATTCTCCAGTGCCATCCTCACCATCCTACAGATTGAGAGTGCCGCGGCCGAACCGATAACGCGAAATACTGCCATAGCATCTCTCATTTGTGCCCTCATGAGCCTTTTATATGGCTGCATGTACATCATTCGCTTCGGAACGATGAAAAAGATATATAAAGCTGCCGAATGGGCTGAAGTACATATCCTGCTAGAATCGTTCGCTATGCCCATGCTGACGTCTTTTCGATGTAGGAAGCTCAAGCAACCAAAACTTTTTTCTGGTGGAATGTGTGGGTCCTTCTTGCCACACCAGCAATATGGCTTGCATGGTGAGCTTAACTCCCAAACCACTCTTAAATCATTCTACGAGGTGTCAATTGCTTTTTTCAGGTCCCTCATGTTTTATATAACATGCATCATGGCTTTTGTATGGCGCACCAGCAACGGCCCCATCATCGTCGTGATCTTGTCACCAGGCACTGAACTTGCTATCCGTAGCTCCATTTCGGGCATTCTTGCCCTCGGTGCTGTATGCTTCGTCTTGATATTGAACACCTTGCGGAGGTATGGCGACATAATGGACAGATCGTTTTTGGACAGAGTCGCTAAATGGGTAGAAGAAAGAAGGCTGGAAAGAGGGCGATCCCGAAGTTTCGTCGTAGATCCGCAGGCTGGGCTTCCACCTCCCTTCATTCCGTTCCCCCAGAGTCCATCGAAAAAACGGAGTCATATTCCCGTTGCAACGCAGCCCGCTGATGACGCCACTGCCCGTCGAGCAAGTCCATCTCGACCAGAGACCTCTATTCAGTCATCGTCGAAGCCTATTGTGCATGATTTCGCTCCCGACCCTCAGGGAAGCCCATCTGGACAGGGGAATTATGGTGGCTCACCACCAAAACCTATTGTACGCGATTTTGCTACTGAACATGTCCAGAGGAACCCACCGGCGATCCGGTATAACCCTTATTTGACTCCAATACCTGTTGTGCCCGTCCGAAGAGACTCGACATACCCACAAAAGTCTGATTTCGCTTCCGCGCGTCCCCCAACTACGGGTTCCTTTTTCAAGCCAGTCAAAGTCGTGGATCTGCGATTTCAGCCTGCCGAAATGCATCCCATGCCAGCATTGCTAGTCCAGCGTGAGTTTAAAAAGAGGAAATGGGAGAAGTTCATTTCTGTACGCGATTATTTCTTTGCCTAGCGGTGTGGGTCTAAAGCTAGAAAATTTCCAGGAGGCGCTATTAGCTTGGAATGGACATATTCCGCTGTATCAAAGGGAGCCAATCGGAGAGTGGCCCTATCCTCTGAGGCCTCAAGATACTGTTGCCGCGTTATTGGAATATTGGAACCTGAGATACTTTAATCGTCGCGGAACGATAGCCTTCCTCTGCCAAGAATTTTCAACTCTCTTTCCGGAGTCTCCGATGTACGCCGTCTATCTTGTGGACTCCCAAGCCGTGACAGACGGTCATCCCTTCGTTATGGAGGAGCGTTTCGGGCCTTTGCCAGATGGGTTGCTCCGCATCGACATCTTCGACCAGTTTAACATTGACGGCCCACGGACAAGGGTTGCGGGCACGACATCCATGAAAAGAGAGGAAGGCCGTGTACATATCGATGCTGGCTTAGTGCCAACGGCTATCACTGAATCAATCTCGTCAGTGAATCAAAATTTACAACCGGATACACAATCTGTTGTCGAAATATATACCATGTCACCTATTACATCACCTTCTACATCGCCCCCAACAAGCCCAGAAACTAAGGGTCAACAGCATAACCACGGAAGTGCCGTTCTAATGGCCATTATCGGAGAGCGCCTGGAAAACGATCTATCTCCCAGCAGACCTCGACGAACGCGATCCGAGAGCGGCCGGGACCCGCGACCTCACCAACATATTCCTGCCCCTTCGATGCTAGAGAGGGAAGGGTCGAGCAGGGATACACGGCTATCCTCTTCGATTTCAAGCATGTCTGACACAGCTCATCATCATCAAGCTCTGCTCTCCCGTAACGAACTGGGAGAACGACTTCGACCGCGACCTACCAATGATCTCATCGAAAATAATCTTCAGTCAGGCCAGCCCGATGGCAGTGCTTGAAGAAACCATGTCGAGGGCTCAGACATTTCTTTCCCAAGAAAGGCAGGGGCGGAGAATTGTTTACGTAGTGTGGCTACAAGTGATCCGCTGTCACTTTGTGCGGCAGGCCTTGGTCAAGCCACCTTGGTCATTGGAGAATAATTTGACTTTCTCGATCTACGTTAGGAATTGCTCTGAAAATCGGGACAGCCGTTTCAATCCCTATTGGAAAGACCTATTCCTCTTCAATGAAATCTGTTGTAGTATCATCTTGTATTACGCGTGTATAGCTTACAATCTATAGCCTACAACTCCTTCCCTTGTCCAAACGCACAGTGGTCTCCGTCTTCCGCCGCGGAGTCAAATGAATTGCAATTTGCGATCGTGTCGTGTCCGGTCGAGTGATCAGGCACAGCCACCGGGGGTAGCAAAGAGCTTACCAAGTGGATCACCACGTCGAACATTCTGCGACTTTCTGTGGCTCGTGTAGCCTTTATAAAGGGCTCTTGACTTCCCCCGACCGCGCGATTCTCTCCCAATTTCCCCGATATGTCTGAAATACGAGGGATTCCGCTGCTGAGTGGACCGCCACCGCCGATGGACTCTGGCGACGCATGCAGGAAATGCGGCAAGGAGTTCAACGTGATCCTTAATCGCTCGCGGAAGTGCAACCACTGTGGTAGGTGGCTAGTTTTCTATTGCCGATTGTGAATGCGCGGTTTCGATCGGCTTCGTTTGTGGTCTTTGTGAACAGGTTATTCGTATTGCCACAATTGCACAGACTACCAGGCGTTGATGCCGAGGAGCGGACAAGATGGTCATGGTCTTATGAATGTCTGTGGCTTCTGCATCGAGTTCTTAACTAGTGCGTCGATCCGAAAATTCACGAGAGATCTTGCCAATGTGAATGAATTTCATCGGAATCAGTTACGGCGTCAGGAAAGGGGCAACTGAAGACAATGCCATTGTCGAAATTGAAGAAGTATGTGGAGGTATATAATATCAAGATGCAACGTGCGGTTGAGAAAGACGATCTCATAGACGGTATCATGGAGGCCAAGGTGGGTGGCCACCGTTTTCAATCCAAGCAAGGGAATGACTTGCGATCATAGAAATGGACAGGGTGCCTTCCACCAGAGAATGAGGTACGGAATCGTCAATCCAAAGGCTTAGACACAGGGAGTGACATATGCTCTCGTAGAACTTTTACAGGAAATACTCTGTACCCGACAAATCGGGCAGCGGCACACGTCCTCGAGGATTCTTCTCGCGTTCTGGGCCGAGTTCCAATACGCCACCAGCCCCTCCGCCACGACCTCCGAGTCAACGACCTACTAACAATTTCGCCAGACCAGACCTCGCACCTGATAACCCACCTTACCAACAACACTATGGTTATACGCCACAATACCCTCCTCACCATCCGCAACCGCAGTACCACACGCCACCCCCAGTACCTCCACGTCCCCCACGACCTCCTCAACCACCTCGACAGTCTCAGCCCTACTCCTACCCTCCCCCTCCCCATGCACAGTCAAATCCACCAACGCCACCGCAGGCCACACGCCCGCAGCACGGAGCATACCCGCCGTATCAGCGCCCCTCCGCCTCTCGGTCTACCGAAAACTTACGGAACCCCAACGCCCGGCAAACCCCACCCCGCACCCGCGCCGCCTCCGCTGCCCCACCCGCAACACCGCCGCCGCCCTCACTCGACGAGTTGCTCGATATGCCTCCAGAAGCCATGGCGTCCCTCTCTATCGGCACGCTCAAGGCAATTCTGTTCACGAACCATGTCAATGCTGGGATGATCCTAGAGAAGGGCGAGCTCGTGGGGAAGGTACAGGTACTCGTGGATGCGGAACGCCGGGATAGGGAGCGGCAGCGTGCGTTGGAGCAGCAGGAGGAGGCAGAAAGGATTGAGCAGCAGAGGGTGCAGATGGAGGAGTATAAGCGGATACAGAGGGAGCGGGAGGAGAGGATCGCTGCTGAGAAGAGGCGGGCGGAGGGCCAGGAGGCGGAGGATACCAGGAAGAGTACTGATGATGGTGAGGCGGGGACATCGGATGCCCCACTACCACCGCCGAAGACTCGGGGGACGGCTTCGGATCTTGAACGGACTGGGTTGTGTGTAATATGTCAGGACGACGAGGCTAACATTGCCATCGTGGATTGCGGGTAAGAACTCTCGCTTTTACTGGTGGTACCAGCATCCTTACAATAGTTCATTTTCAGACACCTTGCTATGTGCAGAGGATGTTCCGATCTCGTCATGGCAAGTTCCAAAGAATGCCCGCTTTGTCGAACCAGGATTGTGACGGAAGCTCGATTGTTGCGTATTTTCAAGACGTAGTAAGAGCAATTTCAGGCATTCTTTTCAACTGGGTCTTGTACCCAATGTCAGTGTAATACGTACTTCTTCCCTGTTGGGACTTTTGACGCCATCTGTTTTACCCTATTTCTCCTGTCGGCACACTGCATAAAGCTATTTAACCCGGAGTGTACACTACCAATATCAATGCTTTTAGTAAACAAGCAATTGAGTGGCCTGAATGGCGGCGCGCGCATGCCGTGGAAGCTCGAACGGGTCATGTACTATATATATCCCTTGCCTTGCATGAAAAGAAAATTCAAGTCTATGGAAGTTGTTGAATATCACACAGGATTTTGAGCAGAGTTCCTCTGTCGTTCGGAACACACTACACTGGTATGTTACGTAGATACAACAACTAAGAGCCTGAAGTGCGTGACCTTCCGTCTATGATTGAATTCCGTCATGATACTTATATGCCTAGTACGGGGCTGCAGCAGCCTGGCACTGAAGAGAGTATCAGAATATCAATACAATGGCCGTCACATAGAAAAAGAACACGTACGGCCTTCAGCTGATCAAGATACCAAGAGCACGATGGGAGATCAGCCTTCTCAAGGCATTGGGTGAAGTCTAGAAGGGAAAAACAATGAATACTTTACATATTTGCTTGGGAAAAAAAACTGATGACCCACCCTTGGCCTGAACTTCGCAGCTGGCACCACTCTGGAATGTTTGTTGCTGTTGAGCAGGGGGTGCAGCGGTTTCCGCGGGAGCAGCAGAAGAGCTTCCACCGAAAAGCATGGAAGAAAGCCCATGACCAATGGTAGATCCGACAGCAACCGAACCAGCCGTCGCAGCCATCTGCGCAAGCATTCCTGGTTGGCCAGATGCAGCCCCTGCAGAAGAGGGAGCCGATGCAGGGGGAGCAGGGGCATGAGCGGGAGCGTAACCTGAAGGTGCGGCTGCTGTGTGAGCTCCGCGAGTCTGTGCTGGGGCTGGCGCAGCGCGGGGTGCAGCACGAGCTGAAGGTGCAGAACGACCACGAGATGAACGCTGAGGAGGAAAATATGAGCCCTGATCAATGGTAACGACGTTGAACTGTACTGACAGCCATTATGATGAGATGCAGATGGGTTACGGTTGCAAGGTGGTGGTTGGTGAAAAACAAACGAATTTGAAGGAAACAGAAATTCGTTCGGCACGTATTGCGTGGCCGACCCCAGCCGAAGCAAACATGAACAAATAGCGTTCTCGAAAAATCTTCGACAAGCGATTCTGGTGACCAGGTGGCAGGAACACTGCTCGAAATTGCCGCAACACTGGCCGCTATTCCCGATGGCATTTGCATTCTCTAGACGGTGTATCGGTTCTCTCTGCTCTCAGTCTGGTGCTGGATTGACGCTTGCCGGACCCTCCCGAGTCGGTGTCTGCAACCTAAACTTTGTTGCTCGGGGCTACGCAGCGGCTGCTGTGAAGCAGAAGCAGAAGCAAAAGAAGGTGGCGCCTGCTGCTGGTGCATCAAGTAAGGCCGCGTTGAGCCCCAAATCATCGGGAAAGAGAGTAGCAAAAGCAGCTACCAATGACGCGACGGGTGCGTCTGCTTCCGGACGGCAGGCTCCAGCGCCATTGTCTTCAAAGACCCTCAAGAGGGCGTCTGGTGGGATGTCGTATAAGGTTCCTGAAAAGGAGCAGAAGAAGCCGCAAGAATTAACGGAGGAGGAGCAAATGGCACAGGTCGACCAGATCGTAGCAATGGGGAAACTATTCCCAACTGCCGATCCATGGGGTCAACGAGTCGATACGTTAGGTGGGTTCCCTTGTCTCTGTCTATTGAAGCATGCCATTTAGTGCGTTGTGGACGAAATTCGTATCGTTTTCTGTCTCGATTGCGCGAATGGGTTTCCTTTTTCTTCTTTCTTGCTCTTTTGTTATTACCGGCAAGGATGTGCACTGATGATTTGACCCCACAAGAAAAGACGTGGCGATCCCTTACTCTGTGAAGCCTGCCGAACGTAACAAGTACCCAAATCTTGGAGCTATGTGGAGACAGTTCCTAGAGAACCGATATAACGGAGCCAAGAACGCGACATGGTGAGTGTCGTCGACATGACGTGCAACACAGATTGCTGAATTGTTCGCAACACAAGCTTGCTTCTCTTGGCCCAAGCAGACGCCATCCCCGGTATCGATCTCTCCGAAGCGACCCGCGTCCAAAAATTCATCACTCAGTGGCCGTGGCGCATCCTCTCAGCAACATCTGTGAAACCAAATTCATGGATGGAACCGCTTCGCAAATTAGCGTTGAAGACCTACCAAGACCTCAACACTGCACTCGCACAGTGAGACCACTATCTTCTGACTAGGGGCCGAACTCATGCTTTGCACCTCAGGCAAGACGATAAAACAATAAAGGAGCTCACAACGTCAACATACCAAGACCATACGATGCACCTCCTCAAGAAGAGCCGTAATCCCAATCTAAAATACATCTGGCGCTTCCACGGTGAAGTGACGCCCACACGCGTCATCTCCATCCGTGCGACGGAAGGGTACCTCGCGACTGACGATCCCAAGTTCGGGAACAGGATGATGGTACACGCGCTTGTACGGATTGACTCGGAGCAGGTACGGACCGTGGTCCTGTGTATTACATATTGGCGTCCATGCTCACTTTCCGTTTCTGTGATTGTGTTGCAGAGTCTGGAGATCTATGACAAGCGGGGAACGCCCTTGCATGCGTCGCACAGCGATGACTGCCCCGTTGAGAAGAGGCGTGTCACGGAGTACCTTGTATTTGAGAAACGCATGTGGTACGATGGCCCGTGGGTTATTAGGGAGCAGCTGTGGGAAGCACCGGGGAAGCTGGCTGCCGTTTAGTGCGATCTTGTCGCGAACAACTTGAAAATCAAAACTTTAACCCGCCCCGACTGTCGTTAACCTGATTCATTATTCATCTACCCCCTTTATCATAGGCATTTTACAATAACGGATTTTCCTTCTACATCGCACTTCGGACCAAGGGCTGTCCGCATGCAGTTATCCGCCCTGAAAGCGTGTGCGAGACTCGGGCTTGTTGGAGTGTCGCGATATACTCCATTGTTTTGCTGAAATGGTGAAATAGCAACGGTCAAATCGCCAAATGTCGATCTCCTCGGACGTCCGTCCCTCTCCATTCTACATCATTCAGGTCTGCATGGTATACAAATCGCCCCATCCAAGTACGCAAGTAAGAGCGAAGACCAGCGATCATGAATTCCATGTTGACTGCATGACGACTGCAATTCATCGGAAATCATCCAGGCACAATAAACTTTTGAGCCGCTAGCGCAAAGATCACCACGCCTGTGCCTATCCATACACCACTACAGTAAGTATGTACTAAAAACCTGGATCTTATGTTATTGACGAGAAAATACTACTTACTCCGTTAGGCATCGGAATTGTTTCCATCCTTACCGCAGTCCGAGCAGTCGCACAGTTGCCAACCTACGCCGGAATGCTAGACGACATATTGGACTCAAGATCCCCCACGCCTACTCCTACGACTGCTCAGCGCTTCCGAGCAAACATAACCATACGCGCATGACCACCTTCCTGTACCATTCCGGTTTCCTCCCCATCGGCGAAATGGAATGCACATGGGGGCTTTGGCTGAGGGAAATTCAAAACGTCACTGATTTGATAGTCCTACGTCTTGGGGGTGATGGCATGCCACTTTTCAGGTTGCTTCCTGTTTTTCGTTCTTCCCATACGGGCCGTTGCCTAAATTCGGCTTTCACTACCAACCACCACAGTTTCATTATGGCTGGGTCTGTACCCACGAGCTTAATGCCAACTGGCGGGAGAAACATATAGAAGTCTTTGTTCTATCGCCTGGCCGGGAGGACTCGGTTGACTTGACCCACTTTTCTCATGCATATGGACTACGTCTCCGAAATGCTCAAAATCACATCATGCATTCTTCGCTTTTCAGTCATATCCAACTCACTATGCCTTCAAGCGGAGATAGCTATATCAGCGGGCACACGGCCCCAAGGGAAAGATGTGAGGAAGGTTGAAGGATGATCCAATGTTATTTTTGGATGGACAAAAGCATTGCGCGAAGTCGGGTTTTGCAGAAGTAACACGATCTGGGGAACGACTGTACAATCGCAATGCAGACTCCAGACAGACGAAGTCATCTACATGTCGGGTACTCGCAATCAATGCAAGTTCGGTGACTAGATGGTGGGGCCAGGGAAATTGGTCGCAGAGGCTCTTGGGAGTCGGGACTGGTTGCATCGTGAGCAGGCTGGACAAGGTCTCATCGCTGTATGGTCAGTAATCATGTTTTTGTTAGTACTTACTTTCAACACAAGTTTGAACAATGATTAATGATTCCCAGGTGGCTCATTCTGTTGGAAGCCTGTCTGATGATTGGTCTGATCAGACGTTTCACTTCAGTTGAGATTAGATAACCTTTCTGATCTTATCGATATCTTTGTTACAGTCACGGTATCTTGATCAAGATCCGTCTCATCTCACTACTAACATTACCATTTTTACTTACATTCTTCATGTTCTGCTTCATGCGTCTTCACTAATTTCAACCGAGATGTCAGTCCGACGTTATTTCCACACGTTGCTGGGCATAATTGAAGCTCATCAGGCACAAGCAGCTATCTTGAGATCGCGAAGATTTTGTTTTTGAACTCCCGCGAACAGTGCTCATAGAGTACTGCTGGCATATCCATCCACATTTAGGCGCCCACCCAAACCGAAAATCTCATCTTATATATCCACTAGGAGGCACCGCCCTGTTATTCTCGTTGCCTCTACCCAGTCGTGACTTCAGAATATCATGACCGATAACTCCTTAGGCTCGACTCCCCCTACTACCCCTAAACCTGCTACGCAGCGGTCTAGTAAACCCAACTATGACCAGCTTCCTGAGGCATTTCGTCCTCCTCGAAACCGGAAAACTGGGCTACGCGTGAGATTCTGTCCGCGAAAGCCGTATTTGCGAAGACTGATAAGATATTAGAATGGTGGAGAGCCCCTTCTCCAGTTGCTCCCGGTCCGGACGTTACCTCGTGGGCTGTTGCCTAAAGTAGGCTACCATTATCAACCACCGCGGTTCTACTACGGCTGGCCCTGTGGCATGGCACGCCTTCAAGAATTGCGAGAGATACATCCAGATATCATCAGCCTGTTCCGCGGCAGCGATGTCATCGATGTACCAATCGTCATCGGCAACATCAAACGGTATACCGCCAAGAACCTCGAAATCACGTCGTTCATTCCACACTTTTCGCCAATCGCCGATCCTGCATTATACGGCCTCGCTCTTGCCGATAGTTACTTTGTCGGGTGTAAGCGGCCTCCTCAGGAGGATGTGAAGGAATTCCAGCAATGGCTAGGGATTAAGGAAGATCCATTGTGGTACTTGGATGGGACTAAGAACTGTGCGTCCTGGGGTTACTCTCACGTGTCTCGTGATGGGGAACGCTATGCTCTCCGTGGGCAGGGTCCGAGCTATACTTAGTTGTCCAATGTCCTTTCCGTGGTTCACTGGAAACTTAACTACGCACACAGGTCCCAGGGACAGCGATACCAGCATCGCCTACTGCACGACTGAAGGGTACCGGAAGTATTTGAACCCCTACAGGCCAGCAATTATGATCCGCGCAGATTGTAAATGGCAGCGCGCAGGTTGTGTCCGGTTGTCAAAGGTTGTATCTCAGGCCAGGGCGCAAAAATGCGGTACCTAGATGCTGTGACTGGGCGTTAATCCCTTGGTGCCTGACGTTGACGTGGATGTCATTGGTATCAAAAGTTGTACTGTGTGCAAGCCTTCAAGTAATTCAGGTCGGTGAGCCAAACTGTCCAAGTTAGATCTTGACTTCATGAGAAAACCAATGCTAAGAGCTCCGAGGATCTGGCGGTCATAGTGAGAGAGATCCGGTCACTTATTCATGACTGGAACAATACTCGACACATTTCACCGAACATCCACATACATCTATTCCCCGACTGCGTTCTGTGCAATCGTGACTCAGTCTGAGGCATGGGGATCATCGCCAATGCTACAAATTCCGTGAGAGGTAAAAGTCACTCGGTGTCAATCTCGAATCAAGGAGCTCTGATAGTATGATGGTTGCTCTGGATGAATCCAAGCAGGAGCAATAAAAACAAATCTATTGTAATTTGATAACTAAAAATGTAGGTAGGTAGGTAAAGTTTGCAAATCAATGCGTAAAGAAAGGAACGCTAATACGTAGGAAATAAATCAACTATATCCAAGATCTATGATGGGTATGTAAAGAAACAAATATGTCCAGAGAAAGGAGTGTGGGATAGTGTGTAGTAGATCATTATATCTAGGGTAACTGTGAAAGGAGGGATAATATTGATACAATAATGTTGAGACTGACGAACGAATGGACGAAATGAATGAAGCAACATAGCGGCATAAGGGCATACTCGCATAGTCGCATACTGAAGCATAATGGGGTGATTAAGAGGGGGAGATGTAGGTCGAGATGATAGTGATACAAAGCCATACGAGATCTCGCGAATTTTGTTTGGTATCCGGGGTATTGATGATGATCGATGAAGTATATCCAAGATATTATTGCTACAGATGGAGGGATAATTAGAGATGGAATTCTAAAAAAAGTGGAAAGACACATACTGTTGTACTCGTGCAAGAGTTCAATCACAACGGGGAAGGAGGCTGACAACACGGGTGGCTTTGATTTGCCGCCCTGACTTCCCGAAGTAGCGCTCGGACTCGAATGACCAGTGCAACGACCCGACAATCCAATCCGCGAGACCATTGACATAGATCGCAACATCCCGGTCAATCTTAGGGCCCCACGAAGGAAGATTGGCTCGATCGTCGACGAAACGGTCAATGGACTGCTTGCACATGGTCCCAACGAAGTCGACAGCGGACTGAAGATCAAGGCCCTCTTCATGCATCACAACAGGGATCATGTTGTGCGTGTCACCCTTCGATTGTTCAACATTGTATGAGAAGATGTCCTTATCAAAGAATTGATGAATGAGCATGAGTTTAACTGGTGAGATGATGAGGGTGTGGAACATACGTTCGACCATGTCACAAGGTCATTGGCGGCTTCTCCGAGTGAAACAATTATGGGGTGCTCCATTACTTCATCTGGGATGTCGAGGTTGTTCGCGTCTACCAGTGGCCGAAATCAGTGGTATTCAAGAATTAAGAACCAAGATACTCACATTCAATAAGTGCCCAGCATGGTTTGCAGCCTGAGGTATCGCGACGAAGAGCGATATACGATTCGAGGTCTGGGATAACACCAGCCACGCGATCATGGGCCTGTTGCGTTACGCTCTGGAAGAAGAAGTCGAACGTCTCGATGAACCGTTGCTGTGCTCCGGGGGACGCGGTGAGGATCATTCGCTTGTAGTAACTGCGCAAAGGAATGGTCAACATTTATTAGGAATTATTCGAAAATAATAGACGCACTCTCTTGTCATCTTCCCCACCCGCTCAGGCGACTGGTAGGTATGAGGGTGGTAGAGAGAGTTGAGTACGACGTCGGCAGTCGTGCGCGTTCCGCGGTTATCCATGTCGTCCGAGAGATTGTCGAGGTGGAACAGGTAGGTGAGGAAGTCGTTACACACTCTGAGCTGAGGACATCCAGCGTCCGGGTAGCACATAGCAGTGAGTAGCCCGGCCTTTAGGCCATGAAAGGCATCGCGTTTCCTCCCGTTCAGGTTTCCACCCTTGAAGAGCCATTGTTTCGTTTCGGTGGTGATTTGCTTCCGATGGCGGCTGACGCGCTTCTTGAACGTACAATGCGAGACGAGGTCGGGTAGGACGATTTTGGTGACGGGAGTTGCGGAGGATTTGCTTGAGGATTGAGAGGCTGACATGATGCCGACGAAGGTTGAGGACGAGGACGAACTAAAGAAGAGGAAGAGAAGGGAGTTAGAACACAACACAGACAAAAGGAGTCAGGAAGAGGTGACCGACAGACAGTGACTTGAACGCGCTTTTATATGTGGCATATGTGATCGCTGGACCGAATTTAGGTCGGGCTGAAAACCTCCTTTCAGGGAAACAGAGTTTCAGAGTTCGCGTCTTCGCTTGCAGGGGCTGCAGGGACAGTGCACTTTCCGCTTATAGGATATGAAAGAAGAAACGGATGCGGAGTCAGATCCAGCATGCCCGTCAATAACTTGTGCCGTACATTTGCCCGATCCGAAATCATCATGAAAGGCCTGTCGGCTGTGTGGTTCTGCAAGCAAGATGGGAGGGGGATGAGATATGGCATGCGGGAGCCGAACTTGACAAGAGTCTTTTTTTGATTTCACTTGCAAGATCTATTGTCCTCCATCACCTCCTCCCTTACTTCATCTCACGACAATTGCGGCAATTTCGGTGAAATTGACGAGTTGACTCAAGATTCAATAGCTTTGGAGAATCTCGGAACGGACTGTCATCCAAAAGGGTCTTGACTGAGCGTCGTCCCTGTCCTTGGCATAGGCTGGTATGTTTCAAGCCTTCAAGGCCTGTAACAAGGTGGTAACGAGAGCTCACACGCGTCAGGTGAATGTGACAAGCACCGGAGCGCTGGCATTCGGTGGTATCCATTCCATGCCAAAGAGGTGCTTGGATGTAACGGGACCGAAAGGCATCGGATTGTGCTGTGGGCCGTCACGTTGGAACAGATGGTAAAAGTATGAACACAGCTCAAGTTCGTGATGTGCACATTCCGTCGGAAGTAAATAAAAATGCCACGTGGTAGTTCCGGACATATGTAAATGCTTTTGCCTCCGCCGGAAAATTTCCTTATGGGGTATCAACGTATCATATGTGTAAATCTTCCCTTCTCCAGTTGAGCGGTTGGGTTGCCTGTGCACTTATTGGAGGGGTTAGTATGGTACTTTGTAAGATATATGTAAGTTAGGCGAGCCTTAAGCTTGGAGAGAGTATACGCGTCGGCGCACAATTCACTTTCGGCTCAAACTGCCGAGTGTTTATTTTTACAATCATTTTGTAGGCGTTGTAGTACCTCGGTGCCTCCGATCACAAAAGTCCACTCAACCTTCACTACAATTGAAAGCTCTCAAAGTCGCCATTCTGAAGAATTGAAGACATTGGTCGAGAATCTAGGATATAAATCAGGCACGGATATTCGCGCTCTCCATCGTTGTTGCACAGCGAATCGAAACCTGTCTTTCGTGATTCGTCCCGAACATCCGAATCATGGCCTAGACAACGCAACCCTTCATTTTGCAACCAACCGAAATAGATTTGATGCAGAGGTAAAACACAATCTGGTCGCCTCTGGTCGCATTAAGATCCATACTTACGGAAATACACGCTGTGAAGTTCACAGCGTGTATTGTGAAGAACAATGACCCTCATGATCAATTATGCATCATGGAGCGGGATCGCGTTTCTTTCGGTCGATTTTATGCGGGTCTTACGAATATCCTTGATCTGGAGACCCCCGAACAGAAAAGAAGTGAAAGTTGGTTCTACGCTGCGGTCCACCTGTGCATACGGCACCAAGTGGATAATTTCAGTAAGTATCTTGTGGATGGAATAATTCTAGAGGCCAACGAGGCCTTTAGTATAAGATGCCGACGTACATTATACTTGACAGGGACAGAGCCAAGAAAGAAACAGACACTCCACGGGGAATATTACAATCACATCTCGTCACCCACGCTGTCCAGCGCTCCGAGGCATTATCATGTGGACCATCGTGTTGGTCACTTCTTGTTAGGCACAGGGAACGTATATGATTGCAAGACAATAGCAAACGTCGTAGTGATATTGCGGACGAATCAAAGCCGGCGGGACAGCGGGGGTGATGTCTTTTCGGGGTAAGCATGATAATTTCGATTGACTCGTGAATCCCCATGAAGTCATCTCGATATGCTAAGGTGAAACAGGAGAAGATTGGTCCAATATCTACCATGGGATGGGATTTCAGGTTGAAAGGCAAGCAGGCCGTGGCTCAGGAAAAAGGGCTGGTGCGAATCTGACGTTGGGCCACTCCGCTAGTTCTGGGCCGACTTCTAGCTCGCGAGATGCTACAAGACCTTGGACGTACTTTTCGCAAGAGACGCTTCAGCCCATGAGAACATATTGACGCGTTGACTGCGCGGATGGAAGGGAGAGGTTTTCAGTCCCGGTAAAGGTGTCAAGGGAGGGCGATCACGAGCTAGTGTCATGAAAGAGAGGCTATAGTCATCGTCCATCCTGATCCAGAGCTATGCACTCACTGGAGCTGTCAGGAGCTCTCGGGAAGAGGTTCGGTCTGTGTGAGTGTATGATGCTAACAAGCCCTTGTGATTCTTGCGCAGATTTGGCGACAGGCTCATAAAAAGTCTAGAGCACAAGCATTAGGACCAGATTACAAATAACAGGGCATAGGAGATTGATGATCGTTGGTATTACTCTTGCGACGATATGGGAGCTAGTGCTGGGAAGGAGCAAGAAAAGAGTTCAAGAGGAACAACTTTCAACAAGCGAGGGCCGCAGATACGTTGTTTGTACATGCTTGATTTGCAAGATGTCCACATTGATGCAAATAACGTTCCAAATTAGAAAATCAGGGACTTGCATCTGACCTTCACGACGTCCACAGCCATTCCTATCTTCTTCGCGATTGCGAACCATTCCTTTCGAGCTCAGTATGAGCGCGCCAGGGCCTGACAGGATAGCCCTTCCCAGGAGGACCTTTGGAGTGCAGGAGTCGGCTTCGAACGATGAAACAGTACGGGAAGAGCCTAACTTGCTGCGCAGAGCGCTCAGCTTCGGGAGCAATCATCGGCCAAGCTTTTCACTCTTCAGGAGGTACTCTGTAGATTCTGACAGCGCTAATGGAATGCCCACTTCGACGTCTGAACGGCCGCCAATACCGACAATGATACAGTCATCCGGAGAAGTGTACACCACCCCTCTTCCGATCCTGTCAATGATTGTCCTGTCGATTGTATGAATTTAGGCTGTTTGCTATTGCAGGAGACTGACGCGGCCTCTGTGCTCTCACAGACTATGCTGGGGGAATTTCTATCTGCAAACGTTTCAACTCCGTTTCTGTTATTCATGGTCAAAGGTACATTTCTTCATTCCGATTCAATCTTTCAGTGTACTGACGTCTCGCAGGATTTGGTGAGGTAACTGAAGAGGCGGAGGTTGCATTTTGGACAGGAATTTTAGGTGAGCACCATCGTCTGCCATTGCGTTATCGGCGCTAAAGTTCAATAGTATCGACGTTCTTCCTGACACAATTCGTGACATCTTTGCTCTGGGTGCGCATGCTCAGTGACTCTTCTTTGATACCGATCTGACTATTATTGGAATTGAAGGCCACGGTCGCCGAGAAGCATGGTCGGCGGTCAGTTCTCATCATCTCGCTATTTGGAAGCGCCGTTACGTGCCTTGCCTTCGGAACTGCGACGACAATCCAGCAAGCGATTTGCATCCGCCTTATGCAGGGTATCTTCGCAGGCGCTGTTGGTGTTGCACGAGGATCTGTCGCGTTTGTCACTGATCCAAGCAATGAGGGCAGGGCTTACGCCATCTTGGGGCAAGTTTTCGTTGTTCAACTACACCTCCTGTCGTTACTAATTAGAACTTCCCTTTCTGCGGTTACAGCTTCTGCTGGGGTTTAGGTGGTGTTGCAGGTGCAATTATAGGAGGATCATGTACGTTTTCCACGTCTCAGGGCCTATTCTTATCCCTTATCTGTCTTTGTTCTAGTTGAACGTCCTGCTGTGAAGTGGCCAGAGGTTTTTAAAGATCTACCACTGTTCACCGTGTATCCTTACCTTTTGCCTTGTGCCCTTGCTGCATTGGTCACATTTATTGGTAAGTTGAGCCTGTGCCAGTGAAGAACTATCGTTGAACGTCTGGCCTAGGGTCTATCCTCTCATGTTTCCTCGGGCGCGATGGCGGACCTTGGGAAGGAGCCATCCGTCTGTCCCCTGAGAAGATCGATGTCAACCTACCCATCCTAGAAGAGGAGTCTAGACCTCCTACCCCCATTTTCGAAACACCAGAGCGACAGGGATTCATCGGCTCAATAGGAAAAAAAGTGTCTCAGAAGCTATCAGGTTACTTCAGCCACGACGCGCACAAACCAAGTTCAGCGTTCGCCTCTCCACAACCGTCTGCAGTTCCTCTGGCATCAGCTGGAACGCGCTTAGAGCGGACGAGAACTTTTTCACGGACGAGTCGCGCAAATGGCTCAGCGTATGGCTATTCCGGGAGCTATCGAAATAGATTGGCGAGCAATGCGACTATCAGTGCTGCGCGGCGCGGCAGTATGGCGAGCTCACTTCGACGTCGGAGAGGTAGCAACATGGGTAGCATGCGTGACGGCACCAGCGAGAATGCTGATCTCAATTTTGCACAACGGCTCTTGATGGCGAATGAGAATGCTGTCACGAACATTGCAGATCTGTGGGTGGCTGCTGCCATGAACGTCGACAACGAAGACCCCTTCGAGAGTGATACGGAAACTGGATCAGAGGACGAAACAGAACCTCTGGACCTCGGGCAAGTGCTCAGTGAGGACGAAGACAACAGTGCCGATTTAACTGGTCGGGAACAACGACCAAGTGCTCTTCCTCGCCTCGGACAGCCCCATCGGCCATCCATGGCGTCTTCAAGACCAGCAAGGTTTGGCTCGCCACGCCGACCATCTACCACTCAGCATATTTCCCCCCGTCACCCATCAGTGTCGTTCTCGCAAACGGCACATGGGACTCCGACATCACACCACTTCTCGAGTTCCGTGCCTGCCATCTTCGCACATCCGGGCGTCAAGACGCCCTCTGCGGTTCTGGACGCTCAGCAGCTGCTCGTCAGGTCTGACCTCGAGGCTCCTGCCGGTGATCTGATCAGCACCATACCGGAATCGTATCCCATCGAGCTGGATGTTGAGTCTCTGATAGAGAAGCCGCTATCACTGGCGTCACAGTTGCCTGTCCTCGTGATTATCCAGTATGGACTGCTGGCGCTGCACACGACAACTCATGATCAAGTTTTTATGTCGTACCTTGTTACGTACGCCCGGTTTCATTTTATCTAAAGCTGTTCGCAACTCAATCAATTATGATACAGCGATTATGAAGCGGGAGGTTTGAATCTAAATGCCGGACATTTTGCTCAACTGAGTAGGAATCCTGTTTGCTGTCTTCCTCGGTGCCATGTTGACAATTTTTTAGTCGCCCTAATGTGCCTTGCACAAATTGCATACCAATTCTATCTTTATCCGTATGCAAATTTCCTGCATGTTAACTGGTCTAACAATTTACGCCCTTCATAACCTTCACAGTAATATCGGGTAATACTTTTTACATATTTTTTAGAAAAGCGAGTCTAATCTTGAACTCAAAGTCCCCCGAGAGGCCGCTTTTCACATCTTGCAATGTTCAGAGTCGGGTCTCTTCTCTTCGTGCCGGCTTATCTCAGCGTCATCCTTTACCGGCCATTTGCCAGTGCCAATGATGATGGCAACTTTCTTGTAATGACAGGTCCGTATACATTGGTTGTTGTACGTCTATCAATACTGACCTTCTTGCGATGCATAGCATTGGCGTTGAGCACGTGAATACCTGCTATTTTCTGTCTTGCTGTAATGGTTAGCTGATGTTTTGCTATCAGAGCCCTGCGGTACTGCGGAATAACGTTTGGCTATACCGCGATTTCGAT
Source organism: Hypsizygus marmoreus (assembly GCA_013433165.1). Taxonomy (NCBI): domain Eukaryota; kingdom Fungi; phylum Basidiomycota; class Agaricomycetes; order Agaricales; family Lyophyllaceae; genus Hypsizygus; species Hypsizygus marmoreus. Next base: position 1,725,943 of record CM024084.1, on the reverse strand, counting down.
TCTCCTCAACTACAGTAAGATTTGTCAGGATGGTGGTTAGCTCGGATCTGACGTCCACCCCAGTGACACCTCCCAATGCAGTTGGCTACGCAAATGGCATCGCTCAAAGTATTGTCAGTCTCGCACGGTGTGTCGGCCCAGTGATTGGTGGCTATGTGAGTCCCTCTCAAGCATATCCTCATTCTAGTCACTGACAATCCAATGACAGTTGTGGTCCATGAGTATCCAAGATAACCCATCTGGATATCCACTTGGTTTTGTTGTTTGCGCAGGCTTCTGTGCAATTTCCGTTCTCCAGAGTTTCCTCATCCGTTAGACATACATATTGCACATGTTTGTAATTACCTCTGATATCTCTTCGCATTTCGCAATCTCTACATGTATGTATATACCCTGTCATAGTTTTCGTTTGCACTAGTACTTTTTTTTTGCTTGGGATCGTACAATGTTTGGCTTGAACAGTCTTGCCAAATATAGCGGTGTCTTGCCTATTTGCCGTCAAATTTTGAAGGCCCCAGAAACATTCACCGAAGGCCTTGATTCTGAGCTCCTCTATGTCTCCATCGAATCTAACACAAAAGCAGTCATCTAAACGAAAGACTCAAGATAAAGCATCGTCCACGCGAAAGAAGGCTAAAATCCAACATCATACTGTTGAAGATCTACCCTGGAAAACAGTTAAAAGGCCAATAGAGGCGGGACTAGATGGAGATGACGGAATTCTGGAACTGGAGGAGATTGACGGCGTAGAGGTGGTCTACGAGGACACGGAAGGTGGTCGAGTGGCTAGATTCAATGTATGTCGGTTATGTGATGCATTTGAATACCGCTGAACAGAGGCTCCAGATTGTCAAACAAGATGTGACCCCAGACGACGAAGAAACAAGTCCAGGAACTGGTGAGCAAGAGTCCGAGATTGTATTGCATGAAACTGCTCCACTTTGTGAGGAGATAATCCAACCATTCGATTGTACGATTTTCCTTCGGGCATTCGAAAATGCAGCTAACAACCTGTGAAGCTGAACAACTCCTGCCTGAATGGCACAAGTATTCGCTGCATCCTCAAATTCTTCGAGCAATCCATACAAAAGGGTTTCTGTCGCCCACGCCTATACAAGCTGCGTCCTTACCCGTCGCACTAGCCGACCGAGACGTTGTGGGAGTCGCACAGACTGTACAGTCGATTCATCTACTTTTCCTCTGATTTATCTTATATATCATATCTGCTTCAGGGCTCCGGGAAAACCCTTGCGTACGGGCTACCCATCCTTCAATATATTTTGTCTCAGCCACGACCGGCGCCTGGAGTTAAACGAAGAGTACGAGCGCTCATATTGGCACCGACGCGTGAATTGGCGTTGCAAGTCTCGTCACATTTGAATGCTCTCCTCAACCCTATCGATACAATCAAGGACAAAGATTCCGATGAATCCACTAAAGCTTTGAAGAACGCCGGGAAGCACAAGGGCAAGAATGGGAAGGGAAAGGCACAGGACAATGTGCAATCAAAAGCCCAACCCAAGAAATCCCCGCCGCATGTTAGTGTGGCTGCTATAGTTGGGGGTATGTCTGCTCAAAAGCAGCGCCGAATATTAGACCGAGGGGTTGATGTTCTGGTAGCCACGCCTGGCCGATTATGGGACATTATGGAAGCGGTGCGTACCATGTCGATTTCTCGTTTGGCTCCTTGGTTGCTTATCTTTTTGAACGAATCTATAGGATGACAACCTCTCGAAGGAGATCAAACAGCTTCGTTTCTTGGTCCTGGATGAAGCAGACCGAATGATTGAGGCAGGACATTTTGCAGAATTGGAAAATATTCTACGATTGACTCTTCGAGAATCGAAGTTGGTATCCCTTACATTGCCAACCAACGCCTGATCTTACTGACTCGAGTTTAGAGAAGACCAGATTCAGACTGAATTTGACGGGCAGTCCGGCGATGAAGAAGAAGATTCCAAGGAGGGGATTAAAGATGGTCTTCAGACGTTTGTCTTCTCGGCGACCCTCAGCAAAGACTTACAACGGAATGTTAAACGGCGTTCTCGCCCCAAGAGTACCGGAAAGTATAGGAAGCGCGATGAGAAGCCAGCATCGACCCTCGGTGAGTTTCCGAAGAGGCACTCGATCCCTCCCAGTACCACTTATACATTCATTCTCAGATGATCTCCTTCTACGCCTCGACTTTCGAGATCCAGATCCAATGGTGATCGATCTCAGCCCAGTTGGTGGCGTTGTGTCTACTCTGAAGGAAGCAAAAATTGAATGTTTGTCTGCTGACAAGGTTAGTTCACGGTCGGTCCACATTTATACCTGTGCGCTTACGGTTTGTTTGGTTTCTGCAGGATGTATACCTGTATTATTTCCTTCTGCGATATCCTGGAAAATCCCTTGTTTTCCTTTCCTCGATAGACGGGATACGACGTCTCATGCCGTTAACTGAATTGCTGGGCCTTAAAGCGTTCCCTTTGCATTCCCAGTTGGAACAGCGTCAGCGTCTCAAGAACCTTGATAGGTGAGCTTATTCGGCACATTATTTCCTCTCTTTCTAGCCATTGTGTTCCATTCGCTTACCCATCGGCTTCCAGGTTTACGAACACCCCAAATTCGATTCTTTTGGCAACTGACATCGCAGCTCGAGGCCTCGATATTCCCGCTGTTGACCATGTTATCCATTACCAGATACCGCGGTCCGCCGACTCGTACGTACATCGTAATGGTCGAACTGCTCGAGCTATGAGGAAGGGTTTCAGCATGCTGATGTGTGCTCCCGACGAACGAAGGGTTGTCAGAGCACTTCTGGGCAACCTGGGTCGCCGTAGGTGCACCTTTGTTTCCTTACTACCCTGGTGCTAAAGCCTAGTTTTAGAGGACTCTGATATTCCGGAAGTATCAGTTGAGCATAGTTTGCTTGACAAGCTAAAATACCGAGTGCAGCTGGCTCGGAAGATCGAGATGACCCATCACAAAATAAAAAAGGCCAATCACGAGAGAAACTGGATGAGGGAGGCAGCAGAGGCGATGGAGATTGAACTCGACTCTGATTATATCAGGCATGTCCTTTTACCTGGGTCTTGCGAGTCTATCTGACCAAAAGACAGTGACGACAATGAAGATAAACCGTCTAACCAGAAACGGAAAGCTAAGGATGCTAAAAACGCAGCCCTTAAGGCGGAGCTTAAGCACCTTCTTTCACAACCCCTCGTTGCACGTGGGGTATTAGCGAAATACATCACATCGGGAAGTAGGCCTATCGTGGACGATCTCATTTCTGGAGATAGTGAGTGCCCTTAGACAATTCTGAATGTAGCTGACGTGCCTCACTAGGCAATGAGATGATGGTTGGTTTAAGGAAAGAGGAAGCTGGGAGTAATCTTGTTGCCCTCAAAAAGAAAAAGAAACCACCTGTAGAAAAGGAGTACGAGGAATGGGGCGGTATCGATATCTCAGAAGACTCGTAGCACTGTACGCGTGTTGGAGTGTATGCAAAGATGTAGTCGTTTTCAGTGGGTCGCTGAGGGTGTCGCTGCCAGTGCACCAAGCTGGCCAATGTAATGTAATCATTTCTATTTGGCGATATTTGGTCACACCTCGTTTCCCGATCGTGAAGTGGCTGTGAAAATAAAAAATGAAGGCGAACTACAAGGTACGGTAGTTGAGCATCGTCTGGAACCACACTCATTCATTGACTGTATAGTTCTCGAATATTTGTGGGACGGTATATCGACAAGGAAACATCATTTTCACCTCCGATGGAAATTCGCTCTTAAGTCCTGTTGGGAATCGTGTTTCAGTCTTCGACCTCGTCAAGTAAGTTGTGTCCAGAGATGATCTTTATCCTTCCTAACATACTCATCCCAGTAACAAATCGTTCACATTCGCATTCGAAAATCGGAAAAACATTGCGGCGATAGCGTTGAGCCCTGACTCTAATGTGCTTGTGAGCGTGGATGAAGGTGTGTAGATTTGCTTGCCTTGGGTTGCCTTTGGAGCCTTTATTTAACAAATCGCAGATGGTCGTGCCCTCTTAGTGAACTTCAGACGTGGGGTGGTCCTTCATCACTTCAACTTCAAAAAACCTGTGAAAGATATCAAGTTTTCTCCGGATGGGAAGTGAGTACCATCGTTGGTTTCTTGGTGTTCGTGCTATTGAGCTGTACAATTCAAAAGGTATATTGCTGTTACACATGATGCCCATATTCAAGTTTGGATGACGCCAAATCATCTCGTGCGCGAGTTCGCACCGTTCATACTACACAGGACATACACAGGCCATCACGATGAAGTTCTGAGTATTCAGTGGTCTCCCGACTCAAAGTGCGTGAAAATGGCAGTCCTATCTTGACAATCGCACTCAACTCAATCGTTCAGATGCTTTATCACAACGTCCCGCGATATGACTGCGCGATTATTCACTTTGGATCCTGTCGAAGGCTTCCGGCCTAAAACATTTGCTGGTCACAGAGATGCAGTGTTAGGAGCGTATTTCTCAGCTGATGGAACGACCGTGAGCATCTGTGTCACATAATCCTGTACTTTCTATCTCAAAGGCGTTGCCAGATCTATACCGTGAGCCGAGACGGTGCTGTTTTCACCTGGAAAGCAAAAGAGTCCGAACACGACTCAGAATCAGAAAATGACGCGCCCATTGCCTCGACGTCCAACGGTACCGGCCTGGACAGTCGCAATCTCATTGCCAACACTCGGTGGGGAGTTCACAAAAGAAACTACTTCAATCAGGCTGGAACAAAAGTCGTCTGCACAACTTTCCATGCGGCTTCCAACCTTCTCGTCGTCGGCTTCTCCACCGGTGTCTTTGGTTTATGGGAGATGCCGGCTTTCTCCAACATTCATACCTTGAGCATATCACAGGAAAAAATATCCTCAGTCGCAATTAATCCATCCGGCGAGTGGCTTGCCTTTGGTGCGAAGAAGCTTGGGCAGCTTCTGGTATGGGAGTGGCAATCAGAGTCGTATGTGCTGAAGCAGCAAGGCCACTTTTACGACATGAACACCCTTGCATATGCTCCTGATGGACAGACAATAGCTACCGGAGGGGACGACGGCAAGGTCAAAGTATGGTCAACACACACCGGCTTTTGTTTTGTCACTTTCACAGAACACAGTGCACCCATCTCTTCTGTGTCATTTGCGAAGCACGGCAGTGTTCTTTTCTCCGCTTCTCTGGATGGCACCGTCCGTGCATACGACCTGATACGATACCGCAATTTCCGCACCTTTACATCTCCTTCACCGGTACAATTTTCATGCCTTGCCGTGGATCCCTCGGGCGAGGTCGTAGCCGCTGGTTCGACGGATTCTTTCGAGGTATTCCTATGGTCGGTTCAAACCGGGAAACTCTTGGACGTGCTTGCAGGTCATGAAGGACCTGTCAGCTCGCTGGCATTTTCTCCATCAGGGGCGAACCAACTTGCGAGTGGCTCGTGGGATCACACGGTTCGGGTTTGGAATGTTTTCGGTCGGTCTCGTGCTGTAGATCCCTTGACTTTGACTTCGGATGTCCTCGCTCTCGCCTTCCGACCAGATGGCAAGGAGCTTGCCGCCTCAACGCTCGATGGCCAAATCACGTTCTTCGATATACAGGACAGCAAGCAAACCAATGTCATCGACGGCCGGAAAGACGTATCGGGAGGACGGAAAGCCGACGATCGAGTCGCAGCCGCAAATAGCTCGTCGGGTAAGGCTTACAACAGCCTCGCGTATACCGCCGACGGTAGATGTGTACTTGCCGGCGGTAACAGCAAATACGTGGTGCTGTACGATGTCCGGGAAGGAGAAGGGGTTATGGTCAAAAAGTTCCAAATCTCCGAGAACCTCTCGCTTGATGGGACAGAAGAGTTCCTCGACAGCAGGAAGGTCAACGCAGCCGGTATTAACACCGATCTCATCGACAACCGTGGGGATGAGAGCGACCTTGAGGACAGGTTGGATGTCAGTTTACCAGGGGCAAGCCGAGGTGCTGGCGATATGTCAATTCGGCGGTACAGGCCAGAAGCGAGGACCAAGTGTGTGCGCTTCTCCCCGACGGGTCGTGCCTGGGCAGCTGCGTCCACAGAGGGTCTGCTCATATACTCACTAGACGAGACTGTGACCTTCGACCCCTTTGACCTTTCCATAGACCTCACGCCACAATCCGTCCTTGAGGTGCTCGCTTCACGGGAGTATCTCAAAGCCCTTGTAATGGCATTCCGCCTGAACGAGAAACCTTTGATCCAACGGGTCTACGAAAAGGTTCCCCGTGGTGACATTCGGCTCGTTGCTCGCCAGCTTCCGCTAGTCTATGTTCCCCTCCTCCTCCGGTTTGTCGCAGAACACCTGGAGCAGACACCTCATCTGGAGTTCGACTTGGTCTGGGTGAATACGCTCCTCATGGCGCATGGGCGGGTGCTGAGAGACAGATCCGCGGAATACGCAAGTGTGTTCCGAGTACTCCAAAAATCCCTCTCGGACTTCGAGCAGTCGATATCCAAGCTGTGAGTTGATCCAGTTCTTTTTTTGTTGTATTTTCTGACATATAGTCCAGATGTGATGAAAACTCGTCAACTTTGTCTTACCTGATTGACCAGTTAAAAAGCAATGAGCATCGCGACGTGGAAATGATTTAGGTCATAACCAGTGCTTTCGGGGCCCGTCTATCCATCCATCTTGTACCATATACTGCATAGCCCGACTTGAGAATATAATACCTTCTAGCTCTCGTTCAGTAGCTCTTCTGCCCTAGTGAACCTTCGTTCGAGACGTCGTAAAGATGAGGGACTTGATACATGATGGAGTTGAGGATCAAAGACCTCGTCGTTTGGAAACAAATTCAAAGTACCGCCATTGGGACTCTCAGCAACGCACTGATAGATGAATGGAGAATACAGTACATTTGAGTTGTAAAAGTACATAAGGATATGATTGTACAAGTATTGATACAAATGACGAAAAGAAAATAGCAACTTTGGATCTTTCAACATCGATGACGACCTCCTCGACGTCTTCATGGCTCGCTCAGCAGCCTTCACACATCGCCTTCAAACATCACAACTGTGGGATTATCTCCCCAATCACGCTTTCTTTACGGCTTAAGACGGGTCAGCGTTCCTGTGACGCAAGCTGAGGACCGCCTCACCTACCATCGTTCCTGTGACGCTTGTCAACATCGTTATATCCCCACCAATATACCAAGCCAGTCAGCCCGACAAGGGCAGCGACGCCGAGCATCTGATCATAGTCGACCTCAGCGGCTGTCTAAGCAGTCGCATAGAGCGTTGCCCACCACATTGTTTCTCCCTGCCGGCCCACCGCTGCCCATGAACTTGTTGGCGCCCGACCCAGATGGGAACTGTCGTCTAGCGAGAGAAGGATACATGATTTCTTAAAGCAGGATTAATGTATGAGCAGTTGAGTGTGTGAGGGTTGGAGTGTGAGAAGGACTGAGACATGGCGGTCCAGTTTATATATGAGGGAAAACACTGATGTCATGGTGCAGGTGACCAATATCAAAATCTCTCACAGGACGTGCTCGAGAGCATCTACGAGAGGCGAGAGCATCCGAATAGCATCTAGTGTCTGTGGCCTATACAGCGGATAACAAAACTGTAAAAAGGGTCTAAGTGCGAGTAATAGCAATTAAATAGCAGGATACTACTGGGTCACAAGAAACGATTTGACGAAATGTTTAGTCCTTTCGCCATCCGTAGCATTACGATATTGGAGGTCAGGCTCGAAAACTAGTAGGGAGAAACAATATTAGATACAAAGATTTGACAGGAAATATGGAATCACGTACGCCGTTGCCAACAAATACCTCCGCTTTTTCAGCGATAGCCATATCCACAGCCATCGCAACATACGTCTGTGCGGAATCCAACTTAATATCAAGACTGCTCGTCAAATCATCCCATCCATCCTTCTGCAGCGCACCCTTCAACCCATTCAACCACCACCCCCACGCATTAGTCAATACATATACGCGCCGTAGCCCCGGATTCTCCTTTCTCACCGCCCTTAGCCTCTCCACAATCTGCTCTACTGTCGGCAGGCAGTGTTCCATGTAGTAAGCCATGTGCGCGTCCCCTTTGTATGGCTCCGGATCGAATCGGTCAGGGAGAGTGGGGAACTGGTTGAGGCCATTATACCGGCTTTCCCAACCAGCGAGACGGGGACAGTGGCGTCTATAGTCCCCGCGGCGGAGGTGGAGGGCGACGAGGCCCGAGAGTGTAGTTTTTGAGGAGATATCAAAGAGAGATTTGGCGGAGGCAGGCTGGAGGACGACAAAGTTGCGGAACACAGCGGACTGGACGAGCGGCGACCATAAATAGTCCGTGAGTATGGGTGACGTTGAAAGGCCCGGCCACATGGACACAATTCGCTCGCTGTCAAAAAAACTGAAATCGTCAGGCAATGTGTGCACAGAGAGATTTATTAAGAAGCTATCCAGACTCACGGGAAATCGAATATGACCTTTTCGCTCGAGTCTATCTCTACGCATTCGTCGAGGACATCCTTCAGCTTCTTCACCCACCATTCCACAATGACTATTCCCTCCGCGTCATTCGGCGTATCCTTCGAGCTAACAACGCGTCGTTTCTCGGGTGGACAGGCAGATTCCCAGAATTCTGCGCTGACCGCCTCGTGATGGTCCATGGGCCCGCCAGCTGTGGGTCCGGATATAAACGCATTCAAGGGTATTCTTACAGGTCGTAAAGCAAAGTCATAGAGTGTATATGGGAATGGTGAATGTGACCAGACGTAGTCCTCGAATACAAATGATCGGTTGGACATGTAAGCCACGTACGACATGAGGATGCTGCAAGTGGCCTTGTAAGTGAATTGACACATATATTTGACTTGCAAGTGGACGAACTCACGCTTCCTGGAGGACATTATTCAAACCATGACCCCACAGGTGGTCCGGAAATCTCAAGTACATTCTCCGCTCCCCTCTGGCCTGCGTCAAGTTATGCTGTGGCAGCTGCCTCTCAAACCTCCGTATATCCTCATAGCTGGGTGGTATTCCAGACCAAAGCACTCCGATCACAATGAGGAACGGTATCAACGCGACGAAGATGAGTATTCGTCGTAACGTCAAGTGATGCACACAAGCCTGGAGTATCGACCGGCGCCTGCGTTGGGCTCCATTGGCCAGGGGTAAACCGTTGAGGCGAGGAGATGAATCGGCCCCAAGAAGCTCATAGTCCTCCTCGGAATATCGATGCTCTGGACCGCCAGCGAGTCTTCGCCATAAGTCCATCGACAACGACGTGACTTTCTGAAGCTAATGCCGACCAGATAATGCCACCTTTGCCGCTAGATTGAGGTGTAATGGTATCGCGATTTCAGCTGAGAGACCAGAGCCCTAGGCCACTGGGCGGCATGCAGTAACGGTGTGCGGGTGCAAATTCGAGGTTGTTTGTGAACTGACGCGAATCTCAATTTGTACAAACATTTGTCGGCGCCGACTGCGGCGCCCGCAGTGCTCCCCGCACCGCAATTGCAATTGAGCCGCAACCACGGCAGCAGCATGTTCACAGTTTGCTAAGCACCCGTACACCCACGGCCCGCCTCTGCTGTGCTGCTTGTGGTGGTTACTGGTCCCTTTGCTTGATCATCAGATTTCTTATTCGGACTGTGCACGACATTATTATCTTTCTGTCTCCTTTGCGGTCTGGATGGCTCAGGAAGGCCTAGGTCGAAATAATGCGCAGGAAGTCACCCATTATCTTCAATACAGGTCTCTTCGAAGCTAGGAACCCGGTGATAGTAACTGCTATCGTTTTAGAGGAAGAGCATGGCTGAAAGGTTTGAATGGGTATCTACCCTATTTTTAGTTTATCTCTGGATTCCCATGGACGTCCTCGCCGAGAGACAGGTATGTCGATATTGGCCTATGAGTCGTTCCCCCCGAATCTAAAATATTCAACAGGACCAGGCCTAATCCATGTGTTTTACCGGGGGTCCACATCTGTCCAAACGCAATTGAATTGGCTCGAAAGCCAGCGTTTCAAAATAATGACGCCCAACCATTCAAAACCACCGATTGCGCGATTAATACCACCGTCCGGAATACAAAATTACCGTCTATCTTTTGACGTTGCGCGCAATTTACGAACTATACATAAACTCTTCGTCAATCCGGGCTCGTGTCTCCGGTGAGAATTGACCTCTTTGCGTCTGGGGACGGGAAGAATAAACAAGATTTGCGTTGATGGACAGCCTCCCTGCATCCATGCATACTTTCACAACTTGACACCCGCTTGCAGCCTGAGAAACCCTCCACTTTCTCCACGAACGTGGCTTTCGTCGCCCGCGATTAGTGGCCTCCCGATAGACGCTTTGATCCCCCACGGGGCTACATGCACGAGTAGAATTGCCCATTGTCACGACGACCACAGCCCCGATTCCGGCGGGACAGGTGTCCTCCTCGAGGACCACACGAGGATGCTGCGGATTTGCTCCATCGTTGCCATTGGCCATACGGCATCACGTCCATCGCGATTCAAGTTCTGAGTGGATCTGTCGGAGAGCCTGCCCCATCATCAAAGTCACCATCAGCATCGACGTTCATGTGAGGGCACCCCATGCCAGAAGGCGCCCTGGTATTTGTGTGGTGCGACATCACACGACTTGTAATGCTTGATCTCGCTATACTTTACGTGGCCATGGCAATTGCGACCGATGGGGCCAGGACCGTATGGGTTAGTGGCATATCTAAGTAGAATCCCTGCGGAATCACCACAATGGGTAGGTGTATCTTTAGCCAATTGAATTCCTGTCGATGAAGCTTTTTTCAGAACTCCAAAGAAGCGGTCGAATTGCAGACATATCCGAATCTTTGTCTTCTGATCCCCGAATCTCCGTTGAAGTTTCATTTCTTTCTGGCGCTTTACCATCGGGCAGTTGGTGAAAGGGATCGGGTGTACAATCGTGAAACTGTCCCAGCGATTCGGAATATACTTGCTATCGGGGTCTATCCAAGATGTCATCGCTTGTAAGTCAAGTCATGAATTGTCATCCACAATCAGCGAAACATGAGAATCCACGTCAAACACCTACCTTCTAGCCCTTCTAACCCTCAGCTGGGTGATGGATCGCCCGTACCAAACCTCCGATAGATCGCAACTTGAGTTGGTAAACTTCGGTGTATCCTATCCTCTGAGGACCGCACTGGCTGACATCGACCAACCGCTAGTCGTCGCTGGTCCTTGTTGTCAGGTTAGCGCAATTCAAAATCGCTTGGAAGGCACACGCGACGATTTCTCCGCGATCCCTGCCGTAACCCAGCGTAGTTCATTTTCGAGAAGTGCACTGAGTTAGGGCACTTACCTCCGGACTCAGGGCTTGGTCATGGTGGGTCGGTCCCGTCAAAACTTGATTGATTCCCTTGTGCAGGGAACTGACTAAACCATCGACCGGAAATCTTTTGGGGTGCTTTCGGCTGTTGAACAGCCTCAAACTTACTGTACTCGTACAAGTTACCTATAGGAAAAACTCGGTGGATGGGTACCACCGGATGTACTTCCTATCTATATTCTGCATCCATATGGACATTAAGCATCGCAAGCTTCAAAGAAGCCCTGTAGGTTCCCATCCACCTGACTGCAGTGAGCTCAAGTATCCCATCTCCAGGACATTGGCTCAATTCATGTCGAAGTTAAAGCGCGCTGGGATACGATCGGCACGTTGCCGATGACGTGAGACGACAGTGACGTCAGGGAGTACGTCACAATTACTTTCTCAATGCGCGGACAGGGGCCAGTACACCGCCCAAGTGCCTAGCACGAAACGTATGATTTCGGAAAATATATATGCAGAATTATGTGCTGCTATGAGACGCGATTGTTCTAGACGATAAACTATATAGCCCTTGAGTGAGATAACAACCATAACCCATATTAAAGACAATTGGAAAGCAAGCAGAAAGTGAAGGAAACAGAGCAGTAAATATGACTATGCGACAATAAATAGCAAAACCCATCTGAAATCTCCAACACCGCCCGTCTCGCGGCGCGATGATGGCATGGATTTTGGCCAACTGTATTAAAGTTCCAAGTACCATATAAGCAAGATCAGTGTTCATGTATGTGTGGGATGCAGACATCTATGTGTGCATGACGTCGGCGAGGGCTAGCCAACCGAATACAATTCCATTCCATGCCTGAGGTCGGTAGGGATGGTCAAGGATGGGGCTGCTGAGCACCGGCCACGATCGATGAAGATAGTTGGGGATCGACGCGCGCAAATTATGGGAGAGGGTTGACGGCGCGTCTGATGCTGGGACAATTATGATGGTCGTGAGGGTGCCCAGGGTATTTTCGTGGCCCTCGCATTAGAGGTCTCCGCTATCTGCGAGCGAGATATCGCCAGTAAAGAGCATTCGGTGGCTGAAAACAGTAAGGTTAGACAATCGGATAACGGAGAGGCCAATGGTGGTGAGCAAACCTCGGTGCCGGGTTTCGAGTCATCTGAGGGGTAGACGATCAAACAATGTTAGAGGATTATGGAGGTAAAGTACTTACGATCTCGAATGCATTCCCAGACGTCGACACCTCGGCCTCTTGCATCCCAGATGCAGCATTGACTGTACACTGCCCAATGAACATTCGTTTCCCAAATCCGCGTTGCGTTGCTGACAACCCCTGGCATTTGTAGGACGAAGTTTGGGACGGCGACGATGACAGGCGGCAAAGGAGAGCTGCTTCAGGTACGATAGTCGATCCAAGCGGAAAGACGGTGGATGATAAAAAAACTGCGGGTTGCTGGGCTTTTATAGGTGACATATTGGAGGCGCATTCTGTCCGAAGAGTTGAGGCACAGCCTTTTAGTTGCAATCTAACATGCATATTGGTCCGGGTACCGGGTTTCCTTTTTTGAAGAGGATTCGATCTCACTGAGATTATCGGATTCTGGCTTCCAATCGGCACACGCCACTGAGTCCCTGTGACATCAATAATCAACGAACGAGGCTGCGCTCCATCTGTGAGGAAATCATTCAAACCACGATGCTAATGCGATGCATACGGTGGGTTGTGGCTCGAAATTAACACTCCATCCACCCACGATGCCTCAACTGGAGCACTCCTGCCCATGCGGCTCATCCCGAACGATCTGCCCTCTCCTGCCATTTACAGGCCTGAGGCGGCACTCGGCGGTTTGAAATCAGCTGGTTGGCACGGCTCGAATCGATCGTATTCCTCGCTAATATGGTTAAACCTGCCCGACACAACGGTTACCGAGACAACGACGTCATAAACGAACATCCCTCGGGAACGTTTGCGGCTTGGGATCATGCGAAGGGGGGTTTCAAACGTATCATGAATAGCCTTGAAGCACGCTTCACAATGTTCTTGACATCGGGTGGGAAGCCACGGTACACGGTGCATCGTGTGGATGCAGATTACGGAACTGCTGAGCCCCGACCACGGAAGATGGAAAAAGTTCATGCTTGTCAGGCAGAGGGCATCTCGTTATCGATGATCCATCCATCGACACAACGAACTGATTCCATCTTGACAATTCGCTGTCTCGGCGGCATCCGCAGTCATACAACGTACCCTCGCAATGTGGATGTGCAGAATCGATTGCAATTTTTGGATCCAGAGCTTGGATTTGATATTGGTCATCGCCAGGGGAAAGGGACCGAAATGCTTTGTATTCCGTATCGACTCTAAACATGGATTAGACAAGAGAGAAAGAGTTCCAGGCATGCGCCGAGTCTGGAACTTGTGGATACATATGGACGAGTTAGAGGTGGGGGTCCGCTTTGGTGACCGCTATAAGAGTCCGTGATGTCGGACGGTCCGGCATAGTCCGCGGCTCTCAACTCTTGGAAGGTGTCACCACCGAGGGCTATCGCGAACGTAAACAGGGTGATAGCGGGAGACGGGTACCCTCGGATACCATCTGCGTATGCGATGTTGTAGTTGGAATCACCTTCGAAGCTGTGTCCTAAAGATGGTAGGTACCAGACGGACGTTCCGTGTCTTCCGAAGGTCCCCAAGAATGAATATTACAAGCACGTTGGTTGGTCGGCGGTTACCCGAGAATTCAAACGACGAGGAATAGTTTGTGTTTCATTGCTGAGTTACGGCACGGATTTGAAATGGAACCAAAAGAGATGCATGCCGCCGCACTTCGTCGTCGTCGGGGCGCGATGGGGTCTCCAGGAGAGCGCTGAATTAGCCTAAAAGATTTGAATAAGAAAGGGGAAGAACGCCAAGGAACGGGCTATGACCTTGAATGAACGAAATCAACAAGACGTGCCTGGGACTCGGAGGAGAGGGCAAATCTCTTAAAGATCCGGGCCGCGTGGCTGAGTCATTCATATCAAATACTGACAAATAACACTGTTGTCGTTCGTGTCACTGTCGCCGTCGGGTTCAACGTCCAAGCCTAGCGGCAACAGCTATCGCATTCCATCTGGCATCGATATCGATTCCGACGGCGAAACGCAAGTTCCATACCATTAGCGACTCTTCGGAGGTGATCCCGTCTCTGGCGCTTTAATCTCGGATCCCAGATGGCCCCAAATATCAGGCTGGATACGCCGACACGCATGGCAAGAAAAATATTCCTCGAGTCTTTCGGCGTCGTGCGGCCGGTGCTAAAATGGGACTCTCTTCTCTAATTGTACAGGCCGCAGGGTTCGCTGGAGTCCTTCTCCTTTTTGGCGCGACGTTTATTGTTGCGAAGAGAAATATTGCGGGGAAGAGGAGGTTGGATCTCGAGGAATATCGTGCTTGTGCGTTATTTTCGTCAAACGATTTCTGATGTGCGCTGGATTGACGCCATTTATACCCTGTTTCGCAGCCCAGGCAGCGGCGAGAGCGGAGACTTCACGCAATGGTGGCCCAGGACCAAAGAACTAGAATTTGAGCTCCATTTTCATTGAACATACAGTGTATTCGCTGCGTTTCAGTCCAAGACTTGCGCGAACCGTCTTATGCAGGAAGGCCGTCAGGTGATGTGATGCGTCGCGCTCGATTAGTGACCACTTGACGCGTCACGACCCACATATGGGCTTCATATTTCCCGAATCGGGGTACAGGATGCGTCATTTGACACGATTCGTGATCACTAGTTTGAGACATGTGCACGCCCCTGTCTACTCTCTTCCCCGCATTATAACCATTCTTCTCACACAAAGTCATCGCCATTTCTTCTTGACACCCATACCCACCACTGCAACTTCACCTACCACAACTTGTTTTTTTATCGTCCAAGATGGCAGCAAACCTTTCTCGCAAGCGCGGAATGCCTGCCATCCCCAACTTCACCCCAGGCCAGGTAGGCGTTGATGTCTCGGAAGCAAATTCACTGCAGGACTAATCGTGTTGATGAAAGACCATAGCGCTGGGCATGACGGCTGTAGCCGCCACCTTTGGCGGTTTTTACATGATGCTTAGGAAGAACCAGGCTAAGAAAGACGCGTCTGGCACTAATCCCTACTGCAAGTTGCCCTCAGATTTATGACCTTCACATCCAAGCTGACGCACGTCCACAATAGACGAGTACCTTATGAGGCGGGTTGCCCGTTCCGACGCCACTTTAGTGCCCATCTCCACTGTCGAGGCCCGTAAGACAAAATTGCCGGCCCCAGTGAAGGAGCATCATTCCCAACACGAGACCATCGCTGAGCACAAATCGTCCCCCGACTATGTCAGTGGCATGTGGGCCCAGCCGACGCCGCAGAGGGCGAGGCAAGTGGGAAGTGAGGTCGCGTATACGAAGTCGCCGGATTATTCGAAGAGCTATGAGAAGACGTCTCCCTGAAGTCGAAGGGCTAGTCTTGTTTGAGTGAGGATCATGAGGCTCCTTTTCGTCTCGAAAGTAAAGTGAAGATCGTTCATAAATTTGTATTTGTACATGATTCTGAAGACAGATTTCTTTTCCCGGTCAATTGAAAGGCATTTCAAGGATGGACCTGATTTCTCAACTCCGTCAATGGGATGACATCGATATCTGAGCACTGTTTGGCAAGAGCTTCAGAGCCACTCAAGAGCCACCAGTCATCGGGGCCGAACAGCCTAGCTGGCAGATCTTTCGTTCAATTTTACCATTCGAGTAAGGAGAACTATGCTTCCTCCAGAACTTTCACGTCTGGTGAGCTTGACATACAGCACGATCATTTCGTCAACAGCTCATCCGATCCATTGTATCGCGATCCACGCAGAGTGAGGTCGCGTTCAATTGGTCCTCTCCAGATCTGGAGCTGATGCTTTTGATAGTATTGCTACAGGCATGTACAGATGAACCAACGATGTTATCCCTTCTTTCCGTCTGTAGAACCGTCCACGAGTGGATTCTACCAATTCTCTACCACTCCGTAACCTTCTGGAACCGGCGACAGATAGAGGCTTTCTACGCAGCGCACGACTCCCGAGGCAAAACGCAGGACCGTTTGCTGCTCATCAAGAACCTCTGGGTTGGCGACACCCCACTACGAACAGGAAACCTTCAGCAGACCCACGGCACTTGGCCGATCGCCAATATATACCGCATACTTAAATTTTGCACTAACCTGCAGTCACTGTACATCATCAAACTCCACCCAAATCGCTGGAATCAACTCGAGAGTGCTGTTCCTGCTAGCCTGGAGAACCTTGCGATGGGCCCTATCCACGGAACCTTCCGCATCAACAGCCTCTCATCCAATCCCCGTCTTCGACGCTTCACTAGCTACCACTCGTACATGCGCGATAGTGAGGTTCTAGATGTGGTCCTTTATCCATCTATGAGGCAGTTCCGTAGGGTAATACAAGGGGAATATCTGAACTGGTATCATGCTGGGATGAAGCAGGACTCTTGTATCTCGCAATCTGATACAATGGAAAAAATGATGCTGGTGGTGTGCGGACGCAACATCGATGGTACATTACTTGAGCAGGTAAAAGCAGATCTGCGGGCTGTGACGCAGGGTGATCAGCGCGTTGTTGTTCAGACGTCTGAATGCGAGAACGGGATAGAGCTGCTGTTCGCTGAGTTTCGAGAGGAGAGAGCAGCCCATCTCGGTGCGTAGATTTTACAGACATGGGTGCTCTTCTGGACAGCTGATTCTTTCAAACTTTCAGTGCTGCTAAACCGAGTCCTGTAGTTGTAGGCTTATATGTCTTCCATGGTGGCTTATGTACTGATCGTCACAATGATTCTACAGAAGATAAGATGTTGAATAGAAGGGATTCATTTATAAATACACGGCGGCCATTGTAATGCAAGTTTTCTGATGACTCGAGACTGGGCGATGGGGTCATTGCCGTTCATTTCGTCGTAGGGATGTAATCTGCCGTATACGTTGTGCTTTACTTACACGATGCTGTCGCCGAAGACACAGATAATAGTTTGCAAGCTTAGCATCCGGCGCATTGTCCAACTTAGAATCCGGAAGTAACCGCTGGATCGCGACGGCTTCCTTTTCGTCTAGTGGGAGGGTTCGTCATGCATAAATAGATGTTCCTGCACATAGAACATCTTGAGATGCAGAATTGATCTAGTATGTACTTGGAAGAGCTACGACTTCAGATATTCCGAGTTCTATTTATAGAACGAGGTTTGTCCAACTGGACAGTTGACCAAAAAGAAGCGTGAACGAAATCAATTGATGGCTGATGCCATCAAAGTCCGGTCCCATCCGGGGCGCTGAACAAATGCTGTCCGGAATGACCTTGTTGAGCACACTTCGTTCAACTTGTCTTCCTCGCATTCACCCAGCATCCAGATATCCACCACTCAGTCTTGGTCTGACTGCATGCCTGCCAGCTCTTTGACCGTGAGTCCATCGCTGTTTCAAGTTTTTCTAATCGTTTTAATTTGATCTAACTGCAATTCTTTATTCAACAGTTCTGTCTATCCATGATTCTAACACCAAAGACGACAGTTACACCCTCCTCATTATTAGAGATATGAGTCAGCAGAATTCGATACAGAGGATGTGGATGCGAGCTGGGAGAATGTTGGGGGGTACTGCGGGTATGGTTCGTCTCATTAACCGCATTTTCGCCCGCTTTCATGCGGGAGCTCTCACACAGGCCCATCCTCGCTGTACACTACACCGGCGTGCTCTCATCTCTCGACCACATTATCGCTCACCAACAAACTTGAATCATTACCCGGGCCACATCTCAACCACCTCGATGATATGCTGACGGCCAAGAACCCAAAATGACATACGGTACTGTGTTGTCATTGCATACTCATCCTTGACATCGAGCATTCGTACCGTTTGTCACCAGCTCCTCCTATAACTCCCAAGTATGCCTTCTCTCCTGACCCTTCAGACGCCATGCTCCTTTATCCATCCATCAAGCTGGTACAATTCGCCATATCACACTACGTTCGTGTCATTTTCACTTTCTGCGAGCGCATCGGCGTCGACGTTGTTACTAAGCTCCTCTTATCCTAGGCATCATTACTAGTGGCGACGTTGATATTCTGCAAGCACGGTGGCCGAGGATTGATGGAGGGGTGACGTATTGAGTTTGTTCGCAGATGTTGCTGATAGTTGTGGAGCAGGCTGCGGACATCTCGTCTTCTAGCAAAGGACACACGCGAGCACCCTCGTGCAGGGCATCATAACTGGACGCTCCGCAGCCTGTGACGCACTTGGGAGCACACAAATATTTATAGCGCGGGATACACCGTTCGAGTCCTGGCGAGCGGTACAGTGTGCGGAACACTGGTGTGAACTCGAGGACCCGAAACCAAGAGGAACAACTAGCTCAGGTCTGCCGTAAGCTAATATGTTGTTCCTCGCCCCTCAGGTCTGCCGTAAGGGTGTTCCGGGTGCTCGTACCTGCAATAGCAGAGGTCACAAAGTATATATATGTTGGCTACTTACAAGTAGCGATCTTCCAATTCTTGGATTGAGGAAGATCAAGTGTTGAACACGTTAGAGCGATAGTTGAGTTGGTTTGGTTGTTGGTAAAAGATAGATGTATTCGAAGTAATGTTAGCTGAGGTTTTGGTAAAGCTTATGTAAGTAAAGGAGTAGCTAAAGAGTATTTCGTACACAGAGTTGAATCAAGATATCCGTTACAGAGCCCCCCACTCTTGAGCTGCGAACTGCAATGAAAAGATGATAAGGTGCTGAGCTGGGGATGGAGGGAGGGTTTGAACACTCCTGATGGGTTGAGCCATATGATGTAGTCAGAGAGAGAGTCATAAGTAGCATGAGTTATGAAAGGCATAGTAGAGAATGAGATAGAAAAGAGAGAAAGAAAAAAAAAATCTGTACTGCTTTACACATCCACATAAACTTGAGATTTCTCCCCTGGCTTCCATGGTAGTCCTATGATGACCATCCTGCATGAGAGGGGCTGGCGTAGGATGTAAGAGGTATCCCATATTGCCCCCCATGCTTGAGCCTTCGCTATTCCTGTGCCAAGAGCCCAATCAATTGTTTCCATGACAAGCTCCTCGGTTTTCTAGTCAGGAGGTTTAGTTGGAGGCAGCAAGGTAGCAGCTTGTGGCAACAGGCTTGAATTTGAGGGTGTTTTCCTTGACCATGACATCGGCCATTTGTCCGGTCCCGTCTGTGGCCAATCATGCACGATTGTTTCGTTGACCAGCGATGGACAAGTCTGTGGTGGTGACGAAAATGCAGAGGGGCTTGGAACCACCGACAATCTCCTGATCGGTGGGCGGTCGACCGGTGGAGAAATTGAAGTCGATGACGGGACCACTGGCAAACGTGAAAGGTCCGAGTGGTGTCCACGAAGAATCGTTCTCGCTGAAGGAGGTGGTGACAGCATACTTGGAGATACAGAAATCGGTCTGGAGAGTGTCGTTACCGATCTCGACTTTGCCTTTTCTGGATCGCCGTGAGCGACCGTCCCTGCGATTGGTGTCGGACTAATCGAAAACGACGACGAGAGAGTCTTGTCACTCGAAAATACCAGCGAACTCATGATCAGCTGCAGCTCGGCACCAGCAGAAACCAATTGAGAGAGTGCGTGGTGCGTAGGCGAGCCACCGAGAACCGTTCTCGAGGTAGCAGCTGGTGGCTGCATGCCTGGAGCTCTGGTTGGTCTCGAAAGCGCCGCAACCGCTTCCGGCGTGCCCATCTTCGGCCCATCATCGACGATCGTGTCAGTGATCAATGCTGGACGAGTTGGGGATGACGAGAAGAATGTCTTCACATTCGAATCCGCAGATGATCTTGAAATTGGTGGGGGGTCGGTACCTGGAGGAATGATCGGCGGCAGCGGCAGCGCTGGCGAGAGCGAGGTACCTTGATATCCTGAAGGATTAGGCGGTGGCGGCGGCGAGAGCATTGTGAAATGCGAAAGATCCGGATGGTGTCCTGGAAGTAGTAAAGGCGCCGCAGGATGTGCCTGTAGATCGATTGGCATGGGCGTCTGCCTCAACGTCGCTGCAACCGGTTTCACCATCTCCGTCTGCATCCAATCAAGGACCATCGGCACAGCGCTGGGTGCTGAGCGAGTCGATGATGGTGCCGGGGTAGACAAAACCACTGGCAATCTTGAAATCAGCAGGGAATCAGCGCTTGGAGGAACGGTCGGTGATGGCGACAGCACTGTTGAGTGCGAAGCTTCTGGGCGGCGTGTATGACCTGGAGGTCTGAGAGGCGGTGGAGGCGCTGCCGGTGTTGCTGAAGGCATGGTGGATGCTGCTGTTGGTCCCAACTTCCCGTTCCCTGACCAATCATGAAAGATCGTTCCAGCGATTGGCGCTGAACGAGTCGACGATGGTGAGTTGAGGGCAGAGGGATTCGGAACCCCCAATGATCTTGTGATTGGCAGGGAATCGGCGTCACGATGAATGGGCGGCGACGACAGGACTAGTCCGTGTGAGGTATCCGGAAATCCTGGATGATCCAGAGGTGAAGGAGGTGCTGGAAACCCTGGAGGAGTTGCCTGGCACATAGATGAGTGGCTGAGAATCGTTCTCGAGGCAGCAGGTAGTGACTGCCTGGCAGGAAACGCGGGCATCGGTCTTGACAGCGTTATAATCGACTTCGCCGTCGCCACCGCCAGCCGCTCATGGACGATCGTCTCAACGATCGACGCTGAACGAGTCGACGACGACGGCGATGAGGATGCAGGGCAACTTGAAACCACGGACGATCTTGCGATCGGTGAGGAGTCGGTGCCTGGCGGAATGAGCGGCGAAAGCACGGTTGCGTGCCAGCTGTCCAGATGTCCTGGATCATCCGGGGGTCTTGGAAGCGGTGGAGGCACTGCTCGGAGTGCCTGGTGTGCGGATGACGGCGACGAGATTATACCCGCGATCACTTGGAGATCGACGAGTGGAGGAATGCAAGGCGGCGGCGAAAGCACTGTTGAGTGCGAAGTTTTTGGATGTACTCGAGGAACCGGCAGGCTTGCAACGGGTGGCGGCGCCGCAGGAGGTGCACCCAGCGTAGACAAGCGATCGAGAGTCGTTCTCGAGGTGGCAGGTGGTGATGGCACCGTTGGCGATATGAGTGGTGCTGCGGACAGCACCGGAACAGGTAGTTCTGTCCTCATCTCCGGCCCATCGTCGACGATCGCTGCAGCAATCCGGGCTGGAAGAGTCGGTGATGACGGCGAAGATATCGTGGCGGTCGAAAACGCAGACGATCCAGAGATCGGCGGGGGGTCGGCACCTGGAGGAATGTTTGATGCTGGTGGCGAGAGCACGGTTGCGCGCGGTCTCTCCAGATGTGGTAGAGGATCCGGCGGTCTTGGAGTGACGAGGGGCGAACGTGGTGACGTAGGAACAGGCCCTGGCTCCGTTGGCGACAGGCGTGTCGGTCTGCAGAGCGCCGCCGTCGTTTGTGATGTTCCCGTCTTCACTCGATCGCCAGCGATCGCCCTATCAATCTGTGCTGAGCGAGTCGGCGGAGGTGACGAGGACGACGAGAGTGGGGGGAAACTTGAATCCACCGGCGAGCCTGTGATCGGTGGAGACTCGGCACTTGAGGGAAAGCACGGCAGCGGCAGCGTGAGGGGCACTGTTGAGTGCGAACTGTTCCAGCAAGGGAGAGGATCCATAGGTTTTGGAAGCGGTGGAGGAGTCGCTTGAGGGACCTGGCATGTTGTAGGGCCGCCAGCGAACGTTCCGCTACGAGAAGAGGGAATACGCACGACATTTTCAACCGAACTGTCCTTCAACCTCCTGTCCTCGCCATCTCGTTTTTCCTCCCCAACCTTCTCTTTCCCTCTGTTCCAGAAGTCTCCTCTGACAGTCTTGAGGACCGGGGGCACTGCAGCCACTGGAAGCACTTGGCGATGCGTCGACGACGGTGGAGGAGAAAGAGATGAACATGACTCTGTGACGTGACTCTGCGAGCTCATCGTCGTTCGTGATGCCGGGCACTCCTGACGACGTGTTGCATCAGTAGGAGGAGAATTTGGAGTTTTAAAAGGATGTTCTGCAAAACAGAGGAGCCGGAATTGGTCCTGAGCCATCGCGATGCTTTCGGCCAGGGAATGCCAGACTCGCCGGATGTCGACTGCGCAATTTCGTCGACGTAGAGAATTGCATCGTACGTGGTATGGGTCAATGACAAATTCTTTGGAGTGACTTTGAAGAGAAGCAGCATGGATAAGATGTTGAAAGTTGTCAATCGCAGTGACCAGAATGCGTAAGAGGTCGGGATGGAGTGCGCAATAGTCGGTTGAAGGGACATCGACCACATCCCAAAGCTCCAATAGCTCATAAGTCTTGATTTCCTCGATGGTTTCGAGCAGTGTTGCTTGATCCATTGAGGTGGTGTACTGATACATGTTCCAGATGAGCTGGAGAGCATGAAAGTCCGGCATATCGAAAACGGGTACCGTTCGGGAAAGCTCGGAATGAGTAAAACAAAAAAACAGGAATTCTGTTTCCGACTGAACGCGAGTTGGATACAACGATAGCGATTGTCGAAAAGAGAATTCGTAGTGCCGGCCAGGGTGATTACGGGTTCCCACAGTGTCCACCTTTGTGACGCACTTGGGAGCACACAAATATTTATAGCGCGGGATACACCGTTCGAGTCCTGGCGAGCGGTACAGTGTGCGGAACACTGGTGTGAACTCGAGGACCCGAAACCAAGAGGAACAACTAGCTCAGGTCTGCCGTAAGCTAATATGTTGTTCCTCGCCCCTCAGGTCTGCCGTAAGGGTGTTCCGGGTGCTCGTACCTGCAATAGCAGAGGTCACAAAGTATATATATGTTGGCTACTTACAAGTAGCGATCTTCCAATTCTTGGATTGAGGAAGATCAAGTGTTGAACACGTTAGAGCGATAGTTGAGTTGGTTTGGTTGTTGGTAAAAGATAGATGTATTCGAAGTAATGTTAGCTGAGGTTTTGGTAAAGCTTATGTAAGTAAAGGAGTAGCTAAAGAGTATTTCGTACACAGAGTTGAATCAAGATATCCGTTACACAGCCTTCTTCTCCCCACCTCTGTCATCACTTTAGTCAGTCAACCGCTTCTCCTCGCCTGACTTCTCACTATGTCCTTGTTTCCGCCTGGTAACATTCACGGTAACCAGAAGGAAATACTCAATTCACTACGCACATACCCATACAAAGACATAGGTAATAATACTGTTTTTGGACCTTTTGGCAACAATCCCACAGCACTCGATCAAGCATGGAGAAGCACTTCCGTCAGTCGTTCACACTCTGATAGTGCGAAAGGGTGCCGAAACCGCCCAGGCAGATGGAAGTATAATGCTATGGGAAGGAGAAAGAGAAAGCACGCCTAGTACGGGAACGTCAAGTACTTACATTGATGATTACAAACGTGAACTGTAAGTTATCCGCTATACTTTGTCCGAACTCGGACCTGCCGTTGGACGGCCTGCACAACCCAGTACAAATCACCAAACGCGAGTCAGAAAGCTGTGAGCAAATAGTTGAAGGTTCAGAAAGCTTCGCGCACTTTGAAATTTGTAGATTTCAAAGCCCGTTGCAGCGCCACAGCGATCAGAAATTCAACTTGACCAGTGTACCATCGACTTGGTGTAGGCCTCAAGTTGCATTCACTATTTCATGGTACGTGCCAGCTTCGCCCTTCTTAACCGAAGTAATGATTTAATAGGGCATATAGGACGCAATACCATCCGAACTCGAAAGACTGTATCACATCGGAACATTCAACTACTCTGGTATCGGTGACATAGGTTCACATATTCCATTGAGAAGAGCGTGCACTATCCAGGACTCTATCCACATTAATGTCATCAGAAGAATCCAACTGTTTGAAAACCTTGTCATCGAATCCTCAAAAGCCAACCCTGGTGCTCTCACTGATCGTTGCCTCGTAGATGGAGCCCCGAGAGTTGCAAAGCCGTTTCAAGGCTTTCCAGTGCCCTGGATAATCCATGCTTTCTCCGACTTGCGACTTAAACTGCCTCGCGGCACACCGGTGGTTAATGCTGTCTTCCCGAAGCTCAACCATGCAATACGGTTCGTTCTTAAGGTCTTCTCGACATCCCATGACGAATATTGTTCATGATCCCTCCTGCTTGCATTGCAGTCGCACAAAACAAAAGCGCGATTACGACTACTTGGAATCTAATGAGACGACAGACAAGCGAGGGTCTGGGCTTACAACCGAAGAGAAGCGGGCAATCGCACAAGGGTGGATGGGAGTGTATCTTTAGCTCTGGGAAGTTAGCTTTCTGGATGGGATGACGCTTGAGAAGAGTGGTATAATTCATGAAATATAGTGAGCCTCTCACTTGCGCCACTCGATGTTCCGTGTTATTGCAGTAACCGCGCCAGAAGGTGAGACCAGCACAGAACGGAAATCCAATTGCAAACAACCCTGTCTTGGTATTCTGCTTGATGTTCCTCGCACCTTGCGCCAGTCAAGTAATTCGGTGTATATAAAGCCTCGGTGCGGCAGGATTTCTCTTCTGGGCGGCTCCTGGCGCGGCATCTGTGAGTCAAACATTGTTTCGTTATTCCGGAGTAACTTGAACTCAACAGCCGCCAATGTTGCATACAGTGATCTTTTGCAGTCACTGCCGTCTTGTTAGAAGGTCGCTTCAACGAGCGTACGTCGAATTTCTTCATGGTTATCCTTTCGATAAAAGTCCTGGGTGGCCAGTCCGAGTGTCTCATCAGTAAAAGATACAATGGCTTAGATATGGAATCAACCAACTAATGGCGATCATGTGGCGCAACTAGGACCGAGTGCAATTCCAATATTATCAGTCTGACGTAGCAAGCTGCGAGAAGCTGGAATTGTTTGGCCTGGGATAGCAGCAAAGGGAGGTGAAAACGCACCACTCGTATCCGCGCATTTGGGGATGTTGTTTTCAAGTCAAATCTCCAGCTTGGCACCGCTCAGAAATGCAATGGGATGCACTCACCCGCGCACAATGCGATTGTAGGCTCCATCTCCGACCTTTTATGGGTCCTTTCAGTGGAAACTTGCAGCAAAAGCTGAATCTGGAATCATCGCAGATGAGAAATGCATTCTACCGGTGCTCTACGGATTGATGGGACCCTGGAGGGTGTGTTTTTCAGAAAGAGGGCTACCAGGATAGGATAGGCAGGTGTGCGGAACTTTTTGGTGGATCCGTCGTGAGTCGCGTCGAGGTTCACAGCATGTGGCGTGCAGATGGCCGGTGTCCACGGACGATTTCCTTCATCAACCACAATCAGCGTGACAGATGGCTGCTGGGATAATGACCAGTCAAGCTCAATCAAGCCTTTTGAGGAAGACAGGGGCGCCATTTCCGTCGTTCGGGAACGATGAGGAAAATATCAGCCCCAACGGCTAACATGTAGTAGTACGCAAGCGGTCGGCCCACTATTCGGTCTTCCCATGACAGTTTAGATCATGCATCAGGATGAGCATGAAATCCTCGCTGGTGCCCAAAGCCAGCGTTTTGACCATCCTTCATGCATGTATGATGGAAATCGAGCTTAGGCAGTCTCCCTTCCATTCTGATGCCGTAACCTCCACAAAGCCGTAAATCGTTGGGAGGCTTGATTTTTGAAAAGTAAAAAAAGAGCTCAGCCACGTAGCCGTCCTAACCCCCAGGTACATCATAACAAAAAGAACCTCGAGAGGAGGTAGAAAACCTTGTTCGGAGCCTGAGTTCGTCTCATGCGAAAAGCCTTGAAAGCTCGGCATGTGTCGGGGAAAGGCGCCTAAATAGGCCGTTGGCGGGCTGACTGATCATTAGGATACCCATAGTGGCCACGGAATACAGATACATGACAAGAAAAAAAAATGGCTCAAAGATCCTTTCGTACGACCCTTGGCTGTGTGGCAATTTGGGAGCAGGAGGAGACAGGGCCGGCTTACCAAAATTGGCCGTTAATTTATATCGACCTGGGCCGCCGGTCCATCAGCTCCGCTCAGACGGAGGTTAAATCAAGAATGGCACGGAGTTACTTCCACAGCTTTTCATTGCTGTTCCTCCTCAGCCTCCATGACTGTCAAAGGTCGGAAGAAAATATCCCATATAGCGCCGAAGCAGAACCTCCAAAATATGCAGGTCGATTTCCTCGTTGGTCTCCGAATCATGGAGCAACTTGGGAAACGACGTCCATCTCCTCACGACACGGTCCATGAACGCGACGACGAACTGATAAAGATACTCAACTGGTTCACCCTCTGCCTCGTTTCTGATTCCTCACTCCCATATCACGATATCGCGTGTACCATGTCCGCCGTACCAGGCCTTGTCACGGTATATTTCACCAAGGGTAGCGCACATCCACCGAATAAACACGACCACGAAAGCGTCTCTTTATTCCTGGGCACGCTCCATAAAGTGCTCGCCGACG
This sequence comes from Hypsizygus marmoreus, assembly GCA_013433165.1. Lineage (NCBI taxonomy): Eukaryota > Fungi > Basidiomycota > Agaricomycetes > Agaricales > Lyophyllaceae > Hypsizygus > Hypsizygus marmoreus. Next base: position 1,699,203 of record CM024084.1, on the reverse strand, counting down.
ACCTTGACTCCACGGCTGCACTCCAGAACTTTCTCTCCATGCTGACAGTGAAGACATTTCCCGAAGTTTACCGGAAATTGGCCTTGATCGGCACGACAGAGGGTAACGACCCTAGAAGGACTTACGACCGGTTTTGTGGATTGGTTGACACCTGGCGGAAGTGCCGACCACAAGGAGAAGAGTCCAGCGGTCTCGTAGTCATCGCCCAAAATGTCCGCGGGAGTGCAGAGTACGCGACCGAGTTGTTGATGGAGTGTGTGCTTAACTTGATGTGCCTGGAGCCTGTTGAGCACCCGGCCGACGTTGACGCGAAGAACGCGTATATGCTGCCGGTATTAGAAGCGTGCACTTTGGTAACGGCGTCGACCTTTTTCCATGACCTAGTACAGAGCGACAGCGCGTTTCGTGTATCGCTGGAAATCACCGACGGTGCGTATTTTCTGGTGCTGTAGCTTCACAAACGGCCTGAGCTTGACAAGAAAAAAACCAGTCCTATTCCTCCACGAGCTCCTGAAGCGTATCATCGCTGTAGCACGGTACAGAAGTGGGTGTGCCGCTTTCGTTGGCCGGGGTATTCAAAACCTTAAGGACATCCTCGGGAAGGAAGGCATTGCGAACTTCATCAACGGAAAAGGTGGCATAGTTGTGAGCTGGATCAGCCGACGCCACTCTCGTCCTTACAGACTCTATCATTGGCCAACGAGTCCTCATGCTGAGATTATGCAGCTTCTTGAACTCGAAACTTTGGCCATCGACGACCTGGACGACGAATTACGGGAATACATAGCACGAACAGAGCCCGTGAACAAAATGTGGAAGAAAGGCGGGGCGGTGACGCCTGTCCTCCACTGTGAGCTGCAGATGATCCTCTACCTCGAGAAACATGGGATAAGCGTCGTGGGCAATTCCATCGGGATGAACCAGCCGCCTTGTTGGGCGTGCCACTGTTACGTGAAGAAACACAAAAGTGTTCCGGAGTCCGTGCAATGGACGATGTCACATACGACTGGGAGGCCTAGAGGCTACTGGCGCATCCCACCTGGCAATCCAGACATGGCCCTCTTGGTATTGCGAGCACTGGACAAGAAAGTCGAACACGCCGTCGAAGAATATGCCTATGAGTGCTATCCATGATGCTTGGGATGCAATCCCGGGCTCTACCTTTTTACATGGAAGCCCACATCGGGTGAGCTTCTGCTCGACTCGTGACCTAACTCGACCATTCATTGTACTTGTACTTGTAGACCATCGAAGATGGTGGGTGCTGGCTTCCGTGTGTGGCGTACACGAGGTTTTGACACAGAATCTGATCCGACCCTCTGATCAAGCTGGACACGCTGTTTTCTTACTCCCTGACCCCCACACTCTTTCATTCTGGCCCACATACTGAGGAGCGCATTCCAATTAATCCGGGGCGATAAGGATACTTTTGAAAACATTCCGGCGACTATGACTTGGCCGAGGCACCTCTCGACTTTCACTCACGCCAACTCTGCGCTCTTTGACGCAATCCCCCAGGCTGCTTCCCTTCATATCCATCTCGTTTCTCCTTCCAATCTTACTTATACCCGTCATGCAATCTGGAAGCCTATAGATACCCTTGCTTTGGAAGGACTCCATGCCTGTACATAAACAACACAAAACCACGCATCCTTTCCCTTTTCTCGTTCGTATTCTCAAATCCCGCACAAAAGGAAGCCCGAGATCGGTATGTACCTACCACCCTACAATGGCACTTGTACTCAAGTTCCATCTGCCTGACTCGGAAGTCATCTTATGGCCGCCGATAGTCAGTTCTCATCCAGCGTGATCAACATCAAGTGATGGAAAGGTTGAAGAAGTTGAACGCTTGACAGGCATGTGTGCAAGCCACGACGCGGTCTCAAGTTACCTGTGACCCGTCATCAGCACCCTCAATTCCTTTGACACAATCTGGGTAGGAACGTGGAAAATGCATCAACGGAGGTAAAGCGGGTGATCATTCGTATAGAGCCAGGTATGTACGCGATGAGTAATGATACCGAGAGGGAGGCGCGGGCCAGAAACTTAGATAGTCACTAGTTCAAGTACGAGGGATACATGTCGCTATCGGGACGACGTGGAAAGTAGGTATGGGAGAGAGTCTATGTGGGTCAGTCAACAAGGGGTGGGGGTTTTAAGCTACTGGGCGGTGTGATGTGTTAGTCTGTATGCAATAAATAAGTAGAACAAAGGAAAGCAAGGTGAATGACATGACGGTTGTGTGTGTCTGGCGTAACGTACAAATACTAAGAGTAGAACTTGATCGTGTGCGGGGGGCGAGGGATGATAAGTACGCGTATGGTAGGATATTGTGGTGGTGTGGCCAGGTGATAATTGTCCTGTTTTCCGTGAAGTTCCGTGTGCGGTGTATGTCGTCGTCTGACCAATGGAAACCTTCTGATAAACCCAAAGAAGAAAAGATGAAGCAAAACAAGAAGAGGATAGAAAGCGGGGAGGGATAGATAGAGGGCAATGCTGACAGAGTAATGCTTTTAGTGATAAAGGGGGGAGATAAGTTACAGTTCCAACGAGAAACCAGGAAAAAGAAACAATAGATAATGAAAATAACAAACATCAAGGTCCAGCAAACAGCAATGCACTGCATAAGAGCACCGCCAAAGCACCTGTCCATCCCGAAAACCCTCGCAGCATCGAGACACCCCCACTCGTCGTAACCTGCGCGTACCCAGCTCCACATTGCTGAACAGCCAAATCCGCGGCTGGGCCGTACGTCTTCTTGAGCCCAGTCAGTGTCGGAGCCTGCGCAGGATCCTCCAATGCAGCGGCGTAAATCCCCATCACGCTTCTCGTGCACGCAGAACACAGCGGTGTCGCAGTCTTCGGCACACCGATCCCAAGGGGCATCTGGTAGAAGTAGCTGTCCGAAGGATTGGTATTGCGCACGGCGTTCACGTAGCAGTATGTGTTTGTCGTCGGGTCCGTTATACATCCAGCATCACGGGTGACCGAATAGGCCTGCAGCGCTGTGGAAATATATCAATATGATGCCATACGGATCAACCAAACTGCGACAAGTACTGACCAGTTAGAGTTGTTAGCGTCATCGTGTTCCGATCCTTAATGTCCTGGGCGCACGCTGACTGGAGGGCATCCGCAAACCAGTTCATGTTCGACACGCATTGATCCTTCGCAGTGTTCGTATTGCATGTACCCCACATTAATGAGTTGAGCAGAGTAAGGTTGTTTTGTGCCTGTCGTCGGACAGCGTCAGGGGGCGTACATAGAAAATACGACAACATATCAATAATAAACACCACTCACCTCAATGAAAGTATTCGAGCTCTCGAGAAGTAGCGACAGTGGGCGACAAGTGCGGAATGCTGGTGTATTCGTCATATTCGAGAAGAAGTTAAAACAAGATATGCTCGAGAAATTCTGCGTGATGTCTGCATCGAATGGCTGGGGGAAGGGTGTCGGGAGATCCGGGGGACTCGAGGGAACTGTCGGGACAGGCGTGGCGTTCGTCGTCGTAGGGGTAGGCGCCCCTGAGGTGCTTGTCGATGTGAGCGATGCTAGCTGAGGGGCGGGGGCAGGTTCCCGTTTGTGGTGCGTCCATCCATGTCCATGCATTGTAAGCTTCTCCCAGGACATCGGCTCTGGAGGTTTCGCGAAGGAGTCGAAAGCGACTGGGCGTGTGAGGTACTGGGTAGATATTGTTATGAAGATAACTACCAACGGTACGAGCAGCACCGCCCATCTCGTCGTTCTACGGCCAATTTGATGCTTCGCAACATCGGAAGGGGGGGCGGGCATACCGATGGTGGATTCGGGTTCCTCCGCCACCTCAGGTCGTGGGCTGAAAGCCCTCTTATTAGGGAGAGGGGATTGCGGAGGGGTGAACATGATGGTGGTGTACAGCAAGAAGAACCCTCAAAAGGACGAGGGGATCAAGAAAAGAGCGTGAAGGGGAAAGAGCGTGGGGATAGAGTATCAAGAAAATCAAAGAAGGGGTCCTTGTCCAAACACACTGCCTTGATCTCGGTCAAATGTGTAAGACGAGCGGCTGGGGGTGAAGTGGGCGAAAAAAAAGGCTGAGACTTCGAATAATCGCGGACTTTTCAACGGCCTTTCAGCGTCAACAGGTGGGGGACTCTTGGGCGCGGAGAGTTGACCACCTGTGCGTTGTCAAATGTCGAGAGCTGGCAGAGAAATGTGACATGAAGGCACTTGGCAGGAATTTCCCATGGTGCAAATCGATCAATCTCGATCACACAAGCGCGTGGACCTGGGCTTCCAAACAGGTACGCGCCGCCTCCGGTTCTTACATTTGTCCCTTGTCCCGAAGTTCCTATTTGACTTATATTTAAAGATGCATTCATGCATTTCGTCCGTCTTCCAGCTGTTCAACACTCCTCTACGAGTACCAGTAGTAAACGTCATCTCTTCCATCTGTGTGTATTTTTCTTTAAGCTTTCGCGACCTCGCAGTGATAGGCAGATCATCAAGGACGATTAGTGATGCGTCCGTAGGTGTCCGTCCGGTCATCGATGAAGCGCCCAAGGATCATTTGCGCCCCAAAAAGGATCAAATGCAGTCGCGCAATTTCCGAAAGTGGACTTGGGCGGGGTGTGTTATTTTTTCCTCCACGACTTGTACGAGGGCTCTCCAACTACAATTTTGCCATCTTGGAGCCAGCTTGATGAAGAGGGGCAAAAGCTTCCCAATTTTCGCACAGTCGCAATATGAATGGTATACACCCTCCAGCATCCCAGGCCTAAGGACTTACGAGGGTTAGACCGCACGTTAAAACTCCTCCGACTTTCGAGGAACATCGATCACCGAATCGTCCAGAACCCTACCTGAGCCGTCCAGAAATGCAATACAAGATCACGCCCTAAAATTCTCTCCGGTGCGTTTCAACAGGTTTCAACTTCCATGACATTCATCAATGATTCCGACGTAGCTATCAATGAAACGTGATTCAACTTTCTCTGGAATCTGGTTATACCGGACGAAGCAAAAGTCCTTCTCTTCCTGAAGCTGAGCTCGAGCCTCGACGGTGTACGGGTATGTACATGTCAACGAATAGTGGAATCAGATAGAAGAGATGTGCATTCATGATGGATGTGATTTCGAGATCAGACTGCATGGTAGCTTTCTGACATAGAAGTCACTTCTTTCGTTTTTGTAAGATCGTCGTCGTCCATACGCGGTGATATAAAATACTTGGTCTTCTCTGGTCTTCTTTCTTGCGTTCGTCGGGTACTTATCCCAATGGTGCGCAAAAGAAGGCTTTTCCACAACGGAAAGTGCCTGCAGGGGTCAGGGCATAGTAAGCGAATCGCCCTGGGTTCTGGCCCAGAACCGATCATTGGACGTCGATGATTGGACTGCGCTGTCCTTCAGTACCGCCACTGATCCGCAATAAAGCCCATGGAATTCTGCTGCAGCTTGGTACCAGCGGGAGATTCGTGGACAGCAGAGGGAATAAATCTCTGAAGTCTCCAGAGACTTTGTAAGTCGCAGCGAATCTGGTGTGGCTTAGAAAAAGCCCCAACTAAACTGAGCATCTGAGGTCCAGAATACTTAGACATCAACGACCCACGAAGATTCTCATTCATCTCATCATCCCCGCTGTCCTTGGCGGGCGGGAGCGTGATGACAAAGCCCTTGCGACTGTCGTTCAAATCGAACAGAGTCGCAGACATCCCATTTGTGATGCTGAGAGCTGCGCTTCCTGTCACCAAGGACTTGACTTTGACATGGTGTAGCGGGCTTGGAGCTGAAGCTGACTCACCGACTTCCTTGCCATCGACGAACCGCGTTACTGCCCCCGTCAGCGTCTGGTTAACATTGTTGCTGATGGGGAATGGAATCTGAGGTGGCGGCGTTGCGCATCGTCGGTGCGAGTAGGAGGCGTACGATTCGAGGCTGGGTGATTAACCCGTGTACTGCCTATCAACGGAAGTGTCTGTTCGACAACGACTGATGTGTCCAGCTCTCGAGATCAGGCGAACGTCGACGCATGCTTCAAGTTCCAGGTAGTATGTAGCAGTAAGTACCCCCATTGTCACTGATGGCATGGAAGTGGCAGTGACTGAAAAGTTGATCCAATCAACTTGTCCCCGCCTCTGCTGCGTCTGCATAAGGCGAAATGGCTTGTTTATGGTAAAGACAGAGGTATTTGTGTCTTCGGAGTAAACCGACTGTGCAGGAGCATGTCTTGGGTTGTGCGATATTGGCACGACATTGAAGCAGGCTTTGGGCCGGCTGCAGGTTCGATTTGATCGCATGTGAATTTTATTGGTAGCACTGTATGGACCATATGGAAAACCATCGTGAAGCAACTCTATATCATGGAACGGAATATGCGGACTTTCGATATATCCAAACCTCTTCAAGCGTTCCATTTTGCAATATTCCTTCTGCGTCTCGCAAAGTGGAGCCAAACGTTATATGAAAAATACTCTGCTAAAGACAGGAACCCTGCCAACAAGCTTTTAAAAATTTTCACAGAAATACACTGATAATCCGATGAAGATATGGACAGAAGCACAGGGTCCGAAACTGGCACCCAAGGTGCAGACGGTCGAGAGGAAAGAGGTCGAGGGAAAAGAAGCGAAGTCGTAATTGAGACTCCCACATGTCGAATGCCAACATCGTGAAATGTGTCTCCTATAACCCATCTGTTGATAGATTAGAGTGTCGAAGGTATTTGACTATTTCAATGTGAAATACAAAGCCCAAACCCTCATCCTTCCAGCAAACCCCTCCTCTTCCCCACAGCGCCACTTTTCATTTTCCATCCTTCTCCATCCCTCTCTCACACGTTTGCGAGCTACTTCCTCCACAGAATCTCTAGTATCTTGTGCCAGAGATACCTTAAGAACGACCCACCTAGATAGGCTGTTCAGAGGAGCAAAGTCAATATATTGACGAGAAACGCAGGCTTGGGCATAGAGTGCATTGGATACCCACCGGAGTATACGGGAATAAACATGGCCCCTTAGTATGATCGGTGGCGGTCCGCTTCGCATACCGACATCCTTCTTTGTGTCCGCTCGGGTGCCATTCCAACGCCGCGCTATAAAAGACTGACCAACCACCGCACGAAGATTCTGTCATCGAGTCCCCAAGAGATCCTTGACCATTGCAACTAAGCCCAGTATGGAAGGAAATCATGATCAGGGCATGGCACAGAAACTGAAGGAATGACAATGCAATCACGTACGTTGGATTGGAGAAAGGGGGCACGGGAGGCCTGGTTTTGGGATTCATGGTGTACGCAGGGGGCTCGCCTCGGCGCTCCAGCATGTTGAGGGGATGCGCGATGACCGCAAGGATAGCGCTTGCGAGGAGAGCGAGGAGGGTTAAGAAATGCATCGAGAATGAAGGAGATTCGGGCTTTTGAATTCGCTGTAGGAAGCTTGGGTGATTCAGGTGGGTTGAGAAAGACCAGCTCTCTGAGGACCTGTCCCTTGCGGGATGGGGCGGCTTTTATGTGCTGGGGTATGTAGCGATTCAGGAGACACTGCACAGCGGGTTCCTCTCCGAGGTGTGAATAGTAAAATAGGATTAACTCGCCACATATCCGCATTGAACCTCAATTGCCATAGCGAGGTTGTTCCGATTTTCGTCCGCGTCCTAGGAACCATATATTCTCAGAGAACGCCAAATCCGCCTCCGCGGTTCTAAAATCATACAACCTGGTTGTCGTACCTCCGAGTCGCCCTGTTTCATACCTTCTCCAACTCGATGCTCTGGATCGTGGTCGCGGCGTCAGTAACTTTTCCTCGTCCGGATGACGAACCGACCTCTCACCACCCATGGCTCTTATTCGGACTAGTTTCACGCGAGGTTCAAAGCCGTATGTACACCGCATCGTTACTGAAAACATGCTTCACGGTCAGATCTACCGCTCCTCAACCGCCGAAACCTGGTCAGCCCTCGAAACGCAAAACAGACGAGGAAACGAACCCACTGCTCTCAGAAACCCACTGAGCGATCCTGTTATCAATCACGGTGTCAGCTTTGCTGAAATTAGATAAACCAAGAGTAACAGGCTCACTAGTACTTTTCGCTACCTCCGTTCTCTCAGCGCTAGCCCAAAGTATCAACCGTCTGATCGAGGAAATATCACGCAACGATGCATAGAGGGGGGACGTACTAAGCACTAAGGAACGAAACCGCGTCTCGTAGCCCCCAGAGCACCTGCACCGAGTAAAAACTCACAACTTATATCCACATTCTACCTTCCCTGATCACGAGCAGGACGGGAACGCGTGGTGCTGTAAAACGGGTAATGCGAGTGCCGGCGCTGTAATTCATTGACTCATTGAGCTCGGAGCGTGTCTGGAGAGCGGAAGGTACGTCCATCAGAGATGATACTCAAGGTAAATTTGGTCGAAGGAACGTACCACTCTAAGTATACTCGAAAATAAATTTTGGAATACTGTACTATATTATGACCAGCGTTCTTGAGCAGTGGGGGGGCCGGAAGTACTAACGGTGGCGGCTTGAATCCGCCACTCCACTGGCGACATGCTTTCAGCGCTCAGCAAATGATGGAATGCACAGTGACAAGGGAATAACTCACCTTCGCCCCAGAATGTAATTTAAAATCGGTATAACGAAGTAGAGGGGAGGCAGGCGAGGCCCAATGAAAATTGGAAGGCGCATCGCATAAAAAAAAAAAGAAAACAAGTCTCGTTGAGCACAGCAACCGCAATTGGTTGGTTTGTATGGAAACTGCAGGGAAATTCGACACTATTGAGAGTTTAGACCTGAGGACGCCATTAGTTCAACGATGCTATACCGCACAAAGGGACAACTCACATTTTGGATATACGCCCCCCAAAGTGCCAGCCAAAAATCACGCACGAAGGTAAGTGTAGAGGCAAGCACCACGGAAACGAAAAGGGCATGGTCGTGATAAAAGCCAAGTCTCATTAAGCACAGCAACCAAGTGTCCGCATTAGACGAAACATAATCTTCTCTAGTCATCTATATCCACTCCATCCCACAGTCTACTCATCCACATCCACCCTCTCCACCCCTTCAATCTCCCGGTCCTCATCCTCATCCTCATCATCCGCCAACCCCCTCTTCCCCACCGCCCCACCCCCCTCCAACCGCCTCTCATACCTCCTCAACAACAACCTCTCCACCCACCCCCCAGCCGGAAAACTCTTCTCCCACTGATTATGCAAATGCACTCCAAACACCTTCCCCAACACCTCGTCCAGCCCCCCACCCTCCTCCATCCCAAGACCCATAGTCCACTTCCCCGTCCTACTATCCGGCGCGAACGGGTCGGGGAGTCTATTGTCCAGCCGGCAGGAGCGTCCGTCGCTGAAGCAGAACGGCAGGATCTTGAACGGGGGAATGGAGTGCGCGACGAGACGCCGCCAGAGTTTGAGGTAGAGGAGGGAGCCCCAGTCGGTGGAGTGGATCCGTGGGGGAGGGGAGGTGGCCATGATGTGGAAGGCTTCGCAGAGGTAGGGGGAGTGTTGGCGGAAGCGCATTAGGGCGCCGTTTAGTGGTTGGTAGGGTTTGTCTGTTGGGACCGAGTTAGTAAAGTGTATGGATAGAGAGAAACAACGCACCGTAGCAGTCCCACTGGGTCACAAACTCGTGCTCCAGCAGCGGTGTCAAGTCTCGCGTCAGTAAAGAGTCCATGTCGACCCACACGCCCCCATGGTTCCACAACAACAAAAGTCTCAACAGGTCCCCGTCAATCCACGCCTTCTTATCCTTCATCTTCAACAACTCGCTCCCACTCAACTCCGTCGCCTTTGCCAACGCCGGAATATCCACGACCCTCAACGCAAACGACTCGGGGTACCTCGCCACATACCGCCTCAAAATCTCGTTCCTGCTGAGGTCGCCGTTCGACCACACGACCAGCCTCGACGCCGCCACGTCCTGCGTTGCGAAGAATGACTTGATCATCCACTCCTGCCGCGGCCCAAACGGCACAAGGTCCGTCCTCCAGTACGTGTGGAACTGCGTCCTCGACTCTGGCCTCGCATCGTCCTCGTGCGCCTGCACCGTCCCCGCAAAATCATAGCAATCCAACCCCATCTGCAGCCTCAGCCCTGCCTGCACCTCGTTCCGCCGCTTTCCATACACGGCATCGGAGACGTTGTATTTCGGGCTGACGCGTGCGGGGTCGAAGCACCCCGAGAGGGGGAGGATGGGCTCGATCTCCTGGTGGATCCAGGAACGTGAGTAGAACGCGATTTCGATGTGGGGTTCATAGAGGTAGAGGCCGAGGAGGATGATGAGGAGGGAGGTGGGGAGCGCGAATTTGAGAAAGGTGCGAACGGTGCGGGGGCGTGGGATGTGGAAGAGGCTGAGAGGCCAGCGTCGGCCACCCCGGGAGCGGTATGTTGGGGGTGGAGGTGGGAGGTAAGGCGTGTATTCGGGTGAAGTGGGCGGAGGTGGGGAGAGGTCGTGGCGGTGGGCTGGGGCTGAGCGCAGTCGAGGTGCTGAGGACTCGGGGAAGGAGTACATTGGCAGTTTTAGTCGTTCTGGCCGTGACATGGTGGATTCGTTGGTCACGGTGGCCAGTCGTGAGCAAGGCAGAGGCAAATGGAAAGTTTGAGTCGCGTAATTGCAACGTAGATCATTCGACTCCGATCAAACAAATTGGCCCAATCTGGTTGGACAGGACAGTCGACTTCACTCAACGACATATCTTCCCGACACACTGTTCAAAACACGCGTCTGCTGCGTGCAATGTCTCCTGTTACATGTCTGTCTTGGGTGTTCTTCCCCCGTTACACGGCAAGAGTCGACCCGTACCCGATCTTTGATTGCGCAGTTGCTACTACTGATCTTGATAGCGTAGCTTTGAATGAGTTGGAACAGGTCCAGCTAGCTTTCATACAAAGGATGCTTGCCTTCTCTGCCCGTTCCCTGGTCCATCCACTGTTCAGAGAAGCAAGGATTATGCGAATCAACTACCGACGTATTGTCTTTGCGCCTGGATACCTTTCGTATGGCTTTGATCTCCCGCAACACCATCTTGCTACAGATGCATTGCGCAACTTTATTCTTGTATGGGAGCTGCCTTCATGGATAGCAGGCCTGTTGACCTTTGCACTATTCACGTCTCTGCCGGTGACCCGGCTACTACAGTTACCAATTATGCACTGCTTGTCTTATTCCGGGATTCAAAGATGCTTTTCTTCTCCATTGGTTCAATGCTCGACACAGTGTAGCAGTGGCTCAATGATCAAGTTCCTCCTCTGTGATGACTTGCTAGCTGTTGAGCAATCGAGGCGATCTGGTCGAGGCCGGCCACCTGCCGAAAGGTACTACAGATTGAGTCCTTTTTGTCGGACTGCCGTCGAGGATAACATTCATGCTCATTTTGCTCCGATCAAACCAAATTGGCCCAATCGAGTTAACCATTTGGCACAGGCACTGCGGATGAAGAGATCCTGGTTCAGCTTTTTGGTACTTGTAGCTCAAACTCGCATTGCGCAGGCTTGAGATCAAGTCGTGCACAGATTTCCACTATCGGGGATGACATACACTCTAAATGGCGGATTTAACCTCTTCGATAGACTCCACTAAGATCTTCTCGACATAATGACATCTACACACCCCTTTCCTGAATTCTCCCAGTCATCCCAGAAAAGCCCCAGGACCGCCGTGGCTTGCTGTCTCTGCCCAACAAGATCAGGTTTTGATCTCCTTTCCTCCGCTCCCGACCATTTCGCCGTCCGTTTGTCTTCCTTCAGGACATAATGCCATCTCAGAAGACCCGCTTTTTTGAAACCCATCTTTCCTGCAGCCCCAATGCTTGGCCCAAATGGGTTGGCTTGCCAGACAACCCTACGAAGCCTTCAAACGGGAGGTCAAGCGCATAGTGGAGAAGGAGCGCGATCAAGTTTGAGGTAACGTGCGTTCCTTGGGACTGTTGCGATATCAGCACGAATGCGATTTCAGCGACCAAATTACCGGCCGATGAGTTACAGTAGCCGATGACTTCTGCGATTGTGCCATCGGGGACGCCAGTCTCGGGTGTTTCGCTCTTGTTGCACATGACGCACTCTGGGTTCGGGTGAATAGGCCCTTCTGCTATGATTGATACAAATTTATCGACCGTCGTGAATGGTCCAAATGGAAGATAATTATAGGTTGGGCTTGTCAATGCGAACGTGTTTCGAAGGCTATTATTATCACGTCACGGCGGTGATCAGCTTCGCCTCAGTCTACAAATACTTGGCTGGCGCTCATGATCAACCTTAAATGGACTGAGTTTCACTTGTTCTCTTTCCATATCCTTGACCGGAAAGCAGAAATTGGGCTCATACTCTTCTGCGGGTAGCATAGATGGTTTAGGCGCTCGACGTGCCTGCGTGACGAGGATCGAGCTTTCTGCGTTCTCTCTCTTCTAGTCTTCTCTCTTTTGGGTTCTTTGGCATCCCTGGCGGATCACTTGCCCCGTTCCATGTTTGTGTGGTGCATGGTACGACGCTGAACAAGACTCCGGGCCTGCAAACTCATCGAGCATTCGTGCGCTGGCATGCACACCCATCGCGTGCAGGTCGTCCTGGGGGTGGGCCGGCAAACCCCTCCCTGGCCATGCTCAAGACACCTGTGGTTGTTAATGATGGTTCCTCCTGTCACCCCTTCGTCGCCGCCCACATTTTTCGCCCACGTCCTCGTAGTTGTGAGGACTATAGGTGTTGTTCAATGGCATGTGGTGCGGTGCATGGTGTCCTTGAAGCTGGGGGTATGCTTGTAGCTTTTCTCTCTGACATCAAGCCAGATCTGTGGCAATCGACGTATAACGTGGTCTTCTCCTCCCCTCTTACGTGTTAGCAACGTAGAGGCCGGTAGCTTCGTAAATGGCCTTGGCGGCCTTCCGATTCAGCCCGAGCGTTCCAAGATTTCTCCGACTACTACCACGAGTCTCATCACCACGGTCTGTGCAATGCAACTCGACATTCGTCCTCGGCCAGGAATGAACGTGTTCAGGTAGGTTGCGTCTACCACTACGGTCTACAGCCGCGCAGGAAGGATTTCAGGCTCGCAGAGTTCTTTGGTAGCCACCACAGGCCCGCAGTGCCTGTATATTCATCATCTGTACTGCTACAGTGAGGGATGGTGCTCTAGCGTGCACATCCTTTGGATGTTGCTTATATTATGAAGTTACCATTGCATCCACCTGCGTTTTCATAATGGCTTCCCAAATATATTGGGCCTCGCTCGCTCTCGTGATTGAATATAAACCCATACTCCAATGTTTGCGCCATCGGTTGGTCATTCGTTCACTGAGTTGTGGCTCCTGCAAGCCTATCATCTCTTCTTGTGCCGTGTGCACTACCCGTAGACTAGATGTGGCGGCTTCAGACGGGACATTGATTGCCAGTGTATGTATTCACTCCTTCATACAAGTTTCTAAAGTCGTGCCTTTCGCTGCAACCAAAAATGCATATTATGTACCGGAGAAAGCCCCCTTTAAATTTAGGTTGGTAGGGCTCGCCAGTGTACGTATTATGGATCCCAGCTGTTTCTACCATGCTGGTAACGACTATATGACCATGACTATGGGTGGACAGAACAGTCAACTTGCATTTGCGATGCTTGTAAGTACTGCATGTGATACTATTCTATCCACACCACATCCACACCACCACCATCACAAAAACCCACACCCAACCCCAACACTCAGCCAACCCAGAAAAACACATCTCGAACATCAGCATGGAAAAAAAAAGATATACTGTAGATGCCGCGCCGCCTTTATAAAATTAAAGGTAACGTAAACAGAGGGGGTGGTTTGAATGGGTGAACCCAATGGTCAGCGACGACAACGAGATAGAATACGAAGACAGCAAAGTAAAGTTGACCGGGAATCTCGAGAGCGGGAGTGTTACAAGATTGGGATGTGTCCGTCTGAGGAAAGGATTGCTGATGAACGAGATGGCTTGACAGGGTTGAAAAACTGCTGGAGACGGATATCTGATTTGTGGACGCCCCTCCCCCTCCTCATCTCGCAACAGGCACGGCACCACGGTACGCAGCAGGCTGTCCCCTCGGTTGCGCCGCCGCGACAACTCCATTCTGGCGCACACTACTCTGATACACCACCTGCTGCTGTATCTCCAGCCTCTGCGTCGTCGTCGTCGTCGTGCCCTGCTGTCTCTGCTGCAACTGCTCCCTCTGCTGCTGCTGCGTCCCCTGACTCGGCTTCTGCCCCGCAGGCTCCTCCGCTGAACTCGGCGCAACATACAACCCCTTGTCAATCGTCTGCGGGATCGGCTGAATCTCTGTCCCCAGCTCCTGCTCGATCCTATACAGATTAAAGCGATCCTCATATGTGACGAGGTTGATCGCCAGTCCGAGATGCCCGAATCGCCCAGAGCGACCGATGCGGTGGAGGTATGTCTCGCTGTTCTTGGGGAAGTCAAAGTTGATGACGACGTTCACGGCTTGGATGTGAGGAGGTCGAAGCACATGAGGGTGTGGAAGGAGGGAGGAATGGAGAAGAGATGGTGGACATAGTGAGTGGGGAGAAAGACGAAGGATGGTCGGGGATGATGGTCGGGTTTATCCTAGTGTGATATTGGAACGGTGTACATAACACGCACGTAAACGGGGACCTTGTAGGCAGCCAATGAGTGAGCTAGAAAAATGGATTGAAGCCTATTCAGGAACGCACCCTATTCAAAATACCTCGCAAGGTCAAAATTTCTTATTTTTCGTCGTTTTTGCAAGACCGTAACTTCCCCTCCCCGCAGGGAGCTCGCAGTGGACAAAAAAAGACCGGTCGTTGCAGGCTCTGTGCAACGACCAGTCGGGTGCATTCCCTGAGCTATTTCTACACGGGACAGTTGGGTTCGGGTATTCTAACGCACGACGGAGGGTCGGCGTGCGTGGCGTAGTCTACGTCTAGTGTCCTACAGAACCTCGCCGGGTCGTGAATGATCGAGGGTGATCGCACCGAGGGCGGCGAATGATAGTCGATATTTGATCTAAGCGAGGCGTGTCAGAACGTTCGAAGGTAAGCAGAGACAACTCACGAAGTACACCTGAGGCGAAACACCGAGATCGATGGCGTCGCTCACGGTGGCGTCTTCACGGGATTCTGAGCAAGTCAACCGATGACGACAGGTGACCTAAAATGGGTAAAAAGAGTGTCGTGAAATGAAACGGTCTGTGGTAGGAGTGGCTGGTGTACAGGGCCCGACAGGAAGTAGCCGAGAGCGACAATGCGCTCACGAAGCATTTCTGGACAGAGGCGTGTGTTGCCGCTCACCGCGGGGGCCAGGATCCAGTTTCTGTCAACGTCGAAAAGTACCTAAAATTCATGAAAAGATGGTCAGAATATAGCACGATTACGGGTAGAAGCAACTCACACATGGGCCCGATATGGAATAACGGAGAGCGACAGTGCGCTCACGAAACACTCCTGACAGGAAGCGTATGTCTCCGCTCGCCGCGGGGGCCAGGATCTCGTTTTATTTGACGTCGAAAAGTAACCTAAAATGAACAAAATATGTCAGAAGACAGCGAGTTATGTGGCGTAAATAACTCACGTACGCACCCGACATGGAGTAGCTGAGAGCGACAGCGCGCTCACGAAACATTCCTGGACAGAGGCGGGTGTTGCCGCTCGCCGCGGGGGCCAGGATCTCATTTTATTTGATGTCGAAAAGCAACCTAAAATGCACAAAATATGTCAGATGATAGCAAAGTACGCGGCATAAACAACTCACATACGGGCTCAGCTGAGAGCGACAGCGCGCTCACGAAGCACCCCTGGACAGAGGTGTGTGTCGCCGCTCGCCGCGGGGGCCAGAACCTCTGCAAATTTGCAGTTGAAAAACACAAAAAATGACAAGCTAAATGCGAAAATAAGCGAAGCAGATTCCCAACATTATATAAGACTTACCGTGTTGTGCTATGGACCACTCCAATGCAGGTGCCGATACGAAATAGCTTAGAGCGACACCAGTCGCTCACGGAAGAGTCCTGGCAGGGAGCGTGTGGTTCCGCTCGCCGCGGGGGCCGATACCTCGTTCGAGTTCAGGTCTAATTAGCCGAAAACGCGTCAGACAAAGTAAGGCATGAACCACCAGAGAACTAACAAAACCTACCACGGAACAGCGATAGCGGGAGCGACACCCCGTCGCTCACGTAGAGATCCTGACAGGGAGCGTGCTATACCGCTCGCCGCGGAGGCCAGAACCTCGCGAACATTGAGATCTAAATAGCCGAGTGCATGTCAGAGAAAGTACGGAATAAGGTAGCCAAGTACTTACGTTGACGGCAGGAGCGACAACCCGTCACTCACGTAGACGTCCTTGTGACGAGCATACGTTACCGCTCGCCGCGGAGGCCAGAACCTCATTCGCATTGAGTGCGAACTTTGCCTTAAATAGCCGAAAGAGAGTCACACCAAGGAAGGAATAAAGGATCGAAGTACTCACGTTGACAGCAGGAGCAACACCCCGTTGCTCACGTAGATATTCATGTAACGAGCGTGCGTTACCGCTCGCCGTGGGGCCAGAACCTCGTTAAAATTGAGGTCTATATAGCTGAATACATGTCAGAGAAAGTACACAATAAAGTAGCCAAATACTTACGTTGATGGCAGGAGCGACACCCCGTCGCTCACGTAGACATCATCCATGGAAGGAGCCTACGTTACCGCTCACCGCGGGGGCCAGAATCTCATTAAAATTGACGGCTAATTAGCCGAATACGGGTCAGAGAAAGTACAGAATAGAGTGACGAAGTACTCACGAAAATCATAACAATACATCGATCGTGGGCGACAACGAACCATCGCGTACGCCGACATCCTGATAATGAGCATGTGCGTTCGCTTGTCGTAGGGCCAGAACCTTGCAAAGAATTGATCTACATAGTGAGAAGATGAGTTAGTGAATTACAAGATATAAGAAATAAAATATGTCATACCGCTGAACCTCTGTGGTGCTACGCACCACTCCGCAAGGCTCGACAGAGTATCCTGCATAGAACGTGGTGCTCGCTCGCCACGAGGCTAGGTCCTCTGCAGATTTGTGACTGAAAATGGTGCAAAACGACGACCTGGAAGAGAATGTAAGCGAAGGAATGGCCGAACTTGTTGAAGAAACTTACCTCCGCGGTGCTACGCACCCCCTCGTATGCATAGAGTCCCCCAAACGATTTGGCATTGGGGAAAGAGTCCTGAGGAGAGGGTTGACTGTGTTAGCTATGAATATATCAATATGAATGCACGAGACTTATACCTCGAGGTACGTATGCAGGATCCTACACCCAAACAACTCCCATTCCTCGAGATAGCTGCACATTTCCCGCTCTATCGGGTCGTTATTCGAGCTCGTGTCAGCCTGTCTGTTGTCCAGACAATCTGTTCGATATGGAAAGCGCGTCGTGTGCGGTGACGACGAGGGTGTTCGAAGGGATCTGGTGTGCGAGATGGATGAGGTGAAGGCCTGACGTTGATAATGAGTATGAAAGCTAACGAAAAGTATAGATACCGTACCTTGTCCACCTGGGAGTTCCCGCACGAAGTCCTATCCCTTCCATGGTGAGTCATCGCCATGCTCCACTATACGTGTCAGCGCGATCGCGTTGGGGCATTGTGAAGGATGTGTTGGTGCTTGAGGTAGCGGCGATAGGGTGCACGGTGCATGTAGGATCGGTGATGTTCTAACGATACTGATAAGTATTGCCTCCATCAAAGTAAAGAAAATCAAAACTTGCCTGTTAGTTGCAAGCGCAAAGCCGTGACCCATATTGAATTCGACACCCATCGGCATGCTCGAACCCTCTCAGATCTCCACATTGCTCCCTCTACCGAATTGCCATGTTGGAAACAGCCTGTATTCGGGTTCGCCGCGTGTGCTCCAAGAGAAGGAAGGAATCGTCGTGTTTCGCATCATGGATGTATGGATGTTCGATGGCCGAGACAAGATGGCGATGCCATAGAGTGTACAGTCGCGAGAGGAAAGCAATTGAAGATCTGTGTGAACCGGCGGCATTAGACGGTGGTGTTTGTCAAAATCGAGACATGCAAATACCTTGCCGCTGTTTGTGTTTCTCGAGTGATGCCAAACAACGCCGACGGTTGACGCGATCGAGCACGATCGTCGACGCGACCACCTTCCGACTGACTGTCGACAAGCCATCAGAAAATGGCTTGAGCATGCAGAGGTTGGCAGGGAACAATGGCATACCCCACAGGTAAGTGATGGGGTGGTACAGACACTCACCTTGATTTGACAGCTTTTATATGCTTTTTCCAATTCCCGGAACCGAGCGCACTGCTCATCCATCACGGCAGGAGTTAGTCCGGATGGCAATTTCTGACCGCAACAGAAACCGGTAAATGATTCCAGCAGGCGAGTAACTCCAGGGTCCGCCACATCTTTCTGTCTAATTTTGGTGTGAGTGTCTTCTAAATTCCGCATACTGATTGGAGCTTCACATCGTCCCTGAGTCCGGCAGCCTCTGTATGTTTCAATTTATCTGTGAGTTTTCATCCTGGGCTTCATTTATTTTATGTGTCTACTGGACTTGCTGTCCATAATCATCCCCAGGATGCAAGGATGGCTGGAGAATTGCCAGGCATCCTCTCATTCTGGAAATGGTTTCGGATAGCAAGCGAAAAGTACGTACCTTCAAAATTGCATTCTCATCATTTGATCGTGTTATTTTCAGATGCCTTGATTGAACCTGCATTCTCCCGAACCCTGTATTCCGGCCTCCGGGGAGTCATTGTTCTCCTGATGGAGCCTGTGGTTTGGTCTTGATGCCTATGCCTTGTTGATTATACTGACCTTTTGCTAGGTTTCTCGTCGGGTCTGAACAACTTGAATGAGCATCCAACTTAATCTTATCATGATTTTGGGATCAATTAGATAATCGGGCCATATCTGCACTTTCCGTGAGCGCCATCTTGTTCTACAGTTCTCCGACATCCATGGTACTCTATGCTCAAATCCAACTTCCCTGCAGTCTTTGACCCTTCTCCAACCCCCATGCTTCTTTGGCACTCAAACGGCTTCACGGTTGACTGTGTCCGTTATTTTGCGTGCGCGGCAGGCACTGGAGTTCAAAATTAGATGTCGGTACATACTCACCACGCAAGAACATATCCTGCGTAGGTTACAATATATCTGGTTGACAGCCTTCTGCGGTCGAGAGGGCGATTGGAAAGTATCCACCTTCTAGTTCAGGGCATCTTTCACGTAACGCAAACAAACCGCGAAATTGTCGTCCCATCACCCTTTCCGCCAAGTGCCTTTTGCCGGATATCCGCATCGTCCCCAATTCGCAACAACACTTACGCAAGCTCCTTCGAATTCATTGGCCGCTCGGATATCTGCGCTTGAGGGGTATAAAAGGTGGAACATTTCATTCAATGTTTTCATCAGCTCACCGCTTTTCACCCCCTCCCTCCTCCAGCATATTCCCTTGAAGCCTATCCTTCACATCCGGTATGTCTCGACATTTCCCTCTCCGTTGAACATGCTTCTGATAGTTTGAGCTCACTGTAGACATTGTTCACGCTGACATTTGAGACCGTAGCCAGTATCTCCCGCCCTCGCAGCAATGAACGGTTCGCGTGTTTCTCTTGAATCTGGCGTACATTCTTACACATAAATTTCAGGTTTCCGATCATAATGTTGCACAGGTTCTGGCCCCCGCGGCGAGCGGCTACACCCATTTAATCTCTGCCTGATCTTCTGACCACAACATTTTGTATTGGACGCCGAGTGGTGCGTAGCACCACGACCATCTATTTTATTTCCCTGTATCTGATCAAACCTCAGTGACAGGTCTATTACAGCTCATCGGATTCTGACCTTGAACTTGCTCAAAAGTATGCCGTATCTCCCTGTATCCTGCATGAATTCTGACCCAAATAATCTAGTTTCCGTGTCATAAAATCCTCAGGTTCCGGCCTCCGCGGCGAGTGGTAACACGTTCTCCCAGGCAGAGAATGCTCCGTGGTTATCTATTGTTAGGGTTCATTGCGGAGCGGTGCGTAGCACCGCGATCACCTTTTTCTCTGGCTTCGATCACATCAGCACCGGATATATGAGATGGAATATCGCGTACCTTCTCTTCGTGAGATCTGAGAGGACGCTTCAAAATGTAAGATATTCCGCCTGGAAAAGCAAGCACGTACTTACCCCAAATTACCAGTTTCATCTCATAAATATCTCCCAACTCTGGGCCGAGCAGCGAGCGGTACGCGATCTATTATTTCCCCGACTTTCCGTGTCCTACCTGTGGTGTGCACTCTTTGCGGAGTGGTGCGTAGCACCGCGATTGTCTGCAGACTCATTCCGTGCTGTTTCTCTCGTGACAACCCTGAGAAATATGAGTGTAACGGATTGGGTCTAAAGTGTAAACGTACATTCTAACCATACCTCGGGTCCCATTTGGTCTTCTGAATCTCCAACCTCGCGATATCCAGCAGCACAAGTCTCCTGCTCCTTGGTAGTATTGACGGCTCAAACGATCAGATATCTTGACCCTGTCCCGTGTCGTGGGCGACACCTGATCACTTTTCACTTAGCTGCGGCTCTCACTATGTAGGTAAATATATCAATGTCAGTACCTCGCGTAAGTCAGTATGTACGTACCACTGTCGAGGTAGTTAGACTCGTGTATACGGAGACGATGAATAAATCCATTTGAAATTCTTCTCTGTTCACGAAATATTTAATGTGCGGCCAAATCCGAGCGTGTACAGCATAGATAGCTGATGCGGGTCCTCGTCGTGCTCGTAGTGCTCCTAATGCTCCTAAAGACTCACGCTGCATGAAGAGTAGTATTGGTTTTGATTTATACTTGCCACGCAAGGTAGACTGACTACGTACGGAGTATATTGTTTTCTAAGTTGTCGTTGTGGATTGATGCGGAAGTCAATCGTGACTTGGATACCTATGCTCGAACCTGTGAAAGGGAGACGATCCATTAGCGTATACTTACCGTGAATGAATATTCCGAAGTATCAACTCACTTCTTACATTTACATTCCTGTTACTTCAAAGGATTAGCTTGAAATCGACGTGAGTATGATCAAAAGAGTCAACGCACCTGGTATGAGGTATAGTTCTCTATCGACCGTGGAAGACGAGCGAACGGTGAATAAATATCTTGATATCTACTGTCAAATAAAAGTAAAGTGAACCATCAGTAAGATGTCTGCCAGATAAATTGATGTCCCACTTACCATACCTCCGTATCGAGTCAATTAGTAGGCGATCGCACCTGCAACGTAGCGTGGATCATCAGACAGACAGTACAAAAAAGATAAACAGTTAGTAGGTCATGAATAAGAAGAGCGGGCGATCGTAACAATCCTACCGTTCACTTCTATCAAGTTCGCTTGATTGTTTGAGATGCTTTGATTCACGTTCGCGTTTACGTCCGACAAACGAAGGGATCTGATCTAAAGTAAACGTTAGTTAGTACATACGAGGCAGGAAACGAGAGAATACCGTGTACGGACAGTAGAATGACAATAAAACAAGTTAGTCATGAGCAGTTATCTTGATATTCGCATATACGGCATATTAGACAACTGAAATCGAAAGTCGTGCTCCCAAAGGCGGAGACACGATACTGGAAACGTCGTATCTGCTCGAAATACTCCAACTGTGCCATAACCTGGTGAAGAAGCCAGGTCGCGTGCAGACGTAAGAGAAGTAAATGGAATCCTTACCTCTCGTAGTCAGTAGTTCAAACTCGCACCAACCGTCGAAGAACCTAAGAAACCGAAAGGTAAGCAAAACAACCCACGCATACTCAGCCAACGAAAGAAAGAGTCAGTAAGTCAAACCTTACTATCCAAGCATACGTAGTGCACACCATCGAATCGGCGTCATTCAAAAGAAGAGTATGAAACATCAAGTTTCATTCAATACACCACTACGAACATACAAGCAACACTAATTTCACGAGTACAACAAAAACAAAACCCCCCATCGCGGGACACACCCCACGACAGAAACACACAGATACGAAACAAAAACGAAGACGACGTACCGAGCACCATCAATGCAGGGCACTGTCAATTTGATGAATTTCGCGATCCCGGCGCTACGAGACCAAGGTGTTGTCGGGGGTACTTTGATTCTTGAGAAGGCGCCGCTCGCCTCTGACCGAAAGTTGGGATGAGGTCCATACCGAGCTCGTCGTCCGGATTGTCCCAGGGCTCGTTATTGTGCCACGCAACATGCGCAGCGTTCCAAGATGGCTATCTTGAAGTTGATAGGCCGTGTGAGTTGCGTCGCCGTCCTCGTCGTGCCGTGAATGAAACGTGCAGCGTTCCAAGACTGCCTCGCATCGTAGCGGTCCCGAGGTGTCTTGAGGTGGTGGGTATCGCGAGGTACCTCGTGTGGTAGTGGTGGTCGATATCGCTAGTGAAACGCGCAGCGTTCCAAGATGGCTTGTCAGCGTGGTCTGGGTCTTCGAGAGGAGGTGGCGGTTGCCCCGGCATTGGGAGCGCATCCCTCGCATCATCGTCGCTGCCTGCGTCCCTCACCTCTCCGTCAAACGTAACGAAGCTTCTATAAAATAAACGTCAGCCTAGACAAGCATGATCGGAAACAGGTACGTACGAAGAAACGAGGAGGAGGTAACACTCAACTCCTCCGTTCGTGTATTCCTCCCCTCCCTCCACCCTGCACACTAAACGTCCGTCCGATGGAGAATGCGTTGTGCCGGATATACGCGATATTGGCGTGGGTTTCGACTCTTTGGTTGGGAGCGGGTGTTGAATATCCTGCGTGTGCACGAGCCTTTTGGTTAGCCGGGAGTGTATATAAGGAGGGATGGGGTGCTTACGATGTTCGATATCCCTTCGTTCTTCCTTCTTTTCCTCTCCTCTTCTCTTTTCCTCTCCTTGTCGTCGTCGTCCTCCCGGACCCTCATCATCATCCCACGTCGTCATCGATCTCGGCGGCGCAGCGTGCAATGTCCTCCTGGGTGTCGGTCTTCGGTGTGAGGTGCGGGCGATGGCTGGAGTACGTATGAGTTTCCTTCCATCTGATCGAATAATTTAGTAACGAATGCATCAGAATATAGGAAACTCGCGTACCTGGCATACGTCGCCCTCGCCCAACCTGAATTTGCCACTCCCGTGTCACGAGAGCGACGATTCTTGACTCTTCGGGATGTGTACTTGTGGTCCAGGTGATGTATGCGTTTTTCGTCAGGAAGATTGGGGTGAGGGGGCCAGGGATGTATGCGCCGACCTCGAAGTGTTCGTTATCGAGAGCGCGAGAGCCATCCGTCCTTCGCAGGTATGGTGTTTGTGGGTGAGCGGTGTGTGTATATGCGAGCGAAAGCCTGTTTCGAACAAAATCAGGTAGCTGTAGATTAGCCGAAACGAGTGCGTACCGTCGAAGTCGAGGTCCAGTCCTCCTCCATCCCAAACCCCATAGTCCACTTCCCCGCCCTATTATCTGGCGCGAACGGGTCGGGGAGTCTGTTGTCCAGCCGGCAGGAGCGCCCGTCGCTGAAGCAGAACGGCAGGATCTTGAACGGGGGTATGGAGTGGGCGACGAGGCGCCGCCAGAGTTTGAGGTAGAGGAGGGAGCCCCAGTCGGTGGAGTGGATCCGCGGGGGAGGGGAGGTGGCCATGATGTGGAAGGCTTCGCAGAGGTAGGGGGAGTGTTGGCGGAAACGCATTAGGGCGCCGTTTAGTGGTTGGTAGGGTTTATCTGTTGAGAAACAAGTTATTAGGACGTAGGGTGTATGAATAGGAATGAAACACACCGTAGCAGTCCCACTGGGTAACAAACTCATGCTCCAGCAGCGGCGTAAGGTCTCGCGTCAGTAAAGAGTCCATATCGACCCACACGCCCCCATAGTTCCACAACAGCAAAAGCCTCAGCAAGTCCCCGTCAATCCACGCCTTCTTATCCTTCATCTTCAGCAGCTCACTCCCACTCAACTCCGTCGCCTTTGCCAACGCCGGAATATCCACCACCCTCAACGCAAAAGACTCCGGGTACCTCGCCACATACCGCCGCAGAATCTCGTTCCTGCTCAGATCACCATTTGACCACACGACAAGCCTCGACGCCGCCACGTCCTGCGTCGCGAAGAACGACTTGATCATCCACTCCTGCCGCGGCCCAAACGGCACAAGGTCCGTCCTCCAGTACGTGTGGAACTGCGTCCTCGAGTCTGGTCTGGCATCGTCTTCGTGCGCCTGCACCGTCCCCGCAAAATCATAGCAATCCAGCCCCATCTGCAGCCTCAGCCCCGCCTGCACCTCGTTCCGCCGCTTTCCATACACGGCATCAGATACATTGTATTTTGGGCTGACGCGTGCGGGGTCAAAACATCCCGAGAGGGGAAGAATGGGCTCGATTTCGTTGTGGATCCAGGAACGTGAGTAGAATGCGATTTCGATGTGGGGTTTGTAGAGGTAGAGGCCGAGGAGGATGAGGAGGAGGGAGGTGGGGAGCGCGAATTTGAGAAAGGTGCGTACGGTGCGGGGGCGTGGGACGTGGAAGAGGCTGAGGGGCCAGCGTCGGCCCCGGGAGCGGTATGTTGGGGGAGGAGGTGGTAGGTAGGGCGTGTATTCGGGTGAAGTGGGCGGTGGAGGGGAGAGGTCGTGGCGGTGGGCTGGGGCTGAGCGCAGTCGAGGTGCGGAGGACTCGGGGAAAGAGTACATGGGTAGTTTTAGTCGTTCTGGCCGTGACATGGTGGTGTGCGTCGTTGGTCACGGTGGCCAGTCGTGAACGAGGCAGAGCAAGACTGTGAAAGTTTCAGTCGCGTAATTGCAACGTAGATCATTTTAGTCCGATCAAACAAATTGGCCTAATCTGGTTGGACGAGAACACTCGACTTCACTCAACGACATACCTTCTGGACACACTGTTCAAAAAACGCGTCTGATGCGCGCAATGTCTCCTGTTACATGTCTGTCTTGGGTGTTCTTCCCCCCGTTACACGGCAAGAGTCGACCACACCTGATCTTCAGATGTGAGGTTGCTACCGATCTTGATAGTGTAGCTTTGAATGAGTTGGAACAGGTCCAGCTATCTTTCATACAAAGGATGCTTGCCTTTTCTGCCCGTTCCCTGGTCCATTCACTGTTCAGAGAAGCAAGGATTATGCGAATCAACTACCGACGTATTATCTTTGCGCCTGGATACCTTTCGTATGGCTTCAATCTCCCGCAACACCATCTTGCTACAGATGTATTGCGCGACTTTAATTTTGTATGGGAGCTGCCTTCATGGATAGCAGGCCTGTTGACCTTTGCACTATTCACGTCTCTACCGGTGACCCGGCTACTACACTTACCAATTATGCACTGCGTGTCTTATTCCGGGATTCAAAGATGCTTTTCTTCTCCATTGGTTCAATGCTCGACACAGTGTAGCAGTGGCTCAATGATCAAGTTACTCCTCTGTGATGACTTGCTAGCTGTTGAGCAATCGAGGCGATCTGGTTGAGGCCGGCCACCTGCCGAAAGGTACTACAGATTGAGTCCTTTTTGTCGGACTGCCGTCGAGGATAACATTCATGCTCATTTTGCTCCGATCAAACTAAATTGGCCTAATCGAGTCAACTATTTGGCACATGCACTGCGGATGAAGAGATCCTGGTTCAGCTTTTTGGTACTTGTAGCTCAAACTCGCATTGCGCAGGCTCAAGATCAAGTCGTGCACAGATTCCACTATCGGGGATGACATACACTCTAAATGGTGGATTTAACCTCTTCGATAGAATCCACTAAGAGCTTCTCGACATAATGACATCTACACGCCCCTTTCCTGAATTCTCCCAGTCATCCCAGAAAAGCCACAGGACCGCCGTGGCTTGCTGTTTCTGCCCAACAAGATCAGGTTTTGATCTCCTTTCCTCCGCTCCCGACCATTTCCCCATCCGTTTGTCTTCCTTCAAGACATAATGCCGTCTCAGAAGACCCGCTTTTTTGAAACCCATCTTTCCTGCAGCCCCAATGCTTGGCCCAAATGGGTTGGCTTGCCAGACAACCCTACGAAGCCTTCAAACGGGAGGTCAAGCGCATAGTGGAGAAGGAGCCCGATCACGTTTGAGGTAACGTGCGTTCCTTGGAACTGTGGCGATATCAGCACGAATGCGATTTCAGCAACCAAATTAACGGCCGATGAGTTACAGTAGCCGATGACTTCTGCGATTGTGCCATCGGGGATGCCAGTCTCGGGTGTTTTGCTCTTGTTGTACATGACGCACTCCGGGTTCGGGTGAATAAGCCCTTCTACTATGATTGATACAAATTTATCGGCCGTCGTGAATGGTCCAAATGGAAGATAATCGTAGGTTGGGCTTGTCAATGCGAACGTGTTTCGAAGGCTATTATTATCACGTCACGGCGGTGATCAGCTTCGCCTCAGTCTACAAATACTTGGCTGGCACTCATGATCAACATTAAACGGAGTGAGTTTCACTTGTTCTCTTTCCATATTCTTGACCGGAAAGCAGAAATCGGGCTCATACTCTTCTGCGGGTAGCATAGATGGTTTAGGTCCTCGACGTGCCTGCGTGACGAGGATCGAGCTTTCTGCGTTCTCTCTCTCCTAGTCTTCTCTCTTTTGGGTTCTTCGGCATCCCTGGCGGATCACTTGCCCAGCTCCATGTTTGTGTGGTGCATGGTACGACGCTGAACAAGACTCCGGGCCTGCAAACCCATCGAGCATTCGTGCGCTGGCATGCACACCCATCGCGTGCAGGTCGTCCTGGGGGTGGGCCGGCAAACCCCTCCCTGGCCATGCTCAAGACACCTGTGGTTGTTAATCATGGTTCTTTTTGTCACCCCTTCGTCACCGCGCACATTTGCCACCCATGTCCTCGTAGTTGTGAGGGCCATAGGTGTTGTTCAATGGCATGTGGTGCGGTGCATGGTGTCCTTGAAGCTGGGGGTATGCTTGTAGCTGTTCTCTCTGACATCAAGCAGGATCTGTGGCAATCGACGTATAACGTGGTCTTCTCCTCCCCTCTTATGTGTTAGCAACGTAGAGGTCAGTAGCATCGTAAATGGCCTTGGTAGCTTTCTGATTCAGCCCGAGCGCTCCAAGAATTTCTCCGACTACTGCCACGAGTCTCATCACCACGGTCTGTGCAATGCAACTCGACGTTCGTCCTCGGCGAGGAATGAACGTGTTCAGGTAGGTCGCGTCTACCACTACAGCCTTAGTCTACAGCCGCGAGGAAATTCCAGGCTCACAGAGTTCTTTGGTAACCACCACAGGTCCGCAGTGCCTGTATACCCATCATCTGTAGTGCTACAATGTGGGATGGTGCTCTAGCGTGCACATCCTTTGGATGTTGCTTATATTATGAAGTTACCATTGCATCCACCTGCGTTTTCATAACGGCTTCCCAAATATATTGGGCCTCGCTCGCTCTCGTGATTGAATATAAACCCATACTCCAATGTTTGCGCCATCGGTTGGTCGTTCGTTCACTGAGTTGTGGCTCCTGCAAGCCTATCATCTCTTCTTGTGCCGTGTGCACTACCCGTAGACTAGATGTGGCGGCTTCAGACGGGACATTGCCAGTGTATGTATTCACTCCTTCATACAAGTTTCTAAAGTCGTGCCTTTCGCTGCAACCAAAAATGCATATTATGTACCAGTCCAAAGTATCTAACCTTATGTATTCCCTTCATGGAGAAAGCCCCCTTTAAATTTAAGTTGGTAGGGCTCGCCAGTGTACGTATCATGGATCCCAGGTGTTTCTGCCATGCTGGTAACGACTATATGACCATGACTATGGGTGGACAGAACAGTCAACTTGCATTTGCGATGCTTGTAAGTACTGCATGTGATACTATTCTATCCACACCACATCCACACCACCACCATCACAAAAACCCACACCCAACCTCAACACTCAGCCAACCCAGAAAAACACATCTCGAACATCAGCATGGAAAAAAAAAGATATACTGTAGATGCCGCGCCGCCTTTATAAAATTAAAGGTAACGTAAACAGAGGGGGTGGTTTGAATGGGTGAACCCAATGGTCAGCGACGACAACGAGATAGAATACGAAGACAGCAAAGTAAAGTTGACCGGGAATCTCGAGAGCGGGAGTGTTACAAGATTGGGATGTGTCCGTCTGAGAAAAGGATTGCTGATGAACGAGATGGCTTGACAGGGTTGAAAACTGCTGGAGACGGATATTTGGTTTGTGGATGCCCCCCCTCCTCTTCATCTCGCAACAGGCACGGCACCACGGTACGCAGCAGGCTGTCCCCTCGGTTGCGCCGCGACAACTCCATTCTGGCGCACACTACTCTGATACACCACCTGCTGTTGTATCTCCAGCCTCTGCGTCGTCGTCGTCGTCATCGTCCCCTGCTGTCTCTGCTGCAACTGCTCCCTCTGCTGCTGCTGTGTCCCCTGACTCGGCTTCTGCCCCGCAGGCTCCTCCGCTGAACTCGGCGCGACATACAACCCCTTATCAATCGTCTGCGGGATCGGCTGAATCTCCGTCCCCAGCTCTTGCTCAATCCTATAGAGATTAAACCGATCCTCGTACGTGACGAGGTTGATCGCCAGTCCCAGATGCCCGAATCGCCCAGAACGACCGATGCGGTGGAGGTATGTCTCGCTGTTCTTGGGGAAGTCAAAGTTGATCACGACGTTCACGGCTTGGATGTCGATCCCGCGGGTAAGCAGGTCGGAGCACACGAGGTTGCGACACACGCCGTTGCGGAAGTCGTGGAAGACGCGGTTGCGGTGCGATTGAAGCATCTTGGCGTGCGAGTAGAAGCAGGAGTATCCGAGCTCGGTCACTTTTTTGGCGAGGAGCTCGACGCGGTTGGTGGAGTTGCAGAAGATGATGGATTGGTTGATTTGGAGCTGAATGGGAGGGGTGGTTTAGCAGGGAGGGATGTAAATGAGATGGGAGGGATAAACGCACCTTGGAGAAGAGGGTATTCAGACAGTGGACCTTTTGTCGTTCTTCGACGTAGGCATAATATTGTGTGACGCCACGTAGCGTTAGTTCATCCATGAGATTGATCTCATAGGGCGACTTCATGTGTTTGTCCTAATGTGCCCACAATTAGCCTCGATTCCACCCAAGAAGAAAAGCGTACAACACACCTTAAAATCCTTCACAATCATCGGGAATGTGGCACTAAACAGCATAACCTGCCTCTCCTTCGGCAGATACCCCAACAGCTGCTCCATCACCGGTGCAAACTCGGGCGACAGCAGCTTATCCGCCTCATCCATCACAAACACCGGACACTCGCTCAAATCCGCCACACCCTTCCCCGCAAGATCCAAAATCCTACCGGGCGTCCCCACAAGGACATGCACCTCCTCCGACAGCCTCAAAATATCGTCCTTCAGCGTCGTCCCACCGGTCGTCACCATCACCTGCACGCCCATATGCTTCCCCAGCGTCTTGCACACCTGCGCCGTCTGCAGCGCCAGCTCCCGCGTCGGCACTAAAAGCAAAGCCTGGATCTTGTTTTTGGAAACGTCCACCTGCTGCAGGGCGGGTATGACGAACGCGGCTGTCTTGCCCGTGCCGTTCTTCGCGCGCGCGAGCACGTCGCGCTTGGTCAGCGCAATGGGGATGGCTTCTTCTTGGATGGGAGAGGGCTTTTCGAAGCCGGCTTCGAAGATCCCCATGAGGAGTTCACGACGGAGGAACATGTCCTCGAATTCGAGCCCTTTGGTGGCGGTGACATCTTCGGTTTGCGGGCGCAGGTCTTTTGGTGGGGGGCGCAGACCGGTTTTCCAGGATTCGGAGGAGGGGGGTTGGCTAGAGGAAGAGATGAAGAAGGGAGTGTTAGCGTTTCTTTGGCCTTGGTGCTGTGGCTACCTCTCGTTGCTTTGGGCAAGCGAGGAGGGGGATGGGGGGAAAAGGCGTACGTTGATGATGAAGACGGCACAGTTTGCGACATGGTTAATGGTCTTGAGTTGTGTTTCAGATTGGAATTGTGGGATTGCGTGTGGGTGGCTTTGCGGGTTATCTTCCTGCGGTTGAAACTCGTGTGTGGCTCGGAAATGGTGGTTAAGATTGGCGTTGGTTGCAGTGTGTACTGCTGTTGTTGCTGTTGTATGTCAGGCGAGTCGACGGTAAGGGTCTTCGACGTCGAGAGTCTGGAGATTGTTGTTGTTGTTGAAATTGGAGGTGGTGGTGGTGGTGGAGGTTGAGAGCAAGAAAGAGAATGAAAAAAGGCCCTTTCGGGAGGTGCAGCTCGATGTTCACACGGTCGCTTTTCAACCCATTGCCCGACCGTGACAGCATAACAAACGGCCTTTCATCCATCCACGGCTGAAATATACAAGACCGAATTAATCTCTGCGTGAAGCAAGCGTCCCTAGTGTTCTTCTTGTTCTCGTTGTTTTGGTGAGGTGGTCAAAGCCCGTTTCCGCCAAATTCACCCCTGAGGGGTAAGTCCGAACCGGAAATTTACGTCTTACTTCTGCAATCGATATCCCTCTCCGTACTGACTTGCAAGTCCAACAGAGCAATTCCATGTTATGCATATACATCGTGCCATGAGCCCATGAGCCTCATGCGAGTTTCGCAAGTCTGGACCCCTGCTAGTCGAACCTGAACTGCGTTCAGCTGCAGCTCTCATATACATACTAGAAGACGATGCTTCTAAAACACTGTAAATATCCCTTCCAGAATTTCAAGTCTCTGTGGATTGGGTTTGCCGGACAATTAGACGCAGTGTCACCGACGTCGTCATTCAAACTGCTTCAGGCGACTACCGTTTTTGCATTCAGGCACAAAGGTCGCGCAACTCAGCGCTCGACGACGACACTGCCCTATATGAAGGCGGACCTTCAGAGGATACTAATGTTCTCTTGATCCTTCTGTGCTCGACTGTCTTCTTTTTTCTTTTTTCCCTATGAATTCTTTTGGTGGCATAGTCCTGGGCGGTAAGTACTGTCCACCGAAAATGATGCTTCCATAATCCTCCCGTCCTGACGTGCAAGTCCCGCAGAGCAATTCCATATCACCACGCCGTCGTCCTACCTCCAATTTTCGTGTGAGGATCGCAGGTATCCTTGCCATAAAACCTCGAGGACTCGCGGACTCGATCTCCATTGAGCTGTAGAGCCCCCAAACCGGAAGACATGTCACTGTAATAAATATTCCAACCAACAGCCAACGCCTTCATGGATTAAGCAACACTTGGGACTGGACGCTATCTTCAAAATCCTCACAGAGCTTCCGTTTTCTGGCCTCATTTGCTTATAAGTTATAGGAAACACTGTGCCTGCATCCAAGTGCAACGGCGGAACACCTCCTCGCACAATGACGACACTGTACTCGAGTACTAAACAAAGGCAGGCATTGGCAAGTTATCACTATCAACGAGATGCGGGATACCTGAAAGCATACGTTGACTTTTGCCTGCTCTCGATAGCGGGACACATCAGTCAGCGCCGACAGACATGAAGTTCCGTTGATTGACAAGCGGCCACAGACTGCGATATGCTTAAACATGATGGTCACCCAGCCTCCAGTCTGGCGTCCTTATGCGACCTGATGATGCATAGCCGCGCCGCTTCAGAAATCACTTTCTCATCAGCATCAACGTTCACAAAGTCGACTCCTCAGACACCGACGGTAATATGGTTGGTCACGGACAGCAAGGAAGTCGGTGAGTCAGCATCACCTTTAAGCCCGCTACACCTGTTAAAGTCAAGTCCTTGGTGACAGGAAGCACAGCTCTTGCATCATCATACATGGGATGTCTGCTCGATTTGAACGACAGTCGACTAATTTACCTTCCGCGTTTCTAATCAACACTACTACCAGTCTCCAGACACGCTCAAACTCAATCAATGAATAACAGCAACCGCCCATGCTGGCACTATCAATACCGTTATGCCGCGCCACACCCCGTCCTGGTCGTGACAGAAGGTCAGATGTGTACACAACTAATAAAGTTTAGCCGTGCAGGTGCACCTCAGCGAGACGCATTTTCGTTCCCTGGTGCTTAGCAGTTACTCCCTACTATGTGTTATCGCGTTATATTTATCCCCGCTCAGACGACCGACACCTTCGACCAAAGGCTAAAGGCGATATCGATCCAGATTCCAGATACTATCCAAAAGCAATAGTAAGCCTGTTCTCTTGCTGAATTCCAGCATTGTTGACAACGCGACTGAAAACAGGAACGTCATCGCTAGGTCCAAAGTATCCTGACACTGCCTCGAACACAGCGATATGAGTCTGGTGGGCAGGCAACAGGGCCGTGGCGTGGAAGGGCCTTTTTTTGAAGATGGAGTGAGCAAAACTTTTTTGTTGGAAGGTGCTCGTGAGAAGAAGACCAGTCTCTAGGAAGAATGGGTCCGTTTCCTCGTCTCTTTTGCATTTCGAGCGTTGACTGGACTTCGGCGGTTAAGGCCCAAGGAACGGTAGACTTGACCGAACAGCGTGTTTTCAACGATGCTTTCGTTCTGTGCCATGCCCTGATTGTGATTTGCTTCTGTACTGGGCTTAGTTGCAACGGCCAAGGATCTTTATGGTGATGCTAGAAACCCTCATGCGGTGGTTCGCCAGTCTGTTATAATGCGGCATTGGAACCCAGGCGGGCACCAAGAGGGAGGGATGTCGGTATGCTAAGCGGACCGCCATCGATCCTACCAAGGGGCTGTGTTTGTTCCCTTATACTCCGGTGAGTATCTAACCCACGCCTGCTTGTCTCATCGATGTGTTGGTTTTACCCCTGTGAATAGCATATCCGGGCCGGCCGTTCTTGAGGTCTCTCAAGAAGAAGACATTATGTACGTGATTGTCGACAGACTTTAGAGACGAGGCGGGGCGTGGGAGGTGTGCCACTATGGCGCAGTTTATGTTCTGATTTCAGTGGCAACGGGGTACTCAAGACGGAGAAAGGGCACCCTGTCAGCTGCAAACTTGTAGCTTCCTTTAGTATTCCTCCTTTTTCATCTGAGGCTTCGCAAGGCTCGCCTCCGACAAGTATTCGATGCATTCAGAGGTGCCGTACGTGCGGGTCCTGTCAATGGTGTGGGATTTTTCAGAACCGCTTGCCACTTCTGCTGTTGATATCAGCAGACTTTGTACTTGTAGGTTCACATTGAATCAATCACCAAATTTCAATACTGTCGACACTCGTAATCTATCAACAGATGAGGTATAGAAGACATATTTGACAAGAATTAGCATTCAACAAGTGGGTGTCTCAATTATGACTTCTTGGACTCTTTCCCTTTGACCTCTTTCCCCTCGACCGTCTTCTCCTTGGGTATTTTCGGGTTCTGAGCTTCTTTGACCCATATCGTCGTCGGGTCATCTTTGTGTTCCTGTGCAAAATTGTAAAGCTTGTTGGCCAGGTTCTTGTCTTTAGCAGAGTATTTCTCGTATAATGTTTGGCTCCACTTTGCGAGACGCAGAAGGAATGTCGCGAAATGGAACGCTTGAAGAGGTTTAGAAATATCGAAAGTCCGCATATTCCGTTCCATGATATAGATTTGCTTCAAAGTCATCAGTGATGGTTTTCCATACGTCCACACACTGCTATCAATAAAATTCACATACGTCTTTAAATTTCCAACATAAGATTACGGTTCCTTTACTCCCAAAAGTCACGAGGCCGAAAACCGGCTGTTCTGTGATGTCGAGCGTCGCCAGAAAAGAAACCGCGGCTGTGCAATAAAGTCGAACCTGGTTCAAGGCCTGTTTCAATGTCGTGTGGTTCCGCTTATGCTCCACCATCAAAATCGGGAATCTAAAGTCGAGTTCTGTATGCGAAGGGGGCTCTAAGTTCGGCTCTGCCTTAGGCAGGTCGGTAGATTCCTGGGATTCTGTGCAGGAGATGAACAAAGGAGCCCTGCGCAACTCTTCATACAACTTTGTCACCATCGTTTTCAGCTCGGATGCTGATGCCTGGCCAAGCGGGTGCAAGAGATCATTTGGCGAGTTTGTAGTGGTCGGTGACGGCTGGGACGCTGCAGCAATGCCTGCCTGGAAATTGGTCGTGTCCACCAACGCTAAAGTTGACTGGATCGACTTATTCTCAGTCCGAGCATACGGATCTGAATGGCGCACAAGGGAAAACTTGTTGATGAGAGCCTTTCGAGTGGCCTTGGTTGTTTCCTTGAGTTCCTGGGTTCCACGGATGGGAATGACCAGAATTGCATCAGCTTTACCAGTGGTTGGCTCCTTCGGACTGTGGCTCTCGACCTGGGCTTTCACTATATTCATATTCTTCATTTCAAGGGTCCTGTTTGCATCGGATAGGAAAGCATGGAGCTGATGTATGAGTTCACGACCTGCTGACTGGTTCTGAGGACTAGACACAATCTGTAGCGCTTCATCAAGCAATTTCTTGTTAGCAACCTTGGTATTCCAGAACCACGTTTGGACAGTGTTCAGAGCACTTGCGGCATTGCGAGCCTTCTGAAACTCGTCAAAAGCAGGGTTCCTTGGATAATTTACTGTCCTTTCGAGTCTGTACAAAAGGATTAGCTCCTCATCATCAACGGACACGATGAAGTGCATACAGGACATTGTTTGAAATAGGTTCGTCGCCAATGACTGAGAAACGATAAAGCAAGGCATCCCAATTGTGGCGGCTCTCAGCCTCAGAAACACTTCGGTCGGTGGAAGCTACCAGAAGTGAATAGACTCCGGCAGATGCTAGCAATGCTTCGGGGAGCTTTCTAGACATGATCAGGGCTAAATCAACATCAAGTTTTGAAACTGAATCTCGTCCCAGACGCTGCGAAACACCCTGATGCTCTTGGAAAAGGAGCTTACAAGTGCTTTCGAATTCCGGGTGGCGCACTGACAGATCGTTCTTTATAGAAAGAATAAGTGTTTCTTAAAAGCAGCGGGGTTGTGGCAAGCCTGTACTCACGGCCGCTGTCCATGACTCCAACCAACAATATTGCGTGAGCTTGTCGTAAAAGTCTATCATAATGTTGATAGAACACTGAGATGGTTCCGTGGTTGTGCCTAAAAACCGAATGCGAGTGATAGAAATAACAGCGCGCTCGAAGAGAAATGATGAGATAGATAATTCTGTTTCAACGTCCTTCTCTGATAGCGCGGCCAAGCTGGGGGGGGGGGGGACCACAATCAACATTTGTTGCGGAATATTGACATGACGTGCATACCTTGATGAGGAATAATACGACTTGGTCGCCGGCTCATTGGGGGTCGTGGCCTCGTTAGGTTGTGTTATTGACCTGAAAGTCAACGTCTCAGTTTGAGTGGTCCAAACGTTCAGGGGATACTGACGGGATTGACTGTGGCACACTTTGCGCTATCTCGTCCTTCTCCTTCTCCTTGCTCCGTGTCTTTGACTTGCTGGGTATATTGACTTTTTCGCCACTCTTGCCTTTGTCGCCACTCTTGCCTGTCTCGCCTGCTGTAGAACTCTTCGGAGCCATAGTGGAAGTGAAGGCTGGTAATGTGTTGGGGGGTGATAGTTGAAGGGGGAAGTTAATGCCTCTGCCGTGCAGGAAATAGTCAGTTAAATATCTCTTCGGTGTTAATAGACCTACAACTCGCCTCGTGTCATCAGATACCTGAGAAGCCCATCGGAAAATGGAGGCTGTGTACGTTTCTATTGGCCCTTGTAATCCCTTATTGTAAGTGAGGTCGTGGACGATGTGATCTGAGCGCCACGATAATGGTTGGACACGAGGCTCCCTTGTTCCTTCTTTCACATCTTGAAAATGAGAACGAAGGCCGAGGAAAAACTGAGAAAACATAATGGCGTGTATAGGGTCCGATAGATCGAAAACACCCAGAGAAGGACATGTTGCTTGTTCATCGGCATACGCCACATGAACTCTAGGCTGTGCATTATTGTCAGCAAAATATAATAATAAAAACACGAAGCACAAACACACCAGGCCTTCATCCACGTCAGATGCTAAATCAAGCCAGGCGAGGATGACACGAGCAACATCACCGGATTCAGAGATAGTGATTCCAACAGCAGGAAGATCGATGCCCCACACGAACCGCTGATATAGAATGCTGGAGAGCAGCGGAGAAATGTCATCTGAATTCGCCACAGCGATCACGGGCACGGCACACCAAAGCCGTCTTCCACGGCCTGGGAGAAGGTGTGCACAGAGCGGCATATCCAAAGAGCATCCGCTACTGGTGCCATCGCCCTCGTCATCTTCGCCACTCTCAATACTTTCGTCGTCGCTATCGACGTCGCTCTCGCCATGGTCACTAGCTTCACCACTACCGTTGCTCTCGGTGCTATGATTGCCCTCGCCACTGTGGCTAACCGTGTTTCCGCGACTGGCTTGTTCCCTACCACTGAATTCGGAGATCTCTTCCTCTTCGACAGATGGTGATGCTCCCTCATCGAGCGCGTCTTCTTCGTGTTCCTCATCTTGCGTGCTCGATGCATCTTCCATACCAGGAGGCACAACAACCCTTGGATAGTTTGTCACAAAGGCTATAAGCAGCTCAAAGTGTCCGTCAAGCTGGCCGAGCCGTGCAGACGCAGCACGAGGCAAAATGAACGAGGCATCAGCACTAAAGGATCGGTGAAGTTAGCCCTTTGAAATCGTATATAAAAGAGAAACACACAAGACTGAAGCGTTTTCGTCACATAGGAGACCAAGTCTAGATATTAGAGGTAGTGAGAACGTCCGTGTATGTTGAAAACATCCATATTGACGACGCCGGCGAATCTCGCGAATATCGGCAACACTTAAGAGGATAAAATCACGAAGGTCAATGGACAACGGAGATGGCGACTCGTGCAGGGTGAAACCTGCATTATCAGGTGCAGCAAGCCTTTCAGAGACTTCTTGCACGAGTTCGGATACTCTGTGCGGGGAAAGAGGATGGGTGATCGACGCGATCGAATGGGACAGACCGCAGTGCTGTAAAAGCTGAGAGAGTTTATGAACAGGAGAGGGCCATTCGGCCGGGTTCGATATTCGATGTGTAATTACTTCGTTCAAGTCCGAAGATTGAGCCATTTGAAGCAAAGAGAGGCAACGAAACTGGAATGGTGGTTATGGTTGAACTTGATAGTGAGATCTCAGATCTGTGGCGTCCAACCATAACATTTTTATCTCCATCAGGGTATGGTTAAAACTTGAATGTCGCTGCACTGGGCTGCACGATGGCGTCAACGTTCAACATTCCAAACCGAAGGCAAATCAACACTTCAATTCATTTATTTCATCCTGGTCAAGCTCTTGAACGGTGCAGGCCCCAGCCAACTCCTACGTATCATGAACAAACTCCTTTGGCCCAACTGCTCAGGATGAACCTTCTAATTGTCACCCATGATCCAGCGTAGGCAGAGTGGATGTTCACCACATTATAGTGATGATGAGGCCATGTCCGCGGACGCTGAGCGGGTACTGGTTGTGACCACGTGGCCACAGTGGGATAGACAAGGATGGGGCAGCCTGCGACGGGGGCGAAAGTACGATGGTGCAGAAGTGCACCTGTGTTGAAGGTGAAAAGAATGGGGGAGGACTTGGGCTCGTTGTGGGAGGGGAAGTATCATCACTGGTGATGGGGTGAGAAGACCAGCTTCTGAGGACAGTGGGTTCGTTTTCCTCGTCTCTTTTGTACATGCACACTATATACTGAGTACTTAGACCTGACAATGAATGGTAAACTCTCCCGAAAAACAGCACAAGGCTGGATTCGCGAAGCGAGGATCGTGTTTTTAACAATGGGCGGGATGTGGTCCTCATGTGAAGACTGGAAAGGTGACAATAGGCAGACCCAAGGTGCATGTCTCGAGAATGCGTTTCTGACTTCGAAGACCTCGGACACAGAATTACTCTGTTCCCTCGCAGAATCGCTTCCGTCAAAAAGGTCTTTCTATGACGTTTATGCCCCACCTGAAATCTCACCGTGGCCAGTATACAGTTGATATTGTGAGGGCCGAGAGTTCAAGATGTACCAGTGGCCACTGCCTTCACGTCTGAATTCATACCTTCGTCCCGGACATGCCGTTTCTAGCACGACTGGGTTGTCAAACTCATAAAGCACTGCAGGCGCAGTCGAAGACACTTGATCTACATTTTGCCTTTTGCAGAGGTGAGTTTCTTTCCAGTGATCATTTCAGTATTTTAATCCAGGTAAGTTCACTTCGCTCGACCCAACTCGGACCTAACCAACAAAATCCACTTAGACTATATATCACGCAAGGAGGCTGAGGGAAGTCCATTTCGCCATTTCGCAAGAAAAGTCATTTCAGCTCGAGAGTTTTGTGTTTCCTCTCGGCAGGATTTGGACTGGACTGGCTGACTACTTGAAGTTTTTCCCTGCCACAAAAGCCCACTTCCGCCGAGCATGTAGATCCTGACGTCTGCGACGCCGTTGACATCGCAATCGATACAATGACTAACCAAACTCCTCCCTGGCTGCGGAATAACGCCGCCCAGGTGCCCTGGATGATCTCCAACTTGCCCGTATTGAACAACAACCTGCCTGCTTTGAACAGCCATTGGGTTCATCCCATGACTGCGCAAAGAGAGTGAACATGACAGGCGCAGTACGAACCTCCGTCCACAGCGTATTCATGATTCCACCCTAGGCCCTAGGCCGCCCCATAAAACGTTAGCCACCCAAGTGAAGCACCCACAACGCGTTCTCTATGCACGCTCGAGTCATCTTATTTAGCCTCCTCTCCCTGCTCACTCCAACCCATGGCAGAGGGGTAGATTCCAGAGTCGTTCATGAAACGCATATTCCTCACCCCTCATACCATGCCACCCATCAGCCTCCGGCCCACCTTCTTCTTCCCCTGCGCATTGGCCTCAAGCAGCGGAACCTCGCCCTCCTCCCAGCAGAGCTCCTCGCAGTATCGGACCCCGCGTCGCCCTCGTACGGGCGGCACTGGACACCCGCGCAGGTTGCAGAGGCGTTTGCACCCCCGCAGGAGGCGGGGGAAACTGTGAGGAGGTGGCTTGTGAGTGAGGGCGTTGGCGAGGAAAGGGTGAAGTGGAGTGCTGACAAGGCGTGGATTGAGGTGCGGGGTGCAACGGTCGGGGAGGTGGAGAAGTTGATTGGGGCGAGATACAAGGTGTTCAGGAGGAGGGAGGGGGAGGAATATATCGGTGAGTGTGTTTGAGTGTTTATTTTCTGGGTGAGGTAGAGGTGCTGATGTTGACTCTACCTTCGCAAACTAGCTTGTGACTCGTATACGCTTCCACGAAGCATTGCGGATGTCGTGGATATTATAATACCAACTGTGCAGCCAAGTACCAACTTGGCAAAGGTGCGCAGGTCTCTTCCACGTAATGTCATACCCCACGAGAGGGGGGTGAAGCGCGCGTCTGTGGCTGTCACTGGGTGCGATAAGGCGGTGACGCCGTACTGTCTGAAGGCACTGTACAACATGACATACGTCCCTCGAGCAACGGATAGGAATTCCTTCTCAATAGGTATGTCCATTTTCATCAGAATCATAGCACGCCGCTCTAAACACGAATTTTTCATCTCTTGTCTCTCAGTGAGCTACTACAGTAACTCGTACCTCCAATCAGACCTAGATATGTTCTTCGCGAACTTCTCGCCTGCCTTGCTTGGGAAGTCTCCTGAATTCATATCCATCGACGGAGGTGAGTGCACACACTCTCCACTGTCTTTATCGGGATATGGAGCCAAAGGACGTCTGACATTCAAATCCACTTCCAGGTACGCTTGAGCTCGACGAATCTTCCAGTGTCGGAGAAGCTGGTTGGATCTTGCAATACGCCATGACGCTTGCCCAGCCACAGCCCGTCAAGCTCCTTCAGTTGGGTAATAAACAAACGGGTCAGTCTCCACTATATACTTTCATGTTTAAAAAATACACCTGCCTAACATTCCCCGCCTCGTCGTAGGCGAATTCCGCTCTTTTAACGAGTGGCTTGACGCCGTCGATGCCTCTTACTGCACTTCGAACGGTGGGGACGACTTTACCTACGACCCACAACTCCCAAATCCTAGGCCGGGCGGGTTGAACGAGCATTCCTGTGGGGCCCTAAAACCACCGAACGTGGTGTCGAACTCGCAGGCGGACTATGAGTACAGATTTTCGCAGTTTTATCTGGAGAGACAGTGTGCGGAGTTTGGCAAGCTCGG
Organism: Hypsizygus marmoreus; assembly: GCA_013433165.1. NCBI lineage: Eukaryota > Fungi > Basidiomycota > Agaricomycetes > Agaricales > Lyophyllaceae > Hypsizygus > Hypsizygus marmoreus. The sequence continues at coordinate 1,659,150 of CM024084.1, read as the reverse complement.
GCTGATGGGCGTGACTGTGCTGTATGCGGCTGGGAATACGGGCGTGTCGGGCGCACAGAGCGGTTATTGTTTGGATCGGAATGGTGTGTACCACGCCCCTTCGTCACGGTCCTTCAACTTCGGAAAAGAGTGCTGACGGGCTGGGCTTTGATGCAGGTGCGATGAATCTGAATGCGACGAATTTCAATCCTGCATGGCCAGCCTCCTGTCCATGGGTTACCACCGTCGGGGGCACGCAAGTGAAAGCAAATGCGACTGCGGCACCGGGAGCGGAGGAAGTTTGGAACGAGGACTTGACGTCGGGATTCTTCTTATCGGGCGGTGGGGGGTTCAGTAATCGCTTTACGACCCCGGGATATCAGAAACACGCCGTGGAGGGCTTTCTTGGGGGACTGAAGAAAACTGATCCGGGTCTTGTGAAGCATTTCAATGCTCGAGGTGTATGTCTGGTCATGCCTGTCCTATGCCGTGTTGGTTGGTTAACGGGGCTTTGCAGCGTGCTTATCCTGATTTGAGCGCCAACGCGTAAGGATGATCGCTCATTGCCAGCTACGGAGGCGGAGCACTCGTTGCTGAACCTTTTCTTGATAGAAATTCATTCGTGAACGTGGACAATGGGGAGTTTGTCCTTTCGAGCGGCACATCGGGAGCGGTGCCAACTGTGGCTTCGATCATCACTCTTGTGAACGATGCCAGGATAGCTGCTGGGAAGACACCAGTCGGTGCGCTGGATGATTTTGTCGATTCGGGTACATGTCTAATTCGATTGAGCTTTAGGATTCATCAATCCAGCGGTATGAGACACCTCCTGTTTCAAGCTTCCTTGTTTTGAACTTTTAGCATCCCCCAGATCTACTCCCCAGCCTTTGCGAGCGCATTCAATGACATCACTTCAGGAACAAGTCAAGGTTGTAAAGGCTGTATGTGTTGATCCCTTCCCATGGTGCTTTTTGATCTGAGCATAAGTATTCCACAGTGCAAGGCGACCGTGGTGGAGGCTTCAAAGCGTAGGCTTCAAGTATCCCTTTCTAATGCACCAGTATTGACTTTCAAGGTACCAGTGGAAGAGGGTGGGACCCAGCGTCCGGTGAGTGGTATCTTCGTCATGAATCCTTAATATGACTGACGTTGAACAGGCCTAGGGACTCCCAATCTTGGATTGCTGATTGAGAGGTGGCTGGAATTGCCGTAGGAAAGCTGTCGAGATTCAAAAGGGGTATCAACCATGCTAGTCTTGACTGAACCATAAATTTCGCCATGTCATGTTTTATCGGCTTGCTATTACAACGCGGGCATCTTTCGTACGACCTTCCCCTCGTTTCGAGCATGAACAGCGAGCTGGCTGAGAATCTTCGAATCCTGCCATCGCTCTGGTGGCGTCCTCTTTCCTGTGGCCCAGTAATAGATATCCCAATCCGCCTCATCCAGTAGCTAGAGCCACAATAAACGTGTAAGTAGCGTAATCAATCATCCACGAAGAGATAAACGCACTCGGTCATATTCCTTCATCTCCACCTCCGTCATCGTGCTCAGATTGTCCCTCGCGAACGTGCTGAGCAAAAGATCGCTCTCCAGAGTACCCCGCTTCCGCGACTGGTACACAAGGCGTGCACGCATGGTCTCGAGAGGCTCGTTAGGTCTGCTGAGAGGGGTCGGTGGAATATCCTCCGGCGTTGTTGTGGAGGCCAAGTGCTCAGGTGTATGTGGCAGGATCCATGGGTCTGCACGGGCCCGGGACGACGCAGAGAATAGACGGGCAGAGTTGTACAGGTCGCGGCTGGATAACCGAGCACCGCGCTGGAAAACCTGGAGCATGGCGGCGTAGGGATGGTAAAGACTTTTTTTTATGTAAGGCGGGGTTCGGCTTGTTCGGTTTGTTGCATGCCGAATTGATTTCAGAAGCTTCCGCCAAATAACTGGAGGCGCGGAGTATGATTCTGAATGCGATCTTCCATGTTGATTTCGTTTTTGTCGTTCCCTTTGACATTGTCGACCCAAGGCGGGTTGCAGACGATTTCTTGACTCATGGCTCTACACCAGGCTCAGTCCTGTGAACGGTGCTCAGTCAGGAAATGAATTTGCGACAACCGTTCCTTGATTCCAATCATCCCTGACCCTTCAGGCTGTACGCGTCATGTTCAATATAAAAGTTCTAAAAACGCGACATGGCGGACCAACCTCTCCTTCAGTTTCTCAACCCACTGTCTTTCTTTTTTGCTAGCTTTGATGCCGTCTCTCAGGTTCCTTGGGTGGGCAGTATCTTAATTGCTTAATTGAAATTATCAATATTCACCCTGTTGCTTTGCTGTTTCTCACAGGATATTGCTATCTTCGTCATGGATAAACATGATGATATTTGCTCTGGAGATAGTACTCGTATATCGATACTTCTCGCGGTTCTTGCGATATGGTCCTTACGCGCTTCACGTTCTGGTTGCGGTGATACTTTTGGTGGATGCTGTCGGTACAATTGGCGTCTGTGCGAGTACATGGCTCGTATGTCTTTCCCACATCTATACCCTTGTCATCAGCTCACGAGAAGCCCTTCTCTTCCGCTGAACAGTATCTGGTAGTCGATGGAGGTTAGTTCAATCAGTGCTTCTAATTTTTCGTTGCTGATGCGAAATGTGTATTCAGTCGACCCTATCAAGGATCATTTTTGGACGATGCCTCTGTTGCTAGTGGCGACGAGTCTCTCCGCAGTTCTCGAGCAAATTTTCCTCATCTACAGGTTCCATGTTCTGTACGTCCATTCGTATTCACGCTCGAGAAAGTACATTAACCATATCTGGTATGACAGGTCTCACGCGAGGTCAATGACTGCATTTCTTCTCTCTCTCGTCACTTTTCATGTAGGCATATTTACAGGCCTCAGATCCATGTTATTATCTAACATCGCCTCCTAGATGATAATTACGGCTTGGTGTGCCGTGAATATCGCACTTTACCCTGTAAGGTCTCGGTCAGGGACCGCAACCATCACTTTCATGTGAGCACCACTCACCTTCGTATCCGGAAAAATAAATCGTCTCCGCCGTGCAGACTAGGCGCATCTACTGCTGCCCTCGTCGACCTCCTAATTCCCGGCGTGCTTATATGGCAGTTACAGAAGATCAATAGCTCACTCCAATCTACGCAATGGTGTGACATTTTGGAACTTCTTGCATGGCATATGGCATATTCATACATAATTCTGTCTCCGTCCCAGTTTTATCCGCAGAGTCTCAATTCAAGCAGTTTCTTCAGGCGCGCTGGTAGCATTTCTGGGTGTTATCGCTATGACTCTGTTCGCTCTCATGCGCACTGGTTCGTGTTCTGTCTCTGTCGACTTATCTATGACTAAGCTCAACAATCACAGCGTTTCTCATATTCTGGTTCCCCCTTGGCCGAGTGTACGGAATCACTGTGCTAATCAACCTCCTTGCACGGCACCGCTCAGCGAATGTTGATGAAATCAGGTTCCCTTCGACAGATTTGGGGCATTCTATGGGTGAGAAATGATGTCCTTGCATAATGAAATGTTATGATTGAGCTCGCTTTTTAGATGATGAACCTTCAGCTGAAACTCCCGTTGCCTCTCGTAGGCCGAGCAAGAGCGACGCTGAGGACGGACTAGCCCCCATTGACGAATTCAGCATCAGCCCTCCGGACCTGGCTTCATAAGGTAACACTCTAAATATCCAGGGGGACATGTTCTCGTTCGTAAAAGAGAAGATCGACCTGGATGGATCAAAGGCGCGCAACACAATCTTTCAAAGATAATTGTAATATGTATTACCCTGCGCAGAATTATGAATTTTCGAACCTAAATCTCATTATGAAGACTATCGTCCTTAAAACTCAACCAACCCTTGCCTACGATACGATACCTTAACGTTCGATAACTTTAATCCCTTCTAGGGACAATGCGCACCAGGCTGGGTATGATACGACAACCACCCCGTCAACCGACAAGTGGCGTCGAGTTTTACGACATTCCTCGCCTCACGCTAGCAAGTGCTGCCTTGTGTGCACCACGGATGGTAAGGTTTTCGATCTCTTGGTCCCGTCTATGTTTATTGGCAACTACAGAGAATTTCCGGCAGCCTGCAATCCACCCAAAGGTCAGTGGAGCGAGATGGAGATCGGTTCAGGGCCACCTCAATATGCTCAGCATCAGTCTACCCTTTGTAATCAGGCTCTCCTGCATGCAAACACCATAACGCTGAATGAGTAATTGAATTTCTCAAGGAAGGGTTTCTGTCGAGACTCCAGCGTTGATGATGATCAAGATCAAAGAAAAGGAAAATATGCGGGCCGGTTTTCGCCGCCACATGGTTTTGACCTTCGTTCGCACACTGACTTCTTTGGACCGACGTTTGACAATGACCACGAGGCAATCCAAGACCCATCATGGATAATCGATAATGGGAACTAGGTCCGTGCGGCCAATCTCTGGCCTGCCTCATGTTCACGCCTGGGGTGCCGATTCACACCTCCAACCTCCTGCAACATGTCAGTCGACAGTGCATCACACAGCGACCTTCACCGCAATCTCCTTCAAACTCTCATTTCACGGGCAAAATTTCCCAACAGGATTCAGAAAGACGATCCCCAACTCAAACCCCCTTCCGAGATTCAGGTGAGGAGCTTAATCTGACATTACGATCAGGACTGTTTGTTACATAACTAGGCTAATTCCTGCTTTTTAGGAACTTGCTACAAACGCTGATAACGGGTCAATCGAAGATCTGCGAGCTCTTGCAGCTTCGCTACAAATTGACGCAACTTTATCTCATTATCCAGAAATTCTCGACACTCTATTTCGTCATGTGGAGGCGTCTCCTCCCCGTTCCGTGACAAATACCAACGATGATGTGGAACTTGCCGAGGCTTCACTTCACTGCATTTTCATGGCCATGCAATGTCATGTTTCCTCCGGGTGTATGCAGGTGGAAGGCTCATTACTCGCGTCCAAAGTCTTGCTATCCTGGCCGATGCTATGGGAATGGATGAAGTACTTCTACTACTGGACTGGCAATGACTTCGATTTTTCGTTCGATGCAGAGTCACGACCACTTACGGCGTCTAGGATGCAGCACATGCTCGATATCCAAGGCATCATATCTTACTTGCTAGACGGATCTCCGCCCTCTGTCTGTAATGCCATCATACCCACTCCGGGGTTGGTTTTGATGGTGGCTGAAATATGGACAAGGCAGTCTGATCATCCTCGAGACGATAAACTACCCAGGGATGGGTTCTTACTCACCTCTGCAGTCTATAATTTTTTTTGGTCCAAGCACACGGATTTCGATCCACTGGTAGAAGCCGTATACAATGGGCCAGCCAGGCTGAGCTTCGTGATGCTAAAGCCTCTTCAGTTGGCTGCGTACGGTGGACAACCTTGGAGCAGGACGTACCCATGGGTCTTAGGTTTATACTCAGGATTGGCACATCGAAGCCCCAGGCTCTCTAATGTCCTCCCATCAGTGGACACCATGCTTACCGTCTGCCATGCATTCACCATTCGGAGCTCCGTTCTACTACTGCTTCCAGAGTCCATAGACAAGGACCCCAGTATCAAACTGTGTGTTAAGGCCACCTGTTTCTTCTTCGCCAGGTTTTCGCAAGCCAGAGATGACTTCGCGTGGATCATCTCTGCGATTCACAATGACTTCATCCCTTCCATTCTACGATCTGGACTTAAGGCATCAGACGATGACACAGTCAATTCAATGATTACCGTTTTCGACTTTATCAGGATACATCTTTGCTACCGCGCAGTTTTACGACCTCTGGCGAAGGTGATGGCTTCAGCACAAGTCGCTACACTTGCGTCAAAAATACCACGCGATACAAAATTCGCACTCGCGTGGGGGACGTTCTCAAGTTCAGTGAATATTGGCTTGGCGACCAAGACCGCGTTTGATGAAAAAAAACGCAAATATGCCTATAAATGCTGTTTGCCGGAGGTTCGTTACTTTACTACGAATAGTCTCCCCATTTCTGGAGTTCACTGAAAATTACATAGTGCAAACTGTTTGAAGCAACCAATACGGAAAGTTTTCGACTGTGTAGCAAATGCCATTTTGGTCTTTACTGTTCAAAGTCGTGTCAAAGGCAGCACTGGGAAAACGGTGGGCATCGCAGAGCCTGTGAAGCTGCTCACCGTAACCAACAGGGTAAATAACATCATGATCATAATTACAGAGTCAAGACATCATATCTAATACTGTTTCTTTAAAGAAGGCAAAATGCCTCCCATTTCGATTCGAGACGTCTCGTTCTTTTCCTTTCTGATGGACCAGGAGATGGTATGGGCTCGAGAACATATCATCCGCCAACGGGACAGCATGCTCCAAACAACAGGCATTTCTACGCAACACCTAGTCCTCCTCCATGACCGCACACTCCCTCCCTTGAAACGATTCACTGTTTCATTGCCCAGCACTATAGACCCTCGTACGGTGGCCAACTATGAGCCGGGGGTGTTCGGGAGGGTGCCGCAAGAAACGCCGGTCCCAATCATGCTCACATTCATTAAAGTACCTTTCGGGAAGCGTCGCATTCTGCTTAAAATAGACTCCAGCCAGGCTGGTCGTTTGTTTGGGTTCGTTCAAAAGCGTGCAGATCTACATGCATAGGAATGTGATGTGGTAAAACAAGCCAATTTTGACTCACAGGTTTCGAAAAGTACCTATGGCTGGGTGTAGGCTCTTCGGTGGCGGAACGCGGCTGTGAAAAAGCAATACCGATGCGATTTACAGTAAGAGGAGGGCGATCTATGTGGCGAAGTTGGAAGTTTCGGCAGCGGTTTTGTTGCTGACATGAGTGTCATGGCTCTTTGGGAAAGGACATGCTGTAGGCTGAAGAGATTTCCCTGCATAAACGTAGCGATACATTCGAACTGTACAGCTGGGTAAAAATCACCATGCGTGACGACCTCGGTACGTGCGAAGAACTGATGTTACACATCGAGGTTGCCCTGGAGCGACATCCCACCGCAATATTCCCTATTCTTCTCAAACATCCCGTTAACAAAAGAGAGTTGCCAGAGTTTAGGACACAGTGCTGCCCCCCACTAGATGCCAAGGTGGCGCATGTACAGAAAGTTGTGAAGTGAACTTTGAGTCCAGAAGAAAAATCCTAGTCAGTCCTATTATTCGTGGTCACAACTTCAGTTAAAATAGCCTAGCCTTGAAGTTGGGACGTACCATGAGTTCAGAAATGAACTATGTAGAGTACTTAGTACACACACTTTCCATTCTATGGATGGTCGCGATGAGTGTAGTGATCGGCGATCGGGCTTTATATTTCTGGCTCCTCGACCATTGCTGACAAATCCATACGTCACCTGCTCAGTGCGATCCAGGAATCGATTGCTCAAGTCCACAAAGTGCCACAGGCGACAACTCTCCAGTTCTGGCTTATAACACAACACCAGTCCTCTTAGCTCTCGGGTTCAGCCCAAAGGCACCCTCGTTTCTAATCTCTTTATTTCTACCCTCACCTGACTGGTTAGTCTGCTGGACACAGCCATGATACAGATATGCCGTGCTGAGGATGGCCAGGTTTTTCAGGTGTGGGTTTTCACATCCTACGCCAGAACCGTAAAACTGAACCGTCTTAGGTCAACGCATCCCTACGCGACATAGAACGGTTAGATATCAACTTCGTGTCCTTCGCTGGTTTCTCTCAACAGCTTATGCAGATTGGGAAGCCTCGAATTGTTCCTCCAGCAAGAGACTGGCGTAGAACAGGACGCCATACTAGCATACCTTTCGGATGGGCGACGCCTTACCAACACCAATGTGCGCGAGTTGGCTGGTTCACACGACCAGGTACGGTTGTATCTCCCTTACCACCCGTGTCCGAGTCACTAATACTCCTCCAGTCCATATACGTGTTTAATAAGTATTATCTTGACTACGACCTCGATGATGTCCTACGGGATCTTCGAGTAGAAGCGCCGTTGGAACCCCCAATTGAAGGTGCGCTAGTCTAAGCTATAGTCCCCGTCTTGCTTAATTCTAGATTAGAGACTATAACTGCCACACCACCATTCCGCCCCTCACATCTTGCCGCATCTTATCTCCGCACCGCTCAGCTCCACCACGAACACGTAAATCATATCGCCATCTCCCTCCACTACCAACACGAAGCCATCCGAATAGCGTCCGGCAGCCTAGACCTGAATGTCCTCGCTATCGTGGACACTTTCGAAGGGATTGCCGTGGGCTCGAGACGTGAGCTGGACAAGCAGGCCACACTGCTATCTGGACTCGAGGCGGACTTGGACCTCATCAGCCGGGTGCGGATACATGCCGAGTTCATGTCGCCTGCTGTGAGAAAGTCAATAGAGGCGGGGGAGAAGTCACGGACTCTAGGTGATTACGTTTCGAATGTCAAGATGAAGCAGGTGGCGGAGACATGTGCTCGTACGCATGGTGTGTTTTACCATTCGTATTCATTAATTGCTGTATCGAAGAGGCTCAATGATGCTGCACTTCAGATGATCTACGGTCACGGTTCAATCAAGTGGAAGAGGCTGTGAAGATCCTTACGGATGGTACTGCTGCCATCCGATCGACAGTAGCTACTGTAAAGTATGTCCCCATTCTCCATAGAGTAGTTGAAGGTCTAATTCATTGATCGTAGACTACTAGACGACGCTGAAGCCTGCCTTCGAAGGTCTCGAGACATTCTGACGCAAATTAGCGCCGGAGCCTCAACGTTAGATGGTAAGGACCTGCTATCACAGCGACCTCGGTATTTAATCCCTCCCACAGGCCCAGTCGCCGATCCCGATAGAATCATCCAAGGTATTCTTTAACCCTTCTCCTAGCCAATCCACTCTAACAACTCCTACCAGATCTTCGCCACCTTGACACCTCCCTCCGCAACGAACTCCAATTCATCTCCGACACTAAGGTTCGCACTCCACCCCTCAATGCAGGCAAATCCACTCAATACTGACCCACCAACCACACAGAACGCGTACACGTACCAATGCATCGACGTACTACGACAAATTAGCGTTCTGAACACCAACATGGTTGCCATCCCACCGACGCTGGCGACGCTGCAGACGAGTTTTCGGGGCAAGAACAGTTTTTCGCATATACAACGGTTGCATGGGATGCTGTACGCGTATGGGGCGACGGTTGTTGAGATTGTGCGGCGGAAAGAGTTTTGTGCGTATATTTCTTGCGCTCCTTCAGACGCCTTTTTTTTTTTTTGTGACTGAACATCTCGTCGATTCGCAGCACGATTCTTCTATCAAAGGGCACAGAGCATCCTGGAGGTCATGGCTAAACTCTCGTGCGTCATCTTATTGTTGCTCGTTTCTATTGACTAAATTGCTTGGTATTCGGTAGAGCGAGCGAGCGAAAACGCCGGCAAGTGTACCGCGGAGAGCTGCATGGACAGCTGCCTTTCGAGACACGTGGTATGGACGATCCAGTTCCGACGATCGATTTCTCGCCGTCACGGAATTTGGATTCGACGTATTCATTGGAGCGTGAAGATGTGGATGGTGCGATGCTTTGTTTTTTCGCCGTCTTTCCTCGAATAATTCATCTCTTCATAGGCCTTCTCAAAGTCTTGGACGACCTGGAGCAATACTCACGGTCGAGCAATGACGTGGCTGCACTGAAGGCCGTAAGGGAATGCCGAGCCGCACTGGACAAGCTTGTTGCGAGGATGGATAGCTTGGAGTCGGGATTTGACAGGATTGCGGAACGATCACGTCGGTTCTTATTTCTTTCGCATAATTTGTTTCACGATGGGCTTATTTCTATTGTTCCTTCCCGCGAACAGTGCTGTCTGCCTCGCGTATCTCGGTATCACGACGGCGCTGTAAGTCCGCCGATCTATATAACCTTTTTTCTGTCTAAGCACTGACACAAACCCCGTAGCGATTGAAGCTGATCAGCAGGCATACCAAGATCTCGTTGAGCAACTACGCGCCGCACAGGATCTAAAAGCGCACCAAGAATCTGTGTTCCAAGAGGAGCGGATGACGCTGCAGGGCGAGATCCACAAGCTCAAAGGCAAGTTAAAGGATACCGAGTCGTCCGTTGGCGGGGAGCAGGAGCGGTCGGACCGTCTCGAACGGGAGCTTCACCAAGTCCGGGCACAAATGGACAGCGAAGTCTCCGCACGCCGGATCGTCGAACAACGCAACATCGAGCTCCAAGCGGATATCGAGCACCAACGCTCGGAGCTCAGCCAGGCGCTGGCTGAGGCGACGGAGCAATCACGCGTTTCGGAGGGGTTGAGGCAGGAGTTGGATCGGGTGCAAGCGGATTTCGAGGCCATGAAGGCGCTGGAGACACGGAACGCTGAGAAGGTGAATAATTTGTTGGAAGAGCAGGCGGTGAATCTACGGAACCTGGAGAGTGCACGGGCACGAGGGGAGAATTTGGAGGCCCAGATCCATGCAGCGCGTGCCGAGAGCGAGGAGGTGCAGAGCGCGTTGAAGGAGGCCAGGGAGGAGAAGGATAGGTTGCTAAGGGCGCAGGCGTCGGAACATGATAGGATTATTAGGGATCATATTGCCGAGGCGGATGGGGACCGGGCTGTCCTGGAGCGGCAGTTCTTTGAGCTCAAGGCCGTGCAGGAGCATACGGAGAGGCAGTTGAAGGACGTCAAGGCCGATGTTGAGATCGCGAATGCCGATGCGGTGGGTTTGAGGGAAGAGTTGCAGAGGGTGGAGCATGAGCTGAGAGAGGCGAGGCATGTTGAGAGGCTGCTGAGGGACGATCTGAAGGCGGGCCAGGCGTCGCAGTCGGATTTCGAGCAGAAGCTGGAAGATGCGAGTCGGCTCGTTGCGCAAATCCTGGACGTTGCGATCAGTTTTAGGAATACGCATGTCAAGGCTCTCAATGCGGCGCAACTCATGGCGTCGCATCCCTCCTCATCGAAGCAGGCGAATGGCCTCGCGGACTCGGTGTTCTCAACCGGGATGCGGCATAGTATTATTCTTGGACACATGGACGAGCCGTCACCGATTGATCCTTCGGACCCGGCAGGCGCGCTGGAGACGCTCAGGGCCTTCGACCATGACCACTTTTTGGAGGCGATTACGAAGACCGGGTCGACGATACGGAAGTGGCAGAAACAGTGCAAGGAGTATAGGGAGCGTGCGAAGGGGAAGATTTCGTTCAGGAATTTCGCGAAAGGGGATCTAGCGCTGTTCCTCCCCACGAGGAATTCGGTGTCTAAACCATGGGCCGCGTTCAATGGTATGTGCTTTTATCAGAGATTGCGAGTAGGTGGCACTTTGTTGATGTCCGAGGTTTCACCCTCCTTGACAGTATCCTTCCCGCACTACTTCCTTCAGGCGACTGGACATTTGGCCGAACAACTGAAGACGAGAGAGTGGATTGTGGCTAGGATTACCTCAATAACGGAACGTGTTGTTGATCATCAGGTATGTTTTCCTTTCGATGCTCGAGAACATTTGGACGGTTCATCGTTGACGTATTGTTTGACGTAGGATCCAAATAGCAATCCATATGGTCTTGGCGAAGGTGTCAAGTATTACATGCTCGAGGTCGAGGACTGGACCCAACCCAGCCACAACAAAAGAAGAGTCTCTTCGAGGAAAGTGTCTATCGACAAGGAACCCAGGGGAGAGTCATCTATTCTTGGAGGGATGAGCAGCAGTCCACCGCCGGCACTTCCCCCCGGTCCCCCGGAGGCTGAAGTCGAAGAATCATTCCTGGTCACGCACCCACCTAATTCAGCGCTCTTCCCAATACGTGCCAGGGCAAATTCATCACCCACTGCCCGGCCGTCTTCGTTATCGCGTCTTCTCGCCCAGGCAACCCCAGAAACTCAATTGGATCCCGTGCCGCAATCGCAATCCCCATCGCCTCCTCTACCGCCATTACCGATAAGATCGCCCTCTCCCATAGCATCCCCACCTCCTGCTCAATTTTCACCATCTCAACCCATGGGTTCGGCACCGCACAATCACCCCGGCGTTCCTTCGCCGCTTAGACCTGGCTCGAGGGCGTCGCGTATGTCTTCAGCCTCGAGGTTCTCGCTCAACCGCCTTCCTACATTGGGAAATGCCGTCGCTGGGTCGTCCATGGCTAAAGCGGCTCCCACGACTGCTTTATCGGAGCAGCCTGTACCCATGGTCTCTTCATCCCCTTCGTCCGGCGAAGGCAACCCTTTTGGTTTACCCAGCACGCCTTCTCCCGATGGATCTATTTCTGACGGTCTTGCAAATGCTCTCATGAGCAGACGAAGGACTACGTCATATCATATCCCCAAGACCTCCCCCCTGGCTGCGAGCTCGTCGGCGCAGAGTAAAAGTGGTCAGGCCGCGCGTCCGTCTTTGACAGCGACGGGAAAACTTGCGAGTCTGGCTAGTAGCTGGGGTGTTTCCTTCAGCCGGCGCAAGAGGGCTGATATGGAAAACCATGAAAGCCTTCCCCCCACCGTCGAGTCGCCTATCGAGGCCAGGGGAACGGCGGATGATTACCCGACAACCGATGCGTCTGCGAGTGAGCTGCTCAAGCGATTTTGACGGTAGATGCCTGGTTACGGCTCATGAGCTCACGGCTCTATGGGTGTTTTCCGTGTCTGTCGCCGCGCTTGTCAGTTAGCCCTTGGGTCTATTTTTCGTGCATCTGCATCATGTTCGCTTTGTGTAGGTTTTGGCATTTTTCACTACGTATCGCAATTGATATCCTTCCTGTACGTATATCTTATTATTGGAAAGCGCTCTATCTTCCCGTGTGGCTGGGATTCTGAAAACAGTCAGATATCGCCGTCTCACCTCCACATGTCGTCCCCACAGGCTGGAGAGTGTCCACATGAAGAGCTGTAGGGCACGTCTCGCTTATTCTATTTCGGCAGGCAAGGAATGCATGCTATGAGAAAACAGCCAAGACAAGCCGCGGCGCACACCGAAGATATTGACGGAACCTTTCGTTGGGGCATAAACGAGTCGATAGGCCCTGATAGCCCCTCTAGCTTTTTGAGATGCTTGTCTTGCTCGATCCACAAATCGGTCTCCATTCACTGGTCGGAGAAACCAAATTTGTAAATGGCAACGATGGAACAGTTTGATGCGCGCCGAGACTTGAAAGACGGTGGCTTGAATGAGTGGGGAGGCGGAGGAATCTCGACGAGCAAATGGTGCATTTTCGGTCTGGTCCCGCCTCTTGCAAGCCATGATCTGTTTTCAACGCAAGATCTACGATCGGGAGGTGATCGACTGAACGCTTTACCCCATGTTTGAGGAATGTGGAGAAACCTCGTCGAAATCGACATCACAATGTTGAACTCAGGGCCACAGGGGGAAAATCTTGGAGAACAGTTGTGGGTTTAAATATGTGGGGTGAGTTGGACAATGGGGAAACGTATCAGAAAAGACGGGTGAAGCGAAGTGAAAGAGACATGGCGTCGGGCGGTTGCATTGCAAACATAGCACTTTCAAGCAAGTTGACTTGGTTGACAGAGAAGCAACGGAGGCTTTCATACGCCATCACCTTCATAGGGGACACCCCATATCCGGTGAAAGTTAACACGTACAAATAGATGCAAAAGGCCACTGCTCGGCTGTCTCACGGGGCACGCGCGAAATTATTATTTCGTTCCAGCGGCGTACCTCTGGAAAAACTAGTGAGCTCCGGTCATCTGAACAGGTTCCATTCGAACCCAAGAGCATATAAATCCTGCACTTCTTCACGATGGCTTCTTATCCATTTTCTCCCATCCCCTCTAGCATTCAACCTCTACAATGGGAGTTGGGGCTGCTGCAACGACTGGCGTACAAGCAGCTTATGGGCACCTTCTTGATCCAAACAGGAAATGGTACAACAACAGACGGTGTGTATCTAACTTATATACCCGTTGTGTATTTTATTCACGGTTCGGTTATCCTACAGACTCATTGCTCTCAATGCATGGATCGTGCTGCTGTAAGGATCCAACCTTTCCATGTGCTTTTCATCGTCTGACATGATCCCGCGTGTAGGCTTATCACTTCTTCCACCAACGGTTATGATGGAAGCATGATGAACGGTCTCCAAAGCTTGGATCAGTGGAAGTCATACTTCAAGTTCCCAACCGGTGGCAAGCTCGGGTTGCTCAACGCTATTCAAGTAAATTGCATGATGCTAAAACTCAGTGAATTCACCTGACATTCCAATTTATGCTTCCAGAATATCGGCGCTCTCGCGGCCTATCCTTTCGCACCCTACCTTTCTGATGGTCTCGGACGTCGCCCTACCATTTTCATTGGTGCCGTCATCATGTGCATTGCTACCGCAGTCCAAACAGCGTCCCAGTCTGTGGGAATGTTCATAGGTGCTCGGTATGTTGAAATGACCCCGTGCTCTTGTAAGGGGTGGCTGGACTAAAGACCATTCACGTTAGTTTCTTGATTGGTTTCGGTCTTACGTTTGCGGGTAAATTCTCCACACTTTACGTCTAGTGTTCCTGTTCTGATCAGCACATTAATTTCCAGCCAATGCTGCCCCTATGTTGGTTACCGAAGTTGCCTATCCTACCCACCGCGCACCCCTCACCTCCACATACAACTCGCTTTGGTATTCGGGAGCTATCATGTGAGTCCCCGGCTTCAAGTGAAATATCTATGATTCTCAACCCCTTCTCAGTGCTGCATGGACGACCTTCGGAACCTTCAAGATCCACAATACCTGGGCATGGCGTGTTCCCTCAGCTCTGCAGGCGCTTCCTTCAGTCTTGCAGGTGGCCCTCATCTGGTTCTGCCCTGAGTCTCCTCGTTTCTTGATCAGCAAAGGCAGAGATGCCGCTGCGCTGAAGACTTTGGCGTACTATCACGCCAACGGCAATGAGTGCGCTCGTCCCGTATCTTTTCTTCGTCTCTGACATTGACTGTTCGCTTTACAGTGAGGATCCCCTTGTTCGTTACGAGTTTGAGGAAATCAAGGCTGCCATCGAGTTTGACCGAACAGGTACGCGTTTTCAACTTTGCCTATACCTTCATTCGTCTGAATAGTTTTATAGTTACAGCTAATGTCGGATGGAAGTCGCTCTTTGCCACCCCTGGGAACAGAAAACGCATGAGGATCATCATCGCCCTTGCATTCTTCTCCCAGTGGTCCGGCAATGGTCTTGTTTCTTACTACCTCAACAAGGTATTCGATGGCATAGGTATCACGGATCCCACCATCCAGCTCCTCATCAATGGTATCCTACAAATTTGGAATTTGGCATGGGCTCTCCTGGCGTCTGCTTTCGTAGACAAGATCGGTCGTCGTGTTCTCTTCATGACCTCCGCTGCCGGCATGATCATCTTTTTCACGCTTCAAACCGCCTGTTCCGCTGTCTTCGCCAACACTGGATCAGATGGCGCTGCGCATGCTGTCATTGCATTCATCTTTCTCTTCTACGCCGCTTACGAGTACGTTTCTTTCTTACTGACTTCTCTTTCTGATCATCGAATTCTCATGCTCGCCTTCTAGTCTCGCCTTCACGCCTCTCATCGTTTTGTATACACTAGAAATTCTTCCCTACCAGCTTCGTGCCAAGGGTTTCAACGTGTTCAACTTCGCCATTTCATTGTCGCTGATCTTCAATCAATATGTTAACCCCGTCGCACTTGGTACGCGGTCACTTCACTCTGGCAGAATGTCCCTGGGCTAACACTTATGACACCCATCAGACGCTATTAAGTGGAAGTACTACATCGTATACTGCTGCTGGCTCTGTTTCGAACTCGTTTTCGTCTACTTCTGTATGTCTTATATTTGCCATCCTTACTGTACACCTCCCACTCACACACTGCAACAGTCGTCATTGAGACCAAGAACCGTACACTCGAAGAGACCGCAGCCCTCTTTGACGGTGACTCTGCCACGGCGCAAATCGCTGCCACCGCCGCTCAGCAAGCCGGCGTCACACATGATGTCAAGGATGAGAAAAGCTCTGGCTCTTTCCACGAGCAGGCTCCAGTGCTCACCAAGTAAAGCGCTACCTCCTCAGCTGCGATACCTACTTCCACATTCCCCTCCCGTCCAGATTTGCTAGCCCTCTTTTGGAGGATTGACATTGATTTATGGAGGAAGAGTATCTATTATAATATCCTTTTTATGCTCTGATGTCTTGCGTGGAGGGGAGGATGGTTTCTGACGAAATACAACGGTACATAATCCTACATGTTATCCCATGACGCACGCATTGTATTTGTAAATGGTTTCCTACTCTCTTGGTTCATGGTCGATAATGTAATAAAACTCCATTCCATACCACCACAGTCTATTCTGGACAACTTCCGGAAAGAACGCTTTGCTACTTTCACACACAACACAATCAGATGCGAGTGTAGAAGCAGTCTTTTTGGGTCCTTCCTCGAATTCACACTCGGAGTCAAGATGGCTCCAACAGACCCACATGATATGCTCTGCATCCGTCGAGTCTCCCACATAAGCCAAAGCCGGTGCTTTTACAGTCCCAGAGTACGAGGGCATACATAGACGCCGATCTCACCGTGATCGCAGCCCACACGATGCGCGGATGGAACAAGTGCTCGAAGATCGGTGGAACTTGTCAATCAGGACAACGCCCTTCCGAGTATTTCATTTTGCGAGTCGGATGCTAGAACGAAATCGAAGGAGTTGAGGAGAGGCGGACTTTTGCGGGCCACCGGCTGAATCGGCCCGTATAGGACCTTCAAGTATGTAGGTGTTTTGAGTTGAACCATGAGAGTTATGTTCCGCCTGTGGTCGTAAACGTTTACGAGTCGACGTTGTTGACAGGAGGCGCCAGGATCTACGAATGCAATCGGCAGCAAATAATTTTATGGAATGGAATCAGGAAAACTGCTCACGACTTTACATCATGGAGATCAAACCCGATGAATGGAGGACCTTCACCTGGCCAATGGAAGCCTGTCGACACATACAACACTTCTCAAGAACAGCGAATCAGAGGTCCACGAAAAGTAGGATTGAAGGAGGGTTACGTATGGCAAGTAATTAAATAAGTATCATACGGCTTTTAATAGGTACAGGAGGTTGAAAAGAGTCGATGCGAAAAAGTGAGTACAATATGGGATAAGGCGAGAAAGGAACGTATGTTGGACGTACTGTACTATACGTCTGCCACACGAGTAGACAGCCGGACCGGAAGACAAGCTGGAAGTGGGTGGAAATAGGTGGTGTACCGGAGGGGGGATTAAGCGGGGTAGAAACGTAGTTGCCTGAGGGTTTGGACAAGCATGCCAGGAATATCGCATCATCGTGGCATGTGGGAACGAGGTTACGACATCGTGCCCGAGGAGAGACGAGAATGGGGAGAGATGCTTGTCCACACGAGGATACGAGTGTCACGAGTTCCAGGTCTGTCCAGACAGAGGAAAGGTTATCGTGTCGTAATCCCTGGATAGAATGGACGAAGGAAAGGAAATGATGCATATGCCAATGTCAATTGCGTGTCGGGAAAAAGGCGAAAAAGGTTCTGCACAGTGCGAAGAACACACGTTCATAGGATGATCAAACGAATGTCTGGATGGATCTGGGATGGGCGACGCGAACTCGTAGATTTAGACGAGGATGACCGCAGAAGCTGCTTATCGCAGGTGCGAATCCTTTTTGTTCGTGGAGGTCAGGCAGAAGCCGAACACACAATTCCCATCTTCATCTCCCAGCCTCTGGTCCACCCTTCTCTTCATAAAGCCCACCATCCTATCCTTCCACCAGCCGGCAATACGAACATTAATCCTACAAGTTGAGCAACAAGTCCAAGTCCCCGTGAGGCCGCTCCAAAAAATGCCAAATACCATACTGTACGAGCGAAACAAAGCGCATCAACAATGAATAATAAAAATTCAGGAAAACCAACAAGAGATAGGACGGCAAATATGGAGTTGAAAACGGGGAATGAAAAAGAGTGACGAGGTGGGGAGGCGGAATCGAAACAATGGGATGTGGTGCGTGCGAGAGCATACGTAGGTCCGATTGCTTTTTCCCCTCAACCCATCTTGCTGTCCTTCTTCTTCTGCTTGCGTGGTGGTGTTACCGGGCGCCCCACGTTCATTCCACCATAGGGATACTTCGCCTTTTTCTCCGCTGGTTTCAAGATCTATGAAGGGCAAACGAGGATGCGGTCAGCACGCCGAGGTCGCCGGAACACTGATTGGGCGTTAAAAGCAAGAGTTTACTTACCTGGAACGAACACAGTAGTGTTTCGTCAACACTCATCATCGCCCCAGCGTTATCAAACTCCCCGCAGTAATTAGGCGCCGAGAATAGCGTCACTAGATGCCGCTTGGCGAAGAACTCGTATCCGTCTTCCACGACCTGATATGCCATAAAAAAAGCATTAGTTCGTGCGGGATACGATGCTCCAATCCCGGATTCATGGCGATGGTAGGTAAAACGAGGGGCATCCCATGGATGTTCTCATATTCCGGAAGAAAATTCGGAACCAACATACCTGATGTGCTCGACAGATCAGGTCCATATCGTGCTTTTGAAGGAACCGCGAAACCACATCGGGGCCAAAGGTAAATGACACTCCCCGGTCGTTCTCCGACCACCCCGTGATATCCTTGTCGGGGTCTGACCATAGAAGATCACAGAGTAGACCTAGAGAAAACAAACGCATAAAAGAATATCACGCCTGCCATCAGTCGCCTATTCCGCACGTAGCCACCCATGACAAGGCAAGGAGAGGAAGAAGGATGCTCACCCGTGTCCGGAACGTCTGTCGGACGCATAACCCGCCGTATCTGCTCCATCGACTGCAGGTCTGGACTTAGCCCACCGTGCATTGTGAAGATCTTTTCATCGATGATGGCGGCAATTGGCAAGCAATTAAAGCAATCCGTAAAGGTTTTCCACAACTTGATGTTGTATCGACGTTTACCTGTCGTAGTGAAGTGTCGTGCATCAGCACATCAACTTAGGGGCAAACACGCCGCCTTCAGGGCCAATACCTACATTCATCATAGAAGCCGTATATCCTGTTAATACTAGCGCATTCGTGGTTGCCTCGCAGTATGAAGAAATTTTCGGGGTATTTGATCTTGTAGGCGAGGAGAAGGCAGATAGTCTCGAGAGACTGTTTCCCTCGGTCGACATAATCGCCGAGGAAGAGGTAGTTTGCTTCTGGCGGAAATCCGCCGTATTCGAAAAGTCGAAGAAGGTCGTAATATTGGCCGTGTATGTCACCTACGATCATGAAAGTGAGTCATGAGTCGGAGGAAAGCAATCCCACTACACACCGCATATCTTAATCGGAGCCTCCAACTCGAGCAGAATGGGCTGGTTGATGAAGATCTCTCTTGCTTTTGTACATAGATATTTGATTTCGTATTCTTGTAGCTGCACCGGCTTGCCAGGTCGATTGCCACGGACTATGATGGGGCAGAAAAAAAGAGGTGGTCAGTCAGTGTTGCTTTGTCATGAAGGAGCGCGGATGTCCAAGGCAAAGACGACAGTGGCCGATCCACATTCCAGCAGTGCAGAGGCCACTGCACACTATCCCCAACCAGATCGCCACGAAGCACAGGCCGAAATACAAGGGCGCTTTCAGGGTCCAGCACGGCAACAGCGCCATGTGTCGCCAATGACAACGCAAGTCATATAGACCATGCAGCTTCGATAACTCAACCCCCGGATCCTTCCCCAGTCCATTGCCAGCACCCTGTTGACATCCCAAGTCCCATGCCGCCGAGTGTGCTCGTCTCCACATAACGGTAGTGTGCCAGCTCACCTTCCAGAAGCCTGTCGATGACCGAGTCAAGATCGATCTCCGTCGTTGAATCTGCCATCAGGTTTCCGTCAAAGAAGGAGCCTTTCGCTGAGCACGATGTGTTTCTTTGTGAGCGTTGAGAGATGGGTGCTGTGTGGGGTTGTTGTCACCGGAAAAAATGGGTGACAAAAGACGGAGAAGCGGCTAGATTAAAGTGCGGAAATGGTAGAAGTAGTCGCTGCTCGGTGTGCTGGCACAGCTAGAAAGAGGGAGAGAGAGGAAAACAGGATATAATATCGATGGTGGTGGGCGGTGTAGATAACGTCTTGTTGTTGATCCCTTCCATCCAAAACCGGCAAACATCGGAGCGTGGGAACAATATTTTCGCGCCACTCTCGCAAATTTTTTGAAAGTCGAGTCAGCTCGATCTCGTTTATCCCGCTCGCGTCGTGTTACTCGTAGTACGGCTCTTGTACATACAACAGAATGGAAAATGCAGCAGAAATGTGGTAATAGTGAGTTGCGAATCAGAACAGCAATGGACCGCGATGAAAAAAGAAAATCCCTAAAAAAATCGTGCCCCCAACAAATAATTACTCGAATCCATAATTTGCCTCCTTACGAGCTCGGGCCGTGTGTTGAGGCACCGACTCCCGCAGTCGCCATGTCATTCGTATCCTCAGTAGGATGGGATACCGAATCCGTGGCCGGTCGTGGTCTTTGCCTTCTTCTCCGCCTTCTCGGGAACAAAGGTCCCTTCGGCATCGGCCTTTCATCCAAATCCAATGCAACATTCGCAGAAGCCTGCAACGCCTGATGAACCAATCAAATCAATTACTGCCCCGCACCCAAATGAAAGGACAGGGGAAAATCATACCTCAATCCACGCAACAACCTCCGCCACATCCTTCGCCTGTATCAAGAACTGCTCCCCCTCCACCCTCACTCGAATAACGTTCTTCCGCTTGATATAATCGTTCCCTAACCCGCTCTCTGCATTCTGCATCGTATACGCCCTGATCAGATTCGCAGGGTCCGGGTCTAAATCACCCGCAGGAGAAATTCTCGCACCACGGAACGACGACGCCGTATTCGGACGGGACGAATGGCTCGAGGAGGACGGGGAGGGCACCGACAGCGTCATGCTCTGATCCGACGCCGACGTGGACATGGAAGAAGACGGTGCGGCCATCGAATGTTGACTTGAGAAGGATGAACGTGGCCGACTACCAGTACTCTCGCGACCAGGTGACGATCCAGCTCCTAGAATGTTGAGCGAAGAGCGTGGGGAGCGTGGCTTTGGCGGTGGGTTGGGCACATCACTGTTTGAGCGTCCATGTGGGCGGGAGGGCCGCAGCAGGTTCACGGCAAGATTTAGACGCGATCGCGTTGGGTGCGGAGGCATCTGCAGTGGTTGCTGCTGCACAGGATCAGGCGAGGTGGACGGACCGGCTGCCGAAGGTGTACTGATCACCAACTCAGTCTGCCCAGCTACCGTCTCCTCACCCAACTTCGGTAACATCTGCCTCTCCCCATCTGCCACCCCAACAGCAGCCGTGTGCCCACCCCCACTCGCACTCACAGTACCAGGCGTACTCGGAGTATTCGCACTAACATCCCCCACGCCCACCTTCTTCTCCCACCACTCTCCCAATGCCGACACGCCCGTCGTGCCCGCCGGACACCTATACACTTTGAACGACGTGCCCTCCAGCACACATATCACGCGACGCCATTTGCGGTCCTTAGCCTGCTCGCCAGGGGCCAGGAACTCCATCTTCCGAGGCAAGATCGAACGCATGTATATCGCATTCGAGTATGGCGGGAGCCGCTCGCGTCCCTCGTCGTCCCTTGGCTGGATCTTCACGTTCTCTGACATCGGATGCGGCTGTGCGTGTGGGTGGAAGGAGGGGTACGGCGGGGGGTCCGAGCTCGATATAAACGTGGGCATAGACCTCCTCCGTCGGAGTGCATGAGCCACCGTCTCATACGGCGGGGCCTTGCTCACTCTCTTGTTGTTGAGGCTGTTGATGTCCTCATCCACCACCACAGGCGTAGCCGGCACCGGCTCTGCATATACATCCGCTGCAGACTCGGCCTGCTGCTGTCTCCTCTTCCCCATCGCCCCGATCCCACTCTGTCTCCTCTTGAACCTCTCCAACTCCTCTGCCACCTCCTCCTCCGCCCTCACCATCCTCTCCACCCTCTCCTTCTTCTCCACCGCATGAATATCAATCAAGCTCCTCGACGCATGCTTGTATATCCCCGGGCGCTTCTCCTGCATGAGCACCTGCTTGCCCATACCTATGCTCATGACCACGGGCACGTTCTGCAGTGGTATAGGAGGCAAGAACCCTTCTTCGGCCCGTGGAGTGCGTGGACCCATGCTATCGTTACGTGGATGCACATGAACAGCCCCTTCATTTCCATTGACGTTCGCATGCTGCGAGCCCGAGCCTGACCCATGCGGCCTGGAGAAGTAATCCCTATACGGCGAAGGTGAAACACTCGTCGGCGTGCGGCTCGTATCCTCCTCCTGAGCCTGGAACTGCGAGGGATCCCTCGCCCGCCCTTTCCCTTTCCTATCATGCGCAGGCGGGGACGGTGGCGTCTCCTCCAAGAACGACAGATCAATACGTGAGGTGTCTGGGCTGGGGAGCGAGGGGAAGTGCCCGCCCTGGTACGACGAGGAACGGGAGTGTGTTTTCCCATGGGATGTGTAGGGATGGAGCTGGAGCTGGAGCCCTGGGTGGTCAGTGCTGCTGCTCATGCTCGGGCGGTGGGAACTGTCATCTTCAAGAAGGTCAAGGCTACTTGCACCCTCCCGGGTTGTATCCCTATCCCCATCTGCTTCTTCATCTTCGTCTTCATCTTCCCCATCGTCATCACCTTCACCTTCTCCATCCCCGTCATCCCCTACCTCGCCCCCGACATGTGGCAGCTCTGGCATACTCCTCAGCCCCCCGGCTTCCCCGGCACCAGAAACAGACGGTGCGTGGGAACTGGGCGGGCGGATGGTAGGGAGCGTGGGGAGGTTGAGGATGGGCAGAGGCGGCGGGCGGAGAATGACGCTGGGCGAGAGCCTCGCGTTTGAGCCGTCTTGCAATGTGAGGCTGAATCGGTGAGATGCGAGTGCCAGGCGCGGGGCAGTTTCCCTGCGCGGTGGAACGGTACGTGTTGCGGCTGGTGGGGAGAGGGCAGGTAGGGACGTCGTGTGTGCCGAGATGTTGTTATATGTGATTGACGCGAGGAGGGCGGGGAGTGGTGGGGGCGGTGAGGGGGTACGTGAGCGAGAATGTAGTGTAGATGCTGGGAAGGAGGGAGCAGGCCCCTCATGTAGAGGTGAAATAGCATCTTTGAGTCGCGTTCGTGATTGTTTCCTCGTGAATATACGGGTTGCAGTCAGCCGTGTGTTTATCTTGCTGCTACCGTCATTCTTCGGTTCCGTTAGTTCAATGGAAGGCGGCCGGGGCCGGTCGTCGAGTGAGTTGCGTAATGGCGATGATGGGGACATTTCGGGTGGGTGGGTGGAGATGACTATGGACGGCGTGGCTTGGTGCTTTGGCGGAGGCGGGGGCGGGGTTGTCGCATCATTATTCACACCTGCTATGGGTCCCGGTAAGGGTAGTCCCTCGGCGTAATGGCTAGCCACGCCCGAGTCAATACCATCCCTCCTCACCTCTGTCACCGCCCCAGAAGATATTCGCGGCCGGTCGTCAAAGGAGCTACGGCTGCGTTGCAACGGTGACGATGACCGGGGACGTTGTGCATCCAGGAGCCCCAGCGTCACTGGCGATGCACGCGTCTGCAAGTGCTGATGATCTGGGTTAGACTCCCATCGCCCCTCCGAAGCCACCGGGGGTAAGCCATCAACAGCTACACCGCTCTCTCGCCCAGCCCGAGGGCTAACCGTTATGGCCCCGGGTCCGGGCGATCGCGAGCGTGCTGCCGACTCCCCCACATGCCGTCTATTATCCTCGCTCCCTGAGGGGGACGTCGACTGCGAATGGCACGAGTCCTCCCCGTCCCGATACTCGGGGTTGAACGGCTCGACGAGCATTCCCCCAAGCCCGAGCAGCGGTTGGGACATATAGGGCTTGACCACTCCACCTCCTCCACCGAATTCGTCGTCCCCGTGCTGGTGTGTCTGGGATGGGTACGGGTTGTGGATGTCGCGGTCATCTTTGGCTTTATTGAAGCGGAGGCGGCCTCGGAAGTTGGACACTTTTTGAAGGAGTTTCGATGTGCGAGACTTCGATGTAAATTAGTTGTTTGTCTTCGGGCGCATAAAAGCCTAGGAGGAAAAGACGTACTGGGAGACTTGAGCGTATCTGGAGGACAGACTGCGATCGTGGCCGGTGCTGTTCCATTAACCTCGATATGGGTGCTCCTGAACGCCAGGTTGCAGAATCAGATACCAACGACGACTATGAGCAATGTTCCGAGTATAAGTGGACTTTGCACAGGCTGTCACACATAAAAGCGTGTTGTGGTGCAGTATCCCCGTTTGAATGTCCAGGACAGTCAATCAAACGGAAGTGGCACTGGCAGGCAGGTGCGTTGGGCTGGGCTATACAGTGGACCCAAGCGAAAAGCCGAAATTGGGATTGAGTATAACGGTGTTGGAGAAGAGATGAAACTGGAGCTAGGTTTTGGTGCCCCGATGGTGGGAGGTGTCGAACGCCGAAACGTCTCAAGCGTCGAGGATAAGAAAATTCACAGAATTCAAGCAGTTATGAGTGGGCGACAGCGGAATAGATAGACAAGACGACGGGTCTGTCGACGGAAGCAAGCCAGATTCAGTTATTTGTGAAATTCCGCTCAGACTCACTGGTGATTTGAAGAATAATTGGGCTCGGCATCTTCACCGTGAGATGCCGCGCAGTTTTGCTGAACAACCCGATCTGATTCAAACTCGGCCTGCACATGGTTCCATGTCATCCCGCTAGATCCCTTCCTCTCGTACGTACTCTCTAGTCTCTCCTAGACAGACACCATCAGTCGTTCCTCCATACTCTCCCGCATCCTCATCGTATCCGATGTTACACCCAAGATGCAGCGCTTTCAATCCATTTTTTTTTCGTTACGAGGCAATGTCGTATCGATCGATGCAATATCGATATGGGTCCGCGTTTCCAGCCGGACGATCGTGACGTAGATAAATTTGAAATTGGGTGGCGTCGAGGGAGGGCCCACGTTTTTCTTCACCAAGTACAGTCGTCATCAATGAGTCGGTGACAAAAATCTGGAAATAGCCATTACATCCACAACTATTTATGTATTAGTGCTGAGGTGGGGAAGGACATGAATCACAATGGGATAACTGATGCGTGGTGCCAAAGCCGAAGAAAAGCAAGTATTTTCACCACCAGTGAAAGGTAGGTTAGGTTAGGTTAGGTTAGATTACCCGCAGCGGTCCCGATGAGGAACTAAGCGGGGTCCGTACTACGTACATGGTAGGAACCATAGTACCACCTAGGTGTACAGTATCGATAGTCTCAGTCTGAATAGCTGCGGAATCCGAATAGCTGCGGAACAGATCCAACACATTTACTCCCAATCCATCATACGCATGCACCACCAACACCCGTCGGCACACCGGCTCAAACCCTCCCCTCCCTCCCTGCAATCGTCACCCGTATTATTAGATCTGACGAGTAATGTCCGGAAGGAACGTGGCCTTGGGTATATGTTCACGATGACCCACTCCGAGTCTACAGTATCAGGACATCAGCTCAAAGAATATTGACCCCATACTTACTGCGGCGGGAATAATCATGCAGTTTGGTCTTGGTATTCACAGCAACCAGTCCCAATCCATCATCAGCTCACAGCCTCCCGATCCACTCCTCCCCGTCCCCACGAACCCCGCACCCCATTCTCCAGTGGGAGAATAAGCAATGTTCACAGCTTCCCATCCCATGGCCAGTACCTCATCAAGACGTAGAGGCTAGATTCGAAAACCCTGTAGGTGAAGCTAGGCGAGGTCATATACAGACAGAGGACCCAGATATGTTCAACGAAAGACGTGAGCAGGGGAGACACAGACACAGATGTGCGAGTCGCCAACAAGTTCAATTCAGGCCCGAGGTATGTATGATCCAAAACTGCGAAGCAATATTAATGCGGAGGTTTTTGCAGTTCCTGGTCCCGTTTCGTCTTTGACTCGGGTTTCTTCACGGCATTCTCGATGTATTTATAGCTGGTCAACGTCGTGACCCTGCCAACTTGAGCACAGTGGTGGCACGATCCGTCCGAAAGGAAACCAAGGATGCTGTCCCCGGCACTGCGCACCAACGCTTGGTGCAGGAATAATTCAAGGCTTCTTGATCTTTAGGAATAGTACGAGGGTGCCCAACGAGGCAGAATTAAGTTAATAGCCAACCGTTCAATGTCGTGTCGGGATACATTGAGTCTGACCTAGGACAGATCATAATCTGTATGGTTCGCGTAGATTGCACGAGGACCGCATCTGAAAAACCTCGCCATCCTCAGCACGGCATGTCTGTATCATACCAAAGTGTTCCATAGCCCGTGTAGCTAGCCCGGTGAGATGGGATTTGAAGCGGATAGAAAGGGGATGGCGGGAGCAAGGAAAATGGCGGGCATGATGATGTTGTTCAAAGCCCGAGCGTACATGATGTGTCAGCAGCGCCTTGGCGGGATGATCGCTCCTGTGCCTGGACACCTGGAATGGAAATCTCTCCCAGTCGCTTTCACCTCGTCTCCCAGAATTTGGAGAAGCTCGGGGCACTGCCAATCAGGCAGTATATTCATAACTTCCCGGTTCGCCATGACGCGAACGACGGTGTTCGAGTTGCAGAAAACAATGACACGACCACCCAAACAGACGCGGTAGCCAGCTGGACACTAACTATTTCCTCTGCCGATTCAGCCAAAACAGCCAACTTAAACGAGGTAGCCACTGGTACTAAGATATCTAGAGACATTGGTATCGTCGCATTGCCACCACGTCCAGCCAACGAGGAAGACGCGCGAGTTCTCGAAATCGAAATAGCCTGTGTTGGAAAGGCATCCCCGCGGTGGATATCCTACCACAGTAGACCAGAATCTATCCTTCGTAAGTGCATATTCACTATCTCCTCTCACCTATTCACAATACTACTCAAATAGAATGGGGTGCAGCACTCCACATCCCAGCAGCTTCCCACTCCGGACAGGTATATTCCACTGGCATGAATTTTTCCAGCAAAGCAAAAGCCAAAGCCGCCTGTGCCGCACTGGCCATAACCCAAGGCGTCCTCACATACATCCAGCACGCAAAATCCCTAATACCACCAACCCCCAACCCTCAACCGCCCCCAGCTCTGACCTTGCAAGAGTTCTACGAAAGCCTACCCCGCCCCTTCCCCGAAAACGTCGGTAACAAAACCGCTGCAGAAATCCAAGCACCACAGCGAATCAACTTCCTTGTAAATTCTATCGGTGTCAACCGTCTAAAATCCAACCTTCACTACGAAACCGATCCCACTACCCAACGTAAGCGTTTTCCAAAACGCAATACCAACCATAGAACCTAACCCGCTATGCCTCCCTGTCGTACAGTCGTCGGCTGCCTCTTACGTCTTACTCGCACAGACCGCGAGAACGACAGCATGGCCTACTTCGTCGCGCCGCTCTTCCGGGCCAATGCCGACGCCAGGTCTGCCGTGTCTCTCCTTGCCATGGCCCAAGGCATCATGGCATATGCCCGTGCTGCCGAAGACACCGAAATGCCGGCGATGAAGCGACTATACGAAGTCCTACTGAACGAGCTGAGGGTCGAGCACTTAAAGCAAAATCGGACCGCGGCTTGGGAGGTGTTTCAATGTACTTTCCACTCCCCTTTAAATTGTATGCATGTCTCTTCCTTTCGCTGAAATTGGCTTGCGCTGACGCTGCATATAGCCTTCGGGTGTACCATGGTTGTGAATATCGGCACCGTGGAAGCCCCTAACCAACGGACATACGTCGTCGGCCCGCGGTACCGGTCCAAATCCGATGCGAAGGCGGCAGCGATGTGCCTCGCGGGTGAGCAGGGTGTGATCGAATTTGTCAAGTTCGGTGGGGAGCCACCGCCACCTGGGTATACGATGTTTTGGGAAGTGGCTCAAGCGAACGACAATAAGAAGCACGGAACTGGGACTGCCGCAGGCGTGAAACGGAAGGAGCGTAATTGGGATGAGGAGGAAAAAGAGAAGAAGGATGATGATGCAGCGGAGGCTAAGGCGAAGAAAGTGCAGGCGCGAAATATTCGAAGAAGGGCAAATTGGGCACTGGCAGCGCTTGAAAGAAATCAATCTACCCCAGCTCTCGATGGGGATGTACCCCCCGGTAATCCTGGCCCGCTAGATATAGAGCTCCCACCGGCCATCCAAAATGAAGAACGCGATTGAAACTCAAGGCGTCATGCGTCCACAAAATTTACCCACGTCGCGCGCGAGGGAGGGTGAGGATGATGAGGCATTCTCCTGCTCTGCTACTTCCTCTGGCTGTCGCATTCCTGTGGAGCGCACGTCTTCTGGCCTCACTCGCCCAAATACCATTCAAATGACCTACGTTGCCGCTCAGTTTCGCTACCTTGGGCAGCTGTAATGAACGTCCTATCCAGGTCTCCCAAGACTCTAACTCCCTTACACTCTTGGATGTCCTAAACTATCTCGTCTTCGAACTGGAAACATGGCTCGTTTTTCTAAAGAAGCCTTCCTCTACCTGTGTCAAGCACGTGAGAGAATGTTCAGTGATGCCGAAAGTGGATCTGCAGGCTAATGGCTCATTTATGGCTGTCATCTCAAGACTGAGTACAGGATTTCCGGGATGACACCGTCTCTCCGAAGAGGATCTGTTCATCACGTGCGTCGCGACCAAGTGAAGTTGCGATGCGCCACAATCATTTGCCTGGGCCGGTCCTCGGCCAAAAAAAAATCATCACCTTTGCTAGAAACCCATTGAAAGTCTGAAATCTGAAACACATGATCTTGTTTATCCCAATGAACAAGTAGCCTACACGACTGATGTGTCTACTGCCAACTATCACTGCCTTTTCTTCGGCGCGGGCTTTCCAGCGGGTTTTGCCTCTGGCTTAGGGACAACCTTGGGAGCGGTAGTGCGGCCGTTTGCACCAGGCTTTGCTTTCGGTATGCATCCCTTTGTATTTCCTCGTTTGCAAAGGGCCATTGTGGCCGCATCCGTCTTTGCCTTAACGGCGGCCGCATACCTGTCGTGATGGGCTTGAAACTTCTGGTAGTCGGCAGCAGAGACGTAGTTCGCAACGTTCAATCGACGGACTGCCTCCACTGCGAAATCAAAGCAGTTGTTGAAGTTACCACTGCCGATGCTTTCTTTGTCTGCACCGGCAACGGCCGAGACTATTTCTCTGACTTTTGTCCTTAGCGCGTCGTCGTCTGACGCCCCATTTGGAAGGAGCGTTGCTGTGACAGAAATTTGTCTCGCAGAGGTCGCGCGTGAACTTGTGTCGTCGAAAACCATACATCTAGGAATCAATAAGCTTGATAACAGCGCACAGCGGAATGAATTTACGAACTTTGCACCCGCATCTACAACATGCTCGTTGACAGGTTGCGCGCTGCCCGTGATAGCGCCGGGGGCATGAATGATAAGGCCGAAATGCCAATGTGCTGTATCTTTGCCAGTTTCACGGAGCGATATTTGAAGGTTCGGCGCTGGAGGAAGAGGGCATCACCATTTGAGCCAATCAGACATGTTGATCACTGACCTCTGCGTTCGAGTACTGCTGGTGCAGCGATTACACATTGTATAGCGACCAGAAAGGTTGTCAGGAAAATGTAACCCGTGAGCTTCATGAGGACTCAAGCCTGAAAGAAAGCACACTAAGGAAACCATTGATACGACAGGAACACTGACGCTTACTGGGGTGAGGTCGTAAGCGAAAGGGCTCGGAATATATTGGAGTCGTGTGGTCTTGAACCAGCAACTTCGGACCAGCCGATGTTGGAAAAGTTTGGAAATGTGGAAGCTCTGCTTGGCGGACAACACTCCCAACTTACGGCCATCTTTATACGGTTCTATGCTGGGACATGTTGTCAATATTTGCCAACCAATAGATGAGTGCATTATGATTTCTACCAATACTCCGAGTGGCCCGGGCCCCTGATTATTATATACGGTTTCCGCTAGAGTTTCAGGTAGCTATTCTGACCACGGCACACGGATAGATAGGTGTTATGACACAGCACGGCCCTACTTTGGAAATCCAGCTTCCAGAGAGTCTCGCATCACGGGTATAGGGATGTCAATGTTGGTATGCCAATAGAGGCAAGGGAGGATTTTACTCCAAGACGGAAATCAAGAGCTGATGCAGGCAGTATGCTCCACAGGATTCAAGCCGTATTCAAAAGCATGTGTGGTCCGCGCTTCAGGAACCGTTGTAAGTAATAAGAGCTTCAGGGATAATACTACTAGTAGAACGGGCTTCAAGTATAAGTAGCTGGTAATCTGCATGTAGGGCTTCAAAGTTCATGCAAAACACATTCAACCAGCCGTTTTCTGAACGATAGACCCCCTGGAGTCTGGCTTGCTTAGCTAGTCACTGACCAACCAAATCTTCATTGGCGGTGGCCCGTGGGTTGAGGCTGTCCCAAACAAAGATTAGCTTCTGGCTTTCCGGGTATGCTTGCCAGCCAAAATGATAGTCATGTCGCGCCGGCTGTCAGCCAAGCAACTGGTAAGTGGGGATCGAAGATATCTATCGTCCAGCAAATGGCTGCAAACTTGATCATCCCAGGATCAGAGTTGACCGTAAAACACGATGATCGCGGGGATCTATAAATAACTTTAATAAACATTTGAAGCCCGCTCGTAACAGCGGCTATCACGACGAGCCAGCGTGGAATCCTACTACAATACACGCACTAGTATATACTTACTTCTTTCATATCTGAATCCATGGTATGTCGCAATTTTGCTAAGCTACAGAACTAAAGTCGCGACAAATAACAGGAAGCAATACCCTCTGAGCTCAAAGTTCTCATCGGAACCTTCTGTACACGCGCCACTTTGGCATCTCTGGCACAAGTGCACACTTCGTATCAAAAAGAATCGGAGCGCACACTCTACGAAAGGATTTCTATCCAAATATCGTCGGAGGAAGTGAACTGCCTTGAGACGTTATCTTCAAATCCTGAGAAGGCAGGCTTGGTGCGGTCACTGACCATCGAGTTTCCTCGTAGGTGGAGCGCCGAGAGTTGCAACACAGTCTTAGCGCTATCCAAGGCGCTGGACCACGCTCATGTGCTCTCGCACCTACGCATCAACCTTCCTCTCAATAAGCCCGAGGATGATGCTGTGCTCACGCAGCTCAATCGTGCAATGCGGTTCGTTTCATTCAATTTGGGCGGTGTCTTGGCGGCCCTAAAAAAATCTCTGACAACAATCACAGAAGCGATCACTTTCGATTAGTTTCTCTGTACTGCAATGACTACTTGGACATTGTGGAAATCATTCAAAACCAACCGGGACTCCAGCTCCTTGGAATATACACGAACGGAGGCGACACCGAGCTCTTAAAAAAGCTGGCCTCTCTCAGCTCTGCTGAACCTGCAGCATCGTCTCCCATCGTAGTCGCACTGGAGCGCGAGAGTTTTTTTACCCTTTTACGACCACATCAGCGTATTTCCCACATTCTGTCCAGCGTCTTGGTCTGCTATATTTCCCTCCTGCGTCAAATCGTTCCTCCAAGATGACTCTCGTGGCCTTGTTGCATCTGTGGAGGAGGTATCTCAGGTGTCTATATATCTTGACGAGCTCTCGACACCGGGCGTCATCCATGACATTTTGCGGGACATGGCAAGTTCTTTTCCTCTCGTCTCCTGGCTAAACATTGCTCTTAAATGCCCGGATATTGTGCGTAGGTCTCTCATATATTAGGGACTCACTCAGCTTACCGCAGGTTCGACAGTGTTATCCGGACTTGGCGGGAAGCCTCTCCGTCATCACAACATTGAGGGAGTTGCATTTTCTCGTGTGGAACGATGGGGAAAAGCACCACTCCAGGCTTTCGCATGACCAGCAGCTGTTATATGTACAAGAGTGGGAGAAAGCGTGTCCTGACCTCTTCCAGGTCACGTTTATGGATGGGATGACACTAGAGAAGAATGAAGGAGGGTGGGATATATTGGACTAGCTAACAGTTTCCCGCCTTACATTAAGTGAGCTTCAGGACATATTGAATTCCTATCAGATTAATTTTTGAGTTCTAAATATGATTTCGACGCCACGACAAACCACGAAGGAGACCCGGCACAGTCCAACTTGTCCTAGCCTTCCTGTTGCGTCTTGAGCAGGGCACGTTGGAATTTCCGAGTTTCACGTGGTGGCCAGACTGACCAGGAGAATTCAACGTGTCGAGCGACGTAAAAGGGAAGCATACGAATAGACCTACAAGCATCCCGATAAATTGATTGTTGAATTGGATCACATTCCTATTTTTGCGGATCTGCAGGCCGTTGGATCCATCCAAACAATGGACCAGCCTCCCTAGATCTTATCTTAAGCAGGACGCGATGCTTCCCAGAAGGTACCCTGATGAATGTGAACATCATTGGAAGTGGGACCGGATTTTGTGATGGCACAGCCGCCCCCATCGTCCACAGCTCGTAATTGGCCACCGTCCGAAGGTCCAGAGTGCTGGGCAATGAAACAGTGAACCGGTTTAAGGGAGGTAGGGTGCGGTCATGGAGGAGTACCAGGGGCCGTGCAGAAACGCCTGTTGTCCGAAGGATGCTGTCCCTCTGCCGAATGATATGTTCTCGGTCGCGTACCATCTCCAGATCCATCACGAAGGAGAAGAATATGATATCCCGAATCGAAATGAGAGGTGATTTACCCTCTTTTAAGGCGAAATATTAGGTTGGCACTTCAATTGCGATATTGCTTACCTTGCTGACTACGGTGAGCAGTTTCACAGATCTTACGATGGCCTCCGTTTTTCCAGTCCTGTTTTTGACATGACTTGGAGCAATAGAGCGCAAGACGGCATTTGCCACATAATCTAAAACTTTCCGTGTTGGTGGCCTCGATCAGATTGCACTGCGTGTTTCTTCGGTGAATCCTAATTGTAGGGTCTATTCAAACACAGCAACGAACCGGCGCAAATGCACACTTTTGTGCATATTTGAGTCCCCTTTCATCAAATGCGGTCTTGGCCTCCAAGTCCGCTCTGACTATACTCGAGAACCTCCCCCACGCCAACGCGAGTTTGCTATTGCGTGGAACTTTCGACGCAAGAGTAGCGACTGCAGTAGACGTCATGACCTTTGAGAGAGATCGTAAGACTGTGCGGTAGCAAAGATGGATCCTGAGAAACTCGAAAACAGCGTTCAGTGAATCGAATGTGTCGTTAGATCCCTTATCTCCAAACCGCAGAATGGAAGGGATGAGATCACTGTGAATCGCAGTGTTGACCCACGTGAAGTCATCTCTAGTTTGCGAAAGTACGAGGATGAAGTCACATGTGGTTCTAACACACATGTCGACATTTGGTTCCTTGTAAACTGACTCTGGTGGTAGCGGCAGCGACTGTGGTGGAATGGAGCTCAGGATGGTGAGTGCATGGCAGATAGCAAGCATAGTGTCGACGAGTGGGAGGACATTGCAAAGCCTAGGAAACCGACGTGACAACTCTATATATACACCTAGAATCCATGGGTACGAGAAGCCCCAGGGTTGTCCGCCATAAGCAGCCAATTGCAGGGGCTTCAGCATCACATGCCTCAGCCTGGCTGGCCCGTTACACACGGCCTCCACGAGCAAATCGAAATCTTTAAGGTCGGACCTCAACGTGACGGATTTTAACAATGCGATACCGAGCATTAGTCCATCCTTATAAATCATGTCGTCTCGAGGACGACCAGACTGCCTCGTCCACGTTTCTGCCATCAGTACAATCAATCCTGGCGTGGAAGTGATGACGTTGAAGAGAGAGGTCGGAGATTTATATACCGCACAGGAAATGATGAGTTGGATGTCGATCATACTCTGCATCCTGGACGCCGTAAGTGGTCGGGATTCGGCGTCGAATGAAAAGTCGAGGCCAGTATCAGTCCAATAGTAAAGATACTTCATCCACTCCCATAACATCGGCCAAGATAGCAAGAGTTCGGAAACGAGCAACGAACCATCCACTCTAAGACTTCTGAAGGACGTATGCCATTGCACGACAAGATTAATGCCATGAAGCGAGGCTCGTGCAAGTTCCACACAATCCTTCGCAAAGTTTGCAGTAAGCGAGGAAGACGGAGGAGGCTGCCGCACATGACGAAATAGAGCGCCGATAATCTCTGGGTAAAGGGGCAGAGCTGCGCTTTTTTGGAGCGAAGCTACAAGAGCTCGCAGATCTTCGATAGACCCATTATCAGCTTTCGCAGCACGCTCCTACATCAGTACGAATCAGCTCGAAGGACCAATGGCTTTGTTCACCAATATCAAGCATAAGTGCTCACTTGGATCTCGGGAGGGAGTTCGGGTCGGTGGTCATCTTTCGGAATCCTACTGGGATACTTTGCCTTTGTAATGAGGGTTTGGAGGAGATCGGGAGGAAGGTTGTTAGAGCTATATGGCGTACTCAGGCTCATGCTGGTCCTTGGAGGTGTGTATTTGCCAAGTGCAAACATGCGGCATGCCTGAGGGGTTTGGCCGCACGGACGCACCTTCCTTCCACTATCGATTATCGATTGTCCATGATGATTCTTGGATTAATGGCCTCGTTTCAATATTTCATACTGGTGGTCACTGTCAAAGAAGTCAGAGTGCAAAACGTGCAACCACGTGTAGCGAAAACCGGCCCGCATCATCGCTTCTTGAGTGAGTCTGACTTCGGCCTCTAACAGCACCGAGTGTGAGGCTTTTGCTTGGACACTTTTCGCAAATGGCTGCAGCACTCACCCGTCGGGCTCCATCCCAAAATGATTATGACTAGAGATCGAAGGACCCTCTTTTTGTGACCCCATGCCAACCTCGCATCGCTCACTGAACATCCTGGGCACTGGCACATCCCCTCAAACTGCTTCGTCAGGTTCTCCGGCTGGTACCCACTCTCCAGCGTTCTGATCTTCGGCACCGTGAAGGGATCCGCTGGTAGACCCGTTCGGCACATTGATGATGCAGAATCTTCCAGAATTTACCCATCGTCTTGGAGTAGTGGTCCTGGCCACGGACTCGGAGATGAATGACTCCTGCAAGAAGCGATCTTTCACTTGGTCAAATTTTTGAGACGGAGATGCTCTACAGGTCGATCCCCAGGAAGCTCCGAATTCACAGAACGACAAATACCATAGCTGATATTACCGCTGATAACTACAAGGTGCACAAAAACATTTCACCTGATCCGCCAGCGTCTCACGGACGTACGACTTACGCGAACACGGATGGTCGTCCGATGTAAGTAAGTACATCGAACATCTGAAGCAGCTCGACATCACAGTGCTCCATTACGCAGTCCTCCATGAGCAAATCAAAATCTTTAAGATTAGGCCCAATTTTGACAGCTTTGAAGAACGCTGTATTAAGCAAGTGCGCGTCCCTGTAATGGCTGTCATTTTGAGGACGATCGGACTGCCTTGTCCATATTTCTCCCAACAGCAAAATTAACCCTGGCGTGGCAATGACAATATTATAAAGAGAGGGTGGAGACCAGTATACCGCCCACGAAATGATGCCTTGGATATCGATCATGCTCTGCAACTTGGAAGCCGTAAGTGGTCGGGAATCTGCATCGAATGAAAAGTCGAGGCCATTCTCAGTGAAATAATAGATGTACTTCATCCATTCCCAAAGCATCGGCCAAGAAAGTACGAGTTTGGAAACGAGTAATGAACCATCCGTTTCAAAACATCCGCAGGACATATTCCACATCACGGCAAGACCAATGCCATGAAGCGAGGCCCGCGCAAGTTCCATATGATCTTTGTCGCTTGCAGCATCCGAAGAAGCAGGAGGAGGTCGCCGCACATGATGAAACAGAGTATCGATGATTTCTGGATAAAGGCACAGAGGTGCATCGGACTCATTTTCGAGCTTCGTTCCAAGAGCTCGCAGATCTTTGATAGATTCGTTATCAGCCCTCCTAGCAAGCTCCTACGCAACAGGAATCAACCTCGGGAACGAACAGTTCAACTGTGCGACCACAAGTTGTGATCGCAATGTCCGGTAAGTAAAGCGCCTCACCTGGATATCGGAAGGAAGTTTGGGTTGCGGATGGTCTTTTTTAATCCTACTGGGATATTTTGCCCGCGTAATGAGGGCTTCAAGGAGATCGGGACGGAAGTTCAAGTTAAAGCTGTTGACCGGCATGGTTGGAGGTGTGAAATGGCATCCCAATTCCCAATGTGAACATGCGGCATCCCTGAGGAGATGGGCCGCATGGGCCTAACTTCCATTATCGATTATCGATGGTGGTTCTATTAGCACATAGCATGTGTCCAGGATATATGATACAATATTGATACAGTGGAAAACAACATGAAAAAAAAGGAGAGCCATGCCAGTGTCTATACGCTACCCATATTTGTCACGAGTTCCGCCCCAGTCACCATCTCAAGAAGATCGGTCAAGCCGAAGGTAAACACATCAGGACCAGTATCCTCAAAATGGACATCATAGCAATGCCCAGCAAACTGCTTCAATGCATAGTCGGATATGAAGCAGACTCGACGGAAATTATCACAAAAGATGAAGGCATTCCTGGTCAGGTCCTGAGGGTGAGTACGCCAGCGCGCAATATCTTTGGATGTAACCCGGCGAGTGGTTGGGATGTCCGGAATGAGTTTGGCAAGTCGAGGAGGACCCATAGTTGGAGCTTCAGAATTACCATAGCGTTTTCGGCTAAATTGTGGGTGAGCCGAAAGTAAATCTGCGAAAATAAGAGAGATGGACATACACTAGTTCGCCGACTAGACGGAGCACTTCAAGTCCGTCTGCAGAGTTATAAGGACCTTCAGGATGATGAACTACACGATCCATCACCATCGTCGAGTACGCTGAGGCAGCGAAGCATATCCGCATGCGGCTGAAGGTGAAAGCATGGATAAGAAATGCTGCTGCTACTCCGATCATACAACGATATACGCACTCGTCCAAAGTCTTCGGAGCGATCTCACACTTCGTAGAAAGCTCTTTCAGATCTAACTGAATTTCGTCGCGAGTTCGATATGGCCCAGGACGCGCTGCAAGGGCAGCAGGGTACTCTCGTTCGTACGCCGCGGCGGCTTGTTCGGGGTCGCGCCGCATAGAAGCAGCGGTGTCTTCGAATAGTTCTATATATTTGAAGACTAGATTGGCCAGTTCCTGGAGTTCATGCTGCTTGGCCTTGGCTGCCCTTCCTTTCCTTGTTTTCGCGGCGCAACTGGCTGACGATGTGGCACGGTTGGATGACGCGACGCGATCCAAAGCTGGTGTAAGGCTGGGGTGGCTTGATGTGGCGCGGGAAGGGCGGGTTGATTTCTTTCGACGGGGAGCAGATATGGAAGACGTAGTGGTGATGGGAGGCATGGGGGATCTAAAAGTCAACAGATGGCGGTGAAGAGACAAAACCGTGCTCACTGAGATTGTGACCGTCTTTATTCAAAACTAACCGGCACGTGGCTTACGTAACATGAACCACAGGTGACAGAGTCTGAGCCAAAGCGCGACGCGCGTGCCGCACGCCACTCAGCACTGTCTGCAGCTCACCTCATGCCTCAAGGCCCCAAGCTCAAGAATGGGAAGTACACGGATCTTGGTGTGATTTCACACAGCTTCTGCATATGTAGGCCTCGCATTGACGGTAGCCCCGGATAATATTCGAACCACAACATCCTCTAGTCTCTCCTAGACAGACACCATCAGTCATTCCTCCTTTCTGTAAACATCCTCGGACATTCAAATTCAAATTTCCCTGCTTCGGCGGTTCGATGAGCGATGAAGTAGGTGATCTCGGCATTCAAGTTTTGCCACATTGCGAATTGTATCCTCCTCAACCATATACGGACCCAAATCTGAAGAACGGATTCATCTCACATGTCAACTGGCGGTCCGACGGTATTGCTTGAAAAGTCCTGGCCACAACGAATTTTGGGCTTTGGCGTACCTCCCGAAAACAAAATGAATATGGCCATTCTGAAAACCTGCGAAATACTCAGAACAATGGTGAGGACACTCAGTTTCAAGCAGGTCATATTATGGACAATGGGCGATGCCAGCCTGAGCCACCTTGTGACTCGGATGTGTGGCGACCCGCTTTGGCACACCTGAATCTTGCCTGAATCCTATAAAACAGCTCGAGAACTCGACCCAGAATCGCCATTGCACGAAGACACACTCATGGCGGCCCCATTCCCAATTTTGCCTATAGGCGTACCAGTCCCGCCTAATTTCTTTCTACTCCCTGTAGGCCATTATGGTATATCGTATGATATCTCCACTCGTCGCACGGAAGACGACCTTCCCAACGGCTGGAATTCGCGTCGAAGTGAGTGCGCATGTTCACGCTCCTCGTAATTGATATCCCTGACACCTGTTCCAATTTGAACCTTTCTTCTTGCAGGCAGCACATATCGACAACTTATCAATCGTTTAAACCTAGCTGGATTTGTCCGCCACCAATACTCCGACTACAGATCTGTTATTCCTGTCGCCGGTGCCTTCACATGGATGGTCATGTGGGACCTTCGTTTCATAGATCCGCCCATGAAACTCGAGAGCACCGTTCTCGGACTAAAGATGCAGTACTATCACTGGGCACATTTGTTTGACATCACTCCGCATGTGCAACTAGGAGGCTTTGGCGCGCAGTGGCTATGTGGCCCAACTCCAGCCGGCCTGGTCAATCCAGTGCTCCAGAACCTTGTTCCTCAGCCAGCTGTGCCGCCTGGACTTCCCCAGGGCCTACCGGTTTATACGCAACCCTCGCAGATGGCAATGGTCATGAACAGTTGGTTGCGATAGTTGTAGTAGCTTCAGAACTCATTATGATTCTGCCCCACGTAATTACATGCGTAGAAACCCATCTGATTATCTTGCGAATAAGACACTCGTGTCATTTAGGCTGCTCACCATGTTGGTGGTGAGAATTCACAGACGTCCCTTTGTGAACAAGCGGCACAATGACACTAACGAACCTCCCGGAGAGACGAGTCCTCGGTTGATCGTGAACCCTACGCTCGACTGAGTTCGCTTCAAAAGCTAACCAGGTAGGAGCTCACAATATTCTCGTTCCCAGCGAGCGCCTGTAAAGACCAAGGTTTCGTCATAGTCAGTCGACAATACATAATACTTCTCACATCGTGTCCAATATTCATGAGCTAAAGGTACATTAACACCAAAAGTAGTGGCAGGAATAATATAATAATACACATGGGTATAGTTCTTCTAGTATAGTATACACAGCGCCCCCACCCCCGCCCCTACCTAACCTTCCTCCTCTCCCTCCTCATCCTCATCCTCACCCATCTCAATCGCCACACACCAAAACACCGTTCCCCACGGCACCTCCTCCCCCTCTCCCTCTCCTTCGTCCCCATCTTCTCGCTCCCCTTGCCCTTCCCTACCCCTCACTTCGTTATCAACAGCAACAGTCCCCCGACGCTCACAACAAACGAACCTAACCGGCTGCCCGTCCCAATACCTCATCAGATCAAACGACAGGCCTCCAGGCAGGCGAAGCGCGAGCGAGGGGCTGAACTCGAGGAATCCATAGCAGAAGTCCGTTGTTATCACGTCCTGCGAGTATTCGTACCATTTTCGTGTCAGTAAGATTACGGATACGAGGATGTGAGGAAATTTAAACCAACCTCGGGCCCGAACACGATTTCTTGCCGCCTCGCGCTGTCACTGAAATAAGCTCGGCGTTGTGCCGCGATGTGTAGGTTCAGGGTCGGGTGCGGAGGTATTTGTTTTGTTTCGGACTTGCGCAGCTTCTTCCTGGCAGCGTTCTTGATTTTATCTATTGGCTTCCCGCCTCTCGCGGGGGCGGCGAGATAGGAAGGATGTGCAGTGGGGGAGATGGATAGTGTTGATGAGAGGGAGGAAGATGATGAGGAGAAGGACGATGATGACGAGGGAG
This sequence comes from Hypsizygus marmoreus, assembly GCA_013433165.1. NCBI lineage: Eukaryota > Fungi > Basidiomycota > Agaricomycetes > Agaricales > Lyophyllaceae > Hypsizygus > Hypsizygus marmoreus. The sequence continues at coordinate 1,619,390 of CM024084.1, read as the reverse complement.
AAGAAGAGGACGAGGAGGAGGGGGTTGAAGAATGGGAGACAAGAGCTAGGTGTAGTTGCGACGTGTCGTCTGATATGGATTGGGCGGGTGGAAATGGCGGGAGTGATTGCGAATTCGATTTCTCTTGTTGCTCGCTCGATGGCAACTCAAGAGATTCGGTGGAGTCGTTGGGATGTGAGGTGATGCGCGTGTGCATGAGATGTGGCATCGTCGCGATGAGCGGGGAGAGTGCCCATGGCTTGGTTGGGGACATCAGGTCGTGTTCGAGCGTTGGGTCGATGTAGCTATTGCAGCGTGTCGTCAGTATCGATTACTAAAAATGAAACGGGATAACAACGCCTCACTGCATGAACTTCAACGCGGCGCCCGACCCCCACGGGAGCCATAACGGCCTGTCGAACGTATTCCCAAAGAGAATGTCATCCGCCGAATGCGGTGTCAAGAACCTGCCTGCCACGCACACAAAAAAATCAGCACCCGGCCTTTAAACAAAGAAACGAAGAGGAAAGCCAAAAGTACCTCGGACCTGAATACTCCAAGTAATGCCTCTCCTGTCCTCTCGGTCGAAGTATTCATCACCGTGACGCGTAGGGAACCCTTTGATGTTTACTACGACCTCGCCGTCGAAGAGCTCCGAAGAGAGCTTGTGCGGGTTTGTCGTGTTGACGAGGTCAGTTATTGGGACGAGCGTGGAGAGCGAGGTGCCCGCGAGGACGCGAAGACGAGGGGCCATTATGCTGCTTGTTACCTTCGCTGGTGGTGGGATTTGTTGTAAGGCGAAAAGTCTAGGTCGAAGTCGAGGTGTGGCGTGATGAACGGATAGAAACGTAATATTCGGCCAGCGTCGATTGTATTATTATGAATGGGGATGGAAAAGAGAGTAGTAGGAAGTGTAGACCCAGCTACTTATACCTGTGTTTATAATAGTCGCACCACTGCGGAGTCTGTGAACGTTTTGTCAGAAAGAGCCATCGAGGATCCCTCAGCATCGAGCGCGTCAGCTCACGTGGCCTGCCGAATTTGATTGGTTGCTGCGGGTGCCTGATCGGCAATGGAGGTGTCTCCCTTTGACCTCGTCTCCAAAAACTTGCAGAGGCTCGGGGCGCTTACTATCAGCGAATATCTCGCGACATCTCGCGTCAAGAGTGCGCCACACGAATCACAGAATGTCCCTGTCCAGTCTGCGGATGACCCTGGTTCGCGTCCTCCCGCGGATACAATTCCAGACGTAATCAACCCGGAGCCGGAGCCAGAGACTAGTCTTCCACAAGAGATCAGCACTGTCGAGCCGCCTATCGATCCCAACGAGGACGCAGGAGTGCTCCAGATCGAACAGGCCTGTGCAGGAAAGACGACACCACGGTGGATACTCTACACGAACCGCGAAGTTCAAATCAATCCCATTCTCTGTGCGTCCATTCGTCCCTATAAACCATAACATCTCTCTAAACAGTAACGTATTTTCGACCCCTCTCCAGGCTACGGTGCCGCCCTCCATATCTCCGGCACTACCCCACACACTGGCCAAATTTACTCCACCGACACGCTCTTCCCCACCGAGTCCGAAGCGAAATCCGCCTGCGCCACACTCGCCCTTTCCTCAGGCGTCGTCTCATACATCCAGCATGCAACACACCCATTGTCCCGACCAGTAACGCTCGCCACGCGCCCGTCCTCCCCGCTCACCCTCCAAGAATTCTACGAATCCCTCCCGCGGCCATTTCCCTCTGAAGACGCAGGCGATAAAAGGGCGGCAGAGATCGTTGCTCCGCCACGGGTGAACACCATCGTCAACACATCCGGAGGTGCACGTCTGAGATCCATGTATCACTGGCAGACGGATCCAACATCTGGGCGTAAGTCCCTTTCCTCTTCACTCTATATCCACTCTCCAACCACCTAACACGCTTCTCTCAGTCGTTGGCTGTCTCCTACGCCTCGCCCGCCCCTTCTCCGCCTCTACCCACACCCCATCCTCCTCCCAAATCGGGAACAAAGTATACATCGTCTCCCCGGTTTTCCTCAAACGCGCCGACGCAAAGGCCGCGGTCTGCCTACTTGCCCTATCGCTCGATGTCACCGCCCACATCCGCGCCGCCAAAGCCGCCGCCGCCGATACCTACACGAATCGCATGGCAAGCCGCGTGTATGGTGAGCTTTCGCGGCTGAAGATGGGAAACTACGCTGTACAGTGGGCGTTTGAGGGCGCAGCCAATAGTATGTTAATTTCCTTCCCGACTTTCTTTTTCTTTTTCTTTTTCTTTTGCTAAGAGAACTTGCAACTTAGCACACCGCTGCACGCTAACGGTGAACGTCGGCACCCCCGGCATGCCACACACCCGCACATACACCGTCCCGCCGGAGCACCGCACAAAGGCAGACGCGAAGGCGGCCGTGGCGTGTCTCGCGGCGGAGCAGGGCGTGGCTGAGTTCATGCGGTTCCGCGGGGCAGCGCCGCCGCCTGCGAATGGGTCACATGAAACTTTTTGGGAACGGATACAGGCTGTGGAAAGGGAAAGTGTGGGAGCTGGGGTGGGGGGGAAGAGGAAGGAGAGGGAGGGGGATGTGGAGGATGATGAGATCGCGGGCAAGAAGGTGATCAGCGGGGGCGTCTCGCTCTCTCTCAAAGTAAACCCATCCTCGATGTCGACTCTATCCGGGCAGCATTCACTCCCGCTTCGCCCCGTACCAACCGAGCCTTTCACTGCCAGTGCTGGAATTAGTACACCCAGAGGACCTCAAGGTTCGAGTCTCCCGCCCCGACCCATGGGAGTTGGACCAACGTTTGTCGGCGTGCAGCCATGGCTCCCGCCCCGACCAGCGCCAGTTGCATTTGGCGGTGCACCCCTCACGGGGTATCCGTTCTCTAACACCCCCTCCTCCTTCCCCACCCGAAACTTCCCGTTGCCGAATACGCGTGAGTTACCATGTATCTCTTGAATCTCGTTCTGCTCAACGGGTGTTCTTGGACAGCCGCCCCCACCGGGGAGTTCTACATACCCCAGCCACGCAATTATACGTACGTCGCTCCGCCATTGCATTATGAGCCGATGAGACCGCGGGGTGGTTCCTCGGTGCATCGGGAGAATGTAAAGAGGGTGCTTCAATCGGGTAACGGTGGGGACGTGCATGTGGACTATTCTTAGTGGTGGCGTGTGGAGGACGGAGACTAATGGGAGGTTGTGAGCCCGGGTACGAGAAGTGACTTGGATTCCACCTACGGTGGATGGTGTTTCGCCGCCGGTTTGTGGCGCATGCTTTGACCGTGGCTAGAATCTAGATCGAGATTCCACTTCGGTAACTCACGTGCCGGTTCGATTTCAATAAAGGCCTTGGTCCTTGGACACGATTTTGATTCTTCACCGCTATCTATTTACTTGCACTTCCCATGCCTCCCATCACCACTATGCGTTCCATATCTGCTCACCGTCGAAAGAAATCAACCCGTCCCACCCGCACCACATCAAGCCACCCCAGTCTTGCACCAGCTTTTAATCGCGTCGCGTATCCTAACCGTGCCACATCGCCAGCCAGTTGCGCCGCGAAAACAAGAAAAGGAAGGGCAGCCAAGGCGGAGCAGCATGAACTCCAGGAATTGGCCAATCTAGTCTTCAAATATATAGAACTATTTGAAGACACCGCTGCTTCTATGCGGCACGACCCCGAACAAGGCGCCGCAGCGTACGAACGGGAGTACCCTGCTGCCTTCGCAGCGCGTCCTGGGCCGTATCGAACTCGTGACGAAATCCAGCTAGATCTCAAAGAACTTGCTGCGAGGTGTGAGATCGCGCCGAAGACTTTTGATGAGTACGTATGTCGTTGTACGATACGGAATAGCAGCGGCGTTTCTTATTCATGTTTTCAATTTTAGTCGAATGCGGATATGCTTTGCTGCCTCAGCGTACTCGACGATGGTGATGGATCGTGTAGTTCATCATCCTGAAGGTCCTTATACCTCTGCAGACGGACTTGAAGTGCTCCGTCTAGTGGGCGAACTAGTGTATGTTCGTCTCTCTTATTTTCGCAGATTTACTTTCGGCTCACCTACCATTTAGCCAGAAACGCTATGGGCACTCTGAAGCTCCATCTACGGGTCCTCCTCGACTTGCCAAACTCATTCCGGACGTCCCAATCACTCGCCGGGTTACGCCCAAGGATATTGCGCGCTGGCGTACTCACCCCCAGGATCTGACCAGGAATGCCTTCATCATCTATGATGATTTTCGTCGAGTCTGCTTCATATCTGACTATGCGTTGAAGCAGTTTGCTGGGCATTGTTACGATGTCTGTTTTGAGGATGCTGGTCCTGATGTGTTTAACTTTGGCTTGATGGACCTTCTTGAGATGGTGACTGGGGCCGAACTCGTGACAAATATGGGTACCGTATAGACACTGGCATGGCTCTCTGTTATTTTTTGCATGCCGTTCTAGCTGTCCACGAAATCTCTCACACTGTATCAGTAATGTATTGTCTATTCTAACACTGTGATACTACTATTGGAATGTAAATTTGGGGCATTTTTTTGGGTGCTCACGACCTGATGTCCATAACCTGGGCGAAGGCATGGGTACTCTTCCCGCTCATCGTGACGCACATCGCTTCGCATGCAGGTAATTTTGCCTGGCGCCACCGAATATCTCCTGTCGCCATCGAAGAAATTACGCCCATAAAGTACCAATGCTTGAAGCGGCGCTGCCCAGATGCGGGCCGGTTTTTGCCGCCACCGTTGCACCTGTTGGTCGTTGCAGGTGACAATCAGGATTGGTCGCGTCGCCTCTCTGAGATGTTGTAACTGTGGAGGTTCTGGAGAGGGATGATGTATTGGCGGAAGGCTCTGCGCTGGAGCCCGCTACACTCTGCTGATGCTACAAGAGGAGCCAAGGCAGCCCCCAAGTGGCGAAACCTATGCAGGCCTCTCTACGTAGGTACATAGTCTACGTAAGTGTGCAAAAAGGGTCAACAACAAAACAAGGATGGGTGGGTGGGGTCGAAAAACCAGGACTTTTAAGACATGAAAGAAAGTGACAGACGAGTCACGACAAGCAGAATGACAGTGGTGAAAGAGATCACGAAGGATCAGAAGGGCTCGCAAAAATTCATATCTGATTGGTTTGTTTGGTTCTCTCCTTGCCAATCCCCTCGGTCTGTGTTGACCAACTAGGTTCGCGTTTTCGACATCGGACACCTTTGACAGCGACGTTCACCGCGAAATCCCCGAAACGAGGCCAATCGGAGAGTTATCATAGATGGATAGAGATGACAGTCGATCTATCGAATGGGAAGCTATACTTATGTAAGTCCGTGCACTCAATCTCCCCAGTCATATGCATCCTGCATATCGGTTTTAAATTCAAGATCTCACTCGATGATCAATGTCTACCAACCTCGACGATATACCGTACAGTTCCGACCACAATCTCCTTCGAACCCTCGTTATACGGGCCAGATATCCCAGTAAAATTCTTCCACACTCCCCCGAGCCCAAACTCCCCGCCGAGATCCAGGTGAAGGGCTTTACTTGTTTCGAATATTGAGATCGAAACTGGTGGTTGTTTTTCAAACTAACTTATTTGAAACTGCTGCTTAGGAGCTCTCCGTAAACGTCGCCAATGGGTCTATCGATCATCTGCGAGCTCTTGTAGCGTTGCTAAAAGCTCATGCAGCGCTACCCCATTATCCGCAAATTCTCGACGTTCTATTTCACCATGTGGAGAAGGTCCCTACACCTTCTTTGAATGCTGCAAATCGTGTGGAACTTGCGCGTGCTGCATTGCAGGGTATCACTACGGCTGTGCGATGCCATGCCTCTTCCGGGTGTATCCAAGTGGAAGGGTCATTGATCACTTCCAAACTCTTACTGTCTTGGCCGGCGTTATGGGAGTGGATGAAATACCTCTACTATTGGACTGACGATGGTTTAGATTTTTCATTCGACGCGGAATCCCGGCCACTTACGATGGCCAGGATGCAAGTCATGATCGACATCCAGTGCATCTTGTCCCGTGCGCTACAGACTGTCCCCTCGACCACTCACCCCACCACCACTCTCCAAACCGCCATCATATCAACTCCGGGGATGCTCTTAATGGTGGCAGAGATGTGGACGAGGCAGTCCGATCGCCCTCGAGGCGAAAGGCTCCGCGATGAAGGACTCTTGCTCACAGTCGTATTTTTGAGATCCCTCAAGTCCGACCTCGCTGATGTTGACTCTCTCGTGAAGGCCGTGTGTGATGGGCCAGTCAGGCTGGCCTCTGTGATGCTGAAGCCTCTTCAATTGGCTGCGTATGGTGAACAACTCTGGAGCTTCTTGTATCCGAGTGTTCTAGGCGTATACTCAGCATTGTCGCGTCGAAGCCCGAGATTTTTCAACATTCTCCCACCAGTTGATATGATGCTCGCCGTCTGCCATGCACTCAGCATGCTGAGTTTCATCCCCCTACCACCGCAACGACAAGACTCATCGCTCGAGGAAGGCCCGGATATTGATACCGAGTCGAGTATTCAAAACACCTATAATTTTATCATCTACCTTTCACAAGCCAGAGGTGACTTTGCGTGGATCAACTCCGCGATGCACAACGAACTCATCCCTTCCATCCTACGCTCTGGACTCCAGGCGTCTGATGATACCGTCATTTTCGTATATGCTATTTTCGAATTTATCAGGATACATCTTTGCTATCGCACGGTTCTGCGATGTTTGGCAAAGGTGATGACTTCTGCGGCAGTCGCAGCTCTTGCAACGAAAATAAGACCCAATACCCAATTCGCACTCATCTGGGGAACGTTCGCGAGTTCAGTCTACATTGACCTGGGAAATAAGACAGCCTTTGATCAGAGGAGACTTAAATATGCACAAAAGTGCAGTTCTGTGGAGGTTTGCTTCGTCGTGAGCAATCTTCCTTTAACTCGGATTTATAAAAATTCTTGCAGTGCGATGCAGTCGAGGCAACCAACGCGGAAACCTTCCGACTGTGCAGCAAATGCCATTCCGCTCTCTACTGTTCGAGGTCTTGTCAAAGAAAGCACTGGGAAAGCGGTGGCCATCGCATGTTCTGTGCAAGTGTACGTCGTAGCCGTGAAGGTAAGCAGGCAGGACTGTATTGAAAAACCAATCTAATATGAGGGTTTGGAGAGGGTAAACTTCCCCCTATTTCTATTCGAGACATTGCATTCTTTTCCTTTCTGATGGACCAGGAGTTGGTACGCGATCGAGAACATATCGTTCGGCAAAGGGACAGCATACTCCAGGCGACAGGTGTCTCTGCGCAGCCCCTGATCCTCATCCATGACCGAACCCTACCTCCGTTAAACCGGTTTACTGTTTCGCTGCCGAGCACTTTGGATCCGCAGGTAGTGGCCAACAATGGAATGTGCATGATGGACTCAGATACGACACCAGGAAAGCCGTTTCCAATGATGCAGACATACATCAATGTACCTTTTGGGAAGCGTCGTATTCTGCTCAGGATAAAATCTGAGGAGGCTGGTCGTTTGTTTGGATGGATTCAAAGGACTGCAGATCTGCATAGATAGGGATGTGATCGAACTTAACTAGTGATTTCTTTTTATGCCTTATGGACGGTTTGCCAAGAGTCGTGAAATTTTGAACTCGTCTTCCAAGATTTGCACAACAGTCATCGACACCGCACGACGCGGGTAGTCGCTCAGGGGGCGCTGACAATTCTTGAGGTCCTTCATTCTGTTTCGTGGACGTGTTGTCAAAGAGAACGCGGAAGGCTAAAATATCTCGGCCTACACCAATGAGTTTTCTTCGTGTTTATCATAGCATTGAAATTGCATGGGGTACTGAAAAGTAAATCTGATCTAAATTGAATATGTCCTGAAGCTCTCTCGATGTAAGGCGGGAGCCTCTTAGCTATTCCAATGTTTCCCACTCTCTTTCGTTCTTCTCTAGTGTCATCCCATCCAGAAACGTGACCTGGAAGAGGTCAGGACACGCTTTCTCCCACTCGCGTGCATATAACAACTTCTGGTCATGCGAAATCCCAGGGTGGTGCTTCTCCCCATCGTTCCACATACGAAAATGTAACTCCGTCAATTTTGTGACGACGGAAAGGCTTGCTGCCAAGTCGGGATAATACTACCGACCAGGGAGTAAGCGGCGTATATTCGAGAGGCTAGAGATTTACGCACAATATCCGGGGATTCAAGGGCAATGTTTAGCCAGGAGACGAAAGGGAAAGACCTTGCCATGTCCCGCAACATGTCATGGATGACGCCCGGTGTCGAGAGCTCGGCAAGATATATAGACACCTGAGCTACCTCCTCCACGTATGCAACAAGGCCACGAGAGTCATCTTGGAGGAACGATTTGGCACAGGACGGGAATATAGCAGACTGAGAAACTCGACAGAATGTGGGAAATACGCTAATATGGTCGTAAAAGGGTAAAAAGCTTTCGCGCTCCAGAGCGACTACGATGGGGAATAATGCTGTAGGTTCAGCAGAGTTGAGAGAGGTCAGCTTTCTCAGCAGGGCAGTATCGCCTCCATTCGTGTATATTCCAAGGAGCTGGAGTCGCGGTTGGTCTCGAATGATCTCCTCAACATCCAAGTAGTCATTGCAATGCAGAGAAACTAATTGAAAGTGGTCGCTTCTGTGATTGTTGTCAGATATTTTATGGACGCCGCCAAGAGGCCGCCCAAAAACGAAAACGAACCGGATTGCACGATTGAGCTGCGGGAGCACAGAATCATCCTCGGGTTTATTGAGACAAAGTTGGATGCGTAGGTGCGCCAGCGCATGAACATGGTCCAGTGCCCTGGATAGCACTAAAGCCATGTTACAACTCTCCGCGCTCCACGCACGAGGAAACACAATGGTCAGTGACTGCACCAAGCCTGCCTTCTCAGAATTTGAAGATAAGGTCTCCAGGCAGGTCACTTCCTCCGACAATGTTCGAATAGAAATTCTTTTGTAGAGTGTACGCTCCGATTCTTTCTGGTACGACGTGTGTACCTGTGCCAGAGATGCTAGGGCGGCGCGCGTGCAGAAGGTTCCGATGTGAAATTTGAGTTCAGACGGTAGCGAATCCTATTATTTTCAGTAACGACTTCAGTTCAGCAGGCTAACAAAGTGGGACGTACCATGGATGAATCGGAAATACAAGTTTGACTCGGAAGCATGCACGGCCCTAAGTAAGAGACGGTACTAAAGTCATACCGATGGCGGGGATGATCGCAACATCATGATGGGCATTGTTTAAAGTGGGTTTTAAATTTAAGGCCCCGCGACAACCCCACGATCATTTATTGTACAGTACGTATGATGGATCAAGCTGATCAAGAGAATCCGAGCACCGTCGTCATCGTCTGTGAAGTTTGAAGCCCAACCTGCAGACCACTGCCAACTATTCTCGAAGCCTGTCCTGAAAATGTCCTTAAAGCTCGTACTAACTATTCTACCTGTTCTCCATGCTCCATTCCCGAAGCTCGTACTGTCCGACTTAGGCCCGGCTGCCCAGGGCGACTTGTTGCATGGGCAAGCGCCACCAATTCTAGATCAACGCTCAAGTAGCAGGCTCCGACCTTCCATCTGTCGCACACAAATCATTCCTGTGTCAAAACAGATGCTGACAACTCCAGTGGAAGCCGGATGCATCATTTTCTTGGCGGGTTGAACAGCTCGGAGAGTTATTAGAAAGAATAATCCATCCAGCTACATGTGGACGAATCTAGTATGTCCTAGCGTAAAAAGGTATAAGAAGAACTTGTAAGTTGGGAGTGCTGTCCATTAAGCAGAGCTTCCACATTTCCTAACCTCCCCAACATCGGCTGGCCCGAAGTTGCTGATCGAAGACCGCTATCACAGACTATATTCCGAGTCCTCTACCCTAGCAGGTGGCGATCTTCCTATCGTATCAACGGTCCCTCATTTGCTTTCTTTCAGGCTTAATCTGTCATGAAGCTCACGGGTTGCATTTTCTTAACAACCCTTCTGGCCACTATACAATGTGTAGTCGCTGCACCTGCAATACTCGAACGCAGAGGCCCGTGATCAACGTATCTGATTGGCTCAAATCGTGATACCCTTTCTCCCCCAGCGCTTCAGATATCACTCCGTGAAACACATAAAAACTCGAAAGATTGGCATTTCGGCCTTGTCATTCATGCCCCCAATGCTGTCACGGGCACTGCGCAAACTATCTATGAGCATGTTAGACATGCCACAGATAAGTTCGTCGATACCTTCTGCCTTGCGCCACTATGAAGCTTATTAATTCCTGTATTCAACAAGATGTATGGTTTTCGACGACGAAGGGCGACGCAATACCGCTGCGGATCAACTCTCTATCACAGCGGCGCTTCTTCCAAATGACGCCGCAGACGACGACACGCTGAGAACAAGAGTGAAAGCAATAATCTCGGTTGTCCCAGCTGCATCTCGAGAAAACATCAAGAGTGGTGACTTTAACAACTGCTTCGATTTCGCATTGGAGGCCGTCCGTCGACTGAACGTCGCAAGCTATGTCTCTGCTGCCGACTACCAGAGATTTAAAGCCCATCACGACAGGTATGCGGCCGCCGTGAAGGCAAAGACGGATGCAGGGACGATGAACCTTTGTAAACGAGGAAACGTAAAGGGATGCACACGGAGAGCAAAGCCTGGTGCAAACGGTCGCACTGCTGCGCCCAAGGTTGCCCCTAAGCCAAAGGGAAAACCCGCTGGAAAGCCCGCGCCCAAGAAAAGGCAGTGATAGTTGGTAGTAGACACATCAGTGGTGTAGGCTACTTGTTGATTGGGATAAACAAAATCATGTGTATCGGATTTCAGACTTTCAGTGGGTTTATAGCAAAGGTGATGATTTTTTTTCGCCGAGGACGAGCCCAGGCAAACAATTGTGGCGCATCGCCACTTCACTTGGTCGCAACGCACGTGACGAACAGATCCTCTTCGGAGAGACGGCGTCATTCTGGAAGTCCTGTACTCAGTCTTGAGATGACGGTCATAAGTGAGCCATTAGCCTGTAGATCCACCTTCGGCATCACCTTGACATTCTCTCAGGTGCTTGACAAGGGTAGAGGAAGGCTTCTTCAGGAAAACCAGCCATGTTTCCAGTTCAAAGAGAAACAGTTTAGAACATCCAAGAGTGAAAGGAAGTTAGTGTCTTGGGAGACCTGGATAGGATGTCCATTACTGCGGGCCAAGGCAGTGAAACTGAGCAGCAACATAGCGGTATTTGCGCGAGTGAGTCCAGAAGATGCGGCTCTGCACAAACGCAGCAGCCAAAGTGGGGGGGCAGGGTGGGAGAAAATATGACGTGCGTAAGTTTTGTGGACGCATGACGTCCTGAGTTTCAATCGCGTTCTTTACTTTGGATGGCCGGTGGGAGTTCCATAGCTAGTGGCCCAGGATTACCGGGGGGTACATCCCCATCGAGAGCTGGGGTAGATTGATTGCTTCCAAGCGCTGCCAGTGCACGATTTGCCCTTCTTCGAATATTTCGCGCATGCTCTCTCTTCGCCTTGACCTCCGCTGCATCATCATCCTTCTTTTCCTTCCCCTCCTCATCCCAATGACACTCCTTCCGTTTCACGCCCGCACCAGTCCCAGTCCCATTCTTCCTCTTGTCGTTCGCTTGAGCCACTTCCCAAAACATCGTATACCCAGGTGGCGGCGGCTCCCCGCGGAACTTGACAAACTCGAACACACCCTGCTCACCTGCGAGGCACGCTGCCGCTGCCTTCGCGTCCGATTTGGATCGGTACCGCGGGCCGACGACATACGTCCGTTGGTTAGGCGCCTCCACAGTGCCGATATTCACAACCATGGTACATCCGAACGCTACATACATTCCTCAGCACAAGTCATTTCCAGCGAAAGAAAGAGACATGCGCACAGTTTAAAGGGGCGTGGAAAGGACATTGAAACTCCTGCCAAGCCACGGTCCGGTCGTGCCTCAAGCGCTCGATGCTCAACTCCCTCAGCAGGACCACGGACAGTCGTTTTATTGCCGGCATTTCAGTGTCTTCGGCGGCACGGGCATACGCCATGATACCTTGGGCCATGGCAAGGAGAGAGACGGCAGATCTGGCGTCCGCGTTGGCCTGGAAGAGCGGCGTGATGAAGTAGGCCACGCTGTCGTTCTCGCGGTCAGTGCGGGAGAGACGTAAGAGGCAGCCGATAACTGTATGACAGGGAGGCATAGCGGGTTAGGTTATATGGGGTTGATATTGGGTTTTGGAAACGCTCACGGTGAGTAGTGGGATCGGTTTCGTAGTGGAGGTTCAATTTTAGACGGTTGACACCGATAGAATTTACAAGGAAACTGATTCGTTGTGGTGCTTGGATTTCGGCAGCAGTTTTGTTACCGACGTTTTCGGGGAAAGGGCGGGGTAGGCTTTCGTAGAACTCTTGCAAGGTCAGAGCTGTGGGTGGTTGGGGGTTGGTGGTTGGTGGTATGAGGGATTTTGCGTGCTGGATGTATGTGAGGACGCCTTGGGCTATGGCGAGTGTGACACAGGCGGCTTTGGCTTCCGCTTTGGTCAGAAATTTCATGCCGGTGGAATATACCTGGCCGGAGTGGGAAGCTGCTGGGATGTGGAGTGCTGCACCCCATTCTATTCAAGTAGTATTGTGAGTAGGTAAGAGGAGAAAGTGAGGATGCACTTACCGAGGACAGGTTCTGGTCTAAACTCTCTGGTTTGGTAGGTTATCCACCGGGGAGTTGCCTTTCCAACACAGGCAATTTCGATTTCGAGAACTCGCGCGTCTTCCTCATTGGCTGGACGCGGTGGTAACGCGACAATACCAATGTCTCTAGATTTCTTAGTACTGGTGGCTGTCTCGTTCAAGTTGGCTGTCTTGGCTGAATCGGCAGAGAGGGTATTTAGTGTCAAGGCTACCGCGTCTGTTTTGGTAGTCGTGTCGTTGTTTTCTGCAACTCGAACGCCGTCGTTCGTGTCATGGCGGACCGGGAACTTATGAATATACTGGCTGATTGGCAGTGCCCCGAGCTTTTGCAAATTCTGGGAGACGAGATGAAAGCGACTCGGAGAGATTTCCATTCCAGGTGTCCAGGCACAGGAGCGATCATCCCGCTAAGGCGCTGCTGACACATCACGTATGCTCGGGCTTTGAACAACATCATTTTCCTCGCTCCCGCCATCCCCTTTCTATCCGCTTCAATTGCCATCTCACCGGGCTAGCTACACCGGCTGTGAAACACTTAGGTATTGTAAAGACATGCCGTGCTGAGCATGGCCAGGTTTCTCAGATGTGATCCTCATGCAATCTACGTGAACTATACAGATTATGATCTGTCGTAGGTCAGACTCAATGTATCCCGACAATTCGAACATTGAACAGTTGACTATCAACTTAATCTCCCTCGTTGACACTAACACTACAAGGTCACAATCTCGACTCCGTACCTACGCATGTTCCACACACCCTACCATGTCACATTGAAGGCTTATATGGCATTGAGACTCTCATCAATAATTTGTCCGTATATTGGGTCAGCTACTGGAGGCGAAGCTATAACTGCCCTCAATGACTCGCTCTAATTTCCAGGTGCAATCAAAAGTACAAGTTCTCCACTTTCGATGAATAGGCAAACTGAGTCGAGGTTTCGATGTACTCAGTCGAGCCAGGTTTCGAACGTGAGATCTTCAGCTGCGACACCTGGTGATAGTCAAGGTATGTATATCATCATCGTAAACGCAGAAGCTGGTTACACACCTGAGGCCAGGAGAAAGTTTCGAGCCTTTTCCTCCAGTTCGCCTGGAACGAACTGTGGAATTTCCGAGGCAGGCATATCCAAATGCCCTTTGAATGGGGCGACTTGCGTAATGAGCATAGAATAGTGGCCAACTTCCTCTCCAATATTCCGGATTCTTACGCCATATTTCCTGATTTTCTGGTTGACGATGAGCGTCGCAGAAACGGTCTGGTCCCGCGTCAATTCCTCAAACCCAAGAAGACGCGCAGCCCACTTCTGAACAGTTTCGTGAGGCATGACATAGCCACCGATACGTCGGTCGCGCGGGGGGTTGTCAGTTGGGCGTGGTGGGTTGTAGTCGACAAATGGAGAGTCGGGTGGGAATCCAGATTCAGTTGCTCCTGTACCAGTAATTGCCATTAACAATGCAGTGAAATTGTGGATTGAGACTAACTTGACATATTTTAGAAGGTTTGAAAGCTGAGTGTGAGATCGGGAACAGGTTGGAGGTTGGGAAACCGATTTTGCAGGGCAAGCGAGTTACCCTGTCCCTTTTTTTCCCTGTCTCTCGCTCAGCACTTTTGCTAGAAAGCCTGGGTCTATGCTCGAATTTTCACTAGAAGGTCCTGAAGGTGCCCTGAACAAATTCCATCCTTGTTCAATGTTGGTCGACGATTGTAGCATCAGAGGCTTTCACTGTCAGAGCGCGTCGGGGCGGGCCACGTGGTTGTCCAAATGCAGCTGTCTCCCAGCCCCTTCGACCTCGTCTCCCAGAATCTCAAAAAGCTCGGGGCAATCACTATCACCCAGTTTCTCCCTACATCTCATGACCGTCAAGGATCCAAGGATCCTGCTGTAGAGGCGGAGAATGATGGCATTCACCCTCATGACTCCCATTTTCCGACTGATTCAATTACAGACCTAATCGCAAAAGGCACGGGTACCGATCGTCCAGGAGAGAGCACTCCTATTGAACCATCTCTATCTAAAACTATCGATCCAGACCAGGATGTGCGAGTCCTGCAGATCGAACAGGCCTGCACTGGAAAGACGACACCGCGATGGATACTCTACACTAACCGTGAAGTCCAAATCGATCCCGTTCTCCGTACGTCCAATGCCTTCATTGACATCGTCTCTCATAATTCATAACTCATTCCGACTCTTCTAGGCTACGGCGCAGCGCTCTACATCTCTGGCATCACGCCGCACACCGGCCAAGTCTATTCCACCGACACGTTCTTCCCTACTGAATCCTCTGCCAAATCCGCCTGCGCCGCACTCGCCCTCGTACAAGGCATCCTCACGTATATCCAACGCTCACATTACATATTCGCCTTATCTCCACCCGTAACGCTCGCCACTCGCCCGCCCACCGCACTCAGCCTTCAAGCGTTCTACGAGACCCTCCCTCGACCTTTCCCTGAGGATGTAGGCGAGAAAACCGCTGCGGAGATCAACGCACCCACTTGGATCAACATCACTCTCAATTCTTCCTCCGGTACACGTCTCAAACCCTTTTTTCACTGGCAGACCGATCCGACATGCGGGCGTAAGCACCTTTCAACATCCAATTTCACAACCCACTAACCACCTCCCAACTACACAGTCGTTGGCTGTCTCCTCCGCCTCTCCTGCCCCACCACCCCCACCACTCAACATAACAACAAAGCATACATCGTCCCCCCCGTCTTCCTCAAACGCGCCGACGCCAAAGCCGCAGTATGCCTCCTCGCCATGTCCCAAGACATCTCCGCCCACATCCACGCAGCGCCCGAGAAGACAATGGACATGTCTAGGATGAAACGCGTCGCGAACCGCGTGTTTGCGGCGCTTGCGACTGAACGCACGAAGTTGAGGCTGGGCGGGCAGTCCTGCCGGTACGTGTTTGAGAGTGTGGTGAATGGTGTGTGGTTTCTTCTTTCTCCCTTGCTTTCTCTCTCTCCCCTTCTACTCCTTTGTATTCCTTTCTCTGTCTTCATATACCCATACCCATCCTCCTGGAACCGCCTAACTGACATCATACTCCATCTCCCAGCACACGGCTGCACACTGCACATCAACATCGGCACCCCCACCACCCCACACACCCGGACATACACCGCGCCCGCTCAGTACCGCTCCAAAGCGGACGCGAAGACGGCCGTGGTGTGTCTCGCGGCGGAGCAGGGTGTGATTGAGTTCATGCGGTTTCGAGGGGGCGCGCCGCCTGAGGATGGGAGTTATATAATGTTTTGGGAGGAGGTGCAGAGAATGGACACGGAGAAAGACGCAGTGAGTGGGGTGGGCGTGGGGGAGAAGGAGGAGAAGGAGGTGGTGGGCGTTGGGGGGAAGAGGAAGGAGCGTGAGGGTGATGAGGAGGGGGAGGGTATGTGTGAAGAGGGTGGAGAGGAGAGGCAGAGCAAGGGCGAGGGCAAGGACAAGGGGAAAGGGAAGCAAAAAGATGTTCCGGAGAAGGAACAAGAACAAGACCAAAAAAGCAGCAAAAAAGCGAAGAAGAGGAGGAAACGCGGGGGAAGTGGTGGCCATGGGGACGACCTCGAAGATGGGGAAATTACCAACACTCCTCCTGCTGCTGCGAATACCAAGGTGGGTGGGAAGGCGAAGAAGGCGCTCGGCGGCGGCGTTTCGCTTTCTCTTGGTGGTAAACCAAATCCAAATTTACGACCAAGACCAAAACCAAAACCAAGACTAACAGACAGCCTTTCCCCCGTCGTTTCCACGTACCCGCTCCCGCCTCGCCCGCCATGGGAAGCACCTCGGCCCGGGCCTTCACAACCGCATTTGGTCGCCTCAGCCATAAATCAACCCATGACTTTCGGCGGATCCCAGCTTGCGGGGTACACCTTCAAACCCAAACCCAACCCCACCCCCTCCACATCGACGTCCTTACCGAATTTCACCCGGCACAAAGGCGCACCACCCCCGCCCGAGCCGTCGTACATGCCGGGGGAGGGGGACGGTGCTGATGATTATGATGGGAAGGAGAAAAGGGATCCAACATCGTCGTGGTGCAGCAAGATCTATCCGCACAGCTATTATGAACGGGGATGGAGACCGGGCGACTATATGGAAGATACGCGTGTGCGTTCGGTGTTGGAGGGGTACGGCGGGGCTGGAGGTGGGTTTCTTTCTTTCTTGCGTTGCCGTTCTCTTTCGGGGTTGTGTATGACAGTTATGGCTTCTTTTCAGCAGGTGCGAGTGGTGATGGTGCCAATGCTGGTACCGACACTGTTACTGCGACGTCTTCGATGACAATGACGAAGCTGAGTGAGTGGTGTCGTGGGATGCGGACTGTGGGTGCATTGCGCTGGTGCTCACGTTTCTTCGACGAACAGACAAAAGTAATGCAATAGCTCAACCTGGCAGCACCACGCATGGTAGCGGTATGTTTTTATATGTTAGGGATACAGCATGCTCATTTAACTTCCCCCCCCCTCTGTCTCGTTCTGTGTAGCTACGAAGACGGCCACCCCCCACCCCATCGATCATCAACAAGCAAAGAGGAGATCTATCCCAAATACACGGCGCTCGCGTGAGTCGCGTATCTCCTCCGAATCTGTCTCTACTGTGTGTTAGGAGCTCAACAGAGTATTTTCCTTATTCCTTGGCAGACGGCGGGGATATCTACGTCCCCCGGCCACGCCTTGATCGTTACGTCGGTTCGCCATTGAATCGGCAGCCGCGAGATCGGTATGGAGGTGATTTGTCGGGGCATCGGGAGAATGCACGGAGAGTGCTTTCTGGGAAGGCTGAGGGAGGCGGTGAGGATGTGCATTTAGAGTATTCTTAGCCTCTGGGAATGTGTATGGGACTACCTAGCGACTTCAATTATTTGGGAGTGAAAATTTCAAATGGAGTGAAAGGTGTTTGGAAAGCCTTTTGTAAGGAAACAAGTTGAAGCAGGCACCAAACAATCGTGTACCCTTCATTTCCTGTAATCGAGTACTGAGAGTTCAACGTTCAACGTTCAAGTTCAACCCACACCTTCACCTGAGTGGAGCATGTATCTGACTCCAAACGCGCCAGAGCCCACACTACCTCCAGAACTGCTGCGTCTAGTGAGCCTAAGATACGGTATTCTTGACGGTTTATCTGATTATCGCATTTGCCGCAGAGTGAGGCCAACCTTATCCACATCTTCTTAGCTAGTGCTCGTCAGACATAAATAGTACTGATATCCTTATCAGTATTCCTACAAGCCAGCGCTGGTCGCCCAACAACGCTATCGCTTCTCCTCGTCTGCAAAACCGCCCACCAATGGCTTCTTCCCGTTCTCTACCACAGCATAGCGTTCATCTCTGCGCACCAAATCTCATTCTTCCACGCCACACACGACCCCCTCTCTAACCCACACACCCATACCCTTTTCCCCCTGATCAAGAACCTTTGGATCGGGGACAGTGGGGAGGACTTGGACACCACCCTGGGCCTTTCGCACTCCAGCGACCTCCAATACGGCTCCACCTCCTGGCCCATCACGATCATCGACCGCATTCTCCGGCGTTGCACACACCTCCGATCACTATACATCGTCAAGCTCGATCAGAATGAGTGGCACCGCCTCGAGGGCGCGATCCCCGCGAGCCTCGAGTCCCTCACGATGGGCCCCGTGCACGGGCCGTTCCACATCGACGACCTCACGTCGAAGCCGCGTCTTCGTACGTTCACGAGCTGCCATACGTACATGCGGGACGATGAGGTGCGTGATGTGGTGATGTACCCGTCCATGCGCGTGTTTCGCCGGATATGGCATGCGGGGGTAGATGTGGATGTGTGGGCTGGGGGGCAGGAGGCGTGTGTTGCGAAGAGTGGGACGTTGGTGGAGATGAGGCTGGTGGTGTGTGGACGGGGTGTGGATGAAGAGGCGATGGAGCGGATAAGGGAGGTGACGGGGGGTGATAAGAGGGTTACGGTGGAGACTTCTGAGGTGGATGGGATGGAGTTGGTGTATGCTGAGTTTTTGGAGGAGAGGCAGGCGTATATTGGTATGGTATATTCCTAGTTGTTTATGGGCCCTTTGAGAGCCGATTGCTGACCGCGTTTCAGCATCATTAACTCAAATCGCATGACTCTCCCGCCTCAGAGGGAATTCCAGTTGCAATGTACGCATTGAATTTATGCAATAGATGGAAGGCACCTATGTTTTGGGCGTGGTTGTCTGCTGAATTGACGCAACTTCGGCTTCACGAGTCGTGCCGCATATCGAATTATGCTCAGAGTAAGAAATGAAAGATCCGCATGGAATTCCTGCAGCTGGGTCATTGATTCTATTTGGCGTGTCAAGTTCAGATGAAGAGATGGACGCTCATATTTGCTCCACGGCGTCGCAATGTCGGCCAAGGGATGAAGAGCCCAAGAACGCCTGACAGGACTTCAGTGACAGTGTTGTTCAGAATGTACACACCATAATCATTAAGCCTCGCTCATCGGAACACGCGAATCAAAGCATCAAGGTCATTCTATTGCTTTCCATCCAATCTACTCTGCCTCCGCAGCAGCAGCCTTTTGCCGTTTCGTCAACTCCTTCATACGACGAACGTAACTGCAGAGGAAAAGACAATTGCAAAGGTCAGCGATCTCCGAACACACCCGAGTGCAGAAGGTCGATACGCACTCATCATACTGGCATCTAATGCAGAGATTTACGCATTTAAAACTTGTATAATGTAATAAATAGTCGTTCAAACGCACTTCTCGTATGTGTGACGCTCGTGGTCGCATTCCCAGGTTACGTAGTATGTCTGTTTGCGGCAGACATTGAGTGGCAGGAGAAGCCTGTTCAATAAAAGCATCATTTCCAGAAGAATAGATAACCATGGCATGGCAAGGACAGCGAGAACAAAAACATGGATATATCAGCTTCCGTGAATTCCTGAAAGAACGAGGGATGCGCACGCCGAGCATGAATCTCTCCAACCCAATGGCACCCTGTGCTGCTTCAGCTCCGTCTGCGACGCTGTCGTTGCCGATGCCATGGTCGAGAATGGAGGTCGGCTATATAGGTGTAGTCTGTATCGACTTTACGTCCTTGTCGATGTTTTCGATGGTGGCAAGAATGTGAGCAACCAGGACATTGTTTGGCTGAACCATCTGAGCCAAATAATGTTTACAGAATCGTAACTGACCACAACTGCAATTTATTCTCGACAACGAAATCTAGCACCGTACTGTATCGATATCCAGGCTTTATTGTATAATACAGAAAGCAGTCTTTTAAACTATTAGCAGCCAGTTCTGCAACCGTACACTGATTCCGAGTCCAACTTTACTCCGCTGCGACCTCCATTCCACATCAAACATAAGAAGCGATTCAGACGCATCAAATGGTGAGGAAGTTGAGGCCTAGAATACGAACCGCAAATGCCTCCGGAACATTCTTCGCGGCAAACTGTAATCGCGGAAATGAAGGCGGCGATACATTCAGACTATGGCTTGAGGCCTTCGGTGCTTCGTCATGAGAATCTGAGGATGATGTCTCCGAGTCTGCGTTGGACCAAGGGAGGTTAACGACCTCGACAGCTGAAGGCTTGGCCGGGAAAGACCATGGGATTGGCGGGGGAGTGCTAGGCTCGTCCGCTGATACTGGGGAGTCTTTCTTGGAAGAAGGCATTTCGAGCGGGCGAATGTAGAATAGAATGGGAATAAGAGGGAGTGGTGTACTGGATCGGGTCCCAAACAAACCCACAGGCTCAGGCTTGAAGGTGATGTTAGAGATGCGCGGAGGGGGTTGGTCGCTTGGGGCATTTCCTGCACTGCGGGTGGACTCCAAGAGTTCATTGAAACTGGGAAGGGATGGGAGGATGCGGTTTGGTTCTCCCTCATTGGCAAAGGGCGCCGGCGATACCGTCGGTGTATTTGGTACCTCTTGCAGAGGAGGTGGGAGCTGAGGAGGTTGAGGCGGCTGAGAGGATGATGGTGGATGCGATATGGGATCGCTTGTCCCATGCGGACCTGCTCCTTGGATCTGTGCTTCAACTGACATGCTAATCACTTGATGCGTCGTGGTGGTCTTACGACTCCTTCGTTTTTTCGGCCGTGCCCCAGGAGCGTAGTGGTAGTCAGGGTACATGCGAGCATGTTCCGCCCTTTCCGCATGAGCTTGAGCGACATACGGCTCTCTTTCGTCTGCGGTGAGCCGGTTCCACGCGTCAGCCGCATCACGGCTGATATCGGTTTGGTCGCGACGTGTGCCAATTGAGGATGATGGTGATGTCCCAGCATCGAGGAAGTGCTTGTAATATTGGGAGCGAAACACGATGAATGCATTTCGGGGACGACGGACGTGATCTTCGTCATGTCTACCACGGCGCGGTCTCGGTTCTTGGGGTAGGAAAGGCAATGTAGGCTCGCGCACTCTGCCAGGCGCTTGGGTTTCGTGGTATCGTTCTCTCTGGGACGCGGGATGAATCCGGAA
Organism: Hypsizygus marmoreus; assembly: GCA_013433165.1. NCBI lineage: Eukaryota > Fungi > Basidiomycota > Agaricomycetes > Agaricales > Lyophyllaceae > Hypsizygus > Hypsizygus marmoreus. The sequence continues at coordinate 1,598,285 of CM024084.1, read as the reverse complement.
AGTGGAAGAGAGAGTGCCGACGGGAGACAAAGAAGCATCCTCAGAATGATGTGCCACTCGCTCTGAAATCGAATCTGGAGGTATTTCAGATGCATCCCTAGCTGTCATTCCCATGGTATGCCTGCGATGATGCTGGTGGGGACTATGCAATATCAATTTCCGGTGTCGAGTGCGAGGTGAGTCGAGGCGGGGCAGCGCGGTACCTGGCATTCGGGCCTGGGGAGGTCTCCCAGAGGAAGCATCCGGGATGTTCGATCCTATTTCATCTGTTTGCTGAGTTTCGTCCCGGCTATAAACTACAGAGGGAATATATGAACAAAGGCATCGATCGAAAGGAGACCTGAAAGGAAACACGTACCGCTCTGGTGAGTATTCTCGTCTTCGGGGGCGCGTTGCGACCCCCGCGCGTGGCGCACGACGGGCATTAAGATACTGGGGTTGGAGGTTTCAAGGTTGAAAGAAAGAGAGATCCTTTGATGTCAGTGGCTCGGAAGTTCGGTACAATACTCCCTTGAGGCCAAACCATGCTAAACATCAGCCTCGAGGTCCTGCGGAGCAAGATCCATCTGCCCGATATGATAGGTAGACAAGATATAGAATTTGGGTGTGAGGCGTGGGTCTTGAAGCTTGAAGTCGTTGGCGATGGGGTGTGTTTGTAGTCCCCCTCAGCCCCCGCCTGTCTTGGTCGTTTTGGACTGCAACCTCAGAACATCGTATCATCGCTAGGAAAAGCATATCAACACACAAATTTGCTATGTTCTCTTATTTTGAACTCACTCACGAGATTATGAAGGTTTGAAGAAACACTCAAGCAGGTCAGGACTGGACAATAACCAGCTCAAGACAGTGTTTTACATCAACTTGAAGACAATTGGCTGATCAGTAGCATGGAATCCATGGCAGGAATTTGAGGTGCGATTCAAGAGAGGATTGTGTGAGTACGTGTTACATAGGTGTTGTTATGGAATGGAATTCGGAAGTGACACTGACAGAGTTGACTGTGGGTGTTCGAGACCTGATTGGTGCGCGGTCACGTGGAGAGTTCGCGATCGATCCACGGTCGGACCGTTGAGTTTCTTTCTTGCTCTTAGATCTCTTGCCACGACAACGCCACTGATTCTCATCGTGGTTAACAATATGGATTGAACGGAAAACCAAAACCTCTACACGACCAATACATTCAAAAGGACCGACTACGTCGATGTAAATAGCTTTCCTGGCGAAAACCACTTCGTTGACCCAAAATATGGAAGTTTCCGACAACGCGAATCTGCCTCCACCCGGGAATCTATACGACCAGAATTTCCCTCAAAACAGTTGTGCCCATGCGCTGACGCAGGGATATTGATCGGGGATGACTTCGGCGTCGTAGGGTGAGGCTCATGTGAAAATGACCCCTTGGGGGTTGTCGACAAGAACTGAGTGGGGCGAGAGAAGAACTTGATCGGGTTGAAGCCCTTGCTCTCGTGGAACTCCCGAGATGAATACACTGAAGTCCCTATTGGGTTGGTAACCGGTGAGCATTCCCAACCATAGCCATCCAACGAAGGTGTCCTTGATCTTGTGAAAGCGATTTCGCAGCTCACACCAGAGTTGGTGTCAGAATCGGACGATTCCATGGATGGCGCATAGTTCCCCGCTGCGAATGCCCAGGTATTGGAGAGGTCGATTTCTTCAGAATATCGGCCATCCCGTCCGTGCCCAGACATCGGATCATCTGAGGTCTGCGGACTGTCGAAAAAGCAGGACGATGTATACACCACATCCTTAGGCTTCGACATGACCATTACCGACGACCCTGAACATGTACTCATCATCTTCTCTGTCTGCCGCAGAGGTTTGTCGAAAATGACGAGGTTCGTGGCTGGGTGACCGCCTTGGAAGCTTCCATTGGCGCTATCTGGTGTCGAAGGGGAGGTTGAATAGGAACAGTACGAAGAACTTGATGACCCCCCGGTTGTGTGTGTGTCCAGCGTCATGGCGTGGTGCGAGCCGACTCTTGCGAAGTCAACATCCCCTTCGTCGAACGACCAGTGTGGATCTTGAGGACGATCCGCGGCTTGGGGTTGAAAGGCCATCTCGGAACGTGAGTCAGCGCTCCAATGAGACTTGAGGCCTTGGACGGGCTCATCGTAGCGTTCTTCCTCGTGTATTGAAGAAGCACATTGGATGGCCGTTCCAACCTCCCAGGCACAACGAGCTTGGCTCCCCTCAAAAACCGTATCCGAAGCATAGAACCTCTCGATATCCTCCATCTCTTCGCGAACCTCTGCGAGCGTCATTCGCTGCGTCCAGTCAACGTGGAGCATTTGAACGAGCAGAGCGTTGACTTCAGCCGATACTGGCAGAACGGAAGGGAAGAAGGATAATGGATTCCGGAGGTATGCTTGGAATGTCAAATCGTCCTGTGTGGCAGTTCTCCATGGATTTCGCCCCGTCGCCAGATTGAGGAGTATGATACCCAAGGACCAAACGTCGTTGGCAATGGGTGAGTAGCTACCGTTCGGTGCGAAGCCCCCGCCTTGACATTCTAGGAGGAGTAAACTGATCAGTCTCTGCGTAGATATCCTTCGCCAATTTGCTCACCAGGGCTCATATGATAGATGCTGCCTGTTCGCAACTCCCCGCTAATCTTTTCGGTGGTCGCAAGCCCAAAATCAGTGATCGCGACCCGCAGGCCCTCGTCAAAACAAAGCACATTCTCGGGCTTTAGATCGCGATGGTAGATCCCCAGGGAGTGACAGTACTCCACGGCGTCGAGCAACTGTAGGAAGACGTGCTTAATGAGTGCGTCATTTCCGATGTAGCGGCAGTTGTTCAAAATCTGCGTGAAGAGGTCGTGGTCCGGTGCGTAGTCCATGACGATATAGGTATAATTGTCGTCCTCAATGACGCGGTGTAGGGTGATGACACCAGGGTGGGCGGAGGATATCTGGTGAAGGGCAATTTCACGTATGTGGAGTTGTCGACGGATGGAGGATTGCGCTTGAGCGTGCAGTAAACACTTTACAGCGAACGACTGGGGTTTGGAGGTGCATGTTTCCACTGCCCGATACACGACGCCGTATCCTCCGACGCCGAGGACTTCGACGAGCTGAAGTGAGCCGCCGTCGATGCACGTCCCAAGTTGGAGCTGAAGTGCGGGAGAATCAGAGGGCATGCTGGAAACCTAAGGAAAAGGAGACTGGTGAGCATTCGAACGTTTCTAATGCAGGATGGGATGCTGAAGAGTCCGTAGGCGATGCATCGGCGTCGACTCCATGAGGTGCTTCGAACGAATTATGAACTTACAATGCAGAGGGCCAACGGTCGACCGTCCTAATCAGTACAGTGGCTAGTGCTCTTCGTGAGGGTAAAGGGGAAGGGATGATTCTGTCTGTGTTCAATTACCCTAATATCTAACATACGGTATGTCTCTGTGGTTATCTCGGCACAATTTTAAAAGGGTCATTCTCGATCAGCTATTTCCACTGAACGATCCACGCATAGACATTATGTGATTCTTCTTTCGAGAAACCCATCCGCTATGCATAACCCGCTCCACAGTCAGCAGTGGAACTGAATGAAACGATTGCAAGCATTGAGAGCATGATCGGCCACTGATCGAGGGGTTGGGACGGAACTGAATTGCTTGCAATAGGGGTCACTGCGCCATCCATTCGTCGGCATCGTCTGCGCCGCCCAATGTCTCAGTCTTCGATCAAGTCATCTCTCTTTTCAATACAAAATGGAAGGCACGTGTCTCCGAGACGTCCGGCATCAGAACGCGAGATGCACGTCTGCGGATCTATGTTTGGACCAGCCAATCGTGACATGGACCAGCCAATTGCGACAACGTTCCAGGAAAACATTCTGTCAACATCCACGGGAGAGCTGCAGATTTCGCTGTACCCCAAAATCAATGAAATACACAAGCGCATAGGAGAAACTGCTCGAATTCGTGATCCAAACGCTACTTTCTGTCCCGATTCCTCTTGCACGGCGGCAAGCAGGTAGCAACCATCAATAACCACGGAGAGTTGTCACCTTTCGGGATGAATTTGTCAAGAAACTGTTCAAGTGATCCACCATGCACGGTCGTAATGAAATGCTAGGGGGCCCCGCTCCAAGCATCAAGCGCCCCTCTCTTCCTCCTCCTCCTTTGGCCAAAAGCCCTCTTCAAGTTCAATTACCCTATCCCAAATGTATTCGGCAGCTTCCCAGGTATCGTTTCCCATGACCCGATAAACTTCATCAACGACCTGAGCAAGATCGTCGACGAATCGCCTGAATTCGGGGCTGCTCCAGTTGTCCGCTAATGAAAGGAGTGCCTCATCTGAGGCCCGACCAGCAGACGCGTTCGACAATAATTTCTCGTGTACATTTGACCATGCATCCAAATATACCTGGCAACGCGCCCCAATCAGAACAGCGCCCATTTTTGTGATATATGTAGATCGCAACCAGCTCACTTTCTCCATCGCCCATAAGAATAGCAGCCCCTCTTCAATACTTCCAGCTCCCGATACCCTCGCCATTTCTGCAGTATAGTCCCTCGTTCCTTTCCGTTCTTTTCTGTCCAGATCCAACCCCCACTTCTTGGCTACCTCATCGAAAAATGCGACTTCCCGCAGAACATTTTGCAGCGCGTAAACTAAGACATCTAGGATGCGTTGCGAAACAGCGGATGGGAGATTGTTTTGACCAAGCGGAATACGCGCAATAAGGGACCCAATGAAGCGTGGATATGCATGTGCAGCGTAGATGCGATCCTGTGCGAGCCAGAAAGACAGGGTGGAACTGGTGAGAGTACTATTCGCAGCAGAAATCAAAAACGGGTGGGTTCTTGTCGCGCTGGAATAGACTGGAGCACTCGTGCGAGAGCCAAGATGTTGAGTTACGGATAAGTTTGCGTCCATGGTCAGGATTGAATATTGAATCCAAGATATTTAGAATAGTACTTGGTGGTGAGTCTGCACTCTGATGTCATTCGGTTTGTTTGTCAAGGACCCGAGGGACAAATATTGGCACCTGGATCCAGCCAATCGGCTTCCCCGCCACTCTTCCACTTCCTCTTGAATTCAACCTCTTCACACTTGCAAGTTCCTGGTGCATTTTTCCTCTCAAAACAACTAGACTCTTCAGTACTGCATAGCTATTGTCCCTGCTATACATCAAATTTGCGCCTCGTCGGTCCAAAAACTCCCCGTTGATAGTCCTTGTTGCGGGACAAATACTTCCGGCATTTGCAACAAAAGAATGGCAAATATCAAGTCACCTTGGGCCAGAGCCTTGATTCTCTTTTCCCTCCGGACAATCGGACATTGCGACCCGCAGGCTTTCGCGTAAGCGTCTTACGCGCTTGGATCCATACTACCAACAAGGTAAGTATACCCCCTGAAAATGTTCGCGAAATAACCTGAATAGGACAGTTCTTACACGACCGGTCCTATTCACGCAGCATTCAATGTGGGGTCAGCGTGACAGAGAGAACACGCTGATCATTGCATAGGTGCGCACCCAAATGTCGGGACCCGAGAGAGCCTCGAAGACAAGAGATAACGAAGCTCCCCACCCATCCCTCTACAACTTCAAGAGGGATGTGACCGACATAACTTGTATTTGAAGGAAAGTTTTCAGTTCAGAAGCTCCACAGGAGGCGATAATTTACTCCACTCATTGTATTGAGAGCTCTATGGTAGCTGAGTATGTCGTAAGGCACGTATGGTCTCCCCTGTTTCTATTCATTATCGTATGAATTGATTCACATCATTTTTCTCCCCCAGAGACTTTGTTCCATCGTGGATCTGTCAATCGGCCTAAGATGATATATCGCATTGCACATTTGAAGTTACAGGCATGGGGAAACGAACCAGGGCTATGTGAGTTCCGGACCCTATACGAATGCTCCATTCACATTTGGGGTTTTGTGTGGTGCACAAACTGCGGGGTACACGTTTTTCTACGTAACACTACTGGCGCAGCACTATTTTGCAAGGGTGAAAAAGACTTGGAAACGCAAGTGTACGTGGTCGGATATTCCATTCGCATGACCTTCACCCAAAGAAAACAGATGAAAATACACCTCGGAAATATCAAGAACGTTTCTCACAACATCTTCATGCCGCGGAAATAGGTGTATGCCAGCAGTGTAATGCTTTCCACCGTCCACTTTTCGCCACATTTTCGTTCGATTCTATGGAGTCGTAGTTGGTCAACACAGACCGAGGGGATTGGCAAGGAGAGAACCAAACAAACCAATCAGATATGAATTTTTTGCGAACCTTTCTGATCCTTCGTGATCTCTTTCACCACTGTCATTCTGCTTGTCGTGACTCGTCTGTCACTTTCTTTCATGTCTTAAAAGTCCTGGTTTTTCGACCTCTCACATCTCATTCATCCTCTGGTTAGCGCTTGCCGCGACCCCGATCCTTGGGTACCCGGCTTGCCGGTGATCATCAACCCTTCTCCTCGCTGTTTTGGGGAGCCTGCGGCGTCCTCGCACCATCTTCCCCCGCCATTCCATGATGGCTGGTCAGCTGCGAGGACCGGCTTCCTCTGTTGGGGCTGCCTTGGCTCCTCCTGTAGCATCAGCAGAGTGTAGCGGGCTCCAGCGCAGAGCCTTCCGCCAATACAACATCCCTCTCCAGAACCTCCACTGTCACAACATCTCAGAGAGGCGACGCGACCAATCCTAGTTGGTCAACACAGACCGAGGGGATTGGCAAGGAGAGAACCAAACAAACCAATCAGATATGAATTTTTTGCGAACCTTTCTGATCCTTCGTGATCTCTTTCACCACTGTCATTCTGCTTGTCGTGACTCGTCTGTCACTTTCTTTCATGTCTTAAAAGTCCTGGTTTTTCGACCCCCACCCACCCATCCTTGTTTTGTCGTTGATCCTTTTTTGCATACTTACGTAGACTATGTACCTACGTAGAGAGGCCTGCATAGGTTTCGCCACTTGGGGGCTGCCTTGGCTCCTCCTGTAGCATCAGCAGAGTGTAGCGGGCTCCAGCGCAGAGCCTTCCGCCAATACAACATCCCTCTCCAGAACCTCCACTGTCACAACATCTCAGAGAGGCGACGCGACCAATCCTCTCCCCCTCCCCAAGTAAGCTCATGATACGCATACGAAGCAGGCCCAGGGAATATCTAGACCGTGTCTCCTGTATACCCATTTTCAGAAGCTCAGGAAGTCTATGAGCATGTGTGTGCGAAGTCCTACAATCGACATACCCACGCCGATATAAATCCGATCATATGAGTGACTGTCATGTGCGTACTCCGTGATCTTTCTTCCCCTCAACATTGTCATGACCATTTCCACCCACATTCCCGAGGATGTTATCAACTATCTCCTCAAGTGTTGTCACCTGGATGATTCTACACTTCGCGCTTGCTCGCTAGCCTCTCGTTCTTTTCTCATTCCAGCCCGCCAACTTCTGTTCAAAACGATATCTCTCGACATGAAACCCAGCGCCCGAGAACGATGCCGACGCCTTCACGCCATTCTCAAAGCCAATCCAGATCTTGCCACTCACATCTGGGATCTTTATATCGCGGAGTATACAGCTTTTTATCCCCGCTGGATCTCTGAGGAGACAGCCGTACATGACATCCTGCCCATGATGTCAAATCTACGTTCGATTTCACTTGGGTCATTCGGCGGAGCAGGAAGCGCTTTATATAATCGCCCGGTGATTTCGACAGAACTGGAGAATGCTCTGAAAAGTGTCTTCAAATTCCCGAATATCAAAATCATCAGGCTCGTTGGTCTGATGCTGCCATTCAACATGTTCGACACTGAACTCTCCCCATCAATAAAGACACTCGATCTGCGGAGCATTTCAGTCAAAGAAGGGTCCTCATTCAGTCGTGTTCCAAAATTTTCCTTGGACTTTGCCTGGGACATATCATATCGGTATGTGCCTGATTCATTGCCACAAGCCACACGAGCGAGGAGAGCCCCAATCGAGACGCTATATATTATTGGAATCGACAGCCTGGCAGTTCAGCTCCTCTTCGCTGCCTTGCGCATTGGATGTGACCTGTCCCACCTACGGGAGATAACAGTCACCCAGGGTGAAGGCCAGAACTCGGCTGCCGCAGGAGAGGCAGTGAAGGACTCGTTGACGTCGGTGGAGAAGTTGTACTGGAATTGCACTGTTGAGTGGTGTGAGTATATATTTCATCACTCTCCCTGACATTCTGACGTCTTGAGCTTGTCTTCTTCGAATTCGCAGACTATTTTGCTCCAGGGTCATTTAATCTCGCAGCTTGCACCAATCTGCGAATGTTGCACCTTCGGATGGATTATAATGTGACTGTGATCGTTCCGTTACTGATAGCATCTTATGAACACGCGGCTGCACCTACGGTCAGCGTCTTGGAAGAAGTCATCCTTTACATCTACTGTCGTCGGCTTATTGGCCCAGGCTTCAAGGCTCTCGTCGAAGAGAATGCCTGGGACGATCTTGACGCATTTCTTGCCTCCGAGCACCGCTTCCCCAAGCTGCGGAAGGTCGATATCTACATCGGCTACCCACCAGCTGATCGTCAGCCACCGATACCAGTGGAAGAGGTTGTGAATGGTTTTATGCCTCTCGTGAAGAGCAGGGGGTTCCTTTATACACGTCCGACATGGCTCAGCATGGAAGAAATATTGGCGGGATATCCGGAAACGTTTCACGAGGACAACGTAGGGCAGAATGCGGATCATCATGCTGGAGGTGGCTCTGAGGAGGCAGAGGTCGAGGAAGAAGAAGAGGCGGAAGCTAGCGAAAGCGATTGACGTGGAAGACGACAATGTTGAGAACTACACCAGAGAAAGAGCTGCAAGAGTTTATGCCGTTTATGCCACGGAATGATATACCTCTTTTGTCGCATTTGATTGCTAGTTCTGCGAGGATTGCAACTTATGAAAACTACCTGTATCGAGCTCTGTCCAGACTTCGGATCAAGCAATTACCAGCACCAATACGTTGAACGGTCCTCGTCAACATTCTGGAATCCGATGGTTGTCCGATTTGTCTCTTCGCATCACTCTTATAAGGCTTTCTTTAACACCATGAATGGCATGAAACCGATCAAAAGTGCTTGACGTCCATCTAGAGTTCGGAATGTTCATTGAAATGTTCCCTGTGGTGCATGCCTACAGTCTCGTCAATTTTTTGAGGACGATGATCTTTAGCACCGTTAACCTCGTGAGATAGTCGCCCAACCACAAAGACATCATTTGAAAGATAAAGATAGGCAGAATCCAATTACTTCTTACTTCATCAAGAGATCAACGGCCTCTGCATACCTCTCCCGCGTGCCTTTCACAACGCTTTCATCAATGAGCCATCCCTCACCCTCGTGCCCTTCTGGCCCACTTTCCAATCCTTTACGGAAGCCCTGTTGGACCAACCAATCGCGCACATACTGTTTATCAAAACTTGGCTGGGGCCCACCAGGAGCATACTCAGCGAGCGGCCAGTACCGCGAAGAATCGGGCGTAAGGAGTTCATCGATCAGGATGAGGCTCTTGCCGGAGGGCGAATCAGCCGATGGGACAAGACCGAACTCGAACTTAGTATCAGCGAGAATGACACCTCTCGTCCGCGCGTAGTCGGCTGCTGTCTTGTAAAGCAGAAGCGCGGCAGAGGACATTTCAACATACAGCTCTTCGCCGATGAGCTTCGCAGCTGTAAAGTTGTAGAATAAGCAGAATATTCGGCAGACGTTACAATGGCTTGACCTTGTTCAGGAGATATATTCTCATCATGGGCACCTTGCTCTGCCTTTGTGGAGGGTGTGAAGATTGGTTCAGTAAACTCCTGTGATTCAACCAGGCCTTCGGGTAGCGGTATCCTGTGCACGGTTCCTGACTTTTTGTATTCTGACCATGCTGAACCTAATGGAATCGATTTGTCAGTTCAGCGCATTCCAGACTGTTAGGAATTCGGCGCATTACCCGACAGATAGCCTCGCACAATAGCCTCGAGAGGAATGACCTCTGCTTTACGTACCAGCATAGATCGACCCTCTAACTGGTCTTTATACTGGCGTATCTCTTCGGGCATTTCATCGACGTTCGCGGTCACAAAGTGGTTCGGCATGATATGCTGCAACTTCTTAAACCAGAAGAGGGAGAGTTTCGTCAAGAGTTTTCCTTTGTCTGGTATGCCCTACTTCCGTTAACATTGACGAAACCAAAGGAGTTAACGAGATGCCGATTCTCGACAATATCGCTGAGCGCACATTCTTGAGAATGACATCGTAGGCCGATATTCTGTCCGTCGCAACGAAGAGTAGGTGGTCCGGCGATGATGTCGAGTAGATATCCCTGACTTTCCCTTTGGAAAGCAACGTTAGACCAGGTAGATCTGTGTTGATCAGTGCTGACATGGCTGTTGGGTGGAAGATCTCAGAAGTTTACTGATCGGCAAGAAAAATGGAATCCCGACGCCCGACGCCCGCCCGGCACTCCGCTCCGGTACCCCGGCCGATCTAACTTAACGGTCCACTATATTTCCATCGCTTCACCCTAAATTACGCTGGAACTAGTACACGTTTAAGAAAGCATTTCCCGTTTGTTGCCTCTCCTTTGCGAATAGGATCGCTTTGAAGTTCGCCCGACTTGCCTGGATCACCAACATTACTGCAGGTAACGAGGAAACCTTCATATGGGAACATTCACTTGGATTGATATTGTAGGGGAGAGGAGAAAGAGTCGATGTAGAAATTGCACTTGGAATACAAATAGGAAACGTATGCGGATCGTCAGCACTGGTGTCCCCTTGCGCATACGATCTCCTGTCTTCATTTGTTTCCTCCCCATCGTTCATCCTCGCCCTCAGCTCGCCCTAGTCATCATCATAACTGTCGTCTCCGCTGTGGCAGCAGTCGCAGTTACTGTCGTCACCATCACTATCATCCGGCCTATCATCAATATCTTCCCCTGGCTCGCTGCTCAAAATACTCGCAAGTGTTCTCCCCGTTGGGAGCACGCGCAACAATCGCCTTTTCGCCAGCACTGAACATTCCTTACTCACATAATCCGCAAGGCTCTGTGTCCCATGCTTCCGCCACAGCCACATTGCGTCCTTGGTGAAATACAGATAAATTGTCACCTTCCTGAGGTTTACAAAAGACCCGGTCTCGGTTGTCAATACCGCATCGAGCCTGCGCCAAAAGTGATTGTAGAGCATGTATCCGAACTCCACGCTGCTCCCCGCGTGTGCCTCGATGTGCAGCGTGAGCTCCTCGAATTTGCTTGGGACGCCTTTCGCATTGATTTTCGCGAGGGACTGGAGGATGTAAGGAAAGAAGACGTCTTTGCAGGAGTGGTCGAACGCCAGCCGTACGATGCGAAGATTGGGGTACGCTGAAACGTCCACAGCATTCCTGTCAGAATCAGATTCAAGGCGAACTACGTGGCAGATCAGCTCGATTGAAGCGGGAAGGGCATGCAGTACTTACAATACGCATAATAAAAATACCAGGTGAAAACCTCCACAGATTGGAGCGATTGCCTCAAGACCTCAAGTACGAAATCGACTTTGGTGTCCCACACAGATACCTCGCGTAGATGCGAAATATCAAAGCCCGAGCGTAGCGCCCGCAGGATGCGCATTCCGTGCAAAACCTGAAGCATCTCCAGCTTTTCCAGGCGGCCACGGCCGTGTGTTTGCTCCGACTCTCCCGGTTCCCCTCCACTCACATCACCCTCAACCGTCTTCCATGACTTGTCTACAGTCCCTTCCTCCAGATCCACGTTAAAATATGTGGCCGCCCCGTCCAAAGATATAGTCTTCACCCCCTTTCCAATCTGCCAAAAGAAAGCCGGCGAGAGGCCCGTGAGGCCATCGAGACGAAGCATTTCCAGGCTGGGCTGCACAAAGACGCGTTCCAGAGCACTTCTGAGCCCAGCCGACACGTTCTTGTGCCACGCAATCCGTCCATTTTCGCTGAACGTAAATGACAGAGCGCGGAGACGCGTCAGCATCCCGAGAATAGCGTGCAGATGCGGGGAGGTGGACGCCCAGTACGCGTGTATCGAATGGGGAGGCAGGCTGTCCGGCTGGAACTCTTGCACAGTGAGGTTTTTGACGTGTAATGCTAAGGCGGGGTTGGCAGTGAATATGGCATGGAGACGTGTACATTGGGAGGGCACATTCTCGCCATGTGTGAGGTTGATTGAGGTGAAGAGAAGTTGTCGAGCTGGATGGAGGAAGGCCTGCGAGACGAGGGCACAGGACTGCAACGTGTCGTTGGGGAGCCAGAAGGTTTGGATGAAGTAGGAGATCACATCTCGAGGAACTGGCGCTGAGAGGACCATGATGGGAGTGGACGGGTATGATGGACTACAGTGATTTCCTGCTGAAAATTTAGTTATGTAGCTGGTTGCCACAAGAATCAAGTGCATGCAGCATGCGCTTCAACTGACATATCTATTAAGGAGACGAAATGTCGTGGGCGTGAAGGCTTTGGCCTTTCAAAGTTGACGAGTTCATGGAGAGCGAAGTGAGCGAAATATTGATGATGTGGTTGATTGGGAAAAGGCTCGTCCTCAAAACTTCAGCATGGGTGATAGACTCTTGATGGAAGGTCTCAAACCTCTACAGTACTGCTTAATACAAGCCGTGCACAGTAGATGGAATCCCCGAGAGTGCATGCACATTCAAGAGGCTGTCCCATTCTCAAGCCTTCAAAAGAGCGAGATACACCGATCATCGTGCACGTCAGAAACAGTCTTCCAAGCTTTGGACTCCTGGGCAGTCGATGAATTTGTGGCATATGTGCCTGCAGTCCATGCTGGGAAAGAACAGCGTTACGCCCTTTACTGAACTGAGTGGGCAGTGTCTGCATTTCTTTCTTGGAGGCTGCACCCTCCTTCGTCTCCGTCTGTCCTGTCCTTGTCTTAACCCTCCTCTTAATCTTCCTCGTCCTCGTCTTCATTTCCCTCTTTACCATCCTCGTCGTCTTTGTCTGCATTGTCGTCGTCCTCCGAGCCATCATCTTCCTCGTCTTCATCTTCAACTTCATCGCCATCTTCAGAATCATTGTCATCATCGCTCAGACCATCCTGGATCTCCTCCCCCGTTTCCCTCAAGAAGCTAACGAGGGTTCTCCTCGTCGGGTACACACACAACAACCCCCTCTCCGCCAGTTCTGAACATTGCTTATTCAAAAAATTCACGATCGTCTGGGTCCCATGCATTCGCCACAACCAGACCGCCTCTTTCCTGAAACGTAGATACACCGTCACCTTCTTCAGGTTGACAAACACGCCCGTTCTGTGGGTCAGTACCGCGTCGAGCATAGACCAGAACTCATTGTCCAGCATGCAGACAAAGGGCGTGTCGCTCCGAGGGGAAACCTCGATGTGGAGCGTGATTTCTTCCAGTGTGCTTGGGAGGCCAGCCACGATGATTTTGCCGAGCGTGTGCAAGATGAAAGGGTAGAATACGCGCGTGCAGGAGTGATCGAAAGCCAGACGAAGAATGCGCAGACTTGTGCATCGCGCGAGGTCTACAGGAGCATCCTCGGGGCGAGGGGGGAAAGTGACTGTAATGCAAGGGTTCCATTGGTCGATGACGAGAAATAATAGTACAAAGTACTTACAATACTCGCAATAAAAATGCCATGTAAAGATCTCCACAGACACGAGCGAATCCCTCAAAGCTCCGGCCACCATGCCTAGGTTTGTCGTTCGAACAGGTATCTCGCGCAAGTGACATATATCAAAGACTGCACGCAGTGCCCTTAGGACGCGCTCATATTGCACAGAATCTACGAGCTCCAGTTGATCCAGGCGGCGCGAAAGGGAGGTCGCATTTCTGTCCTGGGCCAGCCTCGCAGAATTTCCAACGTCACCTACGGATTGACCAAGCTCGAGGGCCTTCCACGAATGGTCAATGGTCCCATTCTCCATTTCTTGATTTGTATACGCGAACGCGTTCGCTAAACACAGCTGCTTCACGCTCGGGCTAATGTTGCTGAAAAATGCGGGCGAAATCCCCGAAAGGCCGTCTATGTCAATCATCTCGAGTCCATCTTGCATAAAGACGCGTCCCAATGCAGCCTTGAAAGCCGGTGATACATCATTGCACCAGTCCGTACTCCTGTCGTTAGAAAAGTCTAACGATATCGAGCGAAGACGCGTCAGCATGCCCAGAATTGCATGCAGCTCCGATGAATTAGAGGCCCATTGTGCTTCTCTCCGTCGCCGACGCGTGCCACTGTCCTCATATTCCTCGACTACGAAGCCTTTGACAAGTAACGCAAGGGCTGGGTTGGCAATGAATACGGCATGGAGGCGGGCGCATTGGGACGGCGCGTTGTAGGGGTGCGTGAGGTCGATGGATTCAAAGAGGAGTTTACGAGATGGATGGAGGAAAGCCTGAGAGACAAGAGTACGAGTACAGCAACGGAGAGTTTTGTCGGGAAGATAGAACGTTTGAACGAGGTAGGAAATCACATCTTGGGGTATGGCAGCTGAGAGCACCATGGGAGCAGGAGGAATGCTAAACTGTCATCCAATTTTGAAAATTTCGATTGTCGTGAGCTGTAGCTAGCTGCACGTCTATCAAGATGCTTGTATAGAGTGCCCTGTCCAGAGTTGACGAGGTGAATTGGGTGAAGTGTGAACGATAATGTGGTTTCATGACAACGGTTGGACAACGCCCAAACACTGACGGCTCTGACTATATAGCCTTGGCATACAAAATTCTGTACGTCTCCAATATGTCAATTGGCCCTCAAGCCTCATGTGTCAATGTCCAACTCGTTCCTCATAATTTAATGTACATTCTGAGCCAGATAAGAGACAATCTTGTGTGCCAGATACATAACCTGTCAAGAACAACAAAAAGGAACCATGACATGCAACGTGCACGCCTAACGTGGTCTCCAACTCCCACCATGATCCTCTCGATGCCAATACCCCACGACATCATCGACTACATTGTTCAAAATTTTGCTCTCGACATAGCAACGCTCAAAGCATGCTCTCTTGCATCCCGTGCTTTCGTTACGCCCACCCGCAAAGTCCTCTTCGCTGTTGTATCTCTCATCCCTGCACGATGCGCCAAGCTATCTGCACTTCTATTGGCCAATCGACATCTCTCCGACTGCATTCGTGAGATATACATCGTCGTCCCACAGTCTACGCGGCAACCCTTTCAGCCGGACTCAGTAAGGCGACACACGAAGGCGCTTGAGATAATCTTGAACTCGCTTTCCCCCTCTCATCTTCGCCTACTATCAATGATGTTCGGAGACAAAACACACAGGTATTCATGGGGTAAACTATCGGCGGCACTGAGGACCGCCATCGAGCGGGTACTCCAGTTCCCAAGCCTCGAAACCCTCAATTTCATAGGTGTCGAAAAGCTGCCATATGGCCTCTTCGGACATCTCAGCCAGACGAAAAGTGTCATTCTCCTCTCTGTTGGCATAGATACCACCGGGTTTGAGACAAAGGACAACCCGGCTCGTCATCAGGCATCTTTGGGGGCGACGACGTACCAGCACAGGCGGTGTTCTCTAGAGAAGCTGGAAGTGTCATATCATTTCGAAGATGAGCCCCTTCGACTTGCCGCCCTGCGATGTACACTGGACCTTTCGCACCTGCACTCAGTGACGGTACTCATCGAGAAAACCAATCCAGACGATGCGTGGTGGATACTGCAGGATTCCTTGCAGTCATTGGAAACATTCACAATGTACTGCTATTTCTACACCTGTGTGTAGCTTGCTTTTGTTCAATTTAACAGCAACACTGATCTTCGTTCCCCTCGAAACGTAGATTCTGTTCCAGAGCAGGAGCACTTCAACCTTGCGGCATTTGCTAAGTTACGCATCATGAGGATTGTAACAGACACTACTGAAGAGGGAGATGCCCCGCTGAGATGGTTGTCACATGTTCTCATACGTCTTGCATCATCCACAAACGACAAAGCGGTCCCTCTTGAAGAACTCACTCTTCATATCGACTTGATGGAAGAACCCGATTCTGACATTTGGACCACTTCCCTCATGTGGGCGGACATCGATAAAGTTCTCACGTCCCCGCCTTTCGCCAAACTGTGTAAAGTCTCGGTGTACATCTGCAACCCCCCTTCGGCTTCTTCGTTACTACGCTGCGGATTCCATTCATGGCACGTTGAAGACATTATAAAAGACCTGGCCCCTTCTCTTCATGCGAAGAAGATTTTGGAGGCACGGCCAACTTGCCTGAACCTGGAGGATATCTTGAAAGGTGCCGAGGAAACGTTCGTACAAGATGACCCAGATGATTCTGAAGAGGAAGATCAATGGGATGATTATTATGATTCTGAGGACGATGACGATGACGATGACTCCGGGGATGATTCAGACGACGACGAATATGTACCGTAGAGTATGGCAGCCCTAGGACAGCCTTGAATGGGCTCTCAGATCGGCTCTGGGTCCTGGGGGGTCCCGGGAACAACTTTTTTTTTATCACCGATATACTAACACTTTTTGCATGGTCGCTGACGTCCTGCACCTTCCTGAATCCTTGGTCCCGCGCGCTGAATCCTCGTCTCCGCCGTCGAGCTCAAATTTCCCTCACGATGTTACAGTTTGTCCAGGATCTTGGACACCAGTCCTTACGTCGCAACGTACCTAAAAAAAGCTCCTTATCCACCTCAATAACTGTCGACGCATGGTCTCTGCTGGGACGCGTACATTTCGAGATGATGAAGAGCTCAAACAGCGTTGAAGGCGCTTTCCCCAACCCGCCTCAGGACATTGATTGTGGACCGGTCTAGTTGGATGGGCTTCGTTGTTGAAGGTGACTGGAAGATTCACCAGTCAGATGTACTAAAGTCCATTCTTGAGCAGCTTTTCCTGCTCCCATCTTTCGAGTGCCTCAAGCTCGTTTACATGCATAGGCTATCACATAGCTTTTTTAAAACTTGCGCAGGTCAAATCGCTCATTGTGTCTTTTTCCGCCATCGCTGAGGACGACGTACCCATACCGCATGTACATGCCACCGCTGGTCGCTTGGAGGCTTTGTAACTGTGGTGGGGCTACAGTGCTTTCCTTGCAATCCAGTCTTCGCTGGATATATGCCACTTGAGGAAAGTCAAAGTGGACGAAGTCGTCCTGAACAGTCTTTGGAAGGCAATGAAGGAATCGGTGTATTATGTCGAGGAGCTGACGCTATGCTGCGACTTCAACTATCGTAACTGCTCTTTCACCTTTTTTCTGTCCAGTACTGAATTGTTTCTCGTAATGTGCAGCTTCATTTATCATTGACCATCCACCTTATACCCTC
Organism: Hypsizygus marmoreus; assembly: GCA_013433165.1. Taxonomy (NCBI): domain Eukaryota; kingdom Fungi; phylum Basidiomycota; class Agaricomycetes; order Agaricales; family Lyophyllaceae; genus Hypsizygus; species Hypsizygus marmoreus. The sequence goes on along the minus strand of CM024084.1, from coordinate 1,581,011 downwards.
GCATCGTGCTCCGAGCTCCGTAGGCCCACAGTGGCATTCAGCACCGAAGCTGCGATATCGGTTGCATTGGAATGGCTAACCAAGGTCCTAGAACCTCCCAGAACCTCGCCACGTAGTAATGCTAGGGACCACAAATTGGAAGAACTCGATTTCCATATCAATGATGACTACGGTACCGTGGCCGATTTCTACGTGCTAGCCAGCCCTACCGGGGTCTGAGATCCTCTCAAAGATATCCTCGTCACACCGGGTTTCTTGAAGCACAAAGTCAAATTCATCATCTGGTTCTCGCCTATTGCCCGTCTCCTTTGGCGGGAGTACAGCACAGTCTATGTCGAAGACGTCATGCAACATGCGCTCCCCCGTCTAGCATAGAAGGAACTCCTCTAGGTGTATCCAACTTGGCTGGACCTCAAGAGCTTCCAAGATGTCGTAGAGGAGACGTTTGTGCGGAAGAGACTGGGTGATGCTTTTGGGTGATTCTGACTCGAAGAATCGCATCAAGGCCTCCAACGTACTGCGAAACAAACTTGTCAGCTGGACAGTTTGCGCCTGGCAAATGTCGTGGACGCTGGTGTCATTGCAATGTTGCGGTCTGCCATAGACTTGACTCACATTCGAACTCTTACGGTCTCAGGAGACCCGGAACCATAGTTGAGGCGATGAGAGATTCTGTAGCATCGCTGGAAGCTTGTGGATTCACCTATACGTCTGCCTTCCCTTAATGCGTCTTCTATGAGCTACGGCTTATTTCGGTACGTTGTCATTTTCAACCAGATTTCGTCGGCGTGGACTATTTGAAGTCATTACATCTTGCAGCAGGTCCCAATCTACGAACGTTGCATCTGACGATCGGTGATGCTGCACGCTCGGTTCTGCGCTTCAGTGGCTGGTTCAAATTATTCAGAGCAAAATATGGAAAGAGGACTGCTTGATTTGCATGCGATGCACTGACCTTGACCCTTGTTGGAAGTGTTTCAAAAGAAGTGGTTATTAGGGGGGAAGTTTGTGGGGGGCAAGTCACCGGCGCATGTGCTCAATACTTCCTGTGTCTTTTTGCCACTGACCAACCATCGGCGAGGTTAACTTGATTGATGTTATTCGGCTGGGATTGGAATTGGAATTTTGGGAAACCACATCATGGTGGAAAGTTGCGCCACAGCAACACGTAAGCCGATCGTTATAATTGTCTAACAACGTTTGACCGTTTCAACACCTGCCAGCATTTGCCATGACGGGCTTTTCAGCCCCAGTGCCCCTCGAGATCATCTCCTACATCCTCGAAGACTTTGACCACAGAACACAGACACTCCAAGCCTGCTCACTGGCATCTCATGTCTTCCTTGCATCGACTCGCAAAATCCTCTTCTCAGTTGTCTCTCTTACTCCTGAACGATCCATAACGCTATCTGCCCTCGTAAAGGCTGACCCAGGCCTATCGGAATACATTCAGGACATATATATCGACATTCCACACGTCAAGCTGCGACAACGGAAATACGATACGGCACTCCAGGCAATTTTGAATACACTCTCTTCTCGTCGTCTTCGGATGCTCCATCTCGAGATCGGCGAGCCATCTTCGCGGCATTCATGGGGTAAAATATCAATTGCACTCAGGGCCGCAGTAGCGCGGATACTCAAGTTTCCAAGCCTCGAGACAGTCAACTTCATGGGTACGAAAAACATACCATGGAACTTTCTTGACCACCTCAGTCAGACCGGTACCAAAAGTTTGACACTCTCCGCCAGCATCAACATGAAAGGTCTAGCGATCAATGATAAACCGGAAGATCAGCTCCAACAGGCCGTCACGACTGGAGTAACATCCTTGCGATGCGCTCCAGACAACCTCGACTTGTCATATAATTACGACGATTTACCCACATCCCTTACCGCATTGCGCACCATCCTGGATCTTTCACACCTACGCACGTTGGTTTTATCTCTCCAGCAAGACGATACAGACGCCATTCGGACGATCATGCAGGATTCTCTGGAATCTTTGGAATCCTTCACCTGCTACTGCTTCTTTGATGAATGTATGGATTTTAAAAAGTCCTTGATGCTTCGACTTGTTCTGACCCGCACAAATCTTTGAAACCCCAGTTTCCAATCAAGAGCCGCCGGACTTTTCAGCAGTCCGCAACCTACGCGTCATGAGGATCGCAACTGACACCAACAACTCAGCGCGAGCCCTGCAGTGGTTGCTCCGTGTTCTGAAACGTCTTGCATCATCACCGGGCGAGAAAGGAGTCGTCGCACTCGACGTCCTCACTCTTCATATCGACACTCTGGATAACCTCGGCTTCCGCGTGTTGGCGAGTTCACCCATCTGGGCAGACCTCGACAACATCCTTACTTCCCCGCCTTTCGCCAACTTGAAGGATGTCTCGGTTTATATCGCCGACCCACCCTCGGTTTCTTGGCTTTTGAGCTATGGACTTCCCTCCGGCTTTGTTGAGGACATTATACAGCTCTTGCTTCCGGCACTCCACGCAAAACGGTTTTTGGAAGCACGTCCAACTCACCTAAGCCTGGAGGAAATTTTGGATGGCGCTGAGGAAACCCATGAACTGACGCATAGTGCTTCCGATGATTCTAATCATGGTGATGAGATGGAAGAGTCCGAATCTGAGGATCGGTTCGATTACATTGGGTATTCACATGAGGACTCCTCGTTTGACGAAGAGCCAAGTGATGAGGACACAGGAGATGCATAGGCACATTCCACACAGAAAATGACACATAAAACTAGTATGTACAGTACACCGGCACTTATCTCAATTTCCTGTGTGACTGGGAGCCCACTCTTTGCGTTTCCACTGGCCCAGAGGTAGTCAGAGGTTACCGTTCTGAATTCACTCGCGTCCCGTGCCTTTCTCACTCCCACGCGCAAAAAAAAACTGTTCTACTCCGTCCAACCTCCGTCAACTCCAAACTCTCAATAATCATGATTTCTCTCGATGCCAACGTTTCTTCCCAGTGGAGACAGAAGACCCGGACACTCTCTTTAGGTGACGCCAGGAGCTGACACTGCACTACGCCTTCCTTTGACAATCATCGTGCGCCATTCACCCTTTCAGCTTTATTTCCAGCGCATTTCCCGAATCATTTCGTGGCGAGACATGCAGCATCCAGCAGAAACCATCGACGATCCGCCGTACATCCTCGCATCCCGCCCCAACCTCCGCTCCTTCATCACTCACATTCAGCACCGACCGTCTGACATGGCTGACCGATACCCTGCGGCGTCTCAAAGGATCTGCAGGCGACGGGCTGGAAGATGATGCTGTTGCCGAGCCAGTGCAACTGGTGCTTACGACTTACAGCACCAGTTGCCATCTCGGAAGGTTTCGCAATTCAGCAATGCGATGCATAAAGCTTAAACACCCCCATCCTGATCGAAGTCGTGGTAAGCGTCTTGGCTCGCCATCCTCCCTAGTCCTCTGACTTCTCGCGAGCACTCACAACGGTCACATCTACGGTGTGGGACACATCTTCGTTATTTGAAGGGTCCTTTCTGCCCTGATGTATCGACTTCGGGTCGGGCTTGGATGGGATGATGCACTGTGCATGGGTACTCACTCGCTGACGCACATACACAAGGTGTTATTCTCTCCCCCCTCTCTTTCGCTACCTCGAGCATCACGACAAGGAGCCTCCAATCCCCGACCACCACCTCTCCATACGTCCTCTACAAGATATCTACATATCTGCCACGCGCGAATGACCATACTACTTACTGCGTCCAGAACAGACTATGCTCCCCGAAGTTCCAACAATTTGCTGCTCACCTACCCAGGTCATTCAGCACCCGGACCTGGCTTACAATCTATGTTACTGTACCACTGGGCTGGGAAATTTTCTGGAGACGCAACGAACGCTAGGGAGAACGTCATCATCGAGAATACGGGATATCTCTCAGAGCATGTTGGGATGGTCAAGTGCTCTACATTCTCCGTCGACCTTGGGAATATTTTTCGTGTACAGTACAAGTACACGCTCAAAACGGGGTCGATGCTTGAAATGTTGTTTGTGGCTTAGCTTATTGAGTCCTCCGAACCTGGCCGGACGTCGGGCGCATCTACCATGGGTTCATTCACTTTTACGTATACCATTTTTGGATCAGTCGGCATCCAGACCAGGCTTACAATCTATGTTACTGTACCACTGGGCTGGGAGATTTTCTAGACGCAACGAACGCCGGGGAGAAGGTCTTCGTCGAGGATACGAAATATCTCAGAGCATGTTGGGTTGTCAAGTACTCTAAATTCTCCGTAGACCCCGGGAATCTCCTCGTGTACACACTGTCGGGGTCGGCGTCGATGCTTGAAATGTTGTTTGTGGCTTAGATTAATTGAGTCCTCCGAACCTGGCCGGACGTCGGGCGCTCGGTTTTGGGCGCATTTACCATGGGTTCATTCACTTTTTACGTATCGCATACAGGCTCATGAATGGATATGCATAACAATCCTCGCTTGGGGGTTTACTTGGGCTGGATTTTCGTAACCCGTCGCGTCACTATGGTTGTTTGGCTTGCGTGGAAGTATACTCTATATATCAAAAGGCTATGTGCGCGCAACCCCGTTTCTTGTCAGGTCGGTGTACATGTATCGTGGACTTACCTTGTTATCCGTGGAATGAACAAGTCCACACCAGCCTGGTCCACACCATACGGCATGATGATACATTTTGCAAGTGTCTGGACGGTACGCTTATATGCGTATAGGAACACCAATTATGGACGTACAGGAAGAGCTCCTCGCAGTGCCAAGAGCCAAGGCGAACTCGAAGTCGAAGTCGAAGTCGTGTTCGATGTCCTCGGTGGGCGCTGGTGATAACCCTGTCTTTCGTGGCTTGGCAATGTGTAAGTAGTGGGCGAACATAAGTGGCAGCCACATATATAGGCATCATGTATGATATCACTGGAAGTGTCAAATCCCTGGATCATTTATTCTGAGTTCCATTGCGAACGTTCGTGATATCGATACTGATGATGATGCTGGTTAACGTAACTCACTATCACTATCACTATCACTATCACTATCACTATCACTAGCTGAACTGTCGGCTTGACCTTGCCGGAGTCGAATGGCATGAAAACGCCGTTTCGTGGCTGCATAACACTTGTGTGGTTTTCGACTTCGTTGGTCGAGCTTGCACTGTTTGACATCAATTTACAATGGATCAAATGCTTATCACGAGTCTTCGGCCGCTAACATTTTGAGTATGGACTTTACAATTATTGTGGCGGGGGGAGGTATGGAGGAAATGTTCCGCCAATTACGGCGGATGAATCAGTTGTTTGATTGAGTGAATGTGGAGACAGAGAGAAAGTTAGATGTGTACTGGGTACTGCAACGTGTATGGAGAAGTATAAAGTGCATCATGCAACCGAGTTTATGGAATGATATCAATGGGAGCCTCGAGGCTACCAGATGGCACTGGGTGGAGATCCTCTGTGGCAATGTGCGAGCGCGCGTGGGTTCCACAAAGTCAGACAAAGTTCCAGAGCAAGCGCAGCAGACGGCGATCACGATCGAATGAAAGCTTGAAGGACATGTGTTTGTTATTTATTAAAGGTGGTATGTGGGTGTTGAATTAACATTGTAGAAGAGCAGGGTGTCATGGTGGGCCAGGTATAAAGATCGGCTGACTAGGTACGGGCCCGCGGGACCGATAAAAAGCGGAGAATAAACTGGGGATCAAGTGGGGAGGGGACATACGGGTTTCAGAATGGAAGTGGTGGTTCGGCATGGGTGATTAGGGGTACTGCATTGGTAGGTGGAAATAGGGAGGCAGGAAAGGGGAGGAGTAGACACGATCACGATGGCGTAGTGAAAGCTAAAGATAGCGGGCAGCTGCGGTGCGGGCACGGCATTGCTCGGCATCATGCTGGTTGATGCCAAGAATAGAGTGACGACATTCAGCATGGCGGAGTCGGCCTGAAAAGCCAACTTTTTGTCTGCAACGTCGACATCGACAAACGATGCCCACCGACGTTTTCCGCCCACGCCTGCCCATCGACCCCTTTGCAGGCATCGACCACCCTAGTCCATGGCGCATATCTTTGCACGACGCCCATGAACCCCAGGCACACGTTGTCCTCGTCCTGGGTGCCCCGTCGCACACCGACCTCGCCCCTCTTGCCACCTCGAATCACCTAATCCATTCCCTCCTCATCATCGCAACACATACCCCGCCCCCAGTGCCCATATCGTCCTGCGGGCCATCTATTATAATATTGCACCTCCCGAGGGCACTAGACATCCATGATTCAGGTGCAGTGCGACTTGCCAGTCTTCTTGAGCGGGCCCAAAAAGTTGCACACTCTTGGCGCACATCGTCGCTGCCGCAGTCTCGCATCCAGCAATTCGCTGAGCTCTACCCTGGCGGTGAGTTTTCTATCAGTGAAGAGCCCGAGCTGGCCGTTGCTGGCCCTATCTCGCCCCCGCGTACACGGAGGTCTTCGCCCTTGGCAGGCGAGTCCGAGGACACGGACACGGCCTCGCTCTCTTCCATGATCTCCGCGTCAACATCATCCTCCACCGCCACCTCCAATATGTCCTCCTTCCGCAAGTCCCTCCGGCCTTCTCCTAAACGAAAATCTGGCAAACAGCTACAGGGACAGTTCAGTGCACTCATCAACTTTCTCCCATCCACGCTTCCAGAAAAAGCTCTTCTAAAACACGCTATCCTAGTCACCACCCTCTCTGCGGCATTTCTCTCTCCGGATACGCGCATCCAGTCGTCTTTCTCACCATACCAACGTACATCAAACCGACGCTCCATATTTTCACACTCGCTGTCCTCCCTCGCGTCGTCTGCCCCGGGTTCTGCCTCGTCCGCCCCGCATCCCCGGCGCTCACGTCTCTCTTCCCTATTCTCCTCCACCGCATCCCCATCCTCCTATTCCACCCCTCCCTCCGTCTTCAATTTTGCCTCCTCACGTACCCCCAGCGTCGAGTCCCTCGCGCTCTCGGCATCCGCAAAAAGGACGAAACATGCACACATCATCCACGTCCTCCCATACTCCGCCTCGGCCTCCACATCCACCCTAACCCACACAACCAAACGATCAAGCCTCCTCACCGTCCCCCAACACCACCCGCACTCTCACTCGCACCGCTCCGTCACCACACCCAACACGTTCCCAGTACACCCGCGCCATAGCAGGACGCGCAGCAAGACGGACCCGACGACGCCTCCCCATGGGAACGGCAAGGAGAAGTCGAAGCTCGTGCAGGGTATCGAGCAGTTCTTGCTGTCATTCGCGTATCCGCCGTCTACCACGACACGGACACCCCTATCCGCGTCCGTTTCTGCGCCGTCACCACTAGCCTCATCATCCCCCACGACGCCGAGACGCGTTTCGGGGATGTCGATGGGTAGCATGTATCCGGGTGCCGGGGGTATGGGTATGGGTGTCAACGAGAATGGAAACGCGATCGCGATACCGTTCCTCGTTCCCGCAGGGGTGCTTGGGTCTCTTCCATCCTCCTCCTCCTCCTCCTCCTCTAACAATGCCGATCATCATCCTCACCCGCACCCGCACGAGAGCATGGCGGTGGCGGAGCTGATACTACTGGGGGGGCTGGACGCGGTTGCTGCTGGTGTTGATGCTACTGCAGAGGAGGAGATGGAGGGGTGGCCGAGGGCGTGGATTGGGGATGCGGGGGATGTGGTTGGGGGTTGGAGTTTGAGTGGAGGTGGGGGGTTGGCTGTGGATGGGGGGATGGGGGATATGCATGGACAGGGACATGGGCACGGGCATGGGCATGCGAAGACGGTGTCGGAGCCTGCGTTGAGGGATTCACTTCAGGTTCCCAAACACAACTCCAAATCCAACTCCAAATCCAACTCCAAATCCAAGTCAAGGAGCGCGAAGTGGAAAGATAAAGTGAGGCGGAACGAGGCGGGACTGCCGACGCCGCCGGAGAGCTCATCGAGCCTGGATGGGGGGAGCACGAATGCGAGTACGAGTAGTGGGAGTGATGGGGAGGAGGGTGAGGATGGTGGCGGTGGGGAGAGCGAGGATACGGGGGAGGGTGGAGGTGGAGGTGGAGGTGGGGTGGGGAGGAGGAAGAGTGGGAGGAGGAGGTCGAGGTTGGTTGATTTGGATATTCGGGAGCAGGGCCAGCAGGGACATGAGTTTCCGCACCAGCACGAACATCACCACCATGCGGAGCGGCAACACCAGGAGTTGCACGGACACCAACAACAACAACAGCAACAACTTGTGGAGGTGGAGGTGGAGGTCGAGACGCCTCAACATCACACGGGAAGGGGAAAGCTGAGGACGAAGGTGTCGAGTTTCTTTCATCATAATCATGGAGGGGATACGGAGAAGGAGAAGCATCGAGATAGAGATAGAGATAGAGAGGGAAGGGAGAAGGGGGGCGCGTTGACGAGGTTTAAGCGCGTGTGGGGGCATGCCGTGTAATCGGGTTGCTTGCTGGTGAGTGTTTTTTTTTTTGGTTTGAAGTGGAAAAGTGCTTATACAGCAACCTTTTTTCTTTTATCTAGCGCTTTCATATGATCTGTCATTGGATTGGATGGAAGCGTGCCCTCCCCTGCCCGGTGTCTTTCTATTCTTTATTTTGCTTCTGCTTCTGCTTCTATATCCCCGGGTATGCTTCGGTGTTCACTCCGCGCGCGGTTTGATTGGCTCCCACGGATTTTTTGTGTGCACCCGTTCTTTTTCTTTCTTTCTTTCTTTCACTATCATTCCTTTTTGCTGGTTCTCGTTTTTCCGTTTCTTGTTTTGTTTTGGCTTGGTGGATCACGCATGCACTTGACAATTTATCACACTCTATACTACACCCATACACCATACACTCAGACACTACCTTGCAATTTAATATCAATCTCATAAGCATCTCTCTCTCCTTTATTTATCTCACATTCTTTTCCGTTTCCTTTTCCTAATTTCTCTCCCTTTCTCCCACTCATTACGCGTCTTATCTCGGCATCATCATAGTGCATCTGAATCGGTCTCTCTCGCATATGCATTGGACTAGACATTTTTTCTCTCCTTCTTTTTTCGTTAGGGTATAATTCATATCGCTCTGCCTCCCTCCCCCCCACCCCGTCCTTTTCACCACCTCATCCTTTCCAGCGTTGACCTTACGACACCCAGCCATGATCAGTATCGGTACCCTTATCTTAGAACCGTATTTACATGATGATTTTTGTCTTAGACTGTTGGCTGGAATCAGGATCAGAAATATAGTGGGTTTCTGTTTTAGATGTATTTCGGGGGAACTTGCTCATTGCGGCTGCGGTTGCGGGAGGGAGAGGGTTGGTCTCAAGTTTGGATTTGGGATTTGTGGCCATGGGTGTGTTTCGCGCGCAGTGATTTTGTTAACATTTTTGTCCTGGTCGTTTGATTGACGATCGCGATGGGGTACATAGAGGCCGCAGCAAGCCACACGGGGTTCGATAGTTTCAAGCTTCCCCACCTTGGCCTCGACACGACGGCTTCGTCTGGGTATTTGAAAGAAAGCTACTATAGCTAGTACGACTCTGGCCACAGCAAATCCTACCTTCCCCCGCGACTCGCTATTCGCCGACTATAATCCCCCACGTCCCCCGCGTCCCCCCAGCACCCCGCGGCTAGAGGGACCGGGTACGCCATGACCCACTCGACTGCAGAAAAATGGGCTGCACGTCTTCACGGGGTGGACGAGCTGAAGCGGTCCTACATCACTTCCACGGCGCCCATCATTAATCAAAAGATCAGAAAGTACGGGTGACTCGGAGGCTTAGAAACGTGGGGGAGGAGGTTGGGTGGTGCATGGTGTTTGGATATTACGCAGGCGGCACGGTTTAGAGGGTATGTGGCCATGGATATGCCGCAGGAGGAGATTGTGCAGTTTTTTTTCTGGGGGAGATGGAGATTGGGGTTAGGGCGTTTCTTGTGGCGCAAGGTGTGTGCGTGTGGTCGTTACTATGTTGTTACTGTACTCAAAAACTGAGGTGTCGATGATGTTCAGGCGTTGAGGATTTCGAGTTCCAAACCTGTCTGGATTGATTGGGCTTTCATTGTAGTGAAGGTTGTGCAAAGAACGGGGACCTTGACTATCGCGCGTGGGGCGCTGAATGTGAGTGTGACGCAGCAGAGCATGAGGCAAGAGCGAGCGTGTAGGGCGATTCATCGACGGTGCTGCTGGACGTTGGGTGTCTCGTCACGAAATGATTCGGGAACTACGCCGGAAAAATAAAGCTGAAAGGGTGGATGGTGCACGGTGATTGTCTTGACAAACATAATGCAGTGTCTGCTCCTCTGCAAAGTGTACAGATTCTCGCATCATGTCCCAAAGAGTGTTCGGGTCCTCTGTCTCCACTTTGACTGGCCGCAGTTGCGAAACATCCATAGAAGTCCGGATTGCGGGGAAAACGACAAAGCTACGCCGACAAAGTTCCAAAGTCTGTAGCTGCCCGACCGAGACATGCCCAGCCGGAATATGTTCGTCGTCCATGATGTTGGAAGAAAAGATGACCAGCGACTTGATGTGCTTGATATAGCCGAAACATCGATGTGATAACCCTGGTACGCAAAAGACCTCAAGGCGCTCGACGGATGGGTCCAGAACAGCCAGAACAAGCTGTTCAAGGATGATTTTCAGGCCGTCAGATTGGTCTTTCCAGTTAGATGGGGGAGTGGAGTCGGCAATAAGCAATAACTTCCTGAGGCGCGTAAGTGAGGGAGCTTGTAAAACCAGTTGAAGGTCTGTAACATGTAACATATCGAACCGGACCCCTACGAGTTCATTCCCAACCCATCTTAGGTGTCCAATATGTAGTAGGCAAGTAGAATTCGAAGAAGGCCAGGGTCAGGGTCCGGAGATGACTGCAAGAGCGCGTTAAAGACTGCTCCTGGGGCTGTATCGTCGCTGGCGCTAACATCACATCTGTAATCTGACACGAGGAATTCGGAATGGAGACGTTTGTCTTTTGGACGTATGTAGAGGAAGTAGTCGTAGTTCAGAAACACCAGTCTAAACGGGCCGGAATCCGATCCGTCAATTCTGAACGTCAATTCTTTTGAAGTATTACTTCAGGCGCCAACTTCCCACTGTGCGAAACAATGTCCCTATCGATTGACGCCGAAGACAAGCGTCCGCGATTCATCAAAGCCCAATCCACGAATCACAGGGATCTAACAATGAGCAGCACATCGACTGGTATCGCACCTTCAACACCAGCACATGCATCGGCGGCTGTCCAGACGAAAACGATAACAGCCAGCAACGCAGGAGGGGTCCATCTTCCAAGTCCACCAGCTGCGACTGTCCAACGAGACTGGTGGGGAAACCTCGTCAATGTAGCGCGGATAGCTGCAGGTGCAGCGGAATTCGCTCCATTTCCTTATATGAGAGGGGCCAGTGCGGCCGTGGTATCATTGCTTGAAATCATCGAGGTACGTCCGGACTGGCTACATCTCTACTGATTTTTATCTGACTCTCATTCTATTGTATAGCGAGATAATAAAAACAGGGAGGATTTACGAGAGTTTGCGCAGGACATCGTGGATATCATCCAGTTTGTTCAGGGCGAAGTCAAGGCCCATGGTCAGGCTATTCCATCTCGATTCCTGGAGCTATGTAAGGAATTCGATAAGTACGTGTAATTCATAAATTTTCACCGTGCGATTTCGTCTAACATATCGCACCAGAAATCTTCTCACCATGCAGAAGGATATCAAGAAAATGCGAAAGGCTCGACGAGGCTGTGGAGGTTGGGTCCGTGGAGTACTGTCGTTGAACACGACGCAGGCAAAGATCATCTCTCACCAACAGTATGTCAAGTTGCTTCGTGAAAACCTTGCAGTACGTCTTGTGCTCTGGTTGAATGCTTGGATGCCGACTTACTTACCATAAATCTAAGCTCGGTACATTGATCGATCTTCACAAACATATCGGTATGTCATTTTCCTTCTCATTTGTTTTCCATTTTCACGGCGATCGGCCAGATATGATGAGAGCCAACACACTCCTGGTCGCACTTCAGCCAGTCTCCGTCAACGAGCGCCGGTCTGGGTATGCTGATAAGTGCATGCCTGGAACGCGCCTCAAGGTATTCGAGGAGATTGATGAATGGCTTGGCAATCCCGATGCCCCCAACATCTTCTGGTTGAGTGGAAGTCCAGGGGCGGGAAAGTCGGCCGTCGCATCGACGTTGGTTGAGCGACTTCGTGAAAGCGGCCGGCTGGGATCTTTCTTCCCTTTCAAGAGGGGAAATGCCAATCTCACTGATGCAACTGCTGTCTGGCGCACGATTGCCTTTGATCTTGCTAGGGATCCTCCGGCGTCTCAGCTGGAGGAGTTTCATCTTCACATGAAGAGCTCACTGCTTGCTGTGATTCAATTGGGAACTTTTGAGTCGAGTAGTACAGATATTGAGCGCCAGTTCAAAGCTCTCATTGACGAGCCCATCAGAGCATGGGTCAGGGCAGAATGTCCTGTCCTTGTCATTGATGCACTTGACGAGTGTGAATCGTCTGGACAGGTTTTACGCTGGAAGCTGCTTTTGAAGACTCTTGGCAGTCTTCCGAAGAGACTGAAGCTGTTTATCACTGGGCGAAATTATGAGGCTATCAGACTTGCACTGGGGCCAGTAAGCCAGCTATATGTTCTTCCAACTGGAAACCAGGTTACTTCAGAGGCATCTCAGGATATATTCAACTTCTTGGAAACTAATCTGCAGGACACCTTTGGGACTTCTGTTTTATCTTGGCCAGGCTCAGAAAAGATCCAACAACTTGCAAGTAAAGCTGCTGGACTATTTATATGGGCAAAAACTGTCTTGGCATTTTTGGATGATGGCGATCCACATTATAGATTTGATCTTGTCTTGGAGAGCACTATCTCTGCTGCTGGAGCACCAAGTGAGCTTTATGCCAGTATCAACAGCTTGTACATCACAATTCTGCAGTCTTCATTTGGGCAAGCCACATTGAATGAACTTACCTCATTCAAGTTGGTTGCAGGAACTATTGTCCTTTCAAAGGTTCCTCTGGATATAGAGACTTTAAGGCATATGCTTCTAGGTCTTGCTTCAAATACTGCAATTGAATATGTGCTAAAGCACCTTACTCCAATGCTCTCTGCTAGTCCTTCAAGTGGAAATCTTCTTGAAATCAGCCATCTATCATTCTCTGAGTTTCTTACTAGCCCAAGTCATTGTTCTACCAAATTTCTGGTAGATGTGGCTGAACATAGCCAAGTGTTGGCTAACAGATGCTTGCAGATTCTGAATAAGCATCTTATGTTCAATATTTGTCATTTGCCAAGTTCACATATAGCAAATGATGCTGTACCAGATCTATCTCATAGGCTGGAAACACATATTCCTAACTACTTGCACTATGGCTGTCTCTTCTGGGCTGAACATCTTGCTGCTGTAATCACATCTTCATCAGGTTCAAAAGAACAAGATGCTATAACTGTACAGGAAATCCAGCAGCTTCTCTACTCTAATTTGCTCTATTGGCTTGAAGTCTTGAGCTTGATCAAAGGTGTCCCATCCTCACTTAGCTCACTTTCACATGCAGTCCAGTTTCTTGAGGTGAGAATTATTTGGCCCTCAAAATAATCTAGACAACTGATTGTTTTTTAGACCAAGGGCTTTACTGATCTAAGGGAGTTTGCAAATGATGCATCAAGATTTATTGCCATGTTCAGAATTCCAATTTCTCAGAGTGCTCCTCACATATACTTGTCTGCTATACCCTTTGCTCCAACTGGCACATTGGTCTCCAAACAGTATCTGCATTCTTGTACAAAGGCATTAAAAGTTATCTCAGATCAGTCTTCAGAATGGCCAGCAGTACTTCATGTACTTGAAGGTCATACATCTGTTGTCAACTGTCTTGCATATTCTTCTGGTGGAAGAAAAATTGTTTCTGGGTCCAGAGACAACACTATTCGCATCTGGGATGCAGAAACTGGAAAAGAACTTTTGCTTCCTTTGGATGGCCACACTGATTGGGTGAATTCTGTTGCATACTCTCTCAATAGCAAAAAACTTGTTTCTGGCTCCAAAGATGGAACTGTTAGAATCTGGAATGCTGAAACTGGAAGAGAGATATTACAATTCTCATTGGATTCTGAAGTCTTGACTGTGGCATATTCTCCTGATGGCGACACTGTAGTTTCTGGCTCTGACAATATCATCACAATTTGGAACATTGAAACTAAAACAAGAGTTTTTGTTTTGCAAGAGCATAGTGACCTGATTACATCTGTCACATACTCAGCCAATGGAAAGCTTATTGCATCTGGCTCTCTTGACAAAACTGTTCTGATATGGAATGCTCAAACTGGAAAGAGAATTTTCACTCCCTTGATAGGCCATACTGCCTGGATTAGCTCTGTTGCCTTTTCTCCAAATGGTAACAAAATTGCCTCAGGTTCAGGTGATGGGACAGTTAGAGTCTGGGATGTAGGCCATGCAGCAAGTGGGACCCAGAGATTTTTGCTTGCCAATGGGCACACAGCTGAAGTTGCTAGTGTGATCTATTCAGCGGATGGATCAAAAATATTTTCTGGATCATATGATAATACAATCAGAGTGTGGAATGCCAACACTGGTGAAAAATACCCAACTCTTTTAGAAGGGCATAGCCATCGAGTTCTCTCTATTTCAGCTTCAATACAAAGTAACAGAATTGCATCTTGCTCTTGGGATAACACCATCAGAATCTGGAACTCCAGGGTCAGTGAACAAGAATTACTACATCATGAAGGGCATGATGACTGGGTTACATGTGTTGCATTTTCACCTGATGGAAAATATATTGCATCAGCTTCACTGGATAATACTATCAGAGTCTGGGATGCAGTCACTGGCAAACAAGTAAACTTGCCACTTCAAAGGCATTCTGATCGTGTCATGTGTGTTGCCTATTCTTTTGATGGTACAAGAATAGTGTCCAGTTCCTCTAGCAATACTGATTCAATCAAAGTTTGGAATGCACAAACTGGACAGCAGATCTTGATTACACTTTCTGGTCATTCACAAGGTGTCAACTCTGTTGCATATTCATCTGATGGACAATTCATTGTTTCTGGTTCTTGTGACTATACTGTTAGAATCTGGAATGCCACCAATGGAAAGCAAATATTGCCAGCACTTGAAGGCCATACCAATTGGGTAACCTCAGTTGCCTATTCTTCTGACTGTACTAAGATTGTATCTGGATCTCGTGACAAGACAGCAAGGATATGGGATGCAAAAAGTGGAGTAACAAGTTTCATACTTCAAGCACATACCAACTGGGTTGGTTCAGTTGCATTTTCTTCCAATAGTGAAAGAGTAGTCACAATTTCTGGAGATCAGACTGTAAAGGCATGGGAAGTGAGAAGTGGAAATCTTTTAACATTGCCTTTTGAAGGACATACAAATGTTGTCAATTCTGTTGCATACTCTCATAATGGACAAAGAATTGTAACAACTTCTCAAGATAATATGGTCAGAGAATGGGATGCTGACAAGGGAGTCTTGATATCTGTGCTAGAGGGGCATAGCAGTCCAAGCATGTTTGCTGTCTACTCACCTGATAATCTGAAAATTGTCTCTGGGTCTCGTGATAACACTATTCGAGTTTGGCTATCAGCTGGTGTCAACTCAGAGACTAATTCAGAGGATATAAGTGCTCACTGGAAGATGACCAATGGATGGATTCAAAATGCTGATGGTCTTTTGTTTTGGGTTCCTCAAGATGTGAGACCTGGTCTCTACAGGACAAATAATGCACTGATAATTAATCGCCATGGAACAACTCACCTTGATCTTTCCAATTTTTCACATGGTCCAAGGTGGTCAGAAACCTTTACAACTGTATGATACAATTTGAAGTACCAAAAGGGAATGTAGTTAGTAGTAAGTATTCCATAGGCCCTGTTTGGGACCCCAAATTACGATTTAGATCAAAATTGTGATTTAGACAACTACACCCAGAACGACACAATTTGGCCAGCATTCTCGGCAGACCATGTAATTAGTGTTTAAAGGTCCGGTTGGGTCCGGTTTTTGAGCTCCGATCAAGGCAACCGGCAACCGCAACCGGTTGCAGAAATTTCCGAAACCCGAAAAACCGGACCGAGACCGTGGGCAACCGGCAACCGCGGTCTTTTTGCAGTTGCCGGACCAGTTGGGACCGGTTTTGACCAGGACTGGTTGCCAACCAGTCCTGGACTGGTCACAACTGACTAAAACCAGTATATTTTACTATATAAACTAACTAATACCTCTTAAACCAAGGTAAATGGTCAGCAAATGCTCCCAGAGCACCGTTTTGGCCGTTAAAGAGGCGTGGGAAAGTGTCCGGCAACGACCGAAATTGGGCTCGATACTGGAAGGAGTGAAGTAAATAAAAAAAATAAAAAATAAGAAAATAAAAAATCGAAAAAGGAAGGAGGGTGATGTCAGCGGCACATGGCAAACTTCAAAACTCGCCGCTCCAGATGTGCTCGGAAATGTACCCAACTCTCCCATGACTTGGAACCTCATTCAAAGGTTGAAAATGCTATGAAATATAGTCCTGAGCATGCTGAAAATTTTCTGGGAGTTTGCATATCAAGAAAGAGCTCACAACTTGAGTTTTGAGAGTTTGAGTAAATCCAGCTTCTGCCAGTCCTCCAGGACACCCAAACTCAAGAGCTGCTAGACAGACCATTGGGATAGGTACTTCAGTCTTGGACATTCTGTTTCTGAGAGCAGGAGCAGTTCATTATTGGTTGTAATCATAAAGCACATCTCATAGAATGTTCAGTCAATCTTCTTGTGTCCTGGGGCACTAAGAGCTCTTCTCTGCCTCAGATTCCTGTATTATCAGGTCTACCTTGAAAATTCTAAAAGAAAGCAACACCATTTGAGGATTTGCTGCAGTGATACACTCAGAACATTGCCAATTGTATATTCTATCACTGTGTTCATCCAGGTCTATCAGAATCATCTGTAGGTCTCCCCTAGTGTATGTAAAACAGACTGAGAGTATTCCAAAAGAGAACTGTGAGTGCAAGAGGACCAGGAGAATTTAAAAAACCCAAGCATTGGCTGTCCAAACCCATATACTGCAATTCTAGGTCTCAAACCTGTACCAAAGGCCTGATTCCACTACCAAAAGCATATACCATATGCACCCCACCAGCATAATGCAAAATACCTAGATGCAAAGTTGAGGAATCAATGTATCCGCTCTCCAAAACGCGACGCGAGCATTTGACGCGTCCGATTTGGGAGTCACGTGATCCTGTCGCATGGCATTTCAAACTCAGTATCAGTATCAGTATCCTTCACTCCTTTCCGTAACGAGCCCGAAATTGAACACGCGTCCGAATTTCTTTTGTTATTATCTACAATTGAAAGCATGACTAGTTACCTTAAGTTGCTCAGCTAATAACGGCTCCATGGTCAAGTGGCAAAGTGCAACAATGTAATTTGATTGTCAGTTCTGAGGTTGAGAGTTCAATTCTTCCAAGTGACACTTTAAATTTTGAAGTCAAACTTGTCCGAACTATTGAATTTCTACCTCGTGAAGTGTACAATACTTACTGACTATAAGTGCAGTTGTAACCGGTTGTGACCGGTCTTTTGCTTCGGATTCTCAAAGTGAGGCAACTGGCAACCGTGACCGTTTGAAATTGAGGCAACCGCAACCGAAAGTCCGGTTGCCTGCAGTTGGGTCCGGTTGGGTTGCGGTCAGATTTTCGGTCCCCGCAACCGGACCTTCAAACACTACATGTAATAGCATGACAATTCGTGTGAACACCTGCTGATCAAGGCTCACCCAACAGAACCCAGCATTGCTATTGGCTGCTAAAGAGCGGCATCTCGGTTCCTCAGCTGCCGTTGCATTTGAGGTATTTCTTGTTGGGTTGCCATCAGTCGTACCTGAGCACTGTATTCTGGAACTGGGTCTATTAGCACATAGATGCATCATGTATTTATTTATGCACCATATGCTTCTCCGATATCAGTATTTTGAGGCCCATATTAAGTCTAGTTTTAGCTTCCAGAGGCCCAGTTCACTGCACAGAGGTCAGGTGATGCTGTGACAAAAATCAGAATTGGCCGAGATACATTTTGGTGGTTACCGAACACTTTTCTTGACTAACAATGGCTAGTTACATCCAGATTGGGTTCTAACCATGGGACTTTAATTTTGGCAGGCCAAAATCGTAATTTCCCATGTAATTTGGGGTCCTGAACAGGGCCATAGTATCTTACAATCTGCTCAAGGGTATGCCGGATTTAAACTCCGACACCGGGGAATGGTTAGTTAGTCCAGCCGTCGAGCTCGAAAAAAAAAATTGGAGGTCAATATTTTTTCAATATCTTGAGCTTCAAATGGTAAATTGCAACCTTTGGAAGCTTTCTGGCACACAAAAATTCATATTATGCAAGTAATAAGACCAACTGACAACCTCCAAGCTACAGGGACAACATATTATACAGCTATGGAGAAGATCCTCACACCCACATATGTCAAAATGTGCACCAGCACCAACAGGGACATGTTCCTGTGAGTCCCTAACCCGTCACGGTTGCATCGACACATTGCACCCAGTTGGTCGAGCCTCAGATAACATGGTGCAGGGGGAGCTGACAGCCTCTGGGTCTGTGAACAGAGGACCGGGCCTTTAGAACTTGATGCTTTTACCAATGCTTGTGTGGTTTGTAGTCCAGCGAGAGTGCTCGTCGTCGTTGAGGGAGCAAAATTTGAGCAATGAGTATGACATATTTGATCGAAATGTCCCGATTAGGACATGTGCCTGATTACATAGTTAGTTAGTCCAGTCGCCGACCGCAAAAAAAAAAAATCGGCCCCAGGTCATTTTTTCAGAAGCCGGCATACCCTTGAATCTGCTTGTATTTTGAGTAAAGGTTGAAAAGGTCAGAAGGCAACTGGATATGTAGTTGTAATATATATTCAGCCATCACTGGAGGTGTGAATGAGTACACTAGAATGTGCAGGAAGCATAATGATGAAAGGGAAATCAGAAGGTGCAATGTACTGTACCATTTCAATCAATTCGACACAGGGTGTGACCTGTGACCATTGCGTCGAATTTTTGGATTTGACATTTACCAGGAAAGGCCGTGACCGGGGCGAAAATTTTGACATTTCAGTGTTCCAGGTGCCGTTTTTGAGGGTAGTTTCACCGGATGGATTCGACCGTCATCGGCGGGACATGGGACAGGCGCCAAAATTCGACAAAATAGAGGCGTCCGTGACCCGTGACCGTCGAATTGATCGAAATGGTACAGTACCAGCATCTATTTTCAAATATTCTTGGGGTCTACAGCAATTTCAGAGAAAAGTTTACAGGTCAAGCTGCAAGCAAAAAAATGGTGGGAACACTATCGATTGTTGTGGTAGATGTGTCTGAGGATAAGATGTCAAGAGTTGGATGCATCATGGATGGAAGTTCGAGAAGTCAATCCGTCAGACTCGGAACGCGATTTTGGCGTTATTTGGTTCGAGAGCCTCAACCAAATAACACACCCGATTTTTCCAACGTTTCGGGAACGCGAAGACATAAGCCAACATGTCGGCCCTCCAGGCGGTGAAGGCGTTCCGATTCAAGCAGCTCAAATCTCTTCCAAAACATATCCAGAAGTTTGGCCCTCTTCCGCCCCCAACAGAGCCCGTCGACTCCGCTGTCGCCCATCGACTCCCCAATCCCTTCCTTCCTCGACTCAATCCCCGTACCGGAAGATGGGCTCCAGCCGCAATCTCTTTGCGCCGACAGGCTGACTTAGTAAAACGCGCAAAGGAGTCAAACACACTGTTTCTCCTTCCCCCCGGTCCCAAGGCTCCTCTTCCGACGACCATGAGCCTCAAAGAAGCTGCAGTGGAGGCGCAGAAACAATTTGGGGGAAAGCCTAACAGGAAAGTCACAACGGCTTACAAGAAGGAGCTGGAAGCCGTGTGGATGAACGCGGTTGAGTGGGATGGCAAGGCGGAATTCAAGGACGTCGCTGGCGCGGAATTAGGGACGAGACTGTATGCTGCGAAGAAGAGAATGTTTAAGGGTCACAGATGGGAGCGACTCAAGGAAGCTCGGGACAGCAAGAAGTCGATCTTGCTACGGGACATGGCTCGTCGGGTCAGGAATTACAAGGCCGTACGTTTTATCGTTTCCTCTTCTTCTTACTCTTCACTAATTACCACCATTCAAAATACAGTATTATCAGAAGCGGAAGCCGAATCCTCTCAAGACTTCAAGCTCATCGAAACAAAGGAAACTACCTTTCTAGATACACCTACCCTGTCGCTCGGTACATTTATTTATTCTTCTCGACGCCATCACTCTTTGGGACGTGGAATGACCTTAAGAAAGAAGAGAGGTTTCACGCTATGGGTCACTGCCCTGATACGAGTCCCATACATTAAGTCTTCATGGAAAGTCCTGGCTAGGGATCTTGACCATGAGTACGAATGTCGCGACAAGTGCATTTGGAGCCTAGGCCCTCCCGCTGCCCAAACGGGGTTTGATATTTTTACAACTCCGGTTCTATCTCCGCTGAGGATTTGACCTGGAATGTCTCGTAGTGACGAACTCCATTCTCCTCAATTTTCCTTCCATCTCTTCACCTCATCAACCATGTCGTCGTTCCACTCAAATCGAGGTGCTCGCAAGCCCTATAGCGTGAGCTGCTCTTCCTGTCAATCTCTGAAACACATGGCCTAAGACACGGTGTTTAGCGCCCGACAACTCAAGGGGATGCAGACGGTCAATGGCTTCACGACAAAGCACCGACTGGCCCCAGAGCCGACCTCAGTAGCGCCACTGGACGTTCAAGACTTGCTCCAACACCCGCCGCCCTCAATAGCAAGCTCGTGGTCTCCAACTTGCATTACGAAATAACCCCAAAAGACCTCACTGTGGGTGTAGCGCCCTTGTTGAGCTTTTTCAAGCCGAGCACTGACATTCCTTTTCGATTTATCAGGCCATCTTCGGACAGATAGGCACGCTTGTTCGTGAGCCACTTATCAGGGTACGGCTAGCCCCCGGCTTCACCTGAAAAAAACCAACCTCGACTCCATTCGCTTATTCGCATTCGGTTTTTGCGTCACTTTAAGTACGACCGTAGCGGCCGCTCCTCTGGAACCGCCATCATCTCCTTCGAGACCGCCGCCGAGGCAACACGCGCAAAGAAGCAGTTCGATGGGATTCTCGCTAAGGGTAACGTCTCCATACCTTGCTTTCCATCTGCTGTATATCGAACACGACATGCGGCTCTGGAAAGGTTGAAGCTACCAGTATGCTTACTTTTAATTTCTTTCTTTCTTTCAGGACAACCTATGTCGATCGCCTACGACACGCTGCCGCCGCGCCATCCTCGTCGCTCAGCCAGCGCTCCGACTTCGCTGCTCAACAGAATTCAAAAGCCACCGCTCTTGGACCGTCTCAGCCGCGACGACGTTAATGTGAGGACACCATCTGGCCCGTCTGTATCCTTTCTTCTTTCTATCCTTCGACATTTCCTGACATCCCGTGTCTCGTTTAGCCGCGGAGGAATCGGTCCCATACGATCACGGCCAATCCGAGGCGGTGCAGCACCACGACCTGCTAGTGCACGAGCGGGACCAAAAAAGCCCAAGACGGCGGAAGAGCTCGACAAGGAGCTTGACGCATTCATGGGGGATTCTGAGCCTCCCGCAGCAGCACCGGCCGAGACCCCGGTTGAGGCAGTTTCTCAGGATGTGGAGATGGCGTAGAGATTCCTCTCTTGGTTTTTGGTATGTAGAACCTGTATCAAATTGTCGACAGACATCATTCGGTTACCATATCTTAGTAGGACGTTGGCTTTGTATCCTACCCTGACTCATTTCCCTACTTCTCATCGCTCCCCTCTACTGTATATATTATGTGTTATCCAAAACTGTTTCGTGCATGATATGCTCTGCTCTCAGCCCCTGCTGTGGTTATAACCCGGGTTCAAAGCACTCCCAGTCCATTTACAATATCCAACAGGTTGTATACATTCCGACAACGTCTGGCCATCCTATCATGTATGGAAAGTCACCTCCCAGATCCTAACACACGCATCCGCGCCGGCAGAGGCCAGTGTATTGCTTCCAAGCCAGAGCACGGCATTTGCTCCCCCCGGCGCTGCGTTCTTAATCGCAATATTCTTCATTGGCTTCGCAACGCTCCAAATGTAAACATGGGTATCGAGGGAGGCGGAGGCGCAGTGCTGCGAGTCAGATGTCCATGCGATGGAGTTGATGCGTGCGGAATGGAATGACCATCGTGAGGTTATCATCTGATGGTAGAGGGGTACTGTGAATTCAGGGTAATTCTGAAGATTTATGGGGGATGCAAACCTTCTTCTCTCTGACGTCAAAGAGGGTGATTCTGCCACTTGACTGATGAGGCGGGTGAATAACTATTTACGGCGATGCAAAGTAAGTACTCACGTCGCCGGAAGCCAACAGATTACCATCAGGTGAGAATGCTAGTGCAGAGACGACACCCTTATTTCCCTCCAATACTGAAACTTCCTTCAACGACTTCCCATCCCACTCATTCAGGTGGACTTTCTGATCCTACAGCGCAATCAACGATGCGAACAAATAACATACTTGAAACCGCTGCGTACCTCTCCACCGATAGCAATCAGGGCGTTGTGTGCGGCCACAACGCTGGGCGTAAACTTCGAGGCTTGTTCAAACACGCGTTGGTTTGACCGGAAGGCTTCGATAACGTTGTTAACCTCAACAACGAACACCGTGCCATCACCCGCCGCTGCAATCGACTTGGGTTGCAGGGACGTTCCCGTCGAATTGAGTCTGGAAAAAAAGAAAGTCCAAGAGTTCACAGCACTCAGACAAATCGAGTAACCTAGAGGACTCACACTGCTGCACGCGAGTCGCCGCTAGTTTCAATTTCCTGCACACGATCATCATATCCGACAGAGTACGCGTTGTTGATTTCTGGGGACGAGGCCAAGCCAGACACAAAGTTGGAGTGCCCCGCTCCGCCGAGATTTGTTGAACCGCCCGTCGATGTTGAAAATGACAGGATGCGCCCATCGGCCGTTCCAGCAAGGAATGTGTCCGATGATGTAGGTATTGCGGCAGTTACGGATTTCTGTGGTGCCTGGTAGCGGAGAACCGCAACGTTAGTCTTGTTTCTGGTGGAGTTTTACGAGACCGATCATACATTCAGTATTCTGGCTGGCTTGTCGCCAACCCGAGGATCGAAAATGTTGAGATCCCCTGAAACGGACAGAGAAACGATGTCGCTCTCCCCACTCCAGGCATTACCGACCTGTTGATTGTTGACACCTGAGCCTAGCTTCCACGTCGTGACGGGTTTCTGATTCTGAACATCCCCTGCATGTTGGTATGAGTTGGTTCGAACCTTCAGACAGAGACTTAAAGATCCATGACTCACATAGTGCGACGGTGCAATCTGCTGAAGACGTGGCTAGAGATTTGCTATCAGGGCCCCAGCTACAGGCCATCTACGTCGATCAGAGGTCGCCCAAATCCGGCAGATGTGGACAACATACAATGCTCCCTTTATGGTGGTCTGCAAACTCATGCAAGGTATCACCAGTCTTGCCGTCGTATATGAAAATCTTCGCATCGCTACCAACACTCGCAAAGTGGTCGCCAGAGGGAGCATAACGAACGTCCTGAACGAATTTCGTATGTGTTTTGATTGTCTACCATCTCTTCATATTAAAACACGGTGAGAATAAAAAGTTGGCGGGGACACAAGCCTTGTCGTATTTGAAAGGCACACCTTTGGACATTAAGGATTGAGGAGGAAGCTATAAAGACGGAAAAACAAAACTTACCCTGATGAAAAACAATCAATCCGTCGTCTGCAGCAGTCGCTGCTCTGAAGGGCCTTTGGTGTCGAATAGAAACAGAGTTGATAGCCTGGTGAGTAGAGTCAGGGAAGCAATGTGACGATTGAAGCCGTCAAGATGTATACTTTCGAATGTCCGTTAATATCACCAGTTGAGGATCCGCTGTCCATCATGAACGCGTGTCCAAACCTATCACCAAAGACTCGATCAGACAAATATGCAACAGTGAACAGAGGGTGATCTGACTTCTCGCGACCATCGCCAACCGCAATTATTCTCTTGCTCTCCCCATCCCATTCCAGATCATTTCTACAAAACATATCAGACCATGGTTAGACACAGCTCAAGAAAGGTAGCATACGCACATCCGTCCAGATATCACTTTATATTCCCCCTTCAGCGTCTGATCTTCACCAACGGTGTCCCAGATCCTGACTAAAAGGGCCACTGAAGCTGAGCGTCGGTCTTCCAGAGTTAACCGGGCGACTCACCAGTCCCATTAGCATCAGCAGAGGCACAGTAGTATCCGGAAGGTGAGAAGCGTGCGACCGTCACGTTCTGAACATGTCCAGAATACGTCTTGGAGAGCAGGGGTGACTATTTCCAATAACTTTCAGATCGCGACCATAACTAGATGGATCTGCGCAGCTCACATTCAAGTCACGAATCTGCGTGCATATGACAGTTGATTGAGATATCAGGTTTGCTAGATGGAGACGTAGGGACGTACAATCACTGTCTTGCCATTTGTATAGATGACTTTATCTTTCACTGCACTAAGTTTGGTGGAGACGCCGCGGGCAGTGACAGGATTAGCAGGGAAGATGCCAGTGCGTTTGAACGACATTAGCAACCGCAGATAGAATGAGAAAGGGATGTAAGATGAAAGGATCGCTGAGGTTAGGTTCAAGTTGTAGATAATGTTGCTGCGAATCGCACTGCGATCGGGTTCGCAGTCGATCACGTGTGCACTTTTTCGACGCGTCGTAACGAGACGCGAGGTCACCATGTGGATGAATTCCATTGGAACAATTGCAAGGCACAGCTACAACAATATACAACAGAAGTCGGTTTAAAATGAAATGGGCACGATAGAAAGGCACGACCAGCACAGTGAATTTAGCCCCTCAACATCAACGAGTGGGAAGTCTCTGCGGCCTGTACACACACTTGAAAAGTTTCAATCAATATTATGTACTGGCGGCGGTGAGGATCATAGACTGCCACCGAGTCTAGATGTGGAGAGCAGTGCTTGAGAAGCTGGATTCGGGAACAGAGGCTAGCAGAGACTGGTATTTCGCCTTGACCTCATTCGCACCTCGCGCATTCACCCCAATTGCCTTCTCGTCCTCATCGCAGCAAGGCCATGATGGAGAAATGGCTGCCAGTTGTGCGTATGAACCTACAATCTAATATCCGTAAGATAGTAGTAGTTTTCACGGATCACCAGAAACAGAGTGAACCCCATGAACTCATCGCATTCAAGAAAGAAGAAATTTATATTGGGTCATGAAAGGTCGTAAAGGGGGAGGATAGTGGGCTATCGCCTACAGTAACGTTAAGCGCGAAATGCTGGCGGACAAAGAGCAGCTATAAGTCATACAATGAACTGCGAGGGAGGTTGCAGAAACAAAGAGATCGGGGGTGTATCATGAAGTAATTCCGGATATGGAAAGTGAATTTCCTGGAGAGAAGTGCAAGTGACCAGAAATAAGAAAAAAAGGAAAATAGGGAGTGGATTGGAAGGTGATTGTAGCTGATGAGGAAAGAAACCAAAGGTAGGGGGCAGCGCAGCCAGCGTCTATTTGGTTGGTGTCCCCGCAAGGGCCTTCTCTTTGAGAACAGAAGGGTAGCTATTCATGAGATGGGCCAAGGCGCGGAGGTCCTCTTGGTCCAACAGGGCAATTGTGACCTTGGGCTGGAGTGACAATAGTCAAAACGTATATCTGGACCAACGATGGTGGAAACTCACTGCTCCTTTGACACCAAATGACTTGATCACTTTGAATCTTATGGACAAAATAAATCAGTACCGTGTAACGAAATAGGAACAACATAACAGACAATTTGTCACCGAGCTTCTGCTTCTGAACTTGAGAGGGCTTGTCGAGCAGGCTGTCGATAAACTCATCCGTAGCCTGCACAACGAGTGGGTCGGCCTTGGGCAAAGGCACACCCGTCGCAGATGATGATGATGCGATCTTGATGATTTCCGTAGCAGGAAGCCTCGCCAAAGACGCAATGGTGTGTGTTACACCTCCTGGAGTACCAGGCAAGGGCGAAGAGGCGGCAGAAGGGCCCCTGGAGGATAAATCCGGAGTATGTGGTGAATCCTCGACCCTCGGTGCGTGCTTCTTGGTCTGCGGGGTAACAGGTGTTGTTACCGTCTGAGGCGCCGATTTCGTTGACCGCGCATCGGAAAGTTTCTGGTCCTCTTCATCCCCGTCCTCACTATCCAACACCATCTTAGCATCAGCGAGCTTGGCTCGAAGGACCTCAGCATTGAAGAGGCACATCGCGCGTTCGCGTTTGGGCAGGCTCATCAGTAACTCAGTAAGCTCGGCTTGACGCGATGACTCGAATTTGCTGATGGAAGCCAGCATGCGGTCACGCTCAGATGTTGGCGGCATGGAGCCTGATGGTGAGGAGGTCCGGGGAGGAGATGATAACGCTGGACTGACTGAAATTGGAGTCGAGGGGTGCTCCGGGGCACTCGCGGTCGCGTTAAGTGCATTCGGGTCAAGCAGACGAGAATCCTGTGACGCAGCTGGCGATGGCGATTTCGATGGTGCGGCGGGTCTCAGCGATCCTTTGAATGCGGTTGCGTGATCTTTGAGTTTCGAGGGGTCCTCAATGCATTGCATGACCTCACTAAGGGATAGATTGACGAGGGAGTCGACAATAGCATCGATATGGGTCTCGGAAACAACCTCCAAGGCTTTAATGCGGCGGCTCAGTTCGCCTGTTAGTACCTCTTTTCTGACAACAGGTGACAAGCTCGCCAGGTCATCGTAGCGCATAGGAAGATTGAGGGTACCAGAAAGTGCAGCCTATCATAGGCTATGAGATGCGGCTCAAAGTAAAAGTAAAAGTACTCACGTTGTAGTAGCTTCCAGAACCTCTCCTTCCCCGGTCTGGTCTTTCGTAAAGATTCGGTGAGCCCAAGACCGAAGAGTGGTGACGAGGGCTTCCCCATCCTGGGTAACTTTCGCCGGCTTCGCTGGCGGTGGGACTCGTCGCTCCACTAGAGCTCCTGGGATGACCATTGTGCCCAAATCGTTGTGCTAGTTTTTCCTGCCGTAATTGTTTCGGCTCATGCAGGCGCACTACCACTTGTTTGCTTCCGAGCATCGCTCCGTTCATGGCGTGCATCGCGGCAGAAGCTAATGAACAGGCGTTGATTTGAAAGTCGTCTGCAGTAAAGAGATTACTTACCTTGATCAGTTGTCTGATAAGATACAAAACCAAATCCGCGACTCTCTCCGTTTTCATTACGCATTACGCGTGCACTGTCAATGATTGGAACACAGCCATCTCCCAAATGTAAGGCAAATCATACCTAACTATCTGGCCAAACTACAATTACAAAAGTCAGATCAATTGCAATCGAGACCTATCGAAAAGATCTTACCTGCCGGAAATGCGTGAAAAGGCCATTGGAATCGATTTCGGGGTCAAGATTCTTTCATAATATCAGTCACAGGTAAAGCACTGAAATAGGAATCAATACTCACTTTGCAAAACAAGTTGCAAGGATCGATGAGGCCGCTATGACTGGTTGAGCCAGGTCCTGAAAGTGGTGCAAGCTGAACCTGTTGACCAGGACCATGAACAAACGGTACAACAGGCGTCTGCACAGGTGACCGTACTGGGTACGGGGCACGGGGAGGAGAATACTGGATGACGATATCCGGGTCATTTAAGTTGCGGATAAGTAACGAAGCACCGCAAATACCTGGGGAGGGTACGAAGGAAACATTGATCCAGACGGAACGAATGCAGGTGCATTCACGCTGAATTCAGCAACATTCCCACTGGTTCTTCGCTGCTGATAAACTTGAACCGCGATATTCTGACCCTCAATCTCAGCACAGTGCATGGCTTCCTCTGCAGCGCGAGCATCATCTTCATTCCAGAACTCAACCGTGCCGGTATCTGTGCCAAAGTGAGTCTGGGTGCGTGCCGACGCGAGCGCGCCAAAGGGTCGGAAAAGGTCGTAAAGTTGAGCGTCGGTGAACCCCTGCGGCAGATGCTTGACGAGGCGCGGAAGGGCGGATGGTGGCGGAAGTGGGGTCGGCGGATTGGTGGGAGGGTAGGGCGAGAGCACCAAGGGGACAGGAGGTAGGATGCCTGGTAAGGGTCGTGATTGAAGTGTGGCGAGTGCCTTTTCAGCTGCAAACATCCAATGTTATATAGCTATGTCACACAATTTCGAGAGCCCTGGGACTCAATTTACAACTCACCCTTCTCTAAGAACTTGAACTCGATCGTACCCGACAGGACATTGTTGGTGCCGTCGCGTGGAATCTTAGGTCTGAATGGGCCACAGGAAACGAAGGCCACGGCGAGATTTTCATCAGTAATAAAGGGCGGGACGTTGGAGATGTATAAGAGAGGTTCGTGAAGGTACGGGTGAGGGTGGGGCCCATTGGATTCGGCGTCCTGCAGAGCAGCGTGATCGTATTCGGAATCCATCGTGATTATCGGAAAGAGGTAGAAATACTTGAGCTTTAAGAGAGACTGAAGAGAAGAGAAATTGGGGGATCCAGGTCAGCTGGCAGACCTCTAATCGCAGGAACAGTCCTGGCCAGTTGATGTCGCCTGGTGAAGAGGTCTTTCTGCAAAAAACTTTGCCTAATGTGCTTATGTAATTGCTGATGATCACACTACATAGGCCGATTTTGGTCCGACAAACATTTCATTGTCAATTCATAAATCCTCCGTGTGGTCGTCTATGGATGTAAATAATCTCTAATCGTGCTGCTACAAAATTCGAGGGTCGCAGATAACATCAAGCCATGGTCGGGAGCTCGAAGTTGATGCAGCATATCCAGTCGTAGCACTTCGTCTAAGTGAATAGGAACCGCGATAATTCAGTTCAACAGTTCTGTCATTTGTGCATTCGTTCGTGATATACAGAACCTGGGATAATGAGTTATCAGCACAGAACCCCAGAAAACGATACCAGATTGCTCACTTGGGGTATATATTCGTTTCATAGATACGGGGGGTGGAATTTTATGGGTGACGGCTATGAAGGCGGCTAGACGTATGAAAAACCAAGATAAATGGCCTGATGATGTTTGTAAAAGGAATGGTGCACTGACCGACGAGTATTCCGAGTTCGCTTCGTGAGGTCTCTGATGACAGGGATTTATATTCAGGAATGCCCCAAATTCAAGTTCAAAGGTGCGGTCTTACCGTTTCGTCAAGGACCGCAGCCACGTAGGCATTCCGAGTCGGAAATGCGCGAAGCTTGGGTTTTGTGCCAATCTAAAGGACAACATACATGTAAGTCAAAAAAAAAGACAAGGCGATCCCGGAAGGCCAAGGTACGTACTCTTCATCGTGCGTAGACGGAGGCAGTATATCAGAGACGGACTCCAACCGAGCATCTAATGATGACCCGGCAAAGGCAGCTCCGACACCACTGGTACGCCGCAGGGCAGCGACACCGGAAATGAACTCTGCGGACATGGCGGTGGGATTTATGCTGAGCCTTTGCGTATCAGACACTTGCAGAGTGAGTGGCGCCGCAGCAGCAAGCGATGTGAAGAGCACAAAAGCCAAAACAAGAAAATGGCAGTGACACATTCCGTTCAACATTGTGGGGAGGGGGAACAAGTTGACCGAAAGATGGAGAATCCACTGACATGAACCAACCAGCTTTTGTACATGCCCTCTGGGAGTCTCGAAGCCGGGAAAACGCTTCGTAAGCCCTGCATTGCGCAACGCCGGGTCTGCCAGTTTCGAGAATTTGGTTCTCCTGTCTTCCATACCCGCGGATTTTCGTCATGGCAAAGGGGTGGCGAGTGCTAGAAAAGCTTCCTGGGCGGAAGGATCATTTGGTATCAGAAACGGATGGACTTCGGACGCCATGCAGCCGTACTTTCATCAGGGACCAAGTCTCGTCCGCGGGGAGACACGAGGGTTGTGCATTGATTTAATTGGGAGTGATAGGGTCTGAGAACGTTCGAAAGTCTGGTTTAGAGTGAAGATGAGCCTCAACACCTGAGAACCTATGCTAAGGGCAAGTCGTGTAAAGGTTCAAAGACATAAACACCCAAAAATAGTCATCACATGCAATAAATTCATTGAAAGTCGCATAATTCCCTCGCCTCTGCCTCCACGATCAGAGGATGTTCATACTATGCTCTATTTGAATACACAGGACAGAGAGGCATGGCATGGGGCAAGGAACGAATAACGTTGGGTTAGGCATCGCGAGTGCTCCGAGGAATTCGAGGATCACAATCTCATAATGAGAACCACCATGTCGCACTATTTGAAGGACGACCTAACGAACAACGGGACTGACAATGGCCTCTTGGAGTTCTTTAGGATTACACCGCAGCTGCGTCAAACTTTCCTCAGTCTTCTAGGCCATCGAACAGAAAAAGATCATCAGATAGTCAAATTAATCCTCGGGTCGTTCTACAATTCATCAATACAAGCAAGCATAAAGAGTCGTAAGAGTCACTAGATGTCGTGAAGGCATGATATCAGTATGTATCATCCATCAACCGTCTCCTTCAAGACCAACATCAGGGTAATTCTTCAAAGGATCCTTCCGTAGAGCCTCTGCTTCTGAGGCTAGTCCTGGCGCTTTGACTCCAGCCTTTTTGACCTTCATAACAGATCCAGGGACTGGAAGCGAAGCAGCTGTAGGGGTGGTAATAGTCTAAAAAAACTCTCGTTAATGTCATGTAAGGGAAAAGTCAAATGGAAAGCTCACTTCGTCACGAAAGGGCGTGAACATGGGCGTGGCTGGTTCTGGCCCAGCTGCTAACCCCTCGATATCAACGAAGGGTCGAATCAAGCTCTTCGCGGGAGTCAAAGGCACGGTTTCCTTTCCTGTCTTGGACGCAGGGACAGGCGGAGGCGGCATATCCTCCGGCGCAGGATCCCTGTATATAGAAATCTTGGAGCCAGATGCCGCAGACCCAGAGCTGGACGTGACTCGCTTGGATCGCCCAGGTTGCTTCAACGTCGTGCCACCAAGTTTCTTCGTCTCAGGAACGTTCTCTTTGACTCTCGTTTTACGTGTACCAAGGTCTGTCCACGTGTTGGCTGCGGATTCAGCAGCTTGGGATCCTGAACCCGTGGGGTCCATGAAGATTTGCATAGGGGCATTGGAAGGTGCACGGGAAGTGCCAGGGGCGGAGGGTATGCCGGCGGTGCGGGACGAGGATGAAGGCACTCGTGCTGAGGTGCTTGACCGGGAACTAGGCGCCAGAACGGGCCTTCCAGGTACGGTGGGTGCGACTGGGGCAGCAGATGGAAGAATATTGCACATCATTCGTTTCTGGAAGTCATCATATCGGCTTCGGAGGTGCTCAACCGGTGCTGCGCGTCGTGCGATTCCGAGAGTGTAGGCCTCATCAGCCTCCTTCCGTCTGGATTAATTATCAACTAAGATGACACAGTCGAAGGAGCTCAAAGGTAACGTACCGTCCATCCCGTTCTAGAACGGCAGCATACTCTTCGTAAAGCAGCCCAAAGTTTGTTCCTATCTCGTTGGATATCAGGAACCGATAGATGAGAGTGGGCCTCTCCACAAAGCTGGCATACAGGAGCCACAGCTTGAGATATTTCAGATCTCCCCTCCATCCCCCGTCTCTGTCGTCTTTGAGTACTCTGGTAGCCTCTTCGAGCAGTTCGATAAGCCCAGACTCTACACTTGGGCCTTGAGGGTAGTTCTCAACAGTCCAGGAGACCAAACGGCAGTAGGCGTCCAGTGGGTCACCATCCTCATCGTCTAATGCAAGCTCGACATTGATACGAAGTCGATTACGGGTGGCAGATAGCTTCGCCTCCCTTTGTGCGTGTGGTGTCGCGAGAATTGCGGAAAGGGCTGTGACACGGCGACCAGAGGCGAGAGGTTGGACGTTCTCTTTGGATGCCTCGAGTACATCGCAGTCGACTATGGTAGGGGCATTCTCAGAGAAGACATCGTTTTCCGATATCATTTGAGTGGGTGGCGAAAGGATGCAAAGTTGAAGTTCAAACTTGAGTCAGTTCCACGTGATCGCGCAACACGCGACGCGTCGGCCGGGGCGCTACCAATCAATTTGCCGTTTTTCAAGTTTCCAGTGCCCAGTGCCCACCGTTCAACGTTTCAATAGTGACTAAGTACATGGTGACTTGAATACATCTGAACAGTGCTAGGCACAGTTTTCTCATTCAACTCCATGGACCTTACGATCTCGTGGCGCTCCCTATCAGCATCCGCGTACCGCGCTACTTTTGTTGAAGGGGTCCTCTTAAGTTCCGCACAAGCCTTGGCAATGAACAAACGGTAATAGATGGACTTTCTCACTCACTTTGCTTTCCAGGATTTGGAAATCGGAACGCGGTGTTTAGAAGATGGGAACCTCAGTACGTCATCCACAGCATAGGCAGGAGGTCTTAAAACCATCTCGGGCTGGTTGACCTTGCTGCAGTTCTTCCCCATCATGTTTTACCTCACATATGGTCCAATGGCGGCCGTCGTTCTGCTGAAAGTTATGTGGACCGCGGCGGCACCCGCATCTCGCTCATCTGCTGTCACGGAGGGCGGGATGAACATAGACGCAAATAGGCAGCTTTGGAATCCTCATTCGAAAATCATTCCTCAACCAATCCGAGGCGCTCTTGGGACCCCGATTATCGGCCCTCAGAATGTTGAACTCGAGCTCCAGAACTCAGACTTGCTTGCCCCACCATCTACCGATCATGGACGCCTCCCAAACTTGAAATGGCCGTTCTCACTCAGCCACAACCGACTTTCTCAAGGAGGTTGGTCTCGCGAACAAAACGGTGTGTCTCGCCAAGCTTCAACGAATCGTCGATTTTCTGACTGTCGAGCAGTTAATGTAATGCCCGCGGCGACTGCGTTGGCAGGTGAAATCTGTGCTTTATGATTCTCCCACCTGACGACTAAGAATGGCATCTTAGGGGTGAATATGCGCCTCAAAGCTGGCGCCATCCGGTACGTGATATAGCTTTCGCTATGCACGAGGGCTGACTATCCTACCCCAGGGAGATGCATTGGCACAATACCGCGGAGGTGGGTTCCCATTTTCAAGATGCAAAGAACTTCATCTGATTTCTTGTCTTTCCAGTGGGCTTACATGTTGAAGGCACAACATCTACAGTTATCTCGAATAACAGGCTAATCAACAAGCATTCTTGGTTCCAGGGTGATGTCAGAATTAGTACAATAACGCCTCGAGGTACTGTGTTCGTTGGAGACGTCGTGCGTTATCACCATTTTTCAGATTACATTGTATAGCACTCTTACGGATTCTTAAGTCCGAAGGAGACTTGTGGTACTTCCCCGCTGGTCACCCGCACTCTATTCAAGCGAAGAACACGACCAAAGAAGGAGCTGAATTCCTTCTCATCTTTGATGAAGGCACGTTCTCCGAGGACGCGACGTTCCTCCTTACGGACTGGCTCGCGCACGTTCCGAAAGGGGTCCTTGCAAAGAATTTCGGAATCAAGGACCTGACCGTGTTTGATCACATCCCGGAAAAGGAACTCTATATCTTCCCCTGTGAGTCGCCCATGTGTTGATTGTCCCTCAAACTCGCAATATCTAATACCGGCTTCAAAGCCTCCCCACCTCCCGATGATGCCAGACTGGACATGGCGATCCCTAACAATACGCCGAATCCTTATACGTTTCCACTTTCAAAGGTCAAATCGACTAAGACGCCGGGAGGAAGTGTAAAAGTGGTCGATTCCAGGACTTTTAAAGTCGCGGAGAAAATCAGTGCCGTCGAAGTAGTCGTAGAGGTCGGTGGAATGAGGTATGTTAGTGATCACTGGTATCAAATGCCATGCTGAACGATCTGCAGAGAACTTCATGTGAGCCGCTCCATTGTCCTGCCGGAGTCTTCTTGACGAAATAGGCATTCAGTGGCATCCGACACAACCAGAGTGGAGTTTCATTATGTTCGTAACTCCGTCGGTCCCGCAGTGCCTATCTTGACCCTTGTGCCACACCAGCTCCGGCGAAGCGCGTGTGACAATATTCGCCTCATCAACAAATGCTCACACGTATAATTTCGTGGTGAGCTCCCCTGTTCTATTATCAGTTTCTC
Organism: Hypsizygus marmoreus; assembly: GCA_013433165.1. Lineage (NCBI taxonomy): Eukaryota > Fungi > Basidiomycota > Agaricomycetes > Agaricales > Lyophyllaceae > Hypsizygus > Hypsizygus marmoreus. The sequence continues at coordinate 1,546,863 of CM024084.1, read as the reverse complement.
TCTTGACTCGCCGCGGATCTTCCAGGCAGGAGATATCGGATACATTCCTCCTTCTTTCGGTAAGATCTCTGGAAGTTCCTATCAAGTTCACATATGCCGGAACCGACTCATCGTATATAGGGCATTATGTAGAGAACACAGGAAATACGACACTCAAATTCCTGGAAGTGTTCAAATCAGGTGGGCTTCTTGTTGTATTTATTTTTGCTGTCTTGTGGATTGTTAAACTGCACCCAGGCATATTCCAGGATATATCGCTTACGCAGTGGCTGGCGCTGACGCCACCGAACCTTGTCAAGGCACACCTTGGGTTTTCGGACAAAATAATTGCAAAGCTCAGTAAATTCAAGCTGGAAGTAGTTTGAAATCTGTGGTCGAGAGAATAAATGTAGCGCTGAGATTTCCTGGTGGTTTGGCGAGGTTTGGTTGCATCCTCCCTGAATGGTTCTGTTCGTGGAGTATGTGGATGGGATCCTTAGACACTTTCCCGTGACATCCACTCCACTGGGATGATGAAAGCCAGTCGATTTTCATTATTTATGATACAGTTTGGTCGAAAAGACACCAGATGAAGTACCGCAGATCGCTCCAACTCCTCGTACATCAAGGCAGGTATCGGAAGTTCGGGGCCTGATGAAGATCTGAGTATAAATATTGTGGAGCATATTAGTCCTGGACGTACCCCATCAGCCAACTCGTGGGTATCAACCCTTGCATTAGTCGCAGGCGTTCCGTAAAGCCTGTCTCGGCGAGCATTCTCCATTCGGTAGGATATCTATATATCCGTCAAACACTTCGATCAACCGTAAACCGACACCACTCACAGTGAGAATTATAGCACATGCGGCAGCGAGGAACTCTAAAGCACAGGAGACTATTGAAAGATGAGCCGTCAGATATTTTATCAAGAGAAGCCATGGAGAGACTTACTCGCAAATCCTTTGCTGAAAACCAGGAACGAGGTGAGATAGCAAACAAGGGTTGAAAATATACGAACATATAAAGAGGATCTTCGGTTTTCGGGTAGATATGGGAGCCGAGGACACTTCCGCACTGGCCGATAGCCATAAACATGGGTATCCCAGTTGCTTTCTTGGTCTCTGATCCGAGATTATGGGCGACTAGTGAGAAGTAGTCAAAGAATAATTCAACGTGGATCCAAAAAAAGGAACATACACCAAGCAATGATTAGACCGATGGTTGTATACGTTCCGCTGGTTATGCAGAACGTCGCGAAGTACCGCACACGGTTATTCGAATGAACCGTGAGAAGCAATCTTCGAAGAACAGGATTGTCAGCCGATGACAATGGTAGTTTCAAAGGAGGAAACGTACAGGTATCCAATCCCGCCAATAGTGCTGGCGGTCGCCATAAATAGACCTCGACTTTGTAAGCGGTCGGAGGCAAAGGAAAATGATACAAGGACAACAGCAGCGACTGCATATGGAGGCACTGTAAGTAACTGAGCAGAGGCATTCGCTAGTTAAGGAAGATTAGATCCTCTCTGGTGGTCAAGGAGGACAGCAAAGCCTCACTATACCCAAGAGTCTTCAGGATCGTGGGCAAAAAAGCAGATATTGATGCCAGTGCACAATTCAAGCCGAAGTAAATAACACCTGCGGTGTATATCTTGTGAAGGAACGACGAAACTGTCAACCAGAGATCAACATTTCACCACAGACACGTACTCTCCAATCACGAAAAGCCAGGAAAACATGAGCTATTATTAGCGTCAGCTTAAATTATAGGGTCTCGAAGTAGGAGACTGCGCGCTTACCCCTGTTTACAACCGCGCCGCTATCTCCGCTGGTTGCCCTGTTCATTCTCTCCAAGGCAATTTCACGTTCGCGTTCGGTAAGGTAAGTTGTAGACTCGGGCCGATTTGGCAGGAAAAATAAAGTCATAATACCAAGTAACACCGCCGGTATTCCCTGAAATGGTGTTAATGCCGGTGTGCAATCATAAAAGAAAGATCTTACCTCGATAATAAACAGAAGTCTCCACTTCTCTACGGAGGCTTCAATGTGTTGAATTCCGAATGCAAGAAGGCCGCCGAAGGCACCGGCAACAGCAGCGAACCCAAACCAGTAGGCCATCTACGAGATGATCGGTCAGTGTTTGAAACTCCAGGGAATGCATAGAGTAGTGACCCGTAATCCCATTTCTCCTTTGGTGTAGAATAAGGCTATGAGGTGATTTGTAAGATGATTGTAAGATGAGCTTTCGAAGGTATGATCCGTCACTCACAGAAATACAAAGGTATTGCAGGACCAAATCCAGCTTCAAAAACACCAAGAAAGACTCTGGCGGTCATCATACCCTCAAAATTGAAAGCTGTCGACTGAAATAACGCACATCAGATAACGGATCATGAGAAAGTTAATCAAGCTTTCCTTACCATCAAGGTAGACGAGACGCCCCAGCCGACAGCAGAGCAGAACATCCAGACTCTTGGGGGAAAGAGCTTCGACAGCACTGTGGCGGGAACTTGGCATAAAATCTATCATGCTTCAGCTCGACAGTAAAAAATGCATATCCATGAGACATACATATGAGAAGAAGAACACAGAGTTGATCCAGTCGAATAGTGCACCTGTCTTGTCTCCTCCAAGGATGTCTTCAGTCAGTCCTTGGAGACGTGCATTTCCCAAGTTCGAGCGGTCAAGGTCTAAACCAATGAACATCAGAATCGGCTGGGAATCGGAAGAGATGGACTGACAGGCAAATAGATACAAAAAACAAGCTATGGGCAAGATACGGCGGTCGAGTTTTCGAACTAATGCCTTCTCCTCCAGAGACTGCTTCTCGGTCGGTTGCGAAACATCCTCTGACCCAAGTTCAATCTTTTCGTCGTAATTAATAGTGGGTTCGGAGTCGCGTTTAGAGTCATGAGTCGTTGCAATAGTCATCGTGGTAACTTGTTTGAAGGTTCAAGTTACACAAAGACGCGAAGGGGGAAGGAAGAGAAGAGCTGGATGATACAGGACGGTCCGGACTATTTATCCTCTAGCCAAACTAACGTCACCACTCACCAAGATATATTCATTTCTGACTTCTATTCCTTTCGCTCCGAACAGTAAGTCGGAAATCGCCCTTGTGATCATGTATGATCAGGGGAAGTCGAGAAACCGACAGGGGCAAGTGTGGGGTGCGAAGACAGCCGCCGGGGGGTGTAACGTGGGGATACCATGAATGCCGGCCCCGGATATGTATAGATCTGGTCGCGTGAATCGTTTCGGCCGACATCTACAGATGCTCATGCAACGCAAGCTTCTCCAATAAATCTCTGAGTGGGAATATGTCACTCGGGTTTCATCCGGGTAGATCTTTTCGAGCGCTGAGAGGTCCATTTCAACATCCTGTGTCAGACCCATGGGAAAATAGCAGGCATGAACAGCTTGCAGTGTCCACGGGATGTAATCAGTAGAGTGATGGGGGTGGCATTTCTAATTGCTTATCTCCAGACATCGTTCCTTTGAGGACAACACTGAGTCAGCTGACAATCGGTTCTGAAATTGTTGATTCAACTGACGCTCGATATTTGAATCATTGGCGGGTTGCGTAACAAGTGCATATACCGTATACGCGTTGCCAGAGCTCGAGCATGAAGCACAAAATAGCTTGTTGAAGAAGTTGAACTCGAGCTAACCGTGGAAGGACAGTGCTGAACTTTCGCTCAACATGTGCACAACTGTAACAAAACAATCCGTTGTTTGGTCTTTTCATCTCGAACAAACATGATTTCAAGCCCCCGCGATGTTGCTCTTGCGTTGGAAGTCGCCACAGCATCTGTCGCAACTTGAAATTCCCACTAGCACTCACTACAATACTAGACGACAATCCCAATGCAGACTAGTGGCATTCCAATGATTACGGGGCACCATATGCAACCATGTGTGCTCACCACGTCCAGTTCGGCCGACCATCACAATTATCTCTCCATGACAGACAAATGTCGAGCAACTGTGATGGACATAGAAGTGTTTGGTGGAGCTTCTTTTTGAGCCAAGACGCCGTAAATTGACCAAACGCGGGGAAGTTGGGGAGCACGATGTAGAGTCAATTATGCAACAGAACACATGGGCTGATCGCACTATGCAACACGGCGTTCTCTGTGCGGAGGATCGTGACTAGCGGATAGTTGCCGAAAAGCAACTCCTCGGAGAAATGAAGGAACTGCAGCATCACATCTCAGTGTAGGAGAGTGTAGGGCTTTGTCGGTCCTTTTTTCGTTTAGCGAACTTTTCAAGGCAACAGAAGACGATAATCTAGTCCTTGTCCTGAGTTTAGACTACTATTTCAGCTGAAGAAATGTTCCAGAAAATGGTAAAGTTCACCAACCGAATTCGCCAAAGACAATTGTGGCGCCCAATCACCAAGGACGAGCTCCTGCCAAAAAAAGGGGGACAACACAGGACCACCGAAAGTCTGGCACCATGGTCAGTTGAGCAAGGTCAAGCGAAGCGTATCGAAATCATTCGACCGAAGTAATGCGATATTCATTGCCTCGAGGTGATGCTCTGACATCATCTGTGGGCGATGTATGTAGTAGGGCATACAATCCAGAGCGATGGTGTGTGGGGAAGTTTGAATTTATCAGACTCTTCGGCCGACAGAAAACATCAAAATAACGAACTTCAAAAGATGGGGGTGATCCCGGAAATCATCTCAATGGCAGAGACCCAAAAACCCATTGCTGATTGGCGATCCTCAAGCACGATTGGGCGTGGTGTAGACCGTCGAAACCGAGAAAACAATTCAGATTCGTGTTATGCTATTCGTAAACCACCGAAGAACTTGGTGTATGTTGAAATATTCGGGATCGCGCTTCAACAGACGGTCCTTAGGCTGGTGCTCCGTATTCGCCGGGTATCCATGAAGACGGACTTGAGAACTTTGCTTGACGGCCGAAAATGAAATGATGCTTGGCGGAACATGGGGTGTCCTGTGGGGCAGCTGATGAAGCGTTCCGATGGTAAGCGTACTTTCAAGTAAAACAAGGGAATGTACTTCGTAAAAGAGGGCTGAAACGCCATAGTCAGAAAGGAAGAAACTAACACATCCTCATATGGAAAAAATTGCATAACCACCAGCGGATCGTGTTACACTGGCAGCAGCGTCGAGCAAGAGGGAACCCAGCACCATCATCATTGGCAACGATGAGGACAACGAAGGCACTCCGAAACCTGCGGTCCACGGTACTTGATGAGAATTTTCCTCCATATTTGGGCAGTGCCATATTTTATTTTAGTAGATGCCTTACCGACGGAATACGTTGAGAGGCTTCGGAAAATCCGGCTCCGGGTCGAGAGCAAAGAGCTCGAGTAGAAGAAGCTGAGAAGCCTTGTGTTCTATCTGGCTTCACGAGTTCAGAGCTTCCGGGAACAGTGGTACACGTGGCGAACCAAGACCTGGTTGAAGCATTTGGGTTACCGTGAAAATGTCGCTGCCAAGAGCTGGTTGTAACTACGTTCCTTCTTCCTGAGCGAAATGCTTGAGCAATGGTACCAAACAGAAAACGGAGATGCATGGCAACAGGAAATGGATACTTCGAAATATCGGTCGTAAACAAATCCTGCCAGAATGGGCAGTAACAGATTGCGAAGGAGTTCTGCGACCAGACGCTTACGCATGGAACTCTTATCATCATGGAAGGTTCAGCTCGAATGTACTCCCTTGCACCTGGCGGAAGAGCCAATGGAAAGTTCTCGTCTTGCAAACATGGAAAAGAGTTCACATCGCAGTTCAATAGCACCGCGTCGGAAAATCCGATCTTCACAATGTTTCCATCCGCTGACCGGAGGTCAGACACAGTTATGTGAAGGCGAAACTTAGAAACGCACCACATCAATTCAGAGGGGCAGCAACAGTCAGATGTGTTGAGGTATCATCTAGAGGACTGCGAGTTACAGTTCTGTGAGGTGAGATTCAATTCAACGTACGAGTACATCGAGTGATTGTCATGGACGTCCTGAGCAGGTTAATCTGTTCCTGCCAAGGTAGTCGCTTAACGTTCAACGTTCAGTGCCCAACTTTAGTCTTCTGAGCCAAAGTTCAAACATTCATTTGAAGTGGGTATACATGTATGAGCAGCGCTGCAGCGGGTGTTGGTTCTCAGTTTGAACAGGCGAATCCAAAGGATGACACGGCACGAAGGTCCGCAATATTGTTCCTGATGAATCACGTGACCAAAGCACGCCATAGCACACCATCGTCTGAGTTTGAAGGGAAGGTAGAAAAAGCGCGAAATTGACAGCTCTTGAACCTTTCCACGTCCCCGTCCTCGCATCTGCCATTACCAGACGAAATCGCATTCCATTTGCCAAGTTTTTTTTACGCTTGACGAAGTCTTGAGCCCTTGTGATGCTCAGGGACCATTCACCGCGATACCTTGGACGACGATTCCCATATCTGCCAGGAATTATATCGCCACAAGTACACTTGGATCCTGCTTTTCGGGCTCGACATTCTTTATGCATCTACGAGCTCTCAGTCATCCTCGAAGCTGCGAAGGTCTTCTCATCCATCACGTGGATCCCGTCGCGACCCGAGCTCGCTGTTTCAATATTCCAGGCCCATTCGGATCATCGTTTAAGGTCGCTCGTAATAGCCAACGGACCTTATCGAACGCTTGGGATCTTTTGTAGCAATCTTGTCTCGGCTCGACTGTAGAAACAATGCGCGTCGTGATTCGCAAAGACGGACTTTGGCTATCCCTCGGTCTACGTTGCGTCGTCAAGTCCTTGCTTTTGAGATGCCACGAGCGCGAAGGTCCCACTCTTTATCAGGAAGAATCATTCAATTCTTGATGAACGATAACCTCTTCGGCCGGTTCCATATCCGAATTCCTGTCATTTCACACACTGATATCGACACTGCGTCAGGGTGGCCCACCGTTCAAACGTGATATCGGCTCATGCATTATTTTAGGGTGGTGCCAGGCTGGATCTTGATACTTTGTACGTGTTATTAGTCGCAATTTTGATTATTATAAAATGCTGTTTTTGCCGTCTTGCATTTGCAACTGCTTTCCGAGCGTTTTGAGTTCCCCTCAACACCCTCAGTTTTTACTATGTCATCGATATCATCTTCGTCGTCCGTAGAATCGGTCTTTGACCGCTCGGACTCGAGGTCAACGACTCCGTCCTCTGTTGCATCAGACGCTTCGTCTTATAAACGTTGTGAGGTCTCTCCCACAGCCTTTCCCACAACCTACGTTTGCGTCGCCTCCACTTTCGTTGAACCTCAGGTCGTGAAGGCCATCTTCGATACTTATGCTCAAGGCGGGTCACTGGGACTCTGCATCCCATCCGTTGCTGAAGCAATGGGTACCCCAAGCTTCGCAGATTGGAAGAAAGAAAACATAGTTGCTAACGGAGAGACCAAAGCTGTCGATGTTTTGGTTTCTCCTGGGAAGGGCGTCCTTTTCGATCAAGATAACCTTGATCTCTGGAGGGTAAGCTCAAGAAAGATACAACGTTGTAAATGATCTGACGGTTCAAATCTTAGCCTATCGTGTCTACGAACCCCCAAGTTGCATATCACCTCAACATTTTCTCTCTCGCCTCCCTTCGCGCTGTTGTGTCCCTTCCCCGTCTCAACGGATACGTCCTTCACACATTAGAGCAACCGTCATTTGTCTTCACTACTCTCGAACAAACACCTGGTTTCAGCCTCACCTCCACGACCTCCAAAGGAAACGTTCCGTCTTTGGAGGAATGGCAGTCCGTTTGGTCTGCCTGGGACTTGGTCACACTACAGATGATTCCGCATGATATGCTCCTGCAGAAACCAATTGACCTTCGTCATAAATGCTTGTTCTACATCGGTCATATTCCCACGTAAGTCTTCCCAGCGCAGCGTTGGTTCGACCGACAGCGTTGACACATTATTTTAGGTTCCTGGACATGCTCCTGTCGAAGTCTATTGGAGGCGGCGCAAGTGAACCTCAATACTTCTGGAATATTTTTGAGGTACGTTACTGACGTAAATTCTAGTCACAGAGCTCACACAGCCTTGTAATAGCGTGGCATCGACCCCCACGTCGACGACCCAGAGTACTGCCATGTGCGTTTCCCTTCCATCTCATCACCAAGTCATCCTGCTCAAAATGCTGTATCAACAGAGTCATTCGGAGGTGCCCGAGAAGGACGAAGACTGGCCAACGCTTGACACCGTCATCGGGTTCCGTAATCGTGTACGCGCGCGGCTCGTTCAGCTGTACGATGAGTTGAAATCCGGGAAGCGCCGCCTCACACGAAACATCGCCCGAACGCTGGTGATGACAATCGAGCATGAAGGCTTCCATATCGAAGTCGGTTCCTTCTTTTCATGTTCCTACTTTATAATATATATCTAACCTGTCATGTTAGACTTTATTATACATGCTCATTCAACGCGCGGGCACAGGCACTCTGCCCCCTCCAGGATTCGTTACTCCTCCGTGGAAGATACTTACTCAGCAGTGGGATGCGAATCCTCCTCCGAGCACGCCCACAGTCACTCTCGGACCCGCCACTATCACCCTCGGCCATGATGATTCCGAAGGCGATGATAGTCTTGAGGCCGTCGCGGACGATGTGGAAGGCCATGTTTTTGGTTGGGACAACGAGAGCCCGGCAAGGAAGCATGAAGTCGGTGCTTTCCGTGTTGATTGGCGCCCCGTAACCAATTGCGAGTTCGAGATGTTCTGGCGGGAGAGCGGTGCCTGTTATTCCCAGATGCCCGGAAGTTGGGTTGACGAAGGAGGCCAAATTAAGGTGCGTTTGAGTCATGTCTCATAATGCGTCTGTTCAATAACTTGTATAGGTTCGCACAATGTACGGACCAGTACCGATGGAGGTTGCGCAACACTGGCCTGTGTTGACGTCGTACGACCAGCTGCTGGCATACGCCCATTCCAAAGGTGGACGTCTGCCCACAGAACAAGAACTCCGTCTGTTCTTAGACACATACGACGTTGGGCACGAAGGCGGATCCAATACGGGCTTCAGAAATTGGCACCCGATTCCGTGAGTTTGGGTTGCTCCTGCCCCTGGTCGTGAATTTCTTACTGATCTGATTGACCAGTGCAACCATGGGTTTAGAAGAGAATGGTGGCAAGGGTTCGAACGGCGGTGTGTGGGAGTGGACATCTACCCTTTTTGATACACATGAGGGTCTGTCACCAACTAAATTGTTCACCGGGTTCGTCGCAATAAATCCTGACACCATGGAATGGCGACTTTAATCACATTTTTTTCCCTCAGCTATTCGACAGATTTCTTTGATACGAAGCACCAAGTCGTGGTAAGTCTTTCTGTCTACAAATTTTCCCTCCATGGATACTCACGCAGGTTGCGTTATCAGTTGGGAGCATCGTACGCTACTATCCCTCGTATTGCAAGTCGGAGGACTGTTCGCAATTTCTATCAGCACAACTACCCATATCCATGGGTTGGCGGACGGGTAGTATATGATGCGTAAGATCGGTTCAGGTTCAGAGTCTCGTGTTGCATGGCTCTTTCCTCTACTTCGATATGTGGCTGGTATCGATGCCTGCCCTTTCTGATCCAAATGTGTACGTTATCGAATGAATCATTTACTCGTCGGCAAGTCACCGAGGTACTGTATAATGTGAAAGTGGCGCAGGGGAAGGATTCTCAAGTTTACAAGAGACCTGATGGTGGACGACTGCAATCTAGTCTCTACTAGCTATAGACAGACACCATCAGTAGTTCCCCGTTCTGTAACTGCAATTCAATATCTATGTTATCATATCACCTGTTAAAACTCGCAATCGTTTGTACATAAGACTTGAAGGATTCGCCCTACAGGTTTGCGAGTCGCGTGCAGATTTGAATAGCTTGTGGTATTTTTGGACCACATACTTGTTACATGCGAACTTCCAGATCCCTTTTCATACTAGTAGATTTTCGAACGTGACTATCCTCCTTAATGCCCATCGTTTAAACCGCATGACACGCGAAATTTTCATGTATCAAGTCCTACCGCTGGCACACCTTTCCGAGCATTAAACGACCTATCGAAATTTGCGCATCCGAACAACCAGGAGACTCGAAGCTTTGGAGGGAACCAAGCAAGAACCAAGTGGGAACGGAAAACAAGTTCAGAGTCGTACGACCGCTGATATACATCACGTGACTGACAGAATTTTAAAAATGACCTGATCGAGTTCTTCACCTTTCCTTAAAGTGAACCCGTCTTCTGGCGCCCTTCACACCACTCCTTTACCTCCCTCGCCCTTTCCTTTCATTCTACTGAGTGAGTACCAGGTCTTTCTCTTGTATCTAGTGATGAAGCATAATCTGCAAACATTTTCCGCGACGTGCATCATGCTCTATGGGTTGGTTTTCCTTCGGGAGCCATTCAAGTCTCTGATTCTTCTACTGCTCGCGTCATTTTGTACTGGACACGAAGCTGATACCTGCCTTATAGAACGAAAATGACTGCCGTCGTCCATTCAACTGGCCGTTCAGATGGTCGTGTCGGCGATCGCATTGAGAACTACACCGCGTTTTGGAAGAAGGACCTGAACAGAGAAGACGATGGCAACACGGAAAAGCGTCTCGAGAGCTATACGGACGTCGTTAATGGTCAGCGTGCCTTCTGCTTGCAAAATTTCAAACCCCTGACTTGTAAATTTTGTTTCCCAGGCTATTATGACGGTGCGACCGAGTTGTACGAATATGGATGGTCTCAATCCTTCCACTTCTCGCGTTTCTATAAGGGCGAGGCGTTCCTTGCTTCGCTCGCCCGCCATGAACATTATCTTGCCGCGCAAATGAACCTCCGTCCGGGCATGAGGGTCCTTGACGTTGGATGCGGTGTCGGTGGTCCTGCCCGCGAAATTGCTCAGTTCGCGGACGTGGAGATCGTTGGCCTGAACAACAACGACTTCCAAATTCAACGTGCTAGGAAGTATACTCTTAAGGCTGGCCTGGAGAAACAAGTCACCTTCGTTAAGGGTGACTTCATGAAGCTCTCAGAGCAGTTTGGCGAAGGCTACTTCGATGCTGGTAAATCACTCGCTTCTTCAGCTACGTGTCCGCAATTCTGAGTTTCGTTCTAGTTTATGCCATTGAGGCCACTGTCCACGCCCCGACATGGGAGGGCGTATATGGCGAGATCTTTAAGGTTTTGAAGCCCGGAGGAGTGGTGAGTTACCTGTGCTCCTGCTCAGATCGTTTTCTCACCTTGTCCTTACAGTTCGGTGTTTATGAATGGTGCATGACTGATAAATGGGATCCCTCTATTCCAGAGCACAAGCACCTTGCTCACCAGATTGAGCTTGGAAACGGTATCCCCGAAATGCGCCCCCTCCGCCTCGCACGCCAGGCCATAAAGACCGTCGGCTTCGAGATCGAACACGAGGAAGACTTGGCTGAGCGTTCTGACGCCGTTCCGTGGTATTATCCATTGGAAGGTGATATCCTCAAGGCGCAAACGTTCTGGGATTATTTCACTGTCTGGCGGATGAGCTGGAGCGGGAAGCTCGTCACCCATAATGCCATGCGCCTTATGGAGTTCATTGGATTGCTTCCTAAAGGCACATACGATGTTGGTGAATCGCTGAAGATTGCTGGTGACTCTCTCGTCAAGGGTGGCCAGACGAAGGTCCGTTTTAGCTTTCATGAATGTTTCCTGCCAGCTAAGGATTCTTGCAGCTCTTCACACCCATGTATCTCGTGGTCAGCCGGAAACCTAAGAACTGACAGTTGATCGACACTTATGAAGGCGGATTTGCATACCTTATACCCTAATCTCTAGACATACCTACTTCATACGGGATTCCGCATTCCGTAGAATTCATTCGTTTACAAGGAGTCAGGGTGTTGAATCCGTCGTCACATACGTCAATGCGAAATCCAAACACAGGTACCTCGGCGTTTTCCGATCAGCTACAAATCTTGAGGAATGGTGCCTGTTCAACGCCATGGCCAGCGATCCTAGGGTACATAAACCCAGGCTTCCCAAAGCTTACACGGACCAGCAGCTGGCGTTTCTCAAGAGGTAATTGTCATGGTCGTACTAATTCAGGTAGTTGGAGCTTTGATTCTGACTCCCTGTTATCATTCAGCAATCTCCCAGAGTTTGAAAGAAGATCGCAGGGTTCGATACGAGGGGATGCGAAGAAATTCGCCCTTGAACGAGCCTCGGATTTCATTGCGCGATTCGGTCTCCCCGATGAGTTCATCGGAGTGGAGGAATCGGAGTCTAGGTTTCGTGAGGTACTTACGTCTTGTTTTTCTCCGTAGAACTCCACTTTACCTCTTCGCCAGCAAATTTATAATTGGTTCAAGAATACCGTAGGCAGGACCCGAAGAAAGTTGGAGGGCAGGCCCAGATCGACCAAGAAAGCAACAGAGAAAGGCATGTAAGACCTTGGTTCCGTTTGCCATCGTCTAATTATCGGTGTCATAGCTCATGGGAACTCGAACCAGAATGACCTGAGTTGGAATCCTGTTGCCGCATCTCCTATCATCCCATATTCTCATGCAGAGAGCAGCACCAGTCCTGTAAACACCTCGCATTCAATCGTCTCCTCAGTCCAGTATGGAACTCTCCAGCCCGCCGCACCAATACCCACTCCCCTTCCTCCTGCTCCATCCCCTCACCTGAATCTGAACATTACTCAGACTACTCTGCGGGAGGCATTTCTCCAGGGTATCGACTCATCGACCCTTGCTTCTATGATTCAAACTTTTGCCATATCTGATCCATCACCTACGCCACTTACGGTCGTTGTGGAGGCTCTTTTTGAAGCAATCTCCTCGGACTCGAGTTCAAATCCATACAATAACAATAGGGAACCACACGCCTATCTTCGTCGATTTCTGGATGCATCAGCTTATTTCTCATCTTCCGTTGTACACGCAGGTGTATGTGGCCCTCTTGCAGGTCCTCGCGCTCTCCAGATGCAAATAAGAAAGTTCTCGACTTGGATACCCAGCTCCGCGGTCCGATCAATTTCGTCCCAGCGCACACTCACACAGTCCTCTGTGTCATCAACGTCTATAACAGACGAAATGCAACGTATTGCAAGTGACCGCCAGCGGCGGAAAGACCACATACAGTGGGCCAGTATCCACGCTGCTGCGCTGGAGCTGGGAATGCTTGGCATGGGTCATGCAGGTGACTCTGACAACAGTGGCTATGCGTATGCAATGGGACGGGCGTTCTCGGAGATGATGGCTCGGGATGCGGTTTGGGAAGCCGATGAGGTCGAATGGGTCGCTGGGATCTCTGTGCTACGAGCTGTCATTCGTACCGCGATGAGGGGCGATCGTAGGCAGAGGGATGAGTACGACGAACTCCTCAGAACATATGAGAGGAGGTGGAAGGAAATTAAAGATGAGGCGAGGCAATCACTTGTTACTGTAAGTCCCGTTGTTATCAGTTGTGTTCAAGTCACATCTTCATGCGTTCTCTCTGTAGGAAGTACTCCTGTCTGCGAAGGAAGACCTGGCGCGATTGGATGAATCGCTTTCGTGACGACCCGTCCATATGTATACCCTTCTCGTGGTGTATGATTTACCCGTGTATCTCTCACACATTTGTTGTATTCACTCATGCGGAATAGTAACTGTTATCGTCAATTCTCCAATATTGGATCTCACTCGTATTCTTCTTTATTCAAAGCCAGGTATCCAAATGCGAGAGAACCCTCTTCAGAACATCCTCCGCGTGTTTGCGTTCCACAAACCTTGCCCATTATAGGTTAGCCACGACCTTATGTTCAGTGGAATGACTTACCCATGGGGCTCCCTTGGATATATCACTAGCTGCGCACTCTGCTTCCCTCTCTCGGACGCATGTCTCTTCAGCCCTCTATATAGCCCAATCGCTTGACCGATGGGCACCCTCTCATCCCTTTCTCCGTGCAATATAAGGACCGCAGTGGCTACGCCGGCCACGCAATGTATTGGACTCGTCTTTCTGGTTGATCGCTCCAATCCATCACAGCCCCATGGCGCACTTTGACCAATTTCAATCTATCATCTATGTCAGGATCCCACCGATGATATATATGTCCAGCCCGACTAACCTCAAGTTCAGGTGATCCCGATTCCATTACCATCCCTTCCCAATTCGATGCGCCGGCCCCGACAATAGCCGCTTTGAACCGATCTTTGGTCTTCGTGACACCCCATGCCGTCAGTGATCCTCCTGTGATCGCAATTCATAAGGACACGGAGCAAGGCTCGGATTCTCAATGATCTACCAACCGTGGCTCCACCCTGCAACCCCCAATCTCGCAGGATCCGCCAGGCCCCGGCGGATTACCTCGTCGACCATGCTTTCACAATCGGGCCAGTCGTATGCACCAATGCCTTGGCTCGCGGCGTGGGCAAAGTCGTGGCCACGCCCCTGGCCTGAGTTTCCAAAGCGCCGCGTTACCAGCGCGTACATTTCTGGTGAGACGATAATCAACTCACTTCCACGATAGTTCGGTGAAATAACCAGATACCCTTCCAGTGCTAGAAATTCCCTCCAGTTGCAGAAATACGGCATGTAATCTATGGATCTACGCTTAGCACGCTAGTTCAGAGCATGCACAGGAACGTCACCTAGTATGTCGCGCCTACATATGCAGATCCCGTTGAAAAGCGAACTTCCCAGAAGCATTAAGCCACACACCTATATGGTCCCCCGTGAATACATAAGACTGTGGGCAGGCGACCCTGTGAAGCATCATATCCTGGTGGATACCGAACCACCCCGTTCAGAACAGTCCCATCACGGGTTGTCCACTGAAATACTTCTGTCGCGACAACTGGCGCATCCGCCAGCCACTGGAGATGTGATGATAACTGCAATGTTTCCTTGATTTCTCGACCTTTGCCTGTCACTCGTCCAGCATAGACATTTGGTGGTCGATGCGTCACACCGGAGCTGAGGACAGCCGCAAATATGTATGAGATGGTTCCATCCTCGTCGACTACCCTCCTCGTGTCCCACGCTCCAAACCATATCGCCTCTTGGTGGGTTCGGAACAATGTAAACCTCATGAGGTTGTGGTTCTTCTCGTACAAGATAACGTCGATAGAGGTTTCAACGCCAGAACAGACTTCGACAGCAACGCCCCCTTGTCGATGACGTGTCCCAGCGATGTTGACGACTCGTACTGCATCTTCGGATAGCCCGTACATTCGTTCGGTGCCATTGAGAGATGAAGCGGCCTCGTCAATATGCTGGACAAACAGTGCCCTCGCGTCGAGTGGATTTCTTGGCTCGTAGCTCTGGAGGGAGATGATCTGGCCAGACGGGATCCAGATATTCTGGCCAGATGGTGAACGTGGATATGACGCCAATGCACATGAAGGATCATCAGTATCACTAATGGAGACACTCTCCAGTATTACTTCTCGTTCAGTAAACTCGGATCCTCGACCGTCCCGAAGCCGATACAAGATGCGCTTGCTATCAGGGCTCCAAGTAAAACTTTCAATGTGTCGATCCTTTCGGATACCTCCCAGTGTTGACACCGTTCCTTTCTCGAAACTGTACACACGCAGTCTCGCAAATCTCTGCGTGGTTCCATCTCTTCCTCCAAATACTCGAGCATCGTCCTTCTCCTCAACCTTTCTGATTTCTTCGGGGCTTGTTTCATCGTCACTCGAGAACGCAAGGAAACGACTGTCAGGTGAGATTTCGAAAGCCAGGACAGCTTTCGTGCCCGGGCTTAGTAGGAGGGGTGCTGGTTCGCTCTGGACCGCTGCGCCACAGGTCAAGCCCAACACATAGATATATGCTGCTCTCCCTGGGCTGTGCCTATCTGACAAAAAGACGACCTGCTTGCCATTCGGGTGGAAGACACCTGCCCGGTCGTAGAACAATCCATTGGTCAGCGGTCGTGCACTCTGTGGCACATCTGTAAACGCGAGCCATAATTCCGAAACGAAGCGATCCGATTTATAGAACGGCTGAACCTGATAAAGAACCATAGATCCGTCTGGACTGATTCTTACATCTCGCAGCTTCTGGGAGGACGCTATCTGCACCGGCCAAGGAGACTGTACCGAGATAGACATATGGAGAGATTGGTATGACCTTGAGCAGAATTACGCCAGCATAAGACTGATTTTTTTTCAGACTTCTCATCACTTTCGATTCCCCTGCCTTCGATTGGCCATAGTGGGAAATGGAGATTACACGGAGATGGTTTATCTTGAAGCTATCAGCTGACACAGTGACATCCTGAGAGAAGCAGTCTCTGAACCGATTCCCATTGTCATATCATTGCTTTGCTCGCTGGTGGACAAGGTCTGCTCGTATTTAGTATGCTGGGAATGTCTTGGCGAAAGCATTAAAAGAATGTGGTTTTGGTGTGGGTGGTTGTGTATTCTCATGGGTGGCCAACCTGGTCCACCGTCCAATCAACAAGTCCGCTTTAATTGGGCCAATGACGGTCAACCTCCTGCCTGATTTACATACACCCGGTAATATACAAGGATAACCTATTATGTTTCTAATCGCCTCAGCAGGCTCCCGGCCCTCTAGTCTGGTCGGCGTCTTCGATCTCATGTGCCTCCTTCAAGGCTCTGAAGTTGTCATGTACTGTGGTTCCTGGGTGAGTCCTGTGTGAATCTAGATCTGTTGCTCTCGCGAATGTGATGCCACTCGTGGCAGATGAAGTCGTGGTGGTCGAAATTCTCGTCACGACCTTGTCGTTTTTGTGCTTGGCGACTCTAATGAGAATGAGGTTGAAAGTAATTCCAATGACCTGAATTTCCTGTAAGTAAGATTCAGAATGCTATTTGGAATCCGGGAGTGAGGATGGTGTAAACCCACTATTGCACTTGTAATGTAACTTAGATTGCTCCCTGAGACCAAAGTAACGAAAACCACGATCGACATGACCGTGAACATTAGGCCTGATTCGATAATGAGCTGCATGGCGGTTTGGAGTCTGTCCTGAGACTGGTGGCGCGACGGGAAGCTGAACAGACTTGGAGCTACGTCCGCATTTTCGTTCACCACACGCCAGATCCGAAGGACGATCAAGGCTACAGTAGAATCAGGAGTGAGCATAAGTAACGCGTAACAGGAAAGAGACATACAGGTGGCGTAGACATTCAAACATATTGTAGACACCCAGAAACCAATGACAAATGGCAATAACTTTGCTGCGCTAATTCGAGAGCCGGATGTTAAAACGCCTTGCCAATACATCCCCGCTCCAGTACAGGCTGTTCCTGCTAGCCATAAGGTAATAGGGAGTACAACGACCACGTGGGACCGCGAATATATGATCCAACAGCGATAGATCTTAGAGACGACGTCAGCAGATTACACCACGAAGGATAACCAAGCTTACCAGCACGCAATCAGCAATCATCGTCTGTAGATTGACACACAAGGGCTAGCGGAGGTGAGTTTATATCAGATGAAAAGTGTCACAGCCTGGCGAAGAATACCTTGACAAGGTTAACCCAATCGTCCCCAAGTTGCTCTACTGCTCTGCCGCTGACGCTATCCTTCGTCGAGAATGCGTACAAGACGCGGACGAAGCCTAGCGCAAGGTTCAAAGTCGAGAATACAAATAACAGCAGCACGACGCCGAGCATTGGCCAGTGATTTTTCCCGCTGCGGAGCCCCCCTTTTCGTAGTGATTCTGAGCGCGGCCAAAGCATGTACTGAATACACGCGAAAAAGGTGACAAGAAAAATCCCAAAAAATATACATTCTAGGAAGACCGCGATGATTTGAGCGACGTTGCTGGAAAGCATCATAGCTGGCGTGAGGGCAACGACCTGGGACCTTAGAAGCATTTAGGCTCCTATATAAACCAACCTGCATGGTGCTGACATCAGGGTGTTGCCGCCTTGAGTATTTGGTCATATAGTAGCACCAATGAGCTGATCTAGTTGAATCTCCGTAGATCATCCTTGGAACGGTCGTGGCAGTAGCTGGCAGTAGCTAGGAAATGACTTGCGATGCCCCTAGATTCGGCATCCTGTTATCGTTGAATTGGAATTTGCAGCCAAGGTCCTGCCACTGCCGAAGGAGGATGAGCGACGAATATGACATCCAATGAATGAACGAGGAGGATCATAAGGCACACCATCGCAGGTGATACTGAGCATCGATCCTTGTCAGTTTCACTACGGAGAAAAATATGAGGATATAGATACCAGCGAAGAACAACTCATGCGACGAAAAAGCCATTAACTCACTGTGCAGTCTTGCATGAGGTTATTAATAAAAGGTCCTCTCCTTCAAGTTCGCAATGTTGTTTCGAGACCGTGATTGCATCGCAAATCTGGGGATTGCTTCCCATGTGCATAGCATCTGATCGATCTCGTCACTTATCGTGTTAGTAAATCACACCTTGGGGCCCTGTACCTGACAGCTTCACAAGTTGATGGCGATGTGTCGTCTACAATGAGCTAAACTGCTGCATCCAATGGCATCCAAGTGTCCCAATAATGTTAATTAGAAACGGGCAGGAAGGGTTGTCCTCGTCGCTGCCCGCCGTTGCGCTCCTTCCTTGCTCAATGTCGCCATTCAGGTCCCCTTGTTGAGAATCCGCCTGAATCTGCGCATCTGTCATGAGCCGATATCACTCCGTCCCTAGGAGTCGCACATCGTGAGCCCGATGTGCTCTTTGGCTTCGCGCGATGTTACGGATGACATATGTGTGGCGGGGAGAGGCTTATCACAGTTATATCGCTCGTGTGTTTGGCAACATGGATAAGATAAAGGAATGCCAATAACCTGAATCTCCTGCAAGGAGACAGCTTTAGAATGCTACTCAAAGGAGAGAAACATCGAACCTGCTGCTGCATTTGCAATGAAGATAGAATTGCTTCCAGAAACCAAAGTGAAGAAGACGACGATGGAGGTGACAGTATACATCAAGCCCGATTCAACAATGATCTGTATGACGGTTTGAAGCCTACTTCGACCCTGTCAGTGAAAGTTGAGACAGAGGTGGAAAGCACCCTTTCATAACGCTCATTCGCAACACGCTATATTTGGAGGAGAATCATAACCAGGAGGCTGGTTCAACAGATGGGGGGCAGGTGGAAGTGCGCGGGACTTACACATCAGTGATCACATATATGTCCACGTAGATGGTGGAGCGCCAAAACTCAGTGATGACCAGAAACAGCTTCTCTGCTGTTATTCGAGAACCAGGCATCAGAATACTTTGCTGGTACATGCTAACCACTGTGCAAGCCAGAGCAAGGTTCGCAGTCGAGAAGACAAACAGGAGCATCACGACGATAAGCATCGGCCGATTGTGCTCGCGACAAGTGAGATCTTCACCTCGTAGGGAGTGGGACGGGAGCCACAGAATGTTGTTTAGACATGCGAAGGAAGTAGCCAGAAAAATCGCGTAGAAGAAGCATTCTACGCAAACCACTATGATTTGAGCACTTTTCCTTGGAAGGGTTTTATCTGGCATGGGAATAATGATGAGTTTCACAAAGGCCCCCGGATATACACCAACCTCCTTGGTGCTAACAGTGTATGTGGAGGACACAGGCTCTCGAGTCGATGGGAACCCCGCATGCAAGATGTTGAACAACTCATGGCAGCGACCAAGGGTTGGCCTTTGTGAATTTCAGATCAGATGCCCTGTTACCATCGAATCAGAGACAAGGGAGCTTTCTGCCACCGAAGGACGGACGAGGATGACATGTTGAGTTCGGAAGAGGATCAAGAGTACGACATGGCAACTTGAAGTGAGGCTGAGCGTCGATGCCTGTCCGTCAATGCGAGCTTCGGAATTGACGCTGTAGAGATTTTGAACAATACCTGGGAGCTTACGCCACCACTGCTTTCTAGCCTCCTGGCACGCAACCTGAGGTC
Organism: Hypsizygus marmoreus; assembly: GCA_013433165.1. Taxonomy (NCBI): domain Eukaryota; kingdom Fungi; phylum Basidiomycota; class Agaricomycetes; order Agaricales; family Lyophyllaceae; genus Hypsizygus; species Hypsizygus marmoreus. The sequence goes on along the minus strand of CM024084.1, from coordinate 1,527,041 downwards.
GGACTATGTAGTTGAATAGTGGCAGAGTTGAATTGGAGTGATGACTCGCAGCAACCAAATTCAAGTGGCGCAGTGTTCCTTGCGAGAGCTTGAATGGCATCTTTCTGTTTATTGTAGCTTTTGCTGAGTATGCATCATGGGAGAGAGTGGCGCTAATCTGTTACAAATGGATTGGTGGATTTCGGTGGCTTGAGCCAACTTTGAATTAACATCAGAGAAAGATGGTTGGCCGGCCCGAGGGCACCCTTGGCTCCGACGAACCAAAATCATTGAAACTGAGAAAATACGCCATGCCTTGCAAAGAGCTCACATTCCTTTATCCTACAAATTCTTTGGCCATGTACATGCATGACGCGAAGAAACTCAATCTAAAAAGCACACAAAAACCCTCCTGTCTGAGGACTACTCCGCTTCCACTCGCCACTGGACCCAGCTTCAGAACAACTCTCGCGCGGGGATTCAACGATGTAGGACAGGCCGGAGACAGACTTGCTCCTTCGATGATCTCCTGAGCGCATCTTGGAATTGGAAGGATCGCAAGATGGCAGGCTGTGGTAGAGAATCGGGGCACTTTGAGCTCTTGAGTGATGGGAATCCGATTGAAGATCTGGAGCCGAAGGAAGACAGAAAAACTCGTTCGGTGACATCAGAGGGGCGGGAGAAGGAGGCGCTGGCTTATCAGAATGCGTAGGTGGGGTGACCAAAAGGGAGGAGTTCGGGGATGAATCGGCTGAGGAGGGATACTCGGATGAAACGACGGAGAATTTACTGGGTGGATAGTCAGGAACGATATCGATGATTTTGCCAGCTTGGGAAGGTGGAAGGGCTTGTGTTCTCGGTGGGTTCGGCTCGATGCTAAGACCTTGAGTAGAAGTCGATGGAGAATACTTGAGCCAGGGTGCGGCGTATGCTGATTCCTTCTCCTTATCTGGGCTAAGGCCAAACTTCACCCAAGTCTCGCGCGGTGTCTTCTTTTGCCTCCGACAACGACCGAATACCCGCCGATTCACAATGGCGTAGACGCAGAAAGTCAGTCCTATTATGGCTGCTATGACCGATGCAATTACGACGAGTTTGAGACTGGGACTTGGGGCCTTGTGGATGGCGACATCCGAAGATGCAGTCGAAGTCGGGGTGGGCTGCGCGGTGACCGTCGGCACTGAATCGGCAATAGTTGTGGAAGGCACTACAAGGCCCGGTCCAAGAAAGACAGGTGTCGTTGCTTCCGTCAAGACTGGCGTCGCGGTCGTTGGAGTTATCGAGGTGACAGTTGGCGACAGTAGGAACCCCGAGTTGACCTCCAGCATTTGGAAAACCTGGTTGACCGGGGGCAATTGATGCTCTACTTTGCGTGCATCCGAGTCGCCTGGCGCTGCCAACAGTTTAAGAGGCCCAGAAGCAAGCTCGCCTAATGGCGGCAAGGCTTGTCGAGGATAAACAGCGAGTAATCCCTCTGCAGGCCCGGTTCGGTCGGTGACAGACTGAAATGGAGCGGGCGATGCGAAGGTCGCATATACGGAAAATGAGAGCGCAATGGCCCAAACGACGTAGTTTGAAGATTGCATTGAAGCCGAGTTAACGAACGTGGGGCGGTGTGGGCTTTAGAATAAGGTGTGCTTGTGCAAAAAATGGAGATGACAGCAGTCTGAAAGGCTGGACGAGCCATGGGAGAAACATGATACCTATAAGTATGTCGAGGAGGCTGACAAGTGTGGCTGACAGTCGGCTCCAGGTCGGCTCCAACTTGAATAAATCGGAAAAGAGAACAGCGAGTGTTGGTCTTAGGGTTGATTGCACAACACGACCAAGCACGGTCACCTTACGGTCACGAGGCTGAGATCTGCTCAGATCTCACTAAGTTCAACGATTCTACCACAACCACCCTTTGGTTGCGTCTCCTTGCTTCACATGTCTCAAGAATCCTTAGAATTGGACAGAATCATTACGCATGAAATATCAAACCCCACCGAATGGCCCTCTCCTGTTCATAGACTCTCTCAACTTTTAAAGCACTGTGGTCTTTCCGGCGCGATCGTGTCGATCACCCATCCTCTTTCCCCACACAGAGTATCCGAACTCGTGCAAGAAGTCTCTGAAAGACTTGCTGCACCTGATAACGCAGCTCTCGCCCTACACGATTCGCCATCTCCGTTGTCCGTCGAACTTCGTGACTTTATTCTCTTAAGTGTTGCCGATATCCGTGAGATTCGCCGACGTCGTCAATATGGATACTTTCAGCATGCACGGACGTTTTCGCTGCCTCTAATATCTAGACTTGGTCTCCTATGTGATGAACAGGCCTCAGTCTTGTTTGTCTCTCTTTCCATAATACGATTCCAAATGGCTGACTTGACTGATACCTTAGTGCTGATGCCTCATTCGTCTTGCCTCGTGCTACTTCTGCACGGCTCAGCCAGCTTGATGGACATTTTGAGCTGCTTGTAGCCTTTGTGGCAAAGGATCCAAAGATGGCTGTGTCTTCGAGCTTCGGATATACACCGAGCACGCAAGTTGGGGAGCTCGAAGAAGGCGCACCAGACGAGGAAGCTTCACCCATTGAAGAGGAAGAGAATTCTGAATGTGGTGATAGTGAACAAATCAGTCAACGCAACATGGCCAGCGAGGCCAGCGAGGGCAACGGCAGGGGCCAGGCTAGTGACAGTGGCGAGAGCGATATTGAGAATGGCGAGAACCACGGTGAAAGCGTTGAGAGTGGCGAAAGTGGCGAAAGTGGCGAGAGCGACGGCACAATCAGTGAACGTTCTCTGGATATGCCGCTCTCTGCGCACCTTCTCCCGGGTCGCGGGAGACGGCTTTGGTGCGCCATACCCGTAATCGCTGTGGCAAAGCCAGATGGTATTTCTCCACTGCTCTCTAGCATCCTCTATCAGCGGTTCGTGTGGGGTATAGATCTTCCTGCTGTTGGAATCACTATCTCGGAATCTGGGGATATTGCTCGCGTCATCCTCGCCTGGCTTGATTCAGACGTGAATGAAGGCCTGGTGCGTTTTTGTTTCTTGTTTTGTTTTCTCCCCTGTGCTGACAACAATACGCAGCCTATAATTCATGTGGCATATGCGGATGAACAAGTACCATGCCCTTCTCTCGGTATCTTCGATCTATCAGACCCTATACACGCCCTTATGTTTTCCCAATTCGTCCTCAGCCTTCGTTCTCATTTTCGAGATGTGGCTGAAGGAACAAGGACACCACATGTCCAGCCGTTATCTTGGCGCTCGGATCACGTCGTTCACGACCTTGCTCACAATAACGGATTACAAGAGCCAGCAGAATCGCACGCAGCCTCCATCTTCCGATGGGCTTCTCAAGTCTCTGATGACACGAGGCAAGTTGTGGGTCCTGTTGTTGCTGGAAAGGTATTAAACTGACTCGCTCTTGTATGACAGAGACATCAGTTTTCCCCCTCAACCACCATCGCCTCTCAACGCATTACAAGCCCTTTCTCCATCCGTGGCTCCGAAGAGTTCTACATCCTCTAAACCGAGCAAGAGTAGCAACAAAGGCAAGAGTGTAGACCAAGCCGGCAAGCCCGATACTAGAAGTCAAACTCCGCAGACCAAGGCCGCGCAAGGTGCGCCACAATCAATCCCGTCCGTGATCATTTAATTCTTGCAATCCCATCGAGCTGACACAATGTCCTTTAGAGAAATTTTGGAGCCCAAGGCTGAGGCCAAGGCCAAGGTCGACAAAAAGCCTACGGAGGAAAAGTCATGTATGTCGTCATCAAGGCAAGTCGATGTCGTATTGAGATTTCGGGACTAGTATTAAACATTATTCTTTTAGCCTTGCAAAACTCTCTGCCGCGGATGTTGAAACAGTGTTAACTATCTCCTCTTTCCTCTTTGAACGAGGCGTCATCGCCGTCACTCGTCTTAAACTCAGTGCTGAACAATCCGGGGACGAGTTCAATGATGTCTCCCTTTCCATTAACAGGATGATAGATGTATATGATGATCTGGCAGAATACCGTTGGCTTGGGTCATGGACTGCCACGGTGAGTGTATTCATTGCCTGAACCTTGTATCGCTGCTTCTTACATCAGTTTCAAGACAATTTTGTCAGAACAGCATCCGATTCTCAAGCCCATCTGTGATCTTCTTGTCAGCGACCATCAAATCGTATCGGATCGTTTGAAGTCAATACCAGAACTTGATTCTGAGTTGGCCCCGATTCTCGCTAGAAAGCTCCCCGAAATATTGCTGGCGTCTGTTGGTGCGTATTCCCTTCTGGCAGTTGCCTCAGCACGCGGCGTTTCTGAAGCGGAGAGCCGCCACAACTGGGATGCCCTGTTGTATCGCTTCTTTGTCACCGGGGACGAATACATTTCAAAGAATGTCCTGTGAGTCAATTTCCGAGCACCAAACTTTCTGCGCACAACTAACTCTGTTGTTAAGCTTGGAGAGAACCCTGAATTATTCCAGGAACCCAGCTCTTGATGCCTTCAAAGAGGCTATCAAGGAATCCGATGTTATCGCCGCCGTCGCAGAACAATTTGATCAAACCAAGACTATTAATGGTGATATACTTCACAATGCTTCACGTATCACGTTCAAATCAGCCAAGCTGGGCGGCGAACATCTACTACTACACAACCAGGTTGTTGCCTTTCAACAGGAAGCAGATAGGACAATTGCTTCCACTGACAGAAACAAGTTGAAAGCCCAGGTCATGAAACACGGTCCAAAGGAGCCAAAGATAGGTATAGCTGATGCGATCTTGGTGGTTCCCATCCACCCAACCAAGAAACCTGATTTGAGCAAAACGGATATCAAAAAGACCATTAACAAGTTCGGCCTTATCCACTACATGGAACCTTATGAACAGAAAGACAAGCCAGATCTCACTAAGTCTACCAGAGCTCTGTTCAATGTCCTCACTTCAGATTCCGATTTCGTGGGCAACGTCATGCCTCTGCCAGCCCCATCCCCGCATTTATCCACATCCAAGGATCAAGCAAAGAAGGATACGTTACAACCCGGCGGTGGTTCACCTACATCTGGACTCGAACCGGACACAGTACGGGCACTGGTCAAGTCCCCATTGTTTATATCATGCACGGAAACTCGAGGATCTACCACGCCGCCTGAGTGGCGCTTTGATCCTTCTGCGCATGGGGAGCTTGACTTCAGATTCCCTGTGTTGATGGTGGAACACAAGAGGAACGACACGACAGAACACCAGGCTCTCAACCAAACTCGCCTTTATTGCACTGCCGCCGTCACTTTTCTCGCAACGCTTCAAATTACCGAACAGCCAGTTTTTGGACTTGTAACATGTGGCAGCAAGGGCACCGTGATTATGTGTTGGAAATTCAAGGAGGTGATGATTTCGTTCATGGTCTTTGGGAACGTAGAAGCTAACATTGCTGTAGCAAATCTATATCATGGAGCGGAACATGCGGACGTTCGATATCTCTGAACCTCTCCAAGCCTTTCACTTCGCGACCTTCCTTCTCCGTCTTGCGAAGTGGAGCCAACAATTACATGCTAAATATTCTGCCAAAGACAAAAACGTCGCTGACAGGCTTTACAAGTACGCTCAAGACAACACAGATGCAAGCAAGATTTGGACCAAGATGTCGCAGAATCCAAAATCCAAGGAGAAGCCGGCCAGTTTATAGGATTGGAATCCCAACGAGATGATCAATGCTTATGTGAAATGCAATCGCCATGTCGATTTCGCATTCAGGGATCGCAGTCTTTAAACCTATGTCTACGATAGGATAACCCATGTACCACCAGAGTAACAATGTTATATCGAATTATTTTCCGACATATTCATGTAAAAACGTGCACACATAGTACAATTCCAAATAGTGACTAGCTGACTTGACTGATACCTTAGCGCTGATGCCTCATTCGTCTTGCCTCGTGCTACGTCTGCACGGCTCAGCCAACTTGATGGACATTTTGAGCTGCTTGTATCATTTGTGGCAAAGGATCCAAAGATGACTTTGCCTTCGAGCTTAGAATATATACCGAGCACGCAAGTTGGGGAGCTCGAAGAAGGCGCACCAGACGCGGAAGCTTCACCCATTGAAGAGGAAGAGAATTCTGAATGTGGTGATAGTGAAGAAGCTAGTCACAGCAACACGATCAGTGAGGGCAGCGACGGCAACGGTAGTGGCGAGGCTAGTGAGAGCGATGTTGAGAACGGCGAGAACCAGAGTGAAAGCGTTGAGAGTGGCGACAGTGGCGAGAACGATAGCACAAGCAGCGAATTTTCTCTGGATATGCCGCTGTGTGCGCACCTTCTCCCAGGTAGTGGAAGAAAGCTTTGGTCTGCCGTACAAGAAATTGACGCAAAGAGGGATCACGAAACCACTGCTAAAATATTCGTAGAAATGACAACTTTGCTACTTTTCGGATCCACCTTTCCGTGACGACGCCGGGCAACACATTCAGCTGCCCCAAAGGTCATGATACAGTACTCGATACCCATCAAATCACCCTCAAGAACAACAACATTCTGGCCCTTGATGCTCGGTCGTACGTGCCGGACATATATGGCGGGAATTGATATAGTAGAATTAAGACCAAGCAGAACTTTTGCCATCGAACCCTCAATCCCCGTCCAAATTCCAATCCTATCTTCATAATCTCCGTTTTTCCAGCCTGAGTCTCGAAGGACAGCTTTGGTATTCTTTACTTGCACTTTGATTCGTTTTCCACAGAAGATGGACAATTCCATCCAGGGGGTATATGCTGATATAACCGATCAGTTCTTGTCAGCCAGGAAATTGATCGTGGACCTCACGAAATGCAGTAAGGGGATTTGGGGCTCGAGACGATGGGTCCCAAGCTGGGCTGAATACCATATCCGAAGTTCCAGGGAGAGGTGTCGATGGCACCAAGGGAAGGGCTGATTTGGGTATTTCCGGCATTCTTTGGTGATTTGAGCTGGAAGCGATTTGGTTCGTTTTGTCAGGGGTCCTGCTCAAACCCAAGGGCGTATACCAACCATCGTTCCTAAGGGACTGTCAATACATATTGAGACCAAAGACGCGGAGCCGTACAGAAAAGTAAGATTCGAAAGATGAAGGCGTTCCTGGTGCATGGTGGCTTGGATCTCAACCAATACATAGTTGTCCCCTTGAGTCAACTTGATGATCCCCTCGTAGTCTTTCAACCTATTGTTCTTTATGACCCGAACATGCCGCCCAAGGAGACCGTAATTTGGATCCTCTCCAAGACGAGATCCACCAGAAGCGGATTTCAAGGAGTATGGGGAGTTCTCGACATGTGGGATATCGTCCAGACCCGGGCCACTAAGGAGATATCAGGAGGCGTTGGTGAAGGGCGAGAAAGAAAGAATCATACAGAAAAACGACGTGTAGCACCTCAAGTCGCTCCAACTGCATAGACCCATAAAGCTCCACCAATACATGTCTGCGGCCTTCATGCGACTTGATGACCCCTTGAAAGCCTTTCAAGTGACCTTTAACAATCCGTACAGGACGCCCGATGAGCGACCTGACCGGATCAGAAACTTCTTCGAGCGGCGAGCTATGAAATTCAATCGGTGCTGGGGCCAGATCGTAGGGCACCGATTTCATGATAAACGGGACATCAGAGAAGTTGACACAATGTGAGGGAACGATCACCTAAACAACGATTAGAAATAGACGATTGGACCTCAAGAAAAACTAACCTCTCGGGCAGTTTTGTGATCATAGAGTAGTAACATTTCCCCGGTCATGGATATCACCCACCCCGTAACCCCTGTCTGCGGACCCATGGCGACAATGACTTCGTCCCCCACGCTAATGTTCTTGCGCAGCGCATTGATAGACAATGATAGCTCCAAGTTTCCCGGGGATATTCGAAGCACAACTTCATTATCAACTATACTTTTGACCACCCCAACAGCACCCTGGGCTTCTCCCTCCACCACCTTGGCAGGATCCCCTACACACAGACGTCGTGCGCCCATAAGTTCCAAGGTACGCTGGAAAAACTCCTGAGGAATAATCTGTAAATCTTTAAAAAGAGCGACTTCCTCTGAAGTGGGGATGGCTTCTTCAGGATAAAAGTCATCCGTCAGTAGGCATCGATATCCATCCTGGTAGAAGTCGCCCTTGAACAGGAACATCCGATGGTTTCGTTGTTCTACAGCTCCATCACCCCAGATTGCCTTGACTCTGTTTCCATCGAAAAGAGCCTGTTCAGGACGGCTGGAGCGCTTTCGTTTTCCAAGTTGAGCTGACGTCCGGCGATGACGATCATAATTGAGACGAGGAACGACCAGAACATCCGCCCCCCATACGTCGAAGTCCTTCACATAGGCGAGATCACCTTTGTGCGGATGCCTCGTTAACCGGACCCAAGATTGCTTGGGCGGCGTGTACGATTTCGCCTCTTTAAGGCAGGAAGGGGCATCTTCGGGTTCAACAACGTGTATCTTCTGCCAGAAGATATTGGAGACGCCCTGACAGAGCATTTGGACATCCCTGATTGTGGAGGCCTCAATTACCATCCATCCTGGCCGAGATACCCGCCCGATGACGGTTTTCACTCCCCAGCATCCTTCTCCACCACGAATGATCTTCTCCATTAAAAGGAATGCTGTTGTTTCTTCCAGGCCAGGCTGAAGACAGGTCAGTCCATGAACTTTCGACCGAGAGTGGCGACTCACTTTCACAGAAACCCTCCACAGACAGATATTGACATCGGTTGGGATGGGCGGATGCATTTCGTTGGTCTGATGAGCTTCGATTGTATTACGGCCTCGTGAGCGAGCCCTAGCCAGCAAAGACTCCCATTCGCTTTCGTCATTGACACGCGCATTCTCGAGCAGAAGGAGATGATGTGAGACCCCTCGGTCTGCTGCTATAGGCTCCAGTTCATCGATGAAATCATCTGAAATTGAACATGAGAGTCCGATTAGGAAAGTCCGTTCGTGGTCGACTTACCGAATTCACCGTCCTCCTCGTCCACCCCGCTCTGGTCGTCATCGTCCACTTCCGCCTCTAGACTCAAAAACTGCCGGGCGTCCAGTGCCTAAATCAATACTTTGGGTCAGGAAAATATCAACTTGAACCTTTGCTCTTTACCTCAATTCGTGAGTGCTTTTGGCGCTTTCGCGATCGGTTGGGTGTACCCTGCATTGTCTGTAATTTTTCTGAGAATAGCTTGCTAAAGCTTACAAAAGTACTTTACTTCTTCATGATGAGATACTTCGGTTTGAGGATTCATCTACACTACATACGTTTTATTGCTAATCGCCAATCAGATGCTCCTGACGATTCAAGGACGAGGAAAACACGAAAATGCTCAGTGCGTGACTTCCCCCAAACTCAAGTTTAGGGTCGGTCAAAAACATATTCCATGTACAGGTAAAGACGTGCAGAGGACGCCTACATAATTAGAGTGCAGTGCAGTTTCAACCACATTTTTCTAAGGCGAAGAAAGCATATACTTAGGAATTTTGATCCATTTCCGCACGCTGACCGAATGTGGAGCCCCCCTTATCAAAAACCCTGGAGGTGCAAATACAATGTATTGAATCAAAGTTCATCTTCCATGCGGATGTGAGCTGAAGTCCGCTGGGCTTCGATGCTGGTAGTAGGTGTAGCATCCGATGAATCCGGAACTACTGACATAGTCTGCGAGTAAGCTGCGTCCAAAGTTGTTCGCGTAGAGATGGACACCTCAGAAGTTTCCGATGGAACGCGAGAACTAGTTAAGGAAGCTGCAACAGTTGCCGCCGAAAGGCTCGACGCAGCTACCGCTGACAGCAGAGATGTGGTCGAAGAAAGGGCCACACTGGATTTCTCCATCTTGAGCAATTCCGCGTCGTCACTGAAATCAGGAATAAACCGCGTCCACCACAATGCCATACGAAGGCCCCGATCCAGGAGGCGTTGCTTGATGATGAAGAGGACCACTAGGATGAAGAACACGAATGCAGATATTATGAGCACGCGGTCGAGCCAGTCGGACTTTTCTAGTGCAGTGATGAGCTGCTTCGAGGTACCCATGACGCTGGTTAGAGTATCATGTGTAGATGAGGTGGCACGCAGAGATGCAGTGGATGAATCTATTGTTCTTTCTTATCTGGCTGTCGCACAAGATAGATGTGGACAATACTCACCTAACATTTGCGTTGATAGGACCGAGCGCTCTAGTTCTCCTTGCATTAGACCAATCGTACGCCGCAGAGCCTCCGTAACGTCGTCATTCGTTTTCATTAATGCGTCGTCACTGTTGTTTCATTGTGTCGGCATTAGCTATACATGATGAGTGGGCGCGGGTTACGTACGTGACTTTCTCGTTCGAGGATTGTTTCTCAGTGGCTGCTGCCGAAGCCAAGAGTTCCTCTCGCTGGGATTTACTCTGGGAATCGATTGCTCGCTTAGAAGCAAGGAGAGCAGCCCGCGAATCTCGACGAAGCCTGGTCGGCGATGACGTTCCTCAGTCGTCGAAGGAACATAGTCACGAGAAATTGACACGCACTCGGAAAGAAGATCGTAAAACTCGTCCACTACTCGCCTCAGTTCCAACCTATTCTTCTGTCCCTTCTGGTCTTCAACGCACAAATCGAGTGCCTAATGTGGTCCTCCTTGAACCAGACTGCTTCTTCGTTACTCGACAGATAACTCACCTCAACTTGCCGCGCGAATGAGTCTATATCCTCTCGCAATTCAGCCGCAAGATCTTGTTGTACAGAGAGCGGTCCTTGGCAAGAGCTTAATCGCGGGATTTGGAATTCAATTAAATCGGTTTGACGCCTTTGAGCTGCAGCGATCAAGCTTGCAGCGTCCTCCGAAAATGTTATGGGTATCGGGGCCATAAGTAACAGTACTTCGTCGGAAAAATGGAGCTCAAAACACTTGTGGGAAAAGCAGGGGAAGCAACAATAGAGTGGTCGAATTTGAAGGCCGTGCCAGCACAAAGCAGTGAATGGCTGATGGATGGTGTGTTTTGGTGACACGCTACTGGCAGTACATAGCGTGTCACGACGCTACAGTCTACTCAGAAGATCACATGACCCTAACAGATTAGATTATCGGACGCGTCGAAATTACAACTTCGACTTGTCAAGCTCCTCTACGTGGATGCTCTTCTCCTTCGCCCATTTGAGTAGTCTCTCCATTAAATCTATCCACTCATGCGGCCCGTTCTTACCCACTCCATGAACCCATCCCTCAGCTTCATTACTCTCCTCAAGCTTAATCCACGCCTTCCTGAGCAAATCCTTGTTGCAATACGCGTCCTTCTCCCATTGAGGCACCTTCATATAGGCATCCTGACCAGACCATATCGCGCTCAACTCGGAGCCAGCGAACTTGCATAGGTCATCCCGATAATCGAACTGCTCAAGAGCCTTGAACCGATGCCAAGCCTTCATGATGGCGAGTTGGTCGTCCCCAAATTCTGACCGAAGCTCCTCGTACCGAGTGATAATATCCACCGCTTCCTGGGCTGGGTTTAGAGTAGAGGGATTGGCGAAAGCCTGGACGACCGCGCGAGCCTGCGCTTCCAACAGGGGAAACGGCGCAACCTTGACCAAGAGACCCAGGAAAGCAAGACTTGTAGGAGGAAAGGCATTTTGTAAGGGAAAAAGGTGCTTCGCAAGAGGAAAGACACTATAAGTGGAGTTAAATAGCTCTGAAGGGAGTGGTGGCGCTGGCGGCGGTAAATCTGGATGGACGATGTCCTTTGAGAGGAATGGGAGCGACACCTCATAACCAGTTGCTAATATGCAATAGCTGATTCCAGTTTCTGTTGTGCCATCCTCAAAAGTGACTTCGCCGTTTTCCCCGAACCGAGAAACGCGTCCTCTACGCTTGAGGTTTCCAATATCTTCGCGAGCGGCACCAGTTGATGAATGAATGACTGTGTGAGCAGCAGTGCGCATCTCTGCAGAGATATCCGTGCCGCTTGGGCCACCACCCACCACGAGAACAGTATCTCCAAAATTGTGGGGACGCCTATACCACGCGGAATGTTTGGCTCTGCCAGAACTCAGCCACTGGGCGACACCAGGTGTATTTGGATAGCGGGGAACCCGATAGTGTCCGTTGCACACCAAAACAAGATCGAAATGGAGAATCTCTCCGGTAGATATTTTCACTTTCCATCTCGAAGCGTCTCGTTCGACGACGTCCACTGTTGTGGTCAGTTTAATGTGTTGTCGAAGGTGGAAATGATCCGCGTAATCCTCGAGGTATTTGTGCACGACAGGGGCGTGAGGAAAGAGGGGAGTCGATGGAGGAAACGAATAGCTTGTAAATGCCATGATGGGGTGAGGAAGATTGGTCGTCAGCGAGTCATAGAGGGGAGTAAGTGGTGGATCGTCTGTTGATGTCGGAGGTGCAGGTACCCTGGAAATTTGTGAGAAACCTGGGGACTCGTCTGGAGTTAAAATCTACTCACCATACGCCACCGACACACCCTCGTGCTTCAAAGGCCGTTGGCTTCCACTGCTCAGCCTTATACTGGGGTGAGTCCATTATGATCTTCAATGCAGCCAACCCGGCCGGTCCTCCACCGATGATACAGATCGTCTTCGAGGCATCAGTTATGGTCGATTCTGGCTCAATTGCTACGCTTCAGACGGTCAACGTTTATATTTACCGAAGGATGAGGACGCTATACTTGGTAGATCCATGGGCGGTGGGAGTGGGATGAAGGAGGTAACCGGCTGTAACCGGCTAAATCCGGACCGACCATTCCAAACCTTTCCTTGAACCTTTCGCTGTTTTCCGTCCACAGACAGAACGTTCAACGAAGTTCAACATTCCCTAATGGCCTACTAGTTTTCTCGACCAACTCTTCTCACATGGTCTCTTGCTCCTGGCGCCTTTGGTTGTGTCTTGAGCAGTTTCTAGATAGATCTCTTGTTGTGCTTTCACTACTCCCAGGATCCCTCGACTCTGCACATGTACATTACCCACCCCTCAACGACGGCTGAAACAGAACAAACATCACGTATTCTACAGATCCAGACCCTCTCTCACCAGACTCTTTGTGGCGCGGAGCTGATGACACCCCGTCTTTCTTCCGACATTCTCGGCAGCGTCTCGAGGAATGACTGGCCACCTGACCCTCCTGTTGTGATTCTATCTCACAATCTGTGTGACGACTTTGACGCATTGGTCGCCGTTCCGTAATTTTCATTCATCTTCTATGCACCTGTCGCCAATGGAATCTTCTGACTCACCACGGAGGCAAGTGGAAGTAACGCTTCGGGTTCGTAAATAGACGCTCTGTCATCTCGGAGGTCTTTCATGCCCTATCGTTCTTTGTGGGCGCCAGTGTTGAGCGCTAAAGTTGCATGAGGTTTATCTGGGAGGTTAAAATGACGCTATCAGTGCTCAAACGCCCTCATCCCTGTGCCACCAATACCTCCACTGCCTCTCATCAGCTTCGAAACCCAACTACACCTATATTCGCTGCATCTGCAGATCGAATAAATGCTTCACAGCGTACTCTCGGCACTGAAGCCGGATTCTCAACCCAGCGTCGCTCAGGCCATAACGACGCACGTGGCGTGAGTGTTCTTCTGCTGCCATAGACCCGTCATGGCCAACACACTAATTGGTTCTGAAACAGCGAGATTGTGAGTCCTCTCGTCGATGGGCCACTAGCTGGAGGGCCTGACCACAAGATGGCGGCTGCGTGAGTCATGTTTGTCCTCTTAACGATGGACTTAATTCCAGCATATTGATAGGCCACCTCGACCACCGACTCCTCCTGGGTAAGTTCATATACAGCTATACAAAAACTCTCGTAGTTTGACTTTTTCAATACGTTTGTCTCGTTAATAGACCGAGACCTCGTGGCCCTGCAGACATTCAGGCGATGGGTGGGAGTAAATCGAACACAACTCAAGTAAAAGGACCACCTGGAGGTGTGAAAGCGAAGTAAATGTGCCAGAGAATGCGTTCAACGACTTGGGAGCTTTACCGACTTCATATTTCTTTATCTACGACCGAGAAAAGAATATTGCATCATCATGTATCAAAATTCAATCACTTTTCTTCGCTACCTGTGTACGTGCACGAAGACCAGGAGTGAAATTCGACATGTAATTGGCATCCCGGGGTAGCAGTATACTCTGCGAGGTGAATAGATGAACGATTCCTTTAAGCCTTCTTCGGCTTCTTGTCTGCTCCAGGTGACAGCTTCACTGGCTTCTTTGGTTCTTTACCCCCTCCAGGTGGTCCCTTGATAGGTCCTTTCTTTGGCCCACCCTTCGCGTTATCTCGTGGACCAACCGCTTGCTTTGTTACTGCTGCCGCTGGTATACTAGATAGTTCCGTATGAGTAAGAGTCCAGTGGTGAAGAAATCCATATGTCTAGAAAGGATCGCACCCATGAATTACAGGTGTCATTTTTTACGATCTCCCAGTATTCCGACTTTAGGGCAACACATTATGGAAGGATTATTGGGAGTTAGGCGTCAGTTATATCGATGAAATAATCGAAGTGATGCACGCCACCTCGCGTTTCCTGCCTCCACAAATTGAGCTCTCAAGGAGATGATCGGACCAAGTCTTCCACAAGGCGAGCGTTTTCATTAGATGTGCATCGCCCTGCCCAACTGGTGATTTCTCACCTCAGTTTCTAGCTAGCCTTGCCTGCGCGCCTTTAGAGTGATGAGATGCGTAGATAAGCGTCGGGAAGCCGAGATGGTAGAGACGATGATAGTTTGCCACTGGGATTCTTGATACAGTACAAACTTAGTTTAAATAACCAACATCGATGCTTCGGATATCAGCGATGGAGAAACTTATTGATTGGTGTGTGCTAAAGGGAAACGGGTAATCCGGTACAGCTGTGTCTGTCTCTCACGAACCAGAAACAGCGATAAAGAAATTCCATAGACTTGAACTTCATAACGGTGGAGGTCACGGAGTGTGAATATGAATCTCGATCAGGGTAATTTGGATGACTGTTGCTTCCAATCCCTGTAAGTAAGCTGCGGAGGTAAATATAGTTAGGCGGAGCGCGTCGGGCGATGACAGGCACCTCCAACTCTTCTCTGAGTATGACGATGGAAAGCGATTGAGGAATAAATACACCAGCGCAAGTTTGTAAAAACAATCGAGTCCAAGGAATTTGAAAGGACAAATGCAGATCGGAGCATCGAGTGCCGCATACGATGGCCTACTTGCAGCAGCTTGAGAAAAGTAATTTTCTAGCCTTAGTACACGCCATGATCGAATAGTGGGAGTGAGGGTTGGTGGTGAAAGGCAACGGAAAGAGAGAGAAAATCGACAAAATCCGAGTCAGCTTTGTTGTTGTGGACGCGTTGTCGGGGGTGCTTTGGCCGACGCGGTCACGTCAACATATATTTTACGGCTCCATTTTGGCACCATTCTCCTGTTTACAACTCTTTTGTCCCTCTCTCGTCGTCTGGACGCCTGCCCTACATGTCTGGCAGCAGGCGCCACCGGGTTAACTTGAATGCTCAGGTTACGCCTGCGAGACCTCCTCAACGCCAGGTGTCTCAGCCACAACCAGCCCCAGTGCCGACCCCACTTCCACCGCGAGCCCCAATTGCAGCTCCAACTCAACACCAATTTCTCTCAACTGCACCAGTCAACATGCCGAATCTTCCCCAATCTCACGTTCAGACTGTTCAAAATGTTCACCGACATCTACCACAACCACCGACCCCATCGATGGTGCAACACAGACCCCAAATTTTCGCGGTGCCGACCCATCCATCATTCGCGCAGTCGACTACTCCATCGTCTGCACAGTTTACGCAGTCTCCTGTAGCCCAACCTAGGCCTGTTGTCTCTACGAGCGATGGGCTTATTGACCGATTGATGTCATCTCTTAATCCAGTACTCGCTGCCCATCAGGAATCTAATTTCGCCAGAATGGAAAAACTGGAATCATCCATCGAGACTCTTGCTAACCAGATCAAGGACATTCGAAGCGATTCGGAGGCACAGAGGAAAACATTCGCTGAAGCACTCCAAAAATCCTTCATAGTGCAGCAATCAGGAAGTCAAGTATTGAGCAGTCGGATGGAACGCCTGGAAAAAACTATTGGAGCCAGCTTTGACCGCGACGACAACAAGTCTCTCTTGAATAGATTGGACAATATTTCGTTCGCCGTAGAGGAACTTCTGGAACGTGCGAAGGACCCTGATGCACTTCGTGCGTAACTTACATTTTATCCACTCATGTTTCAACGTCACCTTCATCAACAGTTTCAGAATTTCCTGTCTCGGACCAAACTCAAGAGAACAATCCCTATATACCTCAAAAGCAATCAAGGGACGTAGGAATCGACTCACGAACGCCTCCACCACGTACACCACCACCTCCAGCACCAGTTTCTCCGACGCGCGTTGAATTTGGCACTAGTCCAGTCCGGTTAATCTACGCGGAGGTCGCTGTTAATCCTCAGACCCCACGTCCGGAGCCAGAACCAGAACTCCCAACACGGTGTGAGATGGGGACCAGTCCAGTCCGACACACATACCTAGATGTGGGGATCGACCCTCCAACACCCCTCCCCGAATATCCAAGCGAGCCTGCCTTAATTCACCGGGAAGTTGGTACCAGCCCACGACGTCAAATCTATTTAGAGACAGGGACCTCCGCTCGAACCCCAGAGCCTCAAAGGTCGCCGCGCGTATTTGTGTCGGCCGGAGGTCTGTTGGCTCTACATTAAACCAACATATTTCACATGTGCTGATGCCAAAACAGTTGCCACATCCCCAACGCCTGAGAGATTCTTTCCGGGCATGCTATCTTCCCGACGCTTTTCTTCAGACGCGATTACCCTTGGTATGCTGCACTCGTTCACATTCCTTTGAGCCACAAGTTCTTATGGCTTCTCAGTTGGAGATATTAGTTGTCCTGAAATCAAATCCACGATTGATTTTGAAAGCCCCAAGACGGCTAATATCAAGATTCGGCCTGGTGAAAGGACACCGGAAAAAGATCTGCCCGGGATTGAAGGTTCTGCCCCTTCGAGTCCAGAAACAGGAATACAGAGTCATTTCGCTTCGGTACCTTCAGTTTCCAAACCCATGTCTCCCGTCGATTGGTCTCGCAATGGTGAGGAATCACTTCTGATTATTTGAACATGTCTGATGTCACAAGATATGCCCGCAGACGATAATGGCGTCTCTTCTGATGAGGGTGAGCCTTTTCCTTCTTTTCTAAATCATCCTCACTGACAAGTAAAACCTTCTTAGAATCCGATGATGAAGTGGTTCCCGTATTCCGCCCAGATTCTTCTCCAGAGAAAATAAGGCAGTTCAGCCTGTTGAAGACGAAGGAGATAACCAAGTCTCCAGAAGGGACTATAGCAGCCCTCAGAGAGGAAGCTTTTGGAGAGTCATTCACAGGCCCGGTGGCATCTTCTCCACGGCCACCCGTTGCTCCTTTCCATTCACGTCCCTCGGTTTCTCCATTACCTTCTCCAGCACATACCCCCTCCCCGTCACCTTTTCGCAAACACACCTACACTCTCCCCGCCGCACAGGGCTCCCGTCCCTCACATGAATCTCCTGCCCCAGACATTCCTGAAAGCCTAGATGACATCCAGTCCTCCTTCTCAGCAGCCTACCCAACGACGGACATCGCTCAGAGTCTTGATGATCCGATTCAGTCATCTTTCACAGATAACTCCCTTCCCAAGCAAGTCCCCCCATCAACGCTCGATCAGATCCAGTCATCTTTCCCCAGCGATTCTCCTGCTCCTGACTCGGAGGACGACTCTGAGCTCTCAGTGACGCGCCTCATCACCGAGACTTTCGCGAACCTCGAAGAGCCCTTCCCAGAATCGTGCCCTCCGTCTCTGCCACCGTCACGGACGCATACACCGTTATTCACCCGACCTTCGGAGTCTCCACCCAGGCCTTCTCCTCCCCCGAAGGTTGCCGGCGTCAAACGTCGTAAGGCGATTTCGTTGTCGAGGTCGGTCTCCTCAGTGGCGAACGTGAAGAACGAGCGGCTGGCGTCAACCAAGCCAAGGCCAAAACCTCCACCTGTTGTGAAACCTTCGCAGGCGAAGCCGTCTATGTCGACGCCTTCTGCTGCGCCCAAAGCCACTTTCGTGCAATCTTCTCCGATATACATATCTTCCCGGTCCCCGTCCCCGCTGTCGGAGCTCACGAGTGAAGATGAAGGTTCAGATGCCGATTCGGATGTGCGCATCGTTCCAGCTAAGAAGAAGGTCAAGACTGAAAAGAAGGATACGGGGAGCGTAGCCGCCTCGGCGAATGAATCACAGTCGCAGCCACCACCGCAGCGGAAGAAGGTGCTGAACCTTAAGACGACTCAGCCGGGAAAAAGCGCAGCGGTTACGAGGGTGAAGAAGCGCAAGGCGAACCCGCTGGAGGTGATGGAGCCGCCGCTGAAGAGGGCGCGGCAGAAGGAGGAGGACAGTGCAAAGGGGAGTAGTAAGGCATCGAGCAAGGGAAACGGTGTGAAGGAGGAGAAGGAGAAGATCAGTACGGCGCGTGGGAAGGGTAAGGAGAAGAGCGGTGCCTCTACGGCTGCTTTGTCCTCATCGAAGGGAAAGGCGCGGGAGAAGCGGTCGAGCTCGCAAGCCATTCCTGGAGTGAAGTGGCCGAAGAAGGCAAAGGATGGGAATAGCAAATTTAATATGACGGTATGGTCTATGCCTTTCTGATTTTTGCGATGTTCTAATGGTGTAACAATCTGTAGTTCATAGAATGTGATGGGTGCGTTTTCGTCAAGACCACCACTTATCAGTATTAACATGTATTTCTAGGTGCTTCCTGTGGTATCATTATGGGTGTGTGGGCATCGTTCCGGACGACGTCAGAACCAATCCCGGAGAGATATTTACCTGTCCTCCATGCACGAGCAATGGGTAAGTGCTTCGTTCTCGTCGTTTCCATTTTCTTCAGCTGATTCCTGGCTATAGTGCGAGTATGTGTCTCTGATATTTACCAGGCTTGTTGAGTCTGAAGCAACATTTTCACAGATGCCCTCGTCGGAGAAAAAGGCAACCCCTGTGCTCGACCGGATTGCCCACACAAGCAGAAGCAGCCCGACGAGTTCTTCGTGTCCGGGATAGTGGGAAGGGCGACAAAAGTGCAAGGAGGACAAGGACGAAGGTATATTTGGCTTGTCAAATGGGATGGGTGAGTGCTGAACGTGTTTTCCCCCCCAGTGTCATCGTTATTGATGATTAAACGGCTGGCGCGTAGATACCCAGTAGATCAATGCACTTGGGAGGAGGAGGGGCAGTTGTCGGATCCAGAGAAGTTGATTCAGGATTTTTATGGGGTGGCGCTTGGAGAGGGATTCGAGCCGGAGGAGGACCCACATTCAACAATTTTACTTCGAGAGGCTGTGGATGGTGGATTCAAGGACCCGAATGCTTAGCTGGAGAGGATGACCTGCTTTCTTGACGTGCTTTCGTGCTGCTGCTGGTATCTTACTCTTGCGCAAATAATCTGTACACGTATGTTCATTATAGTCGTATCTGGGACGAATATTGTAGTATATCCTCCACGTCCATGGTGAATAGATAAGAAATGGTATCTAAAGCAATATGACTGCGAGTAAAAGGATCATCAGCACGATAATTAGAATCACTATACACCACCCGCTTCCTCGCTCCTCTGAATCTCGTAGAAACTTTCGCATTTTATGCATGGCATCGCCCAGCTTTGAGTCTGTCCGGTCGACGCCCTGCTCGAGATCCTCAAGTAACCTGAGAAATAAAAAAAGTTTGAGCTGGGTTAGCCACGTACGCGATAGTTTGCTCACTCGTTATGTTCCACGATCTCTTGTCCCATTAGGCCTGCCTGTTGGGCAATGGTGCTTAACGTCCCCACGAGTGAATCTATCGTTCGGTCTTGTTCAACCATTATTAGCTGGACAACATTTAGTTTCTTCCTGACAACTTCAGTAATCAGGCATGCACTTGCCTGCTGTTCTTCCCGTGCCCATGCGCCCTGAGCATCCTCCGCTTCCCGTTCAGGTTGTGGAGACGTCAAACCACTGCGTGAAGGTGGGCTGGCAATTGTGTAGCGTTGGACCTGTGAGGAGCTGGCAGACACTTCGGTTCTCATGTTCTGAACTTCCAGAGAAGAATCGGTTAATGTGTTTAGATGTAGCATATCGTTATAAAGGAGCGCACCTGTATTTCTTTCCGCACATCGCTGACATATCGACGCCGCCGTTGGACTTCTGCATCATCCAGACCAAACATTCGAGCATCAGTCGATTCGACTATTCTGTTTTGAAGCGTAAGCCAAGTTGTTGGAATAGGGGTTGTGCACTTACTTGACGCTCTCTTCGAGGTCTTCCAAGTCTGCTTCTAGTGTTGCGAGTGTTGCTTTGAGCTAGGAGCGGATATACCAACGTCATATCACCAATACATGTTAAGGTCATAATCACGACATACCTCATTCTTAGCCCAGGTCAGCTCCTCGCTGTCATCTCTGGCCGTACTTCGTATTCGAAGGAACGACGATCGCAACTGCGCAACGGTCTGCAGAGATGTTCGTATTTCGTGTTCTACCGCGTGATATGGGTCTGTCGACATGGCCACGCGAGGTTTTATGCCAGAAGCGTTGCGGCCAAGGAGGCGTCGGGAAGCGTTGTAAGATGTAGGACCAGGGAGCCTCCAACTTGAGGTGCGAATGCAGTTCAAAGGAGGAGGGGATTGTTTGACTGTGTGAGGTTCAAACCTTGACGCCAAAGCCAGACAAGCAACGCATGCCGTTCCGACTCCCGAGCTCCTTGAGGTTTGACCCTCGCGCCTCACTCAGGCTCATCAGGTTATACTGAATCCCTCATCCTCATTCATGATATGGAGACTGTCGCAAACCATCTATCGTCAAAGCCAGAGGAAATTTCGACGATCGAGAAAGCCAAACGACCAGCACACAAACGACGGAGGACGACAAAAGCGCAGAACATTGCGAGCACATCCGATGGTCCAAAACGCTGCACTCTCGAGAAGCTTCCTTTTGAGCTTATTGCAGAAATCTTGCTATTCACGGTGTCTCCTAAAGACGTACTCGCTTTTGCTCGGTGCAACAAGTTCTTTTGTGCAACGTTGTTGAACCTTTCCTCATCCTTTATCTGGAGAGGAGTTCGGAAGTCTTACCCAGTTCCACCACCTGAACCCATTTCGACCTTTACCGAGTCTTCATATGCCGCATTTCTGTTTGATGATGGGATCTGCGAGGTGAGTCGATTAATGTTATATATCTTTTGAGTCCGGATATCTGATGGTCGGATGCAGACATGCAAAGAGGAGACAAAGTCCATGTATGTTTCTTTCGGTATCCGCCTTAGGTTATGCCACCGCGTATGTGATCTTTACGGTTTCTCCTATATGATTCATATCTTTCTTTAGCTGCAGTGCATGACGAAATATCGTGAATCGGGGTCAGTTTTGTATCAGACAAACCGTCCTGTTCTGTGTGCCTCATTTCGAATCATAATATTAGCGTTCTGACTTCGTCGCTGACCTTCTCGACATCTCCTGAAACTCGAAACATTTCGCAGTGTCTGCCTTATGTGGAGGACAACAAATGTTTTTGTATGTCTATCACAGTTGCCTCTAGACTTTGCTTATTGACTGCTCTCAAGCTCCGGCGCTTGGTGCACAACTCACCTGTTCTGCGTATTTTTCAGCTAGCTGATCTGTATGTATCGTAGGTGCTGTGAGGTTCTACCGCAAGACCGACTGGGAGCATGAACACAATGATCTTACCTCCGACCCCGAAACTTATACAACAGTAAGCTACCATGAACTCCTGACAGTGTGACGACACAATTTAAACGCCTTCAAGAGAAATTCTCGCAAGATTGCTTTCACAACTGAATATATGGCAGTAAGTCTTTCGCTGTGCAAGGGAGTTTGTATTTACGATTGATACCCGTAGCTTTCTAAAGCTTTGTACGAATGGAAAGAACTCCACCAGGCGTGTGACAAAAGGATCAGACTTGCCAACGAAACATTGTGGGACACCTCTTTCTTGCCTTACTAGTTCTCACCTAATCGTCGGACGCAGTGCCAAATCGATTTCGGAGAAGCATGGATGGGATTACTGGGATATGCTGAATTGCACACCATATGGAGCCCTTCATCGGTTCAAGAATACAAGATTAGAAGAGGTCATCCAAACTGGTCAGTGATTGCGGGTTCGCACATCGGGTCGGATCAACTTAACCATTTTTTCATAGATTACGACAGGATTGCCTCACAAATAGACGAGGCACTCGTAGTTCTGGCGGAGAAGCGGAAGCGGAGGAGCCACGAGACGGCGTATCAGAAAAACCGGCAGGATGTCTCTCGGCACTATGATAAGCTGCGTTCTCAAGCTACGCGTATCGCACTGCCCCCTCTCGCAGTTTTCAGGCGACTTCCTATCGTATCAGCATTACAGGCATCGCCCTCAACTGCTGAATCTACTTCCGATCTTTACAAGACTTTTGAGAAGACGTCTTGGGTTATCAGTCGTTTGGATGTGGAGCTGAAAAAGTGGACAGAGAAAGCAAAATCGGATCTGGGCGCCACGCTCGGATATCCGAACTGGAAGACTGCCAGCAAAAAGATCTTACACCCTGTTGACAGGCTCACCGCACGCTTTATATGCAAGGTTTGCTCCAAAGTAGCTATCCGATATAAAGGCGACGAGTCTCTCGATTTTATTGGGGCTTGTGCGCATCAATGCGCGAAGTCAAAAAAGGGAAAGCGCGATGAAGAAACATGGGATGCAGGGAGATTTGTGAAGGATGACAAGGTGTGTCACATGCCGTGGTGCAAAAGGCATAACTAAGAGAGTGATTCTTGATAGGCAATTGCAGCAATGATCCGACTTCATGCTTTGTTCAATGCAGACCCTGCAGATGCAGACTCCCGGCTCACTGTCAACACGGTCATACAATGCATGTCTTGCGAAGCACGAATCATAATGCTTGCCAAAGATATTGTAAGATTGAAATTTGCCCGTTTACATAGTTCCTTACGCCTTTTTCAGGTTGGTCATTCCCATCGCCACGACGATATGCAAATGAGAATACCCTCGGTGACCGAAACCGAGAGCTTCACAAATTATAAACTTTACCACTCGATCGTTCGGCGTCTCACGGGCCCCGAACGCAGTGCAGCAGCATTACGACCGAAAGTGGAATACGGATGCAGACATTGCCTTTATATCACTCAGAAAACACTCCTGGACAACAAACCCGATGACAGGGAAGCCGATCCGAATCAAGACCGCGATAACTCGAAGAGGTCGAAACGAAAGACACGGAAGGAACCAACGACGCGATTTTCGTTCGATGGACTCCGTTCCCATCTTAATGAGAAGTGAGCCCGAATCTAACCTACCCATACTACTTTGTCATTGATACTTTAACCCCTCCAGACATCATTTCAAGTGCATTCGTGATGAAGATGTCCATGTATATGAACCGCATGCCACGACGATGGTCAAGTGGTTAGAAACCTCGCTTTGGCCGTAAAGCCCTCCTTGCAAGCACGAAAGTGGCATGCCTGGTATTCACGCGCACGCTGTACGATCGTCACTAATGTTTAGAGCTAATCGAAATAGTATCTTCTTTTCTGGCCTGAAGATGACAGCTTCGGTGCCACAATAGAGTGTTCTCTTCCTTACTCGGATCGAAGGCATTCGTGTATTGACAGCTGATCTTGGAATTAGGCCAGCCATAAAATGACATGCTAATCACGGCGATCCTTACTCCTTTTTTCCCTCTCTTCTCTACCTTCCTTTTACCAGGTATGCTCACCTCAAGGCTTTCTCTTACTCTTTGGGTTTTCTGCTCCTCGTCGGTCGTCCTTGGGGGTCTCGTCCAAAAGCCTGATCTCATCCTGCCTCCTGGCTCGCAACAGAACCGTGACGCGGTTGTGGATATTTTCACGACGAGCTATGAGGCATATCGGTCAGCTACCTGGTTTGTCTCCATTTACAACATTCACGAGTTGCGAGTGATCACCAGGACATACGCCTATGGGCATGATAACCTCCTGCCGATCAGTCGAAGTATGTCGCCTTCAACCACTTCATCCTCACCAAGCTACTCACTGAGCTCCATCTCAGAATTCTCTGACGTCCGCAATGGTTGGGGTATGTATGGCTTCTTTTTCGCGCCCTAATAATCCCTGACACCAAGAATGGTTGGGATTACAGGTGCTTCCATCGTTGATGCCATGTCCACGATGGTAGATTCATTTTTTCCGAGGTTTGAAGGACATAACTGAACGTCCTTCAGCATATCATGGGCCTGAATGTACGTTCCGGATTGCCTATATTCTACATGCATCAATCTCGCATCTCAACTCCTGGACAGGACTTCTTCAGTGAAGCCGTCCAGTTTGCTTCCAACATCGACTTTAGTAAATCTAGGACTGCTGACACGGTCAGGTAGGATGCTACGGCTTTTTTGGGTGCGCAGGCATTATTCACTCTCTTGCGCGAAAGCGTTTTTGAAACTACGATCCGCTATCTTGGCGGCCTACTGAGCGCATACGAATTAAGTGGTCAACAATTCCCAGCTTTGCTTTCCAAGGCGAAGGAGGTCGCCGACAAGATGGCTTTTGCCTGGGTCGACGTGCGTGCCAGTTTAACCGTTTCCCCTCATGACCTTTCGACCCAGCACAATAGGGAAACGACATACCTTATGGACATTTGAATTTCTCGACGAACACTCCTTCGCACAGCCAGGTAGACGCAATTACAATCCTCCATGACGCATCTGTATTAACTTGACCATGTCATAGTCAAATATCGCAGAAGCTGGTACAGTACGTATTGTCGCTGAGTCACTCTAGTTCATGTCTAATTCACATTCTCATAGTTAACGATGGAATGGGCAACTCTCACAAAGTATACTCGTAATGATACATATCGGGAACTTTCCGAACGGTCTGCACGCCGTATTGCCAGCCAAGTTTGTAGTTCCCCTTTCTTTGCGGTCTATCACTCATACCCCCTCCCCTCCCCAAACAGCCCGCCCCATTGCCAGGTTTGCCTGAAGCTTTTCCTTCCAGAAATCTAGTCGTCATCATGCCTCCTCAGGACTTCCAGCTCAGGGAATCGATCCTGCCACAGGCACACCATCCGGCGGCTACGTAGTAAGCACGTCTGCTTCAGCTGCGATGCTTCCATGAGCGCTTAGTTTGAACCAGACATGGGGTGGAGGGTCAGACAGCTATTTCGAGTATTTAATTAAATATGCCCGCCTGAATGATGCGGCCGATCCTATGTTCGTGGACGCCTGGAGAGCCGCTGTTGATTCTTCGATTCACACACTTTTGAAGGTCATATTCGCTATGTTTTCTGCCAAAGACGGCGGATTAACTGCTGCTTATAGACATCAAAAGTTGGCGACCTGGTCTACTTAGCTGATTATGACGCATCAAAATCCATTCGGCACGTTGGATCGCACTTAGCCTGTTTCCACGGCGGTAATTGGCTGTTTGGTCAGGCCTTTTTCCATCACAAGAAAATTCAAGAACTCACCCATTTCTTTCAGGTGGCCGACTGTTGGACAACGACACGATCGTCAACATTGGCCTGCAACTCGTTGATGCATGTTGGAATACATATGCCAGCACCGAGTAACCCGTCTTTCCTAACATCCCTTCATTCACTATTATTCATCGACGTTGGCAAAGGACTGGAATTGGACCTGAAACGTTCGCATATACTTCAAGCGAAGGCGATGGTTTCTACACCGGTGGTGCCCCCCCTACCCCCGAGCAGCTGGCATTCAATGCAGAGCACGGCTTCTACATCACGGCAGGAAGCTACATTCTCCGTCCTGAGGTTCTGGAGTCAAACTTTTACGCATGGCGTGTAACGGGAGACCGCAAGTATATCGACAGGGCTGCCAGCGCTGTCAAGAGTTTCAATAGATTCCTATCAGTCAATAACACGTTTGCAGGACTCTACGACGTCAACTCCAGCAGCTCTTCGAAGATAGACGACACGGAGAGCTTCTGGTTTGCTGAGGTTCTCAAGTACCTGTGCGTCACATAGAACTAGCCTCTGTTCTGCTACTGGTTCAAACTTGACACGGCAGGTATCTGACTTTTGATGATCCCTCACATGTGAGCCTCGACGAATGTGAGTTTTCGTACAAAGTTGGCCATACGTTCCGCACTGACTCCTGAGGGAGTCCCTCGGTAGACGTGTTCAATACAGAAGCCCATCCGTTCAAACTATTACCGCCGAAAAGAATATATGGTAGTCATTCTTCCAGTCCAACTTAACCCCTTTCATAGAGTCATTAAGGGTAATCGGCAAAAAACAGCCATAACGACCTTCATCCTTCCTTATTCCTGAGGGTTATCATGCACTCTGGTCACGGCCTTGATTCCTGGACGCTCCCGACCCGCCTTTTCTTGCTAAACACACCTCTTCACAAACTACTCACTACAATATCACTCCTTTGAATTTTTCATACAGACAGCGTATAGCACGTTCCTTCCTTCCACAGATCACTCATTTCATCCTACCATGCAATGATTTGCACATGACGCCAGCTTACGTGGTCAATTTGCAATTATAAATTTTCTCGAAGAACCAATTACAATGTCCCATGGCTTAGTTGGTTACGGCGTCCGACTGTTAATACTCTCCAATCGGAAGATCGAGAGTTCAAGTCTCTCTGGGACAGTTCATTTTTCCGTCAAGGGCATCTCCGACTGAGATCCGAGCTTGAAATTTACTGTAATTGCAGAACAACTGCGCCACCGTCCACTTCTTTGCTTAGTTCCTGTTCGTCTGTCGAGCAGGACTCCGCAGGAGTTATCACAACCGCATCTTAAGCTTTGATGTTCACGTACTTTAGGATTCTTTTGCAGACCCTTGGCAAGCGCCAGCGGTAATGAAGGATTACTCGACTCTCGTGCATGATACATTGCCCCGTTTAGCTTCCTTTATGGGCTTTTGCGCATGGCTAGTTATCTGGCAGCTACCTGAGCCCATCGTATTGCGACTCGCGGAGCACACTCGACCTTGGCCTTGCTTGGTTCCGTACGTGACATGATGTATTTCTCCAATCGCATCATAAGCAATCAACTTCAAGTGAGTGTGCAGCACGTTTTTTCATGTTCAGCGATGTCATGTGGCATGGATGCAAACTTTAGGAGCCCATCCAGATGACTCTTATCATTTAGGATGCACAGGGCACTCCTTCCATGATGCAGAGGACTCAGGATAGATGCTCATAGCCATGGTTGGATTTTTGGTTGGCATCGCATAGTACGGTATTTCATTCGCCCCAACCAGTTCCTCAGAATAGCCTGGAGGCTAATAGCCGCATGAATAGGCAGGTTTATATCCAACAGTGCTGACTTTCTGTCTTAGCCTGTGCTATCGCCCGCAGTGGCCCCGCACGGATGCTCGTCGTACCACGCGCTCCATCAGTCACGAGCATGACATTCGTGACATAGGTGGGATTCGACGTGGTTTATCAAGAGACTTCGCAACCGTATCATGTGTATTTCTTCCCCAAAGTGCAACGAGTCGTTCGTCGAAGGGCGAATCGGCTTAGAAGAAGCTCCACCCGTCAGGCGGCAGACTACCCATATAGATCACATAGATCACCCCCCGTCGGTCCTCTCACTGCGATAACTTATTTTCGGGAACAGTGAACCTACGAAAACAGCCAGCGACAGTGACATCCAGGAATAGCTCTGTGCTGCGTTTTTTGCATCCCATCCTCGGAGGAATTGTCGTGATACATATGGAGTTCGTGGCGAAACATGGGGGTAATGACACTTCGAATTCTTTCTCATATCCGAAGAAGCTTGCAGTCCCAGTCGTTGATGGAAGCACACTGTATACTTCAGGTGATCCGCCCTTGCACCTCAGCATACTATAAGAGGCGTCGGACCATGACGCGTCAGTGTCATCCCGGCTTGCCAGCAAACCCATTCCTTATCGCTGGCTATGGTGCTCTCTCGTCGCGTCGCTTTGGCTCTAGCTCTTTCCCCAGTTGCTTTGGCGGGATTGGTTCAGAAGCCATTCATCATACTGCCTCCTGATGCCCCTATCCATCGTGCTGCAGTCGAGAAGATATTCACCACCAGCTATGCGGCATACAAGTAAGTCAATATTCCTCTTGCGAGAGAGATTCTCTCACTCAGTGAGCCTCCCTCAGAAAGTTTGCCTTTGGTCACGATGATCTGTCCCCCTTGAGCAAAGGTCTGTTCCTAACTGTGATGCATCAAGCCCGTTTCCTTAGCCTTTCTGACTAGGATTCTCGGATGATCGAAATGGATGGGGTAAGTCGTGTTCACTTCATTTTTCTCTAAGTGCATTTGTACAATGTCTAATTTGCATTGCGCAGGTGCGACAATTGTAGATGCTATGAGCACTATGGCATGTTCAAGATTTCTATTTAACATTGGCATCGAATTAACCAAGAGGTGCAGCATATTATGGGCTTGGACGTATGTCGATTCCCTTTAGTAGATATCTATGGGCAGAAACTTATCATATACTACAGGATTTGTTTGCAGAAGGCGTTGAGTTCTCAAGTAAGATTGACTTCAGCAAGTCACAAACAGAAGACACTGTTAGGTACTGTGCAATCCTCATATTTTTGTTCAGGACTATAAACCAACGCGTTTACAGCGTGTTCGAAACCACCATTCGTTATCTTGGTGGACTGTTGAGCGCATACGAATTGAGCGACAAGAAGTTCCCAGTTCTTCTCCAGAAGGCGAAGGAAGTCGCCGACAAGATGGCCTTTGTTTGGGTCGGCGTGAGCTTTTTGTACTGCCAGGTTGACCACTCGGAGGACTCAATCTCTCATAGAAAAACGATGTTCCATACGGATTTATAGATTTCTCCAAGAACGCCCCAACGATAGCCAGCGTAAAGATTCTCTCAACCATTTACACGCTGCTAAGACCTAACTTCGTTCATATGAAAGTCGAACATCGCAGAAGCTGGGACAGTACGTTCAGTGCTCTAATACTCTTTAGAATGGGCTTGATCACTCAACCCCGGCCTTCGTAGCTCTCCCTTGAATGGGAAACACTAACGGCCCACACTGGCAATCAGACGTATGCCGATCTGGCTCTGAAGTCTCTTCGCCATATCGCAAACCTTGTACATGTTGTTTCCGACCCTTACGTTTATATTTAGCTGACTATCTCCCTGTCTACAGGCTGCGCCGCTCCCAGGTTCGCTATCGTGTATAACGATATACTTGTTGTTCCAACTTAGAGACTTCGCCAGGCCTTGCAGCTCAGGGCATCGATCCAACTACGGGGAATTTCGTCGGAGGCTACGTTGTAAGTTCTCTAAATGCCTGTTTGCCTACCATCGTGTGACAGGACCTTCGGGGCTCTCATAGACCTGGGGAGGCGGATCCGACAGCTATTTCGAATACCTCATCAAGCATGCACGCCTGTCCAACACGGACGACACCCTCTTCACCGACACCTGGCTCACCGCCGTCGACTCCTCGATCAAGAATCTTCTCAGGGTAAGATATACCCGTTCTACGCCCCTCCACTACACGCCAAGCGTTCTTGTTCTTGTTCTAGACTTCCACGGTCGGGAACCACCTATACCTCGCCGACTTCGACGCGCAGAAGAGGATTCGCCATGTGGGATCGCACCTTGCCTGCTTCCATGGTGGAAATTGGATTTTCGGTGCGGCTTCTTGGCTTATGTATTGTGTAGAGATTGGGCAACGGTTTCTCATGTGCTGATGATATGGTTAGGTGGGAAACTACTGAACAACGAGACTATCGTGGATTATGGGCTGCAATTGGTCGACGCATGCTGGAACACCTACGCCAGCACCGCGTACGTCCCAATCTTTCACAGTTATTGCATAATTCATGTATTGAACGAATGTTGTTGCAATTCAGAACTGGTATCGGCCCAGAGGGATTTGCATACATCACAGCCGATGGCAACTTCACAGGCGGGAGCACACCCAGTGCAGCCCAGCTCGCATTCAACGAGAACAACGGGTTCTATATCACATCGCAGCCATATATCCTGCGCCCCGAGGTCCTCGAGTCGAACTTCTACGCCTTCCGCGCGACAGGCGACCCGAAGTACTTGGCCCGCGCTGCGAGTGCCGTCGATAGTTTCAATACGTTCTTGTCTACGGAAAATGGGTTTGCGGGCTTGAATAATGTGAACAACGCCTCGTCGACGAAGATTGATGATACGCAGAGCTTTTGGTTTGCGGAGGTGCTCAAATATCTGTTCGTTTTCGTTTATTTGCTGTGGGGATGGTGGGGCTGAAAAGTCGTGGTGTCGTTACAGGTACCTTATATTCGACGACCCTAACCACATCAGCGTGGACGAATGTGAGTTGTTCATGACTTCGTATTGGTGGCGCTGAACTGACGACTACGCATGGGCAAGACGTGTTCAACACCGAGGCACATCCCTTCAAGGCGCCGCCTCCCAAAGACGTCTACCCGAGTAAAGTTCTCCCTGGCAAGCCGTTCACAGCGAAGACTGGGCCTCCGCTTCCCGCCATCAGCCCCGGCAGATTCGTGCCCCTTCGCACCAATCCACAACTGTGAAGGCCGTTGTTATCTAGTTTGCGGTACATATTGATGGGACAATGTTAGTAGCAATAAAGGATGGGAATTTTGGGTTATTCGGAACCAGCGAGCTTAAGAGGACGATGGGTATCAGTAATAACGTGTTCTATAATCCCCAGGCGATGTACAGTGATACAGCTGTCTATTTGCGGCCAACTCTCCGGTCGCCAATTTTGGAGAGTGCTTGCTTGCCAGTGAAGAGTGTGACGAGGCCGAGGACCGCACCGTATGCAAGGACCTGTGGGAGCTTGAGGTCGACCCAATACCACACGAGAAGACCCTCGAACGCGCCGAGCGTTAGAATGAAAGGGAAGATGCTGGGAGAGAAGAGATTTGGGACGCGAGGCGCTACCTGTGCCCACTGCGAACGAGAAGGACGTATGAGCATTGTGTGAAAGACGAGTGAGGGGTGGAAAGACATACCAGTCCAAGGAGAATGACCCATGGCGCCAGAACCACGACGGAGAATATGGCGGAGATGGGTTTGGGCGGGAGCTTTTGTGCGGGGCGGAATGTGTGGTGAATCTCGGGGAGGAGGTGGAAGGATGCTTCGTCTGGGTGGACGGGGGGCGGTTGTGATGCCGGAGCAATTAGATCGAAGAGAGACACGGCAAGGGGTGAGTGAAGTGGGGATCCAATGAGGAGAGTAACCTTCAGTGGTGAGTCGGTAGTTGGGGGAAGTGACAACGGTGGTTTTGCCATGTTCTACGTGATTAAATTGAGCATGCGGGTGTTCTTTGGGCCTATCAAGCTATACGTACCAGTTCAAACTTGGCTTTCCCTCCGTTCGTTACACGGACTGGCTGTATGCCCTCTTCGCCAGATTTGGGGTCATAGAAGCGCAGGAAAGTCTGGTGCGGTTGCACGCCTTTCCCACTCTCCTTCTCAATGACTTGGAAGGTCACTTTTAAAACATCGTCTTTGGAAAGCGTTACTGGAGTGGAAGGTTTCTGAACCAATGAGATTCTGTTATAAAGTTTGAGTACGTCTCCTCTTTACATGGTGAGGGAAACGAACGCGTACGGTTCTGAACGTATCTGAGAGCCAGCAGAGGAGACGGTGAAACGAGGGGACTGGAGCGTCAGGACAGCGGCCTGTGCTCCTGCTGCAAGGAGGACAAGTAAGTGTATAGGGAACATGATCGTGAATGAGAAGAACAGAACAGATCAAGCTCAACGTGTCCGTCCATACACGACCACGTGAATATTAATTCATCTAAGGGTCATCCCACAAAACGTCTCGGTAACTCAGTGGTAGAGTGTGCGATTGCAGATCGCAATGTCCGGTGTTCGAACCACCGTCGGGACTAATTTTTTGGCCTTGTCTTTTCGCATCCGTCTCAGTGCAACGCCACCTTTTCTCACCTTTCACCTTTTGAGCTTCAAAGTGCAAAGCATGGACCCTGGAGCGGCTGAGCCAACCCGGACCAAGGGCTTAGGAATTAAGACTCATCATAAAGTACCGGCTGAGTCCTGACAATTGTCTTGTCATGGTCAAAGAATAGTGGATCGAATGCACTCCATAAATTAGTTATAGTAAAATACTAGACCACTAGCGCCACACCTCTTGCAACTGGGTAACATGACAGTCATACCGAAACATAACTTTTTTGTTCTGTGTTGAATCCCTGAGGATTTAGAAAACGAAAGCTGGTCATGATAAATATACAGTAGCTCCGCCTGTAAACCAGACGTCAAACATCACACTATAACCTGCATGTCAATGTACAATGTCGAAGAGCTACATCACTGAGTTGTGCTCACACTCAAGGTAGTCCGCCGCCAACAACCTGTTTGACGCGATAGTGGATAAGGACGCGCAGGCTTGATGCCAGTAAATAGACAACACTTACACTTCCAACACGATCTCAGGAGGGAGGCGCTCCAAAAATTCGTTTACGGGGATGTCTTCTTTCGGCCCCAGAGATTCGTAATGTGCGCGGAATGCCATATACTCCAGCGCCTTCTCAACGATGATACCACTGCCTATCCGGTAAGATCACACGCGTAATAGCTGTATGTTTTCGACCCACCGCTGCACCAATGGACACACTCTGCTGATGGCCTCAGCATAGTTCACTGGAAGTACGATCCCGGTGTATGTGAGTGGCGCAATATATCCCAGACGTGATAAAGTTTTAGCGACGCACTCTCCGTGTCAAGCATGCTCCTGATAGTGCCGCTGGTATTGGCAATCTTGCGTTTGATCATGTACTCGAACCCGTCTGTGCTGGTTACCTTGATCCAATCGGTATCCTTCGCCTCAGGCTGTCAAAGCAAAGTGAGCTTTCAGCCTGGGCATTGAGGATGAATCTTTAGGAGTCTTACTTGCATGTCAACATCTTCGGTCATCGTCAAGTTTCGAAGCAACAGCAGCAACAGCCTGCAACAGCGCGAGAGAGGGCGAGCCGCGCTGGGTGATGGACAGGGGGAGAGTCGATAATCTGAAAATTATACCGCCGCCCTCGCCAAGCGGTCTCGATAGCTCAGTGGTAGAGCATGCGATTGCAGATCGCAGGGTCCGGTGTTCGAATCACCGCCGGGACTTCACAACTAGGGTATTTCAGAATTTTTGTTGTCAAATCCTCATTTGCCTCCTTTGCTATCGGTGGGAAAAAATTAAGACTACAATAGACATGCTACAGCGCGCATTCTTCAGCTGCTAGACCAAATTCAGAACGCCGGGATTCTGCAAGTCTACGAACTTGGAGGAAGAAAAAATTCACAGCACAAATGAAACATGAGTCCCGACGGTGGTTCGAACACCGGACCCTGCGATCTGCAATCGCATGCTATACCACTTAGCTATCGAGACTGGCGAAATTTTTCGACTTTCAGAAAAATAATCAGGTTTTCCTTCCCACAGAACGCGTGGACGCGTCACCTGTATGCGTAAACCCTTCCCTCATCCATCATGGCCGACGTAGAAATGAAGCCCGCCGAGTCCAAGCCAAAGGATGATTTGAAGAAGGACGAGAAGAAAACAGAACCCGAGGCCAAACCCTCTCCGCCCTCTCCTGTCGCAGAAATCAAGTCCAACATTGCCCTCATCGAACGGGCCGTGGCGACACTCGAGCCGCGATTCACTCACCGCGTTCTACGCACGCTCGCTGGTCTACGGAAACGCATCGATGCTACAGTACTAAGAACGGCCATCGAGGAAGTTTATACCAAAGGTAGGCATTCTTCACAATTGTAGCTATCTCCTCCCACCAACATTTCCTCTCAGACACCCCCGAAAAGAAAACTCTGCTATCATGGATCCCTGAGGCTTCTGCTTCTGAGCAGGCGATGGAGGTTGATACCGCTGCAACACCGGCCAAACCAACTACAGTATCTGAGCCTGTCCCCGAAGGCGAGATCTACCTTCGTCTCCTCATCCTGCACTACTTGGAGACATCCCCTGCGACATACGCGAAGGCACTAGCACTTGCGCAGGAGACGATCGAGAAGATGCAGGCCCTAAACCGCAGGAGCATGGATCCCATTGCCGCCAAGATTTGGTTTGCGGTTGAGAGAGCATTTGAGCTGGGAGGGGAGTTAGCAGATGCGCGGCCGTACGTCTCGTCAATTTCCAAATCTTTTATAGTCTTAAACTCTTCAGTACAGACTCTTTTTAGCCGCACAGAGGACAGCGTCCCTACGCCATGACGACGAGACGCAGGCATCGCTGATCAACCGTCTTCTCCGCAACTATCTGCACTACAACCTCTATGACCAGGCAGACAAGTTGGTCTCAAAGACGACATTTCCCA
Source organism: Hypsizygus marmoreus (assembly GCA_013433165.1). Lineage (NCBI taxonomy): Eukaryota > Fungi > Basidiomycota > Agaricomycetes > Agaricales > Lyophyllaceae > Hypsizygus > Hypsizygus marmoreus. The sequence goes on along the minus strand of CM024084.1, from coordinate 1,492,747 downwards.
CGTCTGCGGGCAACCCCCAGTTCGCGCGGTATCACTACTATCTGGGCCGCATCAAGGCCGTACAGTTGAATTACTCCGAAGCGCACACGAACTTACAGCAGGCTATTCGGCGTGCACCCCAACCCAAGACAGCCCCCGGTTTCTACCAGGCCGTACACAAAATCTTCATCGTGGTGGAGCTCCTCATGGGAGATATTCCAGAACGGAGCCTGTTCAGGCATCCTGTGCTTGAGAAGGCTTTGGTTGCATACTTTGACATCGTGAAAGGTAAATCCTTCTTTCAATTTACCATTCAGCGGTCTTGACGTGCCGTTCATAGCCGTCCGCACGGGCTCGCTATCCCAATTCCAAACCACCTTAGCCAAGCACTCCGCCCAATTCGAAACGGACAAGACCTATACCCTCATCGTCCGTTTGCGACAGAATGTCATCAAAACAGGCATCCGCCGCCTATCGCTCTCGTACTCCCGGATCTCCCTGCGTGACATATGCCTTAAGCTCCACCTGGACTCGGAGGAGGACGCGGAGTACATCGTGGGCAAGGCCATCCGGGACGGCGTCATTGAGGGCCGCATCGTGCACGAGAAAGGGTGGATGGAGTGCGCAACGCAGAAGGACGGGTATGGTCCTGAGGTCAGCGACGTGTTTGCGCGTCGTATTGGGTTCTGTCTGGAGCTGCACAATGAGAGTGTCAAGGTACTGTGATATTTATTGCTCGTTGTTGGTCGATGTGATATTAATCATAGAATTTTCAGGCAATGAGGTACCCGCTCAATGCGCATCGGAAAGAGCTCGCTGCGGCTGAGGGGGCACGCGAACGGGAGAAGGAGCTTGCTAAGGAGATTCAGAGCACCGACCTCGATGACGATCTGGGTGGTGACCTTTGAGGACTTGACAATCCTGTATCAATAGATTCCCTTTCATAATTTCTATTGTCTGGAATACCTAACAAGTCTCGCCGTTAATTCCGTGATAAGATTGGCAAAACCTGCAACCCCCCGCATTCCTCTTACGCATGAGCACGCATGCGATCGAATTAATTGGCGTCAAAGCCTGTGCTGACGTAATTCTCTCGTTCTGTATTCCCCTCACTGTGACTGGTTGAAGCTTGCTCGAAGTCAGCTTGAAGTATTTGTTTATACTGGTCTCTTCGCACCCAATGTCGTTTATATCGCGGATTATACAACGCTTCAGGGCTCCGGTGAGATTTACGGTCTCATTTAGAGAAAAGGCTAACAACACTCGTCCAAAAATCCAAGTTGCGTTATGTCGGGAGGGACCTTGAAGGTAATTCTACCCCCCACGCTGTGCTGGGCCCTCGTAAATGCTAATATCGATAGGAAATCGATTCTATGAACATCCTAGCTCGTCAAGTGGTTCGTTGTTCCCCGCAGAAGCCATTGTTCTTCGAATTCACCCAACCAAATGTCAGATCCAAGGCGTACAAAACGGACGGTTCAATACCATAAGCCAGATGACATGTGGAAGTACATAGGTGGAGGGAAGAGGATACCGGGTGCGCTGAACTACTTACAAATGACATCCTCCGAAGAACTGAACGTCAAGGCAGTGCAATGGTCTGCATGGCTTACGCACACGCGTCCCAATCCTCCTTCGCTTGAGGTATGCCCATAATTCATTTCCAAACAGTCCAAATGTTCATTTTCCACTTTACCCCATTATTTAGGAACTCCAAACGGACATGGCACGGCAACAGCGTGTCACAGCTAATGTTGCGTTGATTGAAGCCCGCGATCGAGCAGAACTAGCTGAGAGGCTCCGTCTTGAGGCCCCTACCCCTGAAACGCCGATACGGCCCGATTCCAATACTAAGGCTGAGGAACCCCTTCAACAACAGGAAGAGGCTCCTCCGGACGCTACGAGCGATACCCCGAGTTTGACTCCGGAACAGCGGAGACAGATGGAGCGAGAAAAGGCGTTACCGAAAATGGCCACTTCTGCGGACCCATATGAGCCCCAGCCATGGACTCCTCGTGCCCGGACAAGAGGTGGTTAAGATGAATAACTTATTGTCTATTTAATGATCAGACTGTTTAATGGATTTTCATCTCTTCGCTCTTCGAATGCCAGACGTTGGAAAGCATAGCCCCCCGCTGTGTACTCGAGTTCATCGATATTCATCGGAATTTTAAGCCTAGCTTCCAGAACCTCAACTTCACAAATGGGATAACATACAGTAGGCTGTGTGCGAGAAATGCTGTCTTCGATCAGAAGGGACGATACTAGTGAATCAAGTAAATACTACAAAGATGCTTTCGACTCTGTGGTCGAAGTGTCCGTTCCGATCAAGCTGCAATGGATGGCACTTTTTTTTCAGATTCTTTCTGTCAGAGCACATAGCTTGACCTATACAATGTCTTGACTATCTCCGCCTAAGTTTTTTCTAGTAGTCCAATACATAATTAGCTTTCTGGATGTCTCCTCGATTCTGGATCGAGAGCGTTAACATCATAAGAGCTCGGCCCGAGGCGGGCCATCTAGGTACTAAATCCTCAAATGCCCATAAGGAAATGATGGAGATCTTTATGAACCTCATGGCGTGGAATACGTCTTTCGAAAACGTCGAGTACGCTACCGGACCTAGCAGCTACTGTCGCAACTGCTCAGCCACTCTACATATCCTACTAGCCTAAGCTCCAACTTCTCCTCCGTGTTGCTAGAGAGCTCAGGAGATTGGCAATGCACCCACTGCCTGGACAAGCCCTACGAAATATTCTGAGTATTCTGAAGCGGTTCATTTTGAACAATACTTTGGTGCGATGCTCTCTGCGAGGTTTGCTTTTCCTTTGGGCTAGGTTGAACTCGACCCGAACCTGGTCAACGCCGGATAGAGCTTTGGAGGCAAAACAAGCACCTCTCGAACTCACCAAGGATGCTCGTGTGGAAGGAGATTCATTAGATATGCTTGACGAGACTCCAAGGCTACCCATTACCCATCCAATCGACATAGTCCGTTTTTCGCCATCGTCGTGTTCTACCTACCCCTCCTCTCCCAGCGCCTCATCCATGCCGCAATTCCGCAACCAAATGGAATTGCTAGGAATGACAGGCTACACAGTACAGCCTTCGCGGTCACGCATCTCTTTGCCTTACCCTAGCGCCGTGCGGAATTCCCGCTCGCACATCTCTTTGCCTTACGTCTCGGCTTCACATTCCAGCTCCCGATTATCATTGCCTCACTCCTCCGCAGCCCATTCCCGGTCCCGTCTGTCTCTGCCCCATCGAGGCGCAGCATATTCACGTTCCAATATATCTCTGCCAATTCCTACTATTACGACCACGGAAGTCGATATCGCCGAACGCGCGACGTCAGGTTCGCCTATTCCAGAGATTCATGCTCTGGACCCTGACGGCGACGTTCTGTCGCTCAACACTGCACCCAAATTTTCGCATCCTAGGATCCGCCCATTTGCACCTGAAAGAATACTCAGATATGACAGGAATATCAAGATGTGAGCAACTCTGTTTACCTCATACAGTCACATGTAGCTGACTCCGTCCAATTCGATAGACCTCGAGAAGTAACCGATTATACGATTCCGCCATTAACTACGTCTTACCATATGTGAGGGATTTTTTTGTGGCCTGTTGTGCTCGGTTTTGAATCAGCAACTTTGTAGCCGAGAAAACCCTCCTGGATGGATTCCTTGTTTTCATCCAGAGGGCGCTCTATACTTCTTTCATGAAGGCAAAGTGAGAAAGCATTTCAAAAAACACCATATGCTATTCTTTTATTCATACTTAAATCACAGAGGATATTCACTGACGCAAATCTCTACGAACCCGACCTCCTGAGACAAATAGAACAGGATATTGCTACCATCGAGGAATTTTTTCGAGCACACAACCTCCAAAGGTCGCTACACGTTGACCTCGCACTGGAACTGATTCGGGATGGTGGCGATATCAACACATATTATTACTTCGCAGACCATTCAAAGCGATGCATTTATTTTGTGGACGAGTTTGATGCCGCCGAGCTGCCAATTTGGGGCGAAGTTCGAGGGGTGACATCTTCTACACATATTAGTAGGTGGTCCCGTACCATGACTAGTACTTTTCTGATTCGCTGTTCCCTCCAGTGCACGAGATCGAAACTCAGTACTGGTAAGCTGATCGACGTGTCGAAATGGTTATTTTGCTCGATTTGACGCTCATGATTCATGATGATGGACAGGTATCACTGTCTGATGTATCCTAAGTCCCTGGAGATCACCCACAACCTTGTCAATGAGCTGAGAGATATCATAATACATCTTATGGGAGGTTTGTTCCTTACTTTTTATACATTTGGGATTGGCACACTGATGATCAACGCTTCAGACACGATTCTATCACAAACTTCGACCTCACCATACAGCACTGACGAACTTCAGAAGATGCTCGGTCTGGTGAACAGCCTTAAAAGTAAATGATCCATAAGTGGAGTGCCCTTCTGTTGGAACTAAATTAATCAATCCGCTCAGAAAATGTCGATGCTGGACTTCAAGGTTCAACCTGTGTGTTGAGTAAGTCCAGTCTTCATATTCTCGAAGTTGCCTTTTTCGTTAATCATCTGACAGGCGGGTTGATGTATGTTTTCGGTACGGTCATTATTGTCGAATCCGATGTTGGATCTTAGGCGCTTACATCCAATCTTGTCAGTCCGACAACGGTTTTATAATTTTCATGGTCAACCTGGGGCGCGCCTGGGTCGAGATCAGTCTGTGCATGGCAAAATACGAAACGAGCGCTCCCTGCTTATCCTCGCTCTATCGCCCCTTTTCTTCTTCGCCCCTGAAGTCCACTTGCGATCGCTGGAGAAGATGTGGGTCGACGAAGTAATACGCAACGTTTCATGGACACAGTTTGTGAATCAGCTCAATGCTGAGTGGCAAGAATTCACGCTCTATGTGAGTTTGAAATCAAGGCAGTTAAACCTTCGTGTAAATAATGCTATCATTTACAGGGAACTGTGCTACTCAACGCCAACGTCGCTTTTCTGGCCATCCAGAGTGTGGATATAGGTCACGAGTCATACCGCTCTCCAGCTCAGATCGCCAGCTATGCCTCCATCGTATCAAGTATCGGGAGCATCATCATTGGTCTTTTGCTGCTGCGTCAGCACCGGTCGAAAGCTCGGGAAACCGCTGCCGAGGCTGTGAGTTCCTTCCTTCCTTTTCCCCGAATTGTCATGTATGCTCTCTCCAGGTTGCATTTTTACAACGAAGGACAAGCCAAGTTCTGGGGTTGGAAACGCTAGCAATTACGTTCGGGCTTCCGTACGCGCTTCTGATGTGGGGGTGAGCTGAATTAAAGGACCCTCATCTTCAGGGCTCCATGCTCATATACATTTTCAAGGATGGTGTTTTTTCTCGCGGCATTCCTGTTCATGTGCTTCGAACAGTCAGGCATATATTCTCGGTTATTGGTGGGCTCAACGTGGCTCGCGCTCTCAGTGCTGGTTGTGTGGTGCATTTGGATGGCTTGGGAACAGCAGGAGAACAATAAGGAAGCGGAGAGCGCTGAGGCCGAACAAGAGGAGATCAAGGGGCAACCAAAAAGTAATGCCGCGGCACCTCTTATAAAATCATGGCGATGGCCTGCTCTTCTGTTTCGGCGATCTTCAGTCGACTCTGAGAAGACAGTCGTTTGATATCACTGGAGTTCTATAACATCAGGAATCGTGTATTTTTATCAGATGTAGCGGTAGCAATCTTCTATTCAATGCCTTTGGTCTTTTTCGGCTTGCTCCCGCCAGGCGGTCCTTTTGGCTTTGGGTTTGGGTTGGTATCATTGTCAGGGTTTGGCGGAGGTGCCGCCGCCTCAGTATTTGATGGCCCGCGACTTCTCGGTGGCAATCTATGTGGCGTCAAGAAAATGTGCACAAATCTCCAAGACGGTGGATTTCAACATACTTGGGCTTTGACGACCCACTGGTATATCGGAGTTTAGTCAGAAAGCTGGATTGTGCTGCAATAACCAAACCAGCTCACAGCCTCAGATCCCTCGCCTTTCGAACAATGGCTTTGGGTGCCTTGACAATAGAGCCGACGATTTTACTATTCCATAACGGAAACAAGGAACGTGAAATGCACCAGCTTGGTGACAACCAAAGTCCTCACCTCACGCCACCAGCAGCGGCCTTTGCACCATTGACGAACGTTCGTGATACGACATCGAACATAGTGGTAGGGGCGGTCGAACAAGAATAAACGATAGCAATTGCTTGCAGAGGACAGGTCTTGTTCGACGTTTTAATCCAGGCGCTCGACCATAGAGTTCAGCACGGTGTCCTAACAAAGAACAATCATCAACAATGATGTCCTGTCTTCGTTTCACCCAGAGCGTCTAAGGAACTGCCCACGATCATACACTGGTCCTTGCTCGATTACAACTGCCAGCTGAGGAGACAATCGTTCTCAAGTCAAAAGTCATTTCGACCATAGCGTGACCACGAGAACACTTGGCTCAGAAAGTCAGACGACTCGCGTTTAGCATTATCCACTGTGACGCCCGTACGATCTTGCAAGAGAAGATCAGCCAATTAATCAACTCCAACCCACAAGAATCATACTGTACCGATGTCACCGGTCTTCAAAGCGCTCATGGACAAAAATATCGTCCAGCGGTAAACAGTGGCAGGAAGCGTTGTCAATAGACGTAGAGCCTGCAAATGAAGAAAGCGAGCACAGCGAAGTAGATCGCAGCATGATTGGAATTTGGGAGATAGTGATTCGTGATGGTGGTTTATCGCCACCATAGAGTACAGCCCGTCGTTGGTAGGGCTATCCACGGATCACATCATGGGAGTCCTTCTTAGAGCACTGCCTTGTTTGTTGTCAAATGAAGCAGGATGCGGCGCCAGTCTCGCTAGTCTTTGAGGTCAAGTATCATCCAAATGAAGTTCAATAAAGATCAAGAACGTGGTGTGAATTAGAAACGAGGAGCAAGCGCCTATAAAACAAAGGAAGTGTCGCATGTGTTTCGATCTATGATATGTTGTGAGACATGGCAGTGGTTATTACTTGGGTGACGGCTTCGGTTTTGGTTTCGACGAGGAAGTCGGGACTGAGACTCTTCCCCTTGGTTTCCCACTGAGAGAACCAGTGAGAAGAGAGACAAAAAAGGAGCGGACGGGACAGACTGTGGAAACTCAGGGAAGACAAAAGGCTCATCGTTATTAGCCTCTCCTTCCAATTCTGATGCGCTCGGCAGTTGGTGGACGACTTTACGGCTCGCTGTATCGATTTCTGACGGAGAGGCATCATCGAAAGAAGATGGTTGTTCATCGTCAAGCGTCCCTCGATTTGGCGAGTCTTTCTTATCTTCCGGTGCAGCCTCAAAACAACTGTATCAGATACGGTGACTTTCTAGAGCAGACCCTTACTACTCACCATTACAACAGTTGACTTGAAATTACAGAAAGCTGTTGGAAGGAATCATCCGTCGTCAACGGGATTCCGTCATCTCAATTCGAATATGCATGACACCAACATGACACCCAGTGGGGACTTGCTCAGGCGTCGGAGCTCGGACCTTTCAATTTCCCGCACCAGCCTCCGAGGCCGTCGACGGACGTCCAATTCGATCTCCATTTACCTGCTGTGATGCAGTGTACACAGCAACATCCACGTATCCTTATAAGTTATAATGCCATACAACATCCTTGGACCTAAAGCCCCGATTCTGACGATCCACTGGCATGTCTCTCACCAAAATGGAACTGCCTATTACGGCGTCCGATATTTTCAGCGATTTTCGACCTGCGGCGGGATGCCTTTACCATACCACATCCCAGAACACAGGCAGGTACAATGGGACCGCAACGTCAGTCGCTCATTTTCCCTTCGCATGAGTTTTAGTAACACATTTTCAGTGTTGAGCCTGAGCACATGACAATAAAGCCAGGAATGTTCCTCTCGTCCGGAGAACCTGTGTATTCAGAATTTCTTCTGCAAGTCAGCTAATTCAGCTGACTTGCGTTATATAGACCAAACTATCTCCCCCCGCAATGGTCATCGTTCGTTCACCCAGAAGGGCAGCTCTATTTTTGCCGACATTCCACGCTTCGAATTGTTACAGAGGCCTATCTCTATCACCTCGACACAATGATGAAAGTGGCTTGGTGGTCAAAGGAGATTGAAGACCGTCTTGTGGAAAGAAACTTTGACCTGTCGGGCGATATTGAGGTCTTTCTCCAAATTACCGGCGCTGACTGCGCCTACTACATTGTCGACCATCGCGCACACACAATGTTCTGGCTGGATGAGCTCGATACCGATGATTTGGGCCTCTCGCCTGCTGTCTCTCCTTCGCATCTACGTAAGTTCGGTGTTCAGTGTCCTTCATCTCGCTCAGCCAACCTAATACTTCAGTGTTGGCTTTGAATGAGCTATACTGGACTCATGTGGAATATTTTCCCATGCACCTTAACGGGCTTCCTCTGAGTGTCGTTGATGAACTCATTGGTGTTTTCTCTCATGCGCTAGTTGGTGAATTACTACCTCTCTTTTTCCGCCCAAGCTGACCACTGACGTCCCAAATCCTTCCAGACCACATGACGTCAAGGACGTCAACCTTTCCTTATGCAGCTCCACAGTGCACGAAATTTTTGGAGCTGCTAAAGATATCCCGAAGTATGGTATTTATTGAATAGCACTTGAAATCATATCAATTAATCCTTTACTTCTCTAGCTCAACCACGTGATGGGAATACTACGTGTCTCGTTGGTGAGTTCATTGTTGTACACCGCGATTCTTTATTTTGATGAAGAGAAATACAGCGAGGTTGTGGCATCTTATCTGTGAGTATATATGTACCCACGCATATGAAGGACTCTCGGTTGAATTCTAATATTTTTGACAGACCACCATCGCTTTTCTACGCACTATGGAGAGGAGCGTCCACGTCTGTCCAGGGATCAAGCCATATTAGTTGACTCCACTCGCGAAAGCCGTTCCATTGGATTTCTCACTTCTGCCTTGTCCTTCAAGACCTCAGATACATACCTTGCTCGTTTAAATGATATATACACTGATCGCTTGGTGTACGCTCACCAGTGGCAGCCTTTTATCTCGGCGTGCATGAAGGATTGGAGAATTAACTCATACTTGGTGTGTTCATTAGATCGTTCGGTGTGAAGCTTTGATATTTATACTCTTTTAGGCTACAGCGACCATGATGTATGGAGCCTTTATTGCCAGTCTGACACGAAATTTAAAGTAACACTATTCTTTTAGGCTTCATTTTCTCCTTCTTTTCGCATCGCCGTCGCGATATCTGTTGTTTGTCTCGGGTATATGTCTGAGCGGAAGCTTGGTGTCGTCAACGATTCTCATCCACCATCACCAACCACTCCAGGACTCTACCGCCTCGGAAGCAGTGAGTGTATTGTTTCCTTTGCTGTGATATTGATGTGTTTCTGACTGTGTTACCTTTCCACAGTCGATCTATCTCACTGCAATTCTGTCCAAAAGATTCAAGTTTCAGCTTGTCGCATTTGTGTATTCGCTGCCCAGAACATTGTATTTCTGGGGTCTCACCACTTTCTTTCTCAACTGGATTGTGGCCTTTGCAGCCTTTGCAGGAATATGGTTGGCTGTGGTGCTTTCATTCGTCTGTCTCTGCGCTATCGTCGCCATCCAACAAGTGATGTCCCAAACGAGGATTTGCGACAGCTGGAGCTGGCCACCAATCAGGCTAACTGAATCTGTGGAGACATCACCTGCTTAAATGGTGGTATATCATGAGCTGCCATTGCTGTCTTTTACCTATTGTATGTACTCTACATGCCTATAACTCTCGTTACTCGGCCTCCAAAATGATGGCAGGAATGGAAACAGGGTTCTTCTTTCTTGGCCCATCGCTACAGTGCAGCTAAAGAATGACAACGAACTGGCATCCCCTTCTTTCTGTTGGAGGCATTGACAACCTCGTACACCCCGCAACTCTCCTAGGTGAAAACTGGGCAAGAAATTGTGAGCTCTTGACTGAGGTCATCGTGGTATGACACTTTATCTGGTTGTGTTCTCGTCAGGGGATCCCTGACTTAGTTGGAATACCGGCAACCGCTGACAAGATCGGTCAACAAAGCGTCTTTCCTTGCCTGAATCCATTTGCGAACTCCATGGGCCAGGACAGCTCCACTCGTCTGACCCCGTCAAGACCTCTCAAGACTCCCTCGAGAAACATGTTAAGTTTGCCGCCTTCCCTGAGATCTTGTAGTAACCGATTCGGAACATCCACCCTGACGTGCCTCGATCGGAATGCTGGACCGCCCATATGTAACGGTGAGAAGCGGAGGCATTTTTTGGGCGCATTGCTTTCGTCGCATTTTGTTGTCTCACTCTAATAAGAAGTGCAGTCGAAGGTTGATCCAAATATCCCTCCTCGCTCTTCCTCCAACGACCGATGGGCAGTGGCTTTGAAAAGACGCTTGGTCAGTGCAACAACCTTTTCTGAAGCCTTCCGACGGGTGTTAATAATTAATGTCACCGACAGGCACCCTCCTTGTTGGCATATTCTGTACGGCGAAAGGATTTTAAACATGGTCGAAGGTCTAAGTAACCACACAGTGAATACATACCTCTATGGAATCGTCACGTACCAATTTGCAGCGTACTATCATACCAGTAAGTCCTACGACCTCGAGCTTGTCAAGACCTTAATTCTTTTGGATAGAGTTTAATGATCCTCTTTGGATCAAGTAAGTACCAGAAGATTAGCATTGATGATTCAACACCACCACATTTTTAGGGCTACAGTTCTGGTCCTCTTCGTGACAGATACATTCCACAGCGCTGCGTGAGTGGTTTGTCTTTGCGCCTTCTTCGGGCAACTCTTACATCCTTTTCCATCCAGGGTCATTTATATGGCTTGGGAGTATTGGTTTGATCGAATCCTTGAAACCGTTTCGACGACTCTTACCATCTGATGAAATAGTGTCACGAATTTTACGAACCCCACAATCGTAGGGGGTAGGCCGGTGCGATCCCTCACATGACGACCGAGCGATATTAACTCCTCTTTAGTGGCACTTTGGCCATATACATTCACGCCTATTGGGACAGCAATCGCGGCCGTCGTGACGCACAATTTTCTTGGATACAGGTGCGCATCGTGTCATACAGTCCAGATATTGCAGCGAGCTAACAGATGCGACATAGAATATACAGGCTCACACGCAACAAGTATATCTATGGTATTATTGTGTTCTTTGCATTGTTTGCTTTCGCGCTAGGAGTAGCATGCGGCACAAAGTAGGCTCCTTCCACGTAACAGTTGAAATATTTTATTCAGCTCAGTACAGGGCTTGGATAATCAAGACGTGAGCAAGAACATCAAACCAGGCTCACGGACAGTCCTAATTAACATACCAGTTCATCCGAGCTTCTCGTTTTGCAGCCGTTAGTGACGCTGTGGCTCGCAGTCCAGACTGCTATTGACCTCGTAATTGCAGGTTAGTGGTTTCATTCCGCTCCGTTCATACTTGTTTTAAATTGACATTTTTCGCAGGCCTCATGGCCCGTCTATTGTACAGGTCCCGTACAGGGTTTCGCAACACGGATACTGTCATTAAACGCCTCATCCGAGGAGCAATTCAAACCGGTTGTTTCGCCGCCATATTTGCCATGGGAGACCTTATCGCATTTTGTTGGTGCTCATTTGCTCTGTTCATCGTCAGGATTTTCTGAAGTTTATCCCTAGTGGTGAGCACTGATAGCAATCTTTACGGAATGTTCGCCATCCCAATCGGACGGATTTACACCAACGTAGGCTTATTTCTTGAGAAGGGTAACTTAAAAAGTAACTCACAACTGCTAGACACTCATGGATACCCTCATTGTACGAAGTGGCCTGAAGGATCTTCTCAATGGGGCTGTCGATCTTGGCGATGTATGTTACACCCTCTTCCAAACCATGTTTATTTCCTTAGATGATCGAACGTCCCAGCCGCACACGCATAATATCTGGGGCGAAAGCATCATACCCAGATCACCGGCCACTACAAGCAATATCGAATTATCGCAGATCAGCATGCGACGGGACATACATACGGAGCGCCTTGGCGACAACAAGAAGGCCCAAGTAAGCCAGGTTGAATCGGCACTGGTGTTTGCACGTCGTAACGGAACAGAAAAACAAATCAACGACCCAGAAGACACGGCTTAAGCGTTGACATCATCTACAACGACAACTGTCCTTATCTGTCTTTCATATCCCGTTCTTCGCTAGTCCCTCGCTATCGTATTTACGCTCGCTTTCGAATGTTCTTTGTATGTATTTCCAATTTTAATGTTCGCATATCTTATTATCTCGGTAATGCCTGCTCAATGTGAGTGAAAGCTTCAAGTTTGAGATCCGTGACGCCAAACTGTCATTATTAGCCAATGCAATGTAATTCTATTCTATATCGTAACAAGCACCTCATGAATTCATGGTTTAAAGTGCACTAGGATTATCATTAAAGTAGTTTCCCGCCAGTGCATATCCATAATCCCAATCACCGTCCATTACCACCTCCCTCCCAAGACCATACCTCTTCATGACCTTCACAACTCCTGCCTCATCCATAGTGCCAGGTTTCATCTGGCTCTTTTCTGGCAAAGGTGGCAGTGTGTGGAACACCATTCTCGCAATCTCTACTTGTGCCAGGTACGCTTTATGTGGTATTCGAGGCGGATATGTCGTCTCGAGCTCGATAACGCGCTCGATAGACCCGTGTTCCTTGATGAACTTCAGCGCTCGCGCAGGCCCCACGTTCTTGATACGCTGGGAAAAGTCGGTACCAAGGAGGAGTGCAAAATCGACGAAGGAGTCCCTAGTTAACTGGAGGGCGGTACGGATCTCAGCACCTGAAACAACTGTCAATGGCACATTGCGGCTGGTGAGATTTCGGATCAGCGGGGCCTCATAAACGAGTACGTCCTTGAAATTCAAAGGTCAAGACAATTCATAAAGCAGATCAGCTGAAAATACGCACTGTGTCCTCACTTGCGACATAATCAGCTAGGCCGTTGAGGACCATGGAAGATGCCAGAGCTTCGGCTTCAAAAGCTCCCGCAGTTTCTAGACATGGGATGCCCATAGTGGTTAAAATTTCTTTACATTCATCGTAGGTTCTTGAGGTTGGTGGGTTCATCCGCCTTTGGAAGGATTCAGACATGATATCGCTCGTCTTGGAAAGACTGGCCAAGGCAGATTCAGCTGTTGTCGGAACTGGCAGTTGCTCAAGCTCTTCTTCCGCCGCTGGAGGAGGTCTTGAAAGGAAATCGTCCCAGAACGCTGCCTCTTCAAGCGAAAGCTGGTATTGTGCTTTTGTCATCACTATGTCTGCTTGAGTTTCGGGGTCTCCTGCACCCGGCGATGTAGGCGAGGCAATATGCAAGGGTGCAGATATTGCCGCGAGCTTTGAGATGCTCTGGCGATAGTTAAGGTATAGGTTGGCCAGTGCAGAGGGTACATCTTTATCATCCACATATGAGGTGACGGAGGCTTTGCTAGGCTTTGCAGGTGGCATGTTAAAGAGAATGTCGTCAATGTCGTCAGCCGATATAGAAGGGGGGAAAGCATCGGGATTCAAGGCATCGTTTTCTTCACCATCCTCGAGGAGGTCAGTTGGAGGGCCAGTTCCATCAATGTCCTCCGGGAGGTACTGTGTTTCGAGATCCGTGGACCTTGGCAACAACGAGGGTTCTGAATCCAACAAGGAATTGGTGTCCTGTGCTTCGGAAATGGGTTCATTATCCATGTCACCAGTAAGATCATCAGATGGGAGAGTGGGGCTGCCAAATCCATTGTCCAATACAGTTTCCAATATTTCGTCCGGGATGAAATCCGAAGAGAAAGTGTCACCATCATGGGGAATAAATCCTCGAAACCCCTCAGGGAGTGTCCGTGGCACGGAACGTAGGATCTTGGATTCTTCAATCTGTTGGATGGGTGGCAATTGGGATAGTACCGAGACATTCAGACCTGTGGCAGGTTCTGACGCAAGCTGCCGCAGAAGGTCCGTCGCTCGTTCCTGGGTTGCCCTGTCAAGGCCACGAAATCGATACAAGATGCTTGATAACTTGTGGAGCCGTTTCGAGCGATCGTGTTCTAAGGTCCCACGCGCCGCGGTTTTTCGTCGCACTTCCCTTCTACGCTCTGCCTACTTGGAGGAAAAAATGAGCTCGGGCACAATTCAGAAGTCAATAAATCGACCTCGCGCGCTTTTGCGAGATTTCGCTCTTTGCCATCAAAAACACAGATGGCAGAAACACCGGCTTCGCTTAACTCTGTGGCCAGCCTGTACCACCCTAAGACATGACGATATGGATGTGGTGCCTGAGCGAAGTGGAAGCGTTGGGTGATGAGGGTCCCATCTCTGCAGAAGCATTACAGTCAGAAGGTAGGTCGATTACAGGCGAAGTGAACAAATCCTACATGACAATTGTCTTACCAGCAAGACCACGAAGACGATCAGGAAGTTGCTTTATGACCTCTGGACTGGAAAACTATTAGAATAGCGCAGGGTATACTCATAAATGTACATACCAAGTTCGCTGAAGGAAAGGCGTGAGTCCCAGCACGCCCATGCAGTTTGCAGCGCGAAAGAAACAGTTGAACTTTTTTCTCACGTGGTTCAGGATTGTTGACGTCGACAACAACCTAATCTAGATCACCCTTCCGTGCCTGAAATGAACTCCCCTCCAAAAAATCCTGCAAGCCTTAGCAAGGGTCGGTGAAAAAAAGTCCTATGTACTTATATACGAGGGCAGTCAAGCTTGAAACCCGGATATAATTTTTTAGCACAGAAAAGAACGATCTACAATATGTAATCGAGTACAAAAAGAAAACCCGACCACCTCACCACGACGCCGGCAACCCCGACGCAGGAGCTCCAATCTCCGTAAGTTGTGTGAGAGGGTCCAGGCTGCCCTTGAATTGTGGCAGGAATGACGCATCGGTATAAGGGCAGTGCACCGATGGAGAACCCTTGTATATCGGCGTGTATGTGACTGCACAGATCTCAAAGGGTGTGAATTCGTCATATGACACATCGACTGCATTTCTTGGGTTGCGATCACCTGCTGCGATCCGTTGTCGAGCCTGAGAGTAGTGGTATTTGGGTTGTCAGATCTCGAGGGAGATTTATCATACAGAAACAGACTACTAACCTGTGCGACGATTTTGGGATCAGGTTTCAGCTCAAGCAGACGCTTCGCGAATCTGGCGGCGTGTGCTTGGTTGTTGGCTTTTGCGAATACGCCGATGGCACTGCGCAGTGCGATCTGCATATGCGGTGCTTGCAATTCACACTGGGTGAAATACGCTGCCAACTCAAGGTTTCGGCGAACGTTGTCCGGCTCGGCTTCCGCCACTCGTCTCCGCTCGAGTTCAATGGAGACACCAAGTAGGTATTCGCGAGCGGCCGTCACGGTGTCTCGCCACTGTGGATACGTCTGAGCATGACTTAGGGAGGAATGATGAAGAAAGGGCATACCAGCTTAGCCTCATCGTCAGAGGACAGGACCACAAGCAGAAGGGCATGGAGCACGGACCGGAAAGTCGTCTGTGCCTCGACGAGCTTATTTCCAGAAACAAAGCGATATCCCTCAGCCAATTCGGAGCGGATGGATTGAAGTGAGCGAACAGCGACAGGAAGAACGCGGCTAGGAGAAGATTCGGCAGGGTTGCGGCGAATGTGCAAGTGTAGCGGGGGTAGTGATGCCACAGGCGAGAGATATGTATGTGACGAGCGGTATATCGAGAGGAACAGGGGTTTCAGCAGTTCAAAGTTGACAACACCAAATTGACGGTTAAGAAGCTAATGACGAAGTCAAAAATCAGTCCTTCGTCGCACGAACCCCAAATCCCGAACAACTCACCTGCATAGCTGACTCAAACGACCCAGCCGCGACATGATCCACTGCCAACGGCGAGTTCCGCACCCAGAGCTCCGGCTCACTAACACCAGGTGTCGCGCCCGCACCCAGTTCTTCCTCCTCAGCAACAGCTTCCTCACCCACCTCCTCTGTCGCCTCGAACTCCCCTCCATCCGCATCAAGTTCCCACGCACCCTCCTCCGGCTCGATATCCAGCTGCACCTCCTCGTCCCTCGCCCACGCGTCCAGTGCCGACGCACCTGCGACCGCGTCGCCATTGACATACGCGGGCTCGACGCCGCCTTCGAGACTCCCTTCTGCCAATGCGCGGTCGAAGAAGTTCTCTCCGGCGGAGATGGCGGGCCAGTTGAGGTTGGTGGTAGAGGTGACGATGGGTGGAGGTTTGAGATTGGAGGCGGGGAAGCTGGGGACGTCGTCGATGTCTGCCTCGGTGAGGCCAGCGGCTTCGAGGATCTCATCGGCCAGCTCGTCTAACCCGTTAGTCTTGGCTGTGAGGTACGCAAGAGGATCTGTCGGAGTATTTGTCATGAGGCGAATGAAGAAGATGAGGGCAAGGTTACTTACGAAGACCGACATCTCTCAAAACCGAGATTCTGGCCTGCACATCACCAGCATACAGTGCATTGTGGAACCTCGACATCGGGTCACCTCGAGCATCCGCAATTTTCTGCATCTTCGACAGCTTGTCCGTGCTACCTGTGGCAAGATACAAGAAGGACAGTTTATCAAAGTTCTTGGTCTGTTGGTATGCTTTTTCCACGATCTAGAAACAAACCAATGAGTAAAGGAGGGGGAAAAGAGCTAGTATCTTACGAACCTTATGATTGCCTTGCTTCAGTGCCTGCTGTGCTAGTCTCTCCCAGCACTCGGCACGGTCAATCTCCTTGGCAGTCTCCATGGCCACATCTAAGTTGCCGCATTCGATCGCAAGCTCGAACCGAGTATTAGTGTCTTGCACGAAATGGAGAGCGATCTATGGCCAACACACGCACGGACAAACGATTAGCATGGCAGAACGAGAAGCATATATGCACACACGCACCTCAGGGAACCCTTTCTGCTGCAAATACGCAATGATGCTCTGGCCCAACAATGTCGACGTGCGGATGATATAAAGCATCTCCTCATAGTTATTACGGAGCAGCGCAAGCTTGAAGCGGTACTCCGTGGGATCGAAGGTGATGGTGCGTGGACGCGCTGAGCGGTCGAGGCAGTGTACTGTCTTGCCTTTCACTCGTGTGAGATACACGGGGTTGTCGAGCGTGCAGATGACGCCGTGGTCGCTGCACATGGGTAGAATGAGTAAGGAGATGAAGAATAAGGGAAGGAGAGAGGAGATAAAACAGACCCTTGGGAGAGACAGTATTTGATGTGGTTTAAAGTTGAGTAGATGAATACCCCCGTATCGTCCCAAGCTCCCGACTTGATGCGAATGGTCTCGTGAATAAGACTGTGCGTAGAGAAGTTCTTGTTCGCGATGGTGATAGCTATAAGCCCAAGTACATTAGTTCTATAGCAATTGGGCTTAAACATAAAATAAAACTCACTATGCTTGCTCAACAACGCAACCAGCGCGCCGTCACCGCTCCAGATAACGTACTTCACCGGTGGACTGTTAATCTCCGCGATGGTCTTCTGCTGCTGGATATCATAGAGCACTACAGATGTCAGCGAGCTGAGGATAAGACTCGCAGTTCCTCCGTAAAAGATCTCATTTGTCTGCACAGGCGGCTTGATTGTCTTGACCACCGCATTCGCTAGATCCCTCACTTCAATAATCTACATAAATATACCTCTCAGGTTCAACAACAAAAGCAAAGAAGGTAGAAATGCACCCACCTGCGTCGCCTTGTTCAGCACCGCAAACCTATTTCTCGCCACAAAAATAGCACTCTGCCCAGTCCCCTTCTTTCCATCCACACTCGAGTCCTTCACATCACCCTGCGCCTGCTGTGGCAGCCCCGTCAACTCATACATCCCCCCATCCGAGCTAATCGTCAAAATCACCGCCCTCTCGGCGGGATTGAAGCTCAGTGTCCTAGGCGGCAGATACGGGCTTCCAAACTTCCTCACGCTCAGCAGCCCGATATCCGCACCTGTGTTGAAGTCGTATGAACGCACGTACTTGTCCCGGACGTAGTACAGCATGTCCCCGTGCACCGAGAAGGCAGGGCGCTCACGCTCGAGTTTGAACACGATCAACCCGGAATCGTGGCCTGCAGCGAAAAGGTTGAGGTTCGGGTGCGCCGCGAGGACCCAGAACCTATCGTGTTCCCGCCTGAATGTCTGTATCGCCGTCCTTTTTGCCAAATCCCACACCCGCACCGTCTTATCCTCGCCACATGACACAATAAGCTCATGCTTCGGATGGAACAGCGCACTCGACACGTTATTGAAATGCCCGCGGCACGAATCGACCTCCCATGCCTTCGTCTCGCTCATCCTCCAAATCTTGATGACACGGTCGTCCGCCGCTGAGACGATGAGCGGGAGCGTTGGGTGGAACATCGCGTAGTTGACGCCGCGGTCGTGGCCTTCCAGCACGTATTTGACTGTGGAGAAGGAATCGAAGGTCTCGAAGGTGCCCGGGCCGCTACCTTGTCCACCACCACTGGGGCCGCCTGAGCCGGGTGAGCCTTTTCGCAGCCCTGAGATGTCCCAGACGCGCACAGTCTGGTCCATGGATGCGGACACGACGAGGTCGTCCTTGGGATGGAACTGCGCGGACATGACGTAGTGCGAGTGCCCAGTGAGGACGGCGATGCAGTTGCGCGAGGTACTGTTCCAGATGCGGATTGTTTGGTCATCGGAGCTGGAGAGCTGTGGGTGTGGTAGACAGGTGAAATTGTATCAAGTAGTCGCAGAGGGGAGACTCACGATCCAGGGCATTTCGTGATGGAATTGCACAGTACGGACGTAGTCGAGATGACCATGGAGCGTGAACAGACAACGCCGATTTTGAGGTCGAATATCTACACCAAAATACGTTCAACATCCACAAGTGAAAGACACCAAAACGAAATATGTACCCCAAACTTTGATTTTATAGTCGTCGCCTCCTGTAACGAGCAATGCACGGCTCGGATGGATCGCTACGCCTCTCACGGGACCTATTCACCCGATCAGATTTAGTCAACAGAGAGGATAGTGTACAAGGGAAGACCTGCCTTCGTGTTCCTCGAATCTATCGACCAACACTCCCATCCGGTAGTTCCACAGCTGGACGCTGCCATTGTGCAGAGCGGCCGCAAGGAGCGGTTGTGTCGGATGGAACGCAAGCCCTGCACCGAACACCCGAGAAAACGTTAAGCCATCGCCATCTCCACCTAACCCTCTCAAAACGTAAACATAAACGACATACCCTTCACGCGGTTGCTCTTCGACTCGAACTTGGTGAGCATAACAGACATGCTGGGCTAAATGGGTGGGCTGGCTGTCCCGATATGGCTCTTGCAGAATTGGTGTCGGTGGAGGGCTAAGAGAAATGTGGTGCCCTGCGGACTGGGTGTCTTGATAGGTTTTTTGAAACGCGCCCTGCACCTTTGCGCAGACGTGGCTGGTAAGTTGACCGTGGGAACCTCAAAGTCACGTTTCGTCTTAGGTGGCTGTGCTCTAACCTTGCCGCTTCGTTCCATCATCGTCAAACTTTGGTCAAACTGCCACTCCATCCCAATCGAAATTCTTTAAGCTCTTGACGCGTACAGACAACATCAGACAATGTCCTCGTCCCCATTGCTCCCCAGCGCCGACATGAATCACAACAGCGACAAAGTCTCTTCTCCAATCTCCTCCAGTCCGACTACGCAGAGCCAAAACACCAAGCCCACAACACCAAACGGCCAAGAACCTCCGAAGTCGAGCTCAGACTGGGAACTAGATGCTATCATCGACGAACACTTTCCGCCGTTTGACCACCAAGCGAATATCGTCGCGCCTTTCAACGATGAGGCTAATCGGGATCTTGCGTTCGAGCGAGGTGCGTCATCGGGCGCTACAAATCTACTTTTTTTTTGCTTTCTGCTGTGGATTATCACGCATATATTCGACTTCACACTCACAATCAACACGAGTTACAAATACTCACTTTTGTATCTATATAGATCTGAGTTCGATGCTGCTCGACGCGCTCATCGAGACACACGCATGGGCCTCTGCGCGACCAAAGCACGAAAGCACGCTCGCGGCGCAGAGCGTCGAGGAGAAGATCGTGTCTGTCATTGAGGCCGAAAAGGAACAAGGCATGTTGCAGTTAACCTCTTTGCCCCCGAATCCTTCGTCGTCGTCGTCGTGTGTGCTGTCCGGCATCGTCGGTAGGCACTGCTCTTTTCGTCTGGTTCCACCCGGGTCTCGATGTTCTGCACTTTTCTGAGACGCGTCCTGGTTCGCTGACCGAGTGCTTGGTTTCTTTTCTTTTCTTATTACGACCTCTTTTTCGGGTTCACTCGCCTCCCACGTCAAATTTTCGACAACACCTTTATAGATCGGACGCGTGAGAGGTTGAAACACTTCGTTGTTCAGATGAAGGCGGCGATCAGTTGTCTTAACTCGAGTCTCGGTGCTTGATGCATGGGAGTGGACTATATGGCTTGTGTTTTTTGACGCGCTCTGTCCTTAATGTGCTTTGATATTTGTGTTTTATCGCATGGATTGTAAACTATATCCATTGCTGGCGACGCTATACTTGTAACCATATGAAGGGAATGCACATGATATCCGCAATACAGCTCCCCACGAACAGAGACAAGTATTACATACAATAAAGCTCGAAATCCGAACTTGGCCTCGCATCTTTATACCACTTTGGCAACCTATAGTTAAAAATCTTCGCCAGCTTCAGCATCTGCGGCCCCGTCGGGACATGATCCCTCAACATTTCACTATTCGTGAATATAGTGATCATATACATCATTTTCTCTCCAGCATATGGTGCGGAGTCTGATAGAGCGTATTCCTCACACTCCGAGTCCACAATGCCGAGGGTGGCGTGGGCCCACTTGTACCCAGCTTCACGCCGGATATATAATATTGCGTCCAGCGTCGTGTACTCGTCTGAGAACTCTCGAGGTCGATAGCCAGACTTCTCCGCGAGTTTGATAAATGGTTCGAAGTGAACAGGCCAGCCGTAGAGGTAATAGCGTGGCGAGTAACGTGCGGATTCAGGCATTGCTGAAATTCTCATGAACGGTACCTCCCGCGGTGAGATTCGAATGACTTGAGGCTAGAACGAGACGGAAGTGAAGCCAATGTGGGTGACGAGAGTTGAGGCAGCTGAAATTACCTCCACTGTCTTTTCCTCTTCGGGTTTTGCATCCGAACGGGACAATGGTGATTTGAGCTAATGGAAATTGAAGTAAGCTGTGCGAAACTGGGCATGGGGTAGAGAGACTTACCGCTAATGCGCTGAATGAGGCATTGAGCGTATCATCAGATCCTGTAGTCTGTAGACTTCGATGTCAAGTTCTTATTGTTCGGTGGAAGGGAAATGGACATACGTTCATACTTGTACGGTCTGATGCCTGATACAGATATAGGAGGCTTACAAGCAAAAATAAACGAAGGAGGGGTCTAAGCCCTGAGGGTAGTTTTCAAGACGTGGACAGTCTGTTCTAATTCGGGCGCGCGTTCAATTGAACTTAAAGGCATTGCCAAACAACACGTGATCGCGTTTGAAAAATTTGTTTTCTGAGTCTGGCGTCCATTCTAATCTGACTCTTACTCCCGGAATGAACGCTATCAACTTACTTTGCTTCATCCATGCATGCTCTCTTCCTTATTTCCTTGCTTACGACTGTCCTTGCGATCCCGTAGGTAATTGAAGTAAGTTCCTGTCTAACCGGCATTTGCCGTTGACGTTACAGAAGACAATATTGTCCTTCCAAACTCCATTATTACGGTGTATAAATCCTGCAGAAGTTCACAGCATCGCCCCCACACCCTTCCAACGTGCGCACCAATCTGCCCTCCAAAGTAACGTGAATCCCTGCTTAGAACAATGTCCGAGCGAAGAGGACGCCACTACTCTCTCAAGGTTCTTTCTGCGCTGACCGAGTTCGACAACCTGCGCGCCATTGCGACCAACGAGGATGCCGAGAGACTGGGGAAAAGCATAAAAGAAAAGCGAGAGAGAACCCTACACCGTGTGAATCAGATCTCTTTCGAATGCAGTTTGTGGACCTGGACTCACCGATCGTGTTAGGCAGTGTTGGTGGCCATGTGCATTTCTTTCTTTCCTTTCCTTTCTGCCACCGTGACCCAGCGCCTACCGTCAGGCTGACCGTTAGTTTAGCATCACCCTTTTGGTTGCGCAGTGGTCATTCGGCAGCATTGCATGGGCCACAGAAGAGGCACTAGTGACGACTGTGATACTAGCAGGCATGGCCGTGTTGGCGGATATAATCATTGACAGGGCTGGCATTTCCTTCGATGCCATGTCCAATGTGGACTCAATCGCCGCTTTTCGCGTAAGGGTTCAATTTCTTCTAACTTGTTAATGCTACTCGCCAACTCACGGACATCTGACGATTGCAGGGCAAGTGGTTGGCAACAGAACGTCGGACGGCATTGCTTGCATTTGCCTTTGCAGCTCCAGCTTACTTCTACGTTTGCGCCGTCCTGGTCCTCGTAAGCGCAATCCTCGTTCAGGGCCTGAGTTGGGCCATCCATAACGATGCGGGAGATGTACTTTTCTTGTTCCCCCATTGCTTTGGGTTATGATGTATATTTGCTGTCTTTATGACCCATAGAGATGATGATATCACTGGAGATGGGGGTGGTGGGTATGTGAATGCGCGATGCAAGCAAGCTACCGTGGCTGGCCAGACGGCGTGGTCAAAGGATGGGGCTGAGGAGTTCAGCTGTTCGTTTGCTGCTGGGTAACATTAGGACGCTGCAAGTATGTACTCTACCTTAGGTTCTCTCACTGTCCTCTCATACATCTTACACCTCGTAGTTGCAAAGACATTATTTAACTTTGGTGCTTATGTGAAATGCTCATATGGGATCTAGTCAAAATCTTGGAACGGAAACCTGCATTGAATCGACTTTGACCTTGAAGCTTGAAGTTGGAGCATCAAGGAAAGCCGTGCAGCACTTTGTACAAGTTTCCATGCTTCTACTGTTTCTTATTCTACAGAGCCTCTCGGAGTTTCTGGGGCAAGCGTTTAGAATCAGATTCGTTCTCAAAGAGGCACAGCAGTTGACAATTACAGTTGCCTCATAAATTATCAATATCTCCACAAACGACAGCCTCTACTATCACATCCAACAATAAAGTTCGAAATCCGAACGTGGCCTCGCATCTTTATACCACTTCGGCACCCTATAGTCAAATACCTTTGCCAACTTCAGCATCTGCGGCCCCGTGGGGATACGGTCCCTAAGCATCTTGCTGTTCGTGAATATAGTGATCATATACATCATTTTTTCTCCAGCGTACGGCGCGGCCTCGGGTAGAGCGTATTCTTCACATTCGGATTCCACAACACCAACGGTAGCATGGGCGTACTTGTAACCTGACTCTCGCCGAATATACATCACCGCGTCTACCATCGTATATTCGGCTGCGAATTCTCGAGGTCGATAGCCAGATTTCTCCGCGAGTTTGATAAAAGGCTCGAAGTGAACAGGCCAGCCATAGAAATAATAGCGTGGAGAGTAACGCGCAGCTTCTGGCATAGCTGAAATTCGCATGAACGGTACTTCCCGCGGTGAGATTCGAATGACTTGAGGCTAGAAAGAGACGGAAGTGAAGCCAGTCTGGGTGACGAGAGTTGAGGCAGCTGAAATTACCTCCACTGTCTTTTCCTCTTCGGGTTTTGCATTCGAACGGGACGATGGTGATTTGAGCTGATGAAATTTGAAGTTAGCCGTGCGAAACTGAGGATGGGGTGGAAAGACTTACCGCTAATGCGCTGAATGAGGCAGTGAGCGCGTCATCGGTTCCCCGTAGAACTTCAAGTTGAGTGGTGTCTGGCGGTCGTAGTAACAGACGTACGTTCATATTTGGTAATACTGTAGTCGTCGTATGCTCAACCTGAAGTCTTGGTCAAAGCTTGGTGACGCGCTGGCCTGAACTAGGCAGCCCGTTATTTGCCATCGCGGTGGATGCCAAACAACAAGGAGGAACCACGTGACCGGATCGATGTTCGCGTTGGAAACCTGAACTTGGCAGGATCTTGACGATTGAGGCGATCTGCTACCCCTGATGGCGCACAACTACTACCAACAGCCCCAGTATTACCAGCCATCCAATGTTTATCAGCAGGCAGGCATTCCCCAGCCACAGCAGCCCCGTGCCATGCCACAACAGCAGGGCACCCAACCACCACAGCAGCTGCCGTATAATCCAACACAGTCGATGATCCAACAACGGGTCCAGCTCTTCCAGCAGAGGTTGCAGCAGCAACCGCCAATATACGTTGGACAGCCGATATACGCTGGACAGCCTCAGGTGCAGCAGCAACAACAGAGACCTCCGACGGTCTACCCAGCTCAACAGCCCCCCGGTCAGGTCGTTCCGTATCAGCCACGACCACCTCAACAGGTGCAGGTTGCGCAGCCACGACCACCGACATCATTCTCGTATGCGCAATCCCTACCACAAGTCGCACCGGGCGTCTATGCACCATGGCCACCCCAGATTGCTGCCCCACCACCACCACCCCTGGTTGCACCATCCACCCAGCGCAGGCCGCTCCCTCTCCCAGTCAAACGATCCGATTCCCAGCCCCCGTCTCCCAATAAACCTCCATCTCCAACCAAACCAGCCGAACTCATCCGCTCACCCACACGGTCAAGACCACTCCCTGCACCTACACCCGGTCCATCCAAGGCACGCCAGGATGCCCCCGCTGCCAACACCCCGTGGCCCCGTACATCCAGTCCCGTCAAGTCGTCTGCACCTCCAATCGCACCATGGTCTAGAAGGGACCCAAGCCCCACCAAACCAAATCCACCAGTACCATCCTCTGCCGCAGACAGTCCCAGACGCGGTCGTGCCAGTCCGCCCAAATTCTCCACCGTCCCTCTATCCTCCTCCAACCTCGGCAGCACCTCCCCTTCACCGCCGTCCTCAGTGTCGTCACTCTCCCCCGATTCTTTTGTTGGATCACCCAGTAAATTCCCATCGGCAGCATCGTCCCCTCCGAAGCCTGCGGGAACCCCACCCCAGCCCGGACAAGGTCAACAAGCCAAACCCAAGTTCACGCCGGTGTGGAAACGGACTTTACCCGATGTGCTCCCGCCTCTGCTTCCCACTCCCCCGCCGAACGTTGTGGAACAGCAGAAGCAGCAGCAAAGCCCCGTACGGAACCAGAACTACACTCAACCACAACCACAACAACAACGGGAAGTACCCACTCAACAATTCACCCAACCACAACAACAAAGCCACGTACGTAACCAGAACCAGAGCTACACCCAAAGCGCACCTCCTCCGCCCATCCCATCACACACCCGTCCACCCACCACCAAGCCCACCCTCACCTACCCCGCACAGATACAGCCTCGCTCGAACCCAAATCCCTACGCCCCTCCCCCCTCTGAAACCCTCTCCTCCTCACCTTCCCCCTCCTCCGAAGATGAAGAGGAAGAAGAGGACGAGGAGGAGGAGGAAGAGGAAGAAAAGGAATCAGAAAACAGCTACGACCCAGACCCAGATTCCTCACTCGAACTCGAGAAAGAACCCCCCAGCCCACAATACGGCATCCGCGACCTTCCTCCTCGGTCGTCTTTCCCCAGTGCGCCTTCCAACACCAACACCAACACCAACACTACCCTCAACAACACCACCAACAACAACAACAACACCAACAACACCAACAATAATACTGGCTATGGAACGGCACAGGGCGGTAGCAGGACGATGCGCATCGCTGCTTCCTCTTCCTCCTCTACCCCCTCCTCTACCTCCTCCTCGGGGTTAGTTAAAGGGACCAACACCTTGCCCCGGCTGAGGTACGACGCGGGCGCGGGCGCAGGCGCGGTGGATCTGGACGATACGCCGCCTCCGAGGTCTGCGTTTGTCATGATGCGGGGTCGGGGTGGGCAACAACCAGGACAGGGACAGGGGCAGGGGCGGAAGAGGAGGGAGTTGCCTACGCCTGGACAACCACAAGCTGGGATGAACGCGCAGGTTTACGCTGATACCAACAATGGGGGTGGGAGGGGTGGACGGGGGCGGGAAGGGGAGGGTGTGGGAGTCGAGTATCAGTATGGGAGCCCTCAACAACAACACCAACAACACCAACAACCCCCTCAACTCCCTCCTCGCCAACCCCCACAACACCAACAACCCCCTAACCAACCCCCTCAACCCCCTCGCCAACCCCCACAACAACCCCCTCAACAACCACCAATCCCCCAAATACCAATCCCCAAAATATCAATCGAATCCCCCGCGCCCGTCGGCGGACGCGATAAACGCGCTGATATTGGGAAGATGGAGAGTGGGTTTCGGTCGCCTTTGCCTCCTCCTGTGCCTTTGATTAATGTTCAAAGGGATGGGGATGGTGGTGGGGGTGGGGGAAGAGGTGGAGGTGGGGAAGGGGAGGGGGAGGGGGACGAGGTGGAGGAGGAGGGGTGCCAAAGGTAGAGGTGTTTGAGGTGCCTGGGATAAGTATCGCTGGGCCTGGTGGTGGTGGAGGGGGTGGGGTGCCGCAGATCACTGTCGGAGGCGTCGCTCAAGGTCAGAATCCCACCCACGCCCCCTTCCACCCCACACCCACCCCCACCAACAAAACCAAAACCAACAACCCCACACCCAACAAAACCCCTCCCACACCCAACACCCCCGCCGCGGCCTGATCTGCGGCGGCTGTCAAGGCGCGATCATGGGTCGGATCGTGAACGCGATGGGCCAGCGATGGCACCCGGGGTGTTTCCGGTGCACGGTGTGCGATGAGTTGTTGGAGCATGTGAGCTCGTATGAGTGGGAGGGGAGGGCGTATTGTCATTTGGATTATCATGAGGTTTGTCTCTTATCTATTATTTTATCTTTTTTTTTCTTTCCTTCGCTTCTTCGTTCTTCTTTTTGCATTGTACCTTCGGGGGTTACTTTTACTTTAACTTTTGTGTTATGGTGTACCGTGTATAGTACTGACACTGCTTACGATATAGAACTTCGCACCGAGGTGTTACACGTGCAAAACGCCCATCGTGGAAGAGCGGTTTATAAGTCTGGACGACCCCGCGTTGGGGAAGAGGACGTATCATGAGCAGCATTTTTTCTGTGCAGAGTGTGGGGACCCGTTCCTTGCGCCGCCGGAGATCGGTGGGGCGTCGTCGGGGAGGACTGGTATGTTTGCCCCTTTTCCTTTTTCCCTTCCCACAACCCTTCCCCTTCCCACTTAAAATCCCAGCCCCATATTCTAACTCCCCCCCCCCCTTTCCCCGCAGGCGAACTCAGCGTAACAGGCGACGGCTCGTACGCCTCCGACGACGTGGGGTTCACGGTGTTCCGCGGGCACCCGTACTGCGAGGCGTGCCACGTGCGGCTGCGCCTCCCCAAGTGTGGACGGTGCAAGCGGAGTATTAGGGATGGAGACGAGGCGGTGGAGGCGTTGGGGGGCAAGTGGTGTTGGGGGTGTTTTGTTTGTAAGGTGTGTTTTTGATTTTTTGTTGTTTCCCGACCCCATATCCCCCAACCCGTACGGTACTAGTGGGGGATGTGCTGCTTTTTTTTGGATGGGATGGGATGCTGATTTGGATTTTTTTTGTGTGTGGTAGGGATGTCAAAGACCGTTTGAGGACCCGTCGTTCTTCCAGAGAGGGGACGATCCGTATTGTGAGGCGTGTTTTAGCATTATTTTGAGGAATGAGGTGTAGACTAAGAACTCATGCACCTTTTTTTTTTGTTTTCGTATTTATTCATGAACTGACCTCTTGCAATTGCTATTTCCAATGATGCCATGTACGACGTGACATTGACTTCCCTTTCGCGCACTTTGCTGTCGACCACCGTACTTATTATACGATCTCCGCAACGTTCTTCTCTCGTTACAAGCTCGGACTGTATTTATATTGCCTAGACATGATATATTGATAGGTTGTACCTTTCTCATCAGTAGCACCACAAGTAAGTACCGTATTCGAATAAGCAGGACTCGTGCCCTTCCAAGTTATGGATTTGGACTAGCGCTAGCCGCACAATGCACAAAAATCGTCCACCCACATCCACCGCCCCAAAACCCAACCCTAACCCACATATCCATACGCACGCCCGCTCGATCCACCCCCCCCCCCCCCCCGCCGTTACCGCCTCCACAAGAGGGGGGGTTAGTTTTTGTTTGTTTCGACAGAGTTATGGGTATTAGGGACTCGCGCGGAGTATGTTGTATGTATGGATGAAAAGACGAAGAACGAAGAACGAACCCGAAGACCCATGCGTCCGAGAACCGAGAACCGAGCGCGCCAGATGGAGACCATGGCGAGGTCGAAGAGGGCCGTTATTTCTCGACCGATCTGGCTAGAATGCGGGGACATGGGTGGAGTAGCCCGTGTCACTGGCAGGAACGCGTTGTTGTTGTTCAGTTTTTCACTGTCATTGCGATGAGAAGTATCTATCTACAGGCTGAAACGTACCCGGCGAAGTAGATGGATGTGGATGGTGTTGTTTTGGCTTCGGGTTCAGAAGAAGCGGGGGAGGGGAACTTCCGAACGACACAGCTGGCTCAGAGGGTTTTGTGTTGGTCCAGTAAACTTCTGCCTGTCAGGACATAAATGATGAGTTCATCACAATTGGGCGTCATCATATTGCCACTGTTGTTTTCTGCGGAAGTGCACACAAATTCGAAGCTGCACGTATCTGCTACATGGAGAGGCTCATGATGCGTACTGATTGTGCGAGATCACGACAAAGTCCACGCCTAGGAGGTCCTTTACGGCGCATAGAGCTGGAAGATATCTTCGTAGGCTGAACCATGTCGTAGGTGAAGCGTAAAGCGCAATCAGCAAATATCGGTCGAATACGATACGAGTCGGTCGTTTATCACCTATACTACCTGGCAATTGTACGAGAAATCCCTGAAGCAGTTATTCAATTGCGAATATTGTACAAAGCCGTCCCGGAGCTCGAGATCAACTTACAGCATGACCCAGCCGCGTCGTACAAATGCACTTCCTCTTTCCCTCCTCCTGCGAATCATACAAGGCAAAATCGCACGGTACAGTCTTGACGGGTTCTATGACCGTTTGGAATGCGCGGGCTGGCGTCAGACGGATCTGCAGGATTGTCTCCACCGAGTCGAGCAATGTAGTCCTGGGAGCCTGAAGGCCATGGAAGCCGGAATCCAGAGTCGGTGTGGCAGGAGGGATTCGACATGTTTGAGGATCTAGGGATGCTGATGGTTGTAGTCGTTGCCCTTACATCGTTAACGACGCGAAGCCTGTCCAAAGCAACCAAGATGTAAAGCTGTCAGGAAGAAGCCTGTTTCCATCGTTCTAACTTCTAAGGGAGCACGCCCTCAGCGCCATATGCACCAGTCCAGTGCAGGGTTTTTCACCCGTCTCTAGCCCTTTTCGTTCTTCTCGATGCCCTCCATCTCCTTAGACGTGGACGTCGAAATCCCGCAACCACCATCGATTATGGTCCTTCCCGATACGCCGCGCTTTCAGGGCAAATCGCCGTGTCGAGCTATTGATTATATCGACGCGACACGTTCAACTGACAACCCTGCTCTTCCCTCTATCTGTGAAATAAGAGACCCGCATGTCAATAGTGTGGCCTCGCGATGCCCAGATTTTTCCGGCCCACTATTGATTTTTGCAATGTAAGTCGGAGTCTCGCGGTTGAGTGAGCGGAGGTCATCCCTGCTGTTCGCAGGGAGGGGGGAAAACCTGCACACGACTAGAAAATTTTCCGATGTCTTGGCAGGGGTTGGCGACTATGGGAGACGGATGCGCCTGATGCTGCCACTCACGCCGATGGTGGCGGTCCCAAGGTTCTATGAGGGGTAGAAATGTTGAAATGCAACCGCCGTGGTACAGACTTTTCGGAAATTCATGTCCCACGTGTTTGAGGACGTCTGGGAAATGGAAAGGTCGGCATCAAAAGGTCGGCGGCAAACTCCGCCGACCCTCTTGCCGACCTGCCGCCGACCAACAACCACTGATCGTCGATCGAGCCCAAGTTCCCCAAGAAGCATGGTCGAAGTACGTTCTTGACATTGTGTATACATAGAGTACGACATATTTTCAACCATGCACAAATTATGTTCCCTACAGGAACACCCTTGAGGGCCGTAAATTATTGTCATTTTAGAGAGGGAATATCGATGCAACTAACAACCAAGTATATCAGACAACGACCGGTCGTCTTTGGACCCTATTCGCGCGTAATCTTTGCTCTCCCGCTATGTAGCGCTAGGATGCAAGACCCCTTCTAACTGCTAAAGATGGTTATCGAAGGTGGGCGGGGTGGGGAGTGGCGGGGAAAGGGGGGATCAACCCGATGAGGAAATGTGCAGTGCTCCAAGAGATTCTGGGAGACTGTGGAGCGGCTGACAGTGAACTGGTGCACCTCTGAGCAGACAATAAGGCTAGGAGAACACTCCTGCAAACAAGCGTTGTCAATCAAGGCGGGCAACTGTAGCCAATACTACGTACAAGTCATGTCAGCTGGCACATACCAAAATTGATGCCTGCGGCGGCCTGCCAATGAGGAAGACGTGTAACGCGCATAAATTCACTAATGCAGAGCGGGACTATGAGTCAAATTGGGTGACACTGCTAGCCTGAGCATGGGCAGCAGGTGGGGCGGGAAGTCGAGATGGTCGAACACGATGGCGGTGGGAGGTGGGCGCGTTCGGTCTCCGCCCCTCTGCCGGAGTCTTGCCGCTGATCAAGGTCGGCGACCTGGGTCGGCATCAGCCGATCTTTCCAAATCCCAGATTTACTGACGTGTTTTGAGTTGAATCAAAAAATCAAAAAAATGCAACAGCGATAAAAAATTTGTAGCGCTCAACACAGGCACTTGGACGGCTCTACATCACCTTCAAAGACACAGAAAAAATCTCCTGACTCCTCGTCATGATCTGTGAGCCAAACCTCCTCATCAAAGACGCAGAAATCGATCATGTGCGCATATGACAGCCATTTTGGGCGTGAGGTTCATCCACCTCAACTTCAGCCTCTCGAAGGATACTAACGACAGTCCACCAGCATCCAAACGAACTCATACTATTCACATGCGCATTGGACCACATTTATATGTGTTTGTTGTAGGGTAAATGTCCCTTCGTCGCATCCCGTGTTCGCATCACCAACCAGCCTTCCGACCTGCATGTCACCACCTAGCCACCAACTGGAGATGAATGCTTAAGAAGCACAAGGGGCCATAGGATGAACGCCGTTAGGAGAAGGATTGAGAGGCGTGTCGTTTGGCGTGCGGGACATGGTTTCCTCTACGAGGCGTTGGATGGTGTTGGGCTCAGGTACGTTCACCTGTATCCTTTTTATCCTTCTACTTTGACGTGCAGCTCTCTTTTGAAAGGACCATACACTTTCATTAACTTGGATAACCTCCTGCCAAATGTTGTCTTGTCGTCGCTATTGAATTCACTCTTCCTCCTCTGCCAACTCAGTCGCCCACAAATAGCTATACACCTTTTCAGAGTCGAAACCCATCCACTCAACATTCAAACACATGTCTGCTCATCATATGATGATCTCGAAGGATTCCCTTCCCTTTGCTGGCTGTCATGAGCATCATATGGAACGAGTTCTTGAAACTACTTCAACTCTGCTTGAGGCTCTGAAAGTCACGTTAGCACGCTCACGCCCACTTCGTTGCCTATATACCATATAGAATTGGTCTCAACAACGTTGTCGAACATGGTGACTTGTGTACAATGTCCTGAATTGAGGAGCAATGAATTTCTATGCTTTTTTGCATTTTTCTGATTTTTTGATTTTCTCGATCGCTCGCGAAACACGTGGGACATGAATTTCCGAAAAGTCTGTAGAGCAAAAGTCTGAGACCTATCGCTACAGCGCAAGCTGCCTGAAAAGCGAGAAGAGCTAAAGAACCGCGGACTCCAGACTCTAGATAACTTTTTGAATAGACAACCGCGGTACTGGACGGCGCAGGGACCTCGGAGGGGGATGCTTAAGGAGATCTTAGACACCCCGGGAAAAACGAGTTTTAAGGTAGTATCAAAATAACCCTTGAATGTGAAACTTCGGTGTACATAGAAGTAGGGCCCAAAACATTACCTATTTTTTGCAATTAAGGACACCCCAAATTTGGACCGCAACTCGTACTGTAATGCCTGTTTTAGGATTCGGTGCAAGCGTGTCCGAAATAAATAGTTGTAGTGGTACCCAAACATCACCCGAAACAGCTAGTTTGGGTGTCAATGGCAGGGCAGCCGAAACTTAAAATACCAGACGCGCTCAAACGCGCCCTGAAATGACCCATTTCGGACGCTGCATTGGGAAGGCCCAAACAAGAAATTTAAGACAGGTTTTCAGGCCGCCTTAAACGGCGACCTAAACTACCCATTTCGGGGTGCCCTAAACTGATCGTACACTGGTCGTATGCTCATCGTACGCTGTCACTTGTTCAGCTATGTGTTGGGACGTGGTCAGATAAAAAGTATTAGCAAATTATCTGAGCGCTAAATACAGATTCACTACAGTTTCATACGGCCTTCGAATGATGAGTGCGGCTCGAGATGGATGCTGGGCTGATAACCTCTCGCATATTGTTCACTACCTTTTTCGTGGATGTGTCCTTGCCATGAGCTGAATAATACTTCAGCAGGCTCATTATTATGATATCGAGGGGCCACATGTTCTCGTAGTTGTCGAGAATTGGGAACTTGGCAACCATCTGATATTTGTAAAATACAGTAAGCCCTTAACATTATATGATGAAGAGGACAAGCTAGATACCTGGTTCTTAACATCCTTCAACTTCCGCTCATTCTGGTCCTTGAAACATAACGCAGGGTTAAGTTCTGTGAAAATAAGAGCACGAGCTTGCGCCTGGACAATCAATATCAGAGCGTTGAAAGAATGAATGTGATAATGAGGCACACCTTCACTTCCGACAAAAGAGTCTCCTCCCACTTGACTTGACTTAGAACATTCTTTCGTCCGGCACCTTTGGGCCGCTCAATCTTGATCTTGGCTGAGATCGTAGTTGGGGGGCAGGCCTCATTAGAGTGCGGCGATGGACTAGAGTGAGGTGATGATGGAGCAGAGCTGAGCGGACTTGAGTCTGCATGGTGTAATGGAGCATTCATGTCTAGACATGGCTGATCGTTGCGTGTAGAACTAGAGGTCGAAGAAGAAGAGCGTGCTTCTTGGTGGTAAAGGTGATAGCGGTTGTGTATAGGCCTTGCGCGGTCAGCCGCCCCATCGACGGAGGGACCTGTTTGCAAATCCTCGAATGCAAGGAGAGATGCTGCTGGAGCGATGTAGAGCTCGGTGACATCGAGAAGAACTACGACGGGTGGAGGGGGAGCACCAGGCTGCACAAAGGGAGAGATAGAGGCAAAAGTAGACATGGTTGAACAGCTGAGAGACGCTGACGCCGATGTGAATATTATAAGTGGTCGTTATTCCTAAAAAGGAAATAAACAAAAGGAGTGTCAATGCCCTAACGACTCTCGTTGGGACAATTGGGTGGTCGCGCTCGGCAGGCGTTATTGTTGAAGAGTTGCCTGGCAAAAGATTATTGTTAGAAAGAGCTTAAAAACGAATGCCTTGAGGTGCGAACTTTTCACACACAACTCATACGCTGTACACTCTATTCATCGATCCAATCACCAATGGCAATCCAACCGACCCCAGATGGATTCTCGGGTTCTCTAAACGATGCATACTCTCTGTTCTCAGTCATGGCTGGCCATACTGGTCCGATAACTTATTTGAGTGCAACGGATGATGGGAAGTTTGCCAGTGGAGGTGAGCTCGACTGGACATTAATTTGCCATGAACCTAACAGGCAACAGGAATGGATGGTGTGAGGCTGTGGCACGTCGGCATTAGCAAGGAATTGGAAAGGCCGTCGGGTGCTGGACAGCGAGGAGCCACTACCGCTCTGACCTGGATCAGGAGGGAGGATGAACCGGATGATGGTTTGATATATGGAACAGCGAATGGCTTCCTTGTTTGCTGGAAGGAAACCAGAAGCAGTGGGAATCCTGTATGAAATCCGGTTTAAATCAAAGGAATATACTGAACATATTTAACAGGGGCCATTCGAGGAGACGTGTTGCGTACAGGTCACGAAGCCCTCGGAAGTCACGGCAATCGCGTTTGAAGCAGGGTCTAATCATCTTGCCATATCCAACCGAAACTCCGTGGTCCAGGTCTTCTTGATAGACTCTAGAATGGAACTTCATTGCGTACTTTCTGTTGTCATCAACAACCACATCCCTAAAGCAATCGCCTTTGGGCAAGTGAACGGGGAGCACAAAGACATCCTCACGTTTGAGCTGTACGATGGCAACATGTAATTTCAGATCATATTTGCTAAGCGTGAGCTCATTTGAAGTGATGTAGACACATTTTATGGGGGGAAAAAGGGGAAATACAACAAACTCGGAACACGGGGTGTATGATGTGAGCAAGGAGAACTGTGGACAGGACATCATGCTGACTTTGATCCAGTGGAAATGCTGCTATTAACTCTCGGCGAGGAGTTTTCTGCATCGATGATCCTCTCCAGGGGACTGCCCTGTACCGCCTGGATTCTGGCGCTCGCATCTGCACGTATCCAGTCAATGTGGAAAGATCCACGAGGCCTCGGCAGGTTACCTTCACGGAAGACTGCAGAGTCATCCTCAGTGGTAGTGATCACGGTGTTGTTTATATCTTCGACAGAAGAAGTGGCAACGTGGTGGACAAATTGAAGGTTGGCAACGACAGGATTCAAGCAGTGACTGTAAGATTTTATATCATCCCTGTCTTGGCACATCTGACGTGATGCAGACGATGGAAACAAATGAGATGTGTTTCATACTTTCAGCGATGTCTCGAGGCAAAGGCGAGGCGAGTGATATCCTTGTCTGGCAGAAGAAAACCGACAAGCTTGCGCACCAAAGAACGAAGGAGGACCCCGACACCTGGAGTGGTTTCAAAATCGTCGTTCATGTGTATCTGTAGGTCGTAACGATTGCTTTTGCATTTCAGAATGTCGGCGTAAGGTGCCACCTTTCTAACATGTTCTCTGTTGATAACTCTCCCACCAGACAAATGCCATGGTCATCGAAAAAGTGATGGACTACTGTGGGCTCATCTGATTAGTTTGTATTTGAATCTGTATGTAGAAATTTGCTTACAGTAGACTTGGTAACGAATCATTCAGAAAATTTTAACGAGTCATTCAGAAATTTTGTTGGAGTGAATCGTGAGCACCACAAGGCGATATATGACATCGCACAGCGTCACAATGAGTAGGCTGGTAAGAACATCGAGCGGGGTGGGCAAAATGAAGGTGTGCTGCTATGCAACGTACAACACGGTGCATGCCACACTGATAGTGATAAGCCATGCAATGGGTTGGAGGTAAGGGGTGTGAGAAGCGACGATGGGTAAGGGAGACTTCAACGATAATACCGGAGGGTCGGAGACGTAGAGTGAGGTCTTCACCCTGCGAAGTGTACACTCAGGCAGCCACGGGGACGCTCTCGAGCATGAGAACTGAGGGTTAAAATGAGGTCCTCACTGAACAACGTCTACATGCTCAGGCGGCCACGGCCTGGCATGAGGGTACTCTCGAGCACAGGTGCACAGGGCCACTATGGGTAAAATCGAAAATTTGCTAGATACAAAAGGCGCCACTATGCGACGTATAACATCGCACAGAACCAGGGCGTATTCGACAGTGATGAGGTATGGGGAAGAGGTTGTCACGGTGCATGTTGACGCTGTTTGGGTAGATGCTGATCAATACCGCCAAACACGACCAACGCAACTTTCCACAATCTCTTACTTCTTCCCCTCATTAGTTGCTTGGTGTCGTATGCCAAACAACTTCTAGTTGACTCACCTTCCACAATCTCTTACTTCTTCCCCTCATTAGTTTGCTTGGTGTCGTACGCCAAGCAACTTCTAGTGCTATAGTGTTGGAAAGCAGCCATCAGACCCAACCACGACTGCCAGGGCTCGACCTTGTTCTAAATGATGCCCAAGCCACTGAGTGGCCGGTTGTGATTGTTGGGGGAAGACAATGGTGGTCGTAACCATCGTGATAATGGCAGTCGTAGACGATCCAGCGAAGTCGGGCATGGAATCGAAGAAGATACATTTTGGCACTCGTGCCTTTCAAATGCAGGTGCGGTACTCTCGATTAGCGACATTTATGCTTGCAGTTATACACATCCTGGCGATGTCGGATCTTGAATGGCCGGCGAGTACTTGGTGTACTCTTCCTTCGCACCTTGTTTCTCCTCCCCACTGTTGCTCCGTGCTCGAGAGCACCTCAGCTGCCTGAGCACGTAGTCATCGCTCAGTGAGGACCTTACCCCCGTCCTCTAGCTTCGCCACTTCGTCAAGATATCACTGCCAATGCAACAGGTGTCTCGTTCATCTTCTTGGCCTGCATCGTGTCAAACGCGATTCGCGTGACTTTGGTGGGCTTCGCGACCTTCACCACTACGTTATGTCTCCTTAAATGACCCTCGTTAAATGTATCAACGTATTCCTTCAATTCAAACGGATTTCCATACAAATCTCGTACCGCTTGTGATTTTCTTCCAGCAAACCAGGAAGCCATCATCGTTCTGCAACTTATTGTTTTGGCAGCGGCTGATTACAGGTAGGACGATATCATTGACCCTTATGCTGAGCATTATCTAACGGGATCCCTCAGAACTTTCATGAAAGCCTGCTTTCATTACGAATTATAAACAAGGAATACGCCATTCTAAATATGTAAGGTTTTATACCATCCCAGCGCAATCTCAAAGTCTGACCCACATTCCGTGTTGATATCTCCAGGTCCACGTGCTGCAGGGTGTTAAACTCCTTCAAAGATTGACACATTGTTGTCAGAAATGTTTGAATTTCAGCTTCTGACGGGCCTGAATATACCCCAGGATTGGGATATCCATATGTGTCAATGAGCTCAAGTGTCTGAAGATGAACGAACATGGTTGCCCAGCGGACGACCAGTTTCTAACATGGTCATGGATCATGAGCATGTGGACTTCCCGGCAAATGATGATTACACGCACCAATGACTCATCCTTTAGGTCGTCCAATCGAAAGGAAAGCTTCGATGTCTTTGGAATTGGACAATTTCCCTCGCAGTACGTGTAGAATTGCGCTTGCCCCGCCTGATGTTCGATGGTCACATCGCCCTCTGGCGCCGAGATCATCATAGACTTGCCCGACATCCCTCGATGAATGACAGTATTGAAGCAGGCGCGAAGTCCACTCCAGCTGTCGACCAATTTCCCCCCTTGCGCATATCTCGTTGGATAGACTGCCACGTTTTGGAGGTTGGGACATAATAAGGCTGAGGCCCACGGGAGATAACGGTCGCAGAAAGTCAGACTGGCAAGGCGAGGTAGTTCGACAGTGCGACTGGATGATCTTGAAGAAGATCTAGGTTGATGCTGCTGCGATTGACTCGCACGCCGACCAAACAATGTTAATGTCTCCAGAGAACTGTGACGACCGAAGAACTCGGTGGGGAGTTGGGGGATGATCGCGGTGGAGAGTCAAAAGCGTTGAAGCGCCGGGAAATTGGCCTGTGCGAGGATAGCGTCACTCTTGTTTCTTTGCAGTGACAAACATGTCAGGCCGAAATCTTGAACACAGGGGCTCTCAAGAAGCAGGGATCCAACTTTGGCCAACGATGGTGTTTGGAAAAGGTCATCCATCAATGATACGCTACGGACACTTGACATCAGAGTTCTGATACTGGCGTTGTACGCAGTGCTCCCCATATGGCCTGCCGGTTGTGAGACCCGGCGAGCAGGGAAGATGTAGAAGCTCAGGGTTTCCACCGAGATGAACTTGCATTGGGTGGATAAGGAGCCGAGGAAGGCGCCTAGAGCATGCCCTGCGTTCGGAGCACGCAGGACAACAAGTTCATGGTCATAGAATCAGAGGAATATGGTGGTGATTGGTGTCCTGACACTGAACTCTTGCAGTGCCTGCAGATGTTCCAACAAGTAGAAAACGTCGCAGATGAATGTGACATCATCTCTGAGGTATACGGAGGAGAGCAGGAGGAAAACAGTCGCAGGCACACTTTGGCGAAGCCACAGCTCCTGCGAGCCAGATTTAAGGACACCAATGCGATGGAGATATACTGATATACTGAGAGGCTGAACACGCTGGCAGGCACCAGCCATCGCAATGAGAGTTCTATCAGGAAGCTCCTCCAGAATGGCGAGGATTATCTCGTTTGGGGTATCGAGGAAAGATGGACCTTCGTCACGGTTGTCTTCTGCGAAATGATCCAATGCATGCCATTTCGATATCCTTACGTTCGGACCGATATAGTCGTGTTCCTACACTGTGTCAGCTGAGTTGAAAGACAGTGCTGAGCGAACATACCTCGCTGACTCTCCCTCGCTTTTGGCCCACACTTCCAGAACCCGAGATAGACCAGTATCCCTGGATCGGTTTCTTTTCAACAGGTGAAAATTTCGCTAACTATTCTATGCGCGTCACTTACCATGGCTGAAACAAGGTGCGAAGGTGTAGCGAAGGATGTTTGCAAGATTGTCGACATCATTGTAGTGGATTCTTTGGGTTTGAAGCTGCAGTAGGCTTGGTTTGGGTCTAGGAATTGTAATATAGATACGATGCAGTTCTGACAAGCTTAAATAACTTTTGAATACATTTTATTGGACAATTGAAAGCCTTCTTCGAGAGTCCGTACTGGTATTGGAAAAAACAATAAGATATGCAATGTACAGTGGAAGCGACTCCCAGGGATAGATATACCATAGCAACATTTCGAAAACAAAACAATCTCAAATGGAGTGACTACTGTGCAGGTGCCGAGAGCACCACTAGCCTTACTAAGGGGATCCTATGCTCAGGTTCATGCCGACACGGATGAGTGACCACAATAAGTTGAGTTTGACCAGGAACGTGCCTGGGCAAATAGAACGGAGATTGGTGCTCCCAGGCGCATGGAATAATAGATGCACAAGTCCAGAAGATGTCGCCGTGCCTCCCGGAGCCCCACAAGATGCTGGTTACTCTTCTATCCTGGATATAATAAACCTCAAGACTGTCTCTTTAGCAACCCGTGGTCAATAAATATGTCATATTGCCTGTCGTGCTTGCCTCCAGAGGCATGACCAACAAGCATCAGAATCCTCTCAGATAACTTGAGCTCAAGCATGATATCAGAGAAGCGCTCTCGTGCACAGGTGTAATGAGAGGAAGTACAGTTGACCTCTTGTGATGATCAAACTCAGCCCATGCCGCCATAGCCGCTGCCAACCACCGGAATAATAACAAGTCCTGACACGAACTGGGCTTTGCCTTTTGTGATTGCGCCTATCACGCAAAGGTTTCCCACAAGAATCTTGAAACCCGTCAAGAGGATGGAGACACATACCTGTTATAAGGTTCTTATTGTTGAACTTCCAGAGTGCAGAGGATGACAGCATCAAAAACAGAAACATAATTATTCTCGGAACATCTTTTAACGTCGTCAAGATCTCTTACACTGTAAAACGACCATGTCTCAACTCGCGCATGCCACGGTTATTACCATCATTTTGCTCCCAGTCCTCTCGACTCTTCTCAACCTTTGCCTCATTTTACGCCTCCGTCGAGAAAGGCAGCAAATTCATGAAACACTGTTCGAGCTGTCGCTGGGCGTGAAAAACTTGGGGGCCCGAAACAACACCAAGTTCAAAGACCTCGTCTTCACCATGCAAGCCCTTGAAGCAGAGGCTCATAATGCCGGCAATATGATGAAAGAGGAAATGGTGAAGATAGTGTCGCTATTAGAATCAGGTTTGATACTACGTCACTTTTTGAGACATTGGTCCTGATGCTTCAGGATCTCAGCGCAACCGATGCAGTATGACAGTGATAGGTCCAATACGGAGTAAGGGGTCATCTGCAGGACTACGGGTATGAATACAGGGGTTGAGAACGAGAAGGGGCGATGGTAGAGTCGATGGTAGAACGATTTCATTGGAAACACTAGCCCCCGATGACGGAGCAATGTATTCTCTCATTCTCTGATTAAAATCATAGTAAACCATTCATCTAAAGTTTTGAACATGCTTGCGTCGGTTGGAGGGAGAGCGGCAGGACAAAACGAGCCCTGAGGAACTTGGGGTAGATCATCCTGCAATTTCGTTGCGACGAGTTCAGCTGAACTCCATTGGTAAAGTAGCGCTGACGGAGTATGGGACTGAGAGCGGCAGCACAAAAAGGTCACCATATCATCGCTGTCCATTGTTTTGGGGCTCGTAAAAGGTGATGACGAAAGACAGCTCCATTGCCCTGGTTTATTGTTTCCAAAGCTATAATTACGAACAGAAAGAACGGCAATTTCATCACCAACATGTTCAAAGGCACAACAAGTCTTCG
This sequence comes from Hypsizygus marmoreus, assembly GCA_013433165.1. NCBI lineage: Eukaryota > Fungi > Basidiomycota > Agaricomycetes > Agaricales > Lyophyllaceae > Hypsizygus > Hypsizygus marmoreus. Next base: position 1,452,331 of record CM024084.1, on the reverse strand, counting down.
CCATCATCAGCTGCTTCTTATTCATCCTCATCGTCGCATTGCTCATCATCCTCTTCTACGGCCAACACCGTGATGCTGATTGATAGCCACCGAGAACGGAGAGAGTTCTGGAATACGTCAACACAACCTCAATGCAGCTAAAGTCACTGCACGAGACAATTCTGAAGACCATCCAGGAGGAAATGCTGTAATATGATCCACAGTGTGGTGATGAAAGGTAACGTCATGAACCACTGTGGTGGAATCGATGCTGACAGATCCGATGGTAGATCCAATGTGGCAGTGGGAGGAAGCATCATGAGTGTTCGTGGGCTGCAAACTACATGTCAGAGCAGGAGCGGTTGAGGAAATCGTTGAGGGACTCACCATTAACAGTAGCATTACAAAAGCTTTGGGGAGTTTATACCAAGCTGGGATCTGCATTAGCTTTCAATAGTATCATCAAGAAAGACCAACGCTCACAAGATCAGTTTGGTAATGAACGACACGAAGCAAGTCTACTCCTCCAACATCAGCAACACAAAGACTACGAGGCGTAAAACACCTCGCAAATCCTTTCTGAAACAGCAGAGAACCATGACCCCCACCAAGCGTAAAACACCTGGTGGAATGGCTGTTGGCAGTTTTGGTGTTGTCGTTGGTCGTCGTGTTTGTTGGGATGGAAGGTGAGTGGAAGTGACGCAACAAGCAATGCTGTGTGGCCATATTTGCCTACGCAGTCATTGGACTTCGAAATCCCTGCACTTCTCCACCGACGCTCACTGCCATCGCCAGATGACTAGCCTCACCAATTCCCTGAGCTGTTCAGTGTTTATGCTGTATAGCTGTGACACCTTTTCACAAATGAGCAGTGATACTGCCTCAGGATATATCTGCAGGCTGCCTCATGTTTTGTACATCGAGCAGCTGTGGCACCCTTTTTTTAGGCCTTACATTTTGTCCTGCAATGCTGACCTGCTCATTCTAGATTTGCATCAAAACACTTGCTGTGATTCCAAGTACGCTATCTATTTACCAGTATTGTATTCTTGTCTGACACTCACGATGGCCGTGTAGCGTACGACAGCAACTCGAAAGCCTCCTTCGACACCCTCAGTTCGTCCACCACCCAACCTGGCCTGACCTTTTCCTCGTTCTCAAGCCATGCTGGGTTGTACATCTTGCGGGGAAGACCCTTAACGGGAGGCGATGTTCCATTCTGCTCGGCCGGGAAACGTGGGACCGATTTACCTCCCCGAGTAGCACATATGGCTGGCTCTCCGCAGCCTTGTCGATGTATTGCAGGTAGTCCCCGATTTCAGGAGCCCGCCAGGTGCAAAGCTTTACCCAGAATATAGACATAGTCTTGTTCCCACTTTCTTTGTCCCTTCTTCCTCAGACGACATTCCCTCCAAGTTAAAGTTTGCAGCAAGTCGCAGAAATATTTCCATGCATCCAAATCTGGAGCCCTCTCATACGTTTTAATTGCAATAATTTTTTCGACTGTTGCGCCGCGTCGCTCATGTTCTATGGCAAAGATTAGTGCATACGGACATCTATCAAGCATCTACACTCACACGTCTCCAGCGTGATTGGGACAAGCAGCTTTTATTCTCGCTGTTGTGAGGTCCGACGCGTAATAACAATTCAGATCAGTTCCATAGTGTTGGTGTTCGACTGGGAACGAGGCGGGGACAGCTGCCAGGCCTCGCGTGCTCGTTTGAGGTGGCCTAAGCACGCCCATCAGTACCCTCTGAGACATAGAGGTTCCATCTCGTCACTGCGGTCGCAAATAATTTTGTCGTAAACTTGCGCAGAACCTTATCATTTGGAAGTTTCCATCCTGTGAAAGTGGAGCAATTTTCATTCATCCGACCTTGACCTTCTCCTGCCTGAAATGCAGCACTGCTCCGTGCCCGGCGATAAGAAGTGAAGTCGGCTGTTGTATCAATGCCGAAGATCTGCCTCATGCCCGTCAAATCATCATCTGTAGGGCACTTTAATGGATAGGAATGCCATAAAGAATTACTTTAACCTTCCAATGTCTATCGGTTTCCTCAGTCAACCTTTGCCTGCTGTTCTTAACTCTATCGTCATGGATTTTCGAGTAGATTTCCGGTCAAGTCCTTGGTTGATTCCACTGACACCTATTTGCCAGAGTGCCCTGGTGACAACTGCCTTGAAACCCTGCGATCATTGCGTTGAGCGTGTGTCTGGATGGGCTCGCGGGTCATTCCATCGCTCCTGTGTTTGGGGACGCTCGTGTTGGCAGCCCCGATGACGGGCAATGTATTCTCTCATTCTCTGATTAAATCATAGTAAACCATTCATCTACAAGATTTGAACCATGCTTGCGTCGGTTGGAGGGAGGAGCGGCAGGACAAAACGAGCCCTGAGGAACTTTGGGTTAGGCATCATCTGCAATTTCGTTGCGACGAGTTCAGATCCAGACAATAGAACTTCCATTGTAAAGTAGCGCTGACGGAGTATGGGACTTGGAGACGCGGAGGTGCACAGCACAAAAGGTGCCATATCATCGCCGTCCATTGTTTTGGGGCTCGTAAAAGGTGATGACGAAAGACAGCTCCATTGCCCTGGTTTATTGTTTCCAAAGCTATAATTTACGAACAGAAAGAACGGCAATTTTCATCACCAACATGTTCAAAGCACAACAAGTCTTCGCCATCATCAGCCGCTTCTTATTCATCCTCATCGTCGCATTGCTCATCATCCTCTTCTACGCCAACACCATGATGCTGATTGATAGCCACCGAGAACAGAAGAGAGTTCCAGAATAGTCAACACAACCTCAATGCAGCTAAAGTCACTGCACGAGACAATTCTGAAGACCATCCAGGAGAAATGCTGTAATATGATCCACAGTGTGGTGATGAAAGGTAACGTCATGAACCACTGTGGTGGAATCGATGCTGACAGATCCGATGGTAGATCCAATGTGGCAGTGGGAGGAAGCATCATGAGTGTTCGTGGGCTGCAAACTACATGTCAGAGCAGGAGCGGTTGAGGAAATCGTTGAGGGACTCACCATTAACAGTAGCATTACAAAAGCTTTGGGGAGTTTATACCAAGCTGGGATCTGCATTAGCTTTCAATAGTATCATCAAGAAAGACCAACGCTCACAAGATCAGTTTGGTAATGAACGACGACGAAGCAAGTCTACTCCTCCAACATCAGCAACACAAAGACTACGAGGTGTAAAACACCTCGCAAATCCTTTCTGAAACAGCAGAGAACCATGACCTCCCACCAAGCGTAAAACACCTGGTGGAATGGCTGTTGGCAGTTTTGGTGTTGTCGTTGGTCGTCGTGTTTGTTGGGATGGAAGGTGAGTGGAAGTGACGCAACAAGCAATGCCGTGTGGCCATATTTGCCTACGCAGTCATTGGACTTCGAAATCCCTGCACTTCTCCACCGACGCTCCACTGCCATCGCCAGATGACTAGCCTCACCAATTCCCTGAGCTGTTCGGTGGTTTACGCTGTATAGCTGTGACACCTTTTCGCGAACGAGCAGTGATACCGCCTCAGGATATATCTGCAGGCTGCCCGATGTTTTGTACGTCGAGCAGCTGTGGCACCCTTTTTTTTAGGCCCTACATTTTGTCCTGTAATGCTGACCTGCTCATTCCGGATTTGCATCAAAACACTTGCTGTGATTCCAAGTACGCTACCTATTTACCAGTATTGTATTCTTGTCTGACACTCACGATGGCCATGTAGCGTACGACAGCAACTCGAAAGCCTCCTTCAACACCCTCAGTTCGTCCACCACCCAACCTGGCCTGACCTTTTCCTCGTTCTCAAGCCATGCTGGGTTGTACATCTTGCGGGGAAGACCCTTAACGGGAGGCGATGTTCCATTCTGCTCGGCCGGGAAACGTGGGACCGATTTACCTCCCCAAGTAGCACGTATGGCTGGCTCATCCGCAGCCTTGTCGATGTATTGCAGGTAGTCCCCGATTTCAGGAGCCCGCCAGGCGCAAAGCTTTACCCAGAATATAGACATAGTCTTGTTCCCTACTTTCTTTGTCCCTTCTTCCTCAGATGACATTCTCTCCCAAGTTAAAGTTTGCAGCAAGTCGCAGAAATATTTCCATGCATCCAAATCTGGAGCCCTCTCATACGTTTTAATTGCAATAATTTTTTCGACTGTTGCGCCGCGTCGCTCATATTTCTATGGCAAAGATTAGTGCATACGGACATCTATCAAGCATCTACACTCACACGTCTCTGGCGTGATTGGGATGCAGCGGCTTTTATTCTCGCTGTTGTGGAGGTTCCGACGCGTAATAACAATTCATGATCAGTTTCCATAGTGTTGGTGTTCGACTGGAACCGAGGCTGGACATCTGACCAGGCCTCGCGTGCTCGTTTGAGGTGGCCATATAGCACGCCCATCAGGTATCCCTCTGAGACATCAGGGAGGTTCCATCCTCCGTCTACTGTGCGCGTCGCAATAATTTTGTCGTAAACCTTGCGCAGAATAACCTTATTCCATTTGGAATGTTCCCATCCCCTGTGGAAGTGGAGCACATTTTCATCATCCGGACCTTGACCTTCTTCTGCCTGAAATGCAGCCACTGCCTCCCCTGCTGCCGGGCGATAAGAAGTGAAGTCGGCTGTTGTATCAATGCCGAAGATCTGCCTCCATGCCCGTCAAATCATCATCTGTGGGCACTTTAATGGATAGGAAATGCCATAAAGAGATGTTACTTTACCTTCCATGTCTTATCGGCTTCCTCAGTCATCTTTGCCTGCTGTTCTTTAACTTCTATCGTCATGGATTTTCGAGTAGATTTCCGGCATGTCTTGGTGATTCCACTGACACCTATTTGCCAGAGTGCCTCGGTGACAACTGCCTTGATACCCTGCGGATCATTTGCGTTGAGCGTGTGTTCTGGATTGGGCTCCGCGGGTCCATTACTTCCAGTCGCTTCCGTGTTTTGGGACGTCGGTGTTGGGCGGAGTGGCACGATTCCTACTGTTGCACCTTGACTCTGCAACACATTGAACTGTTGGGATCTCGTTGTATGGTGAGAATTTGTTTCGCCGCCTGGTTGCTGCATTTGCGGGGACCCTCCAGATGCCGATGGGGCTGACTGAGGGAGGCTTGTCGACGTGCCTGACGAAGTTGGCTGCTGCGGTTGGGAGAAGGATCCTGGGGCGTTTGTCCAGATGACGATGGAGCAGGCTGAGGGGGACTTGTCGGCACACCTGACAAAGCTGGCTGCTGAGATTGGGGGAAGGATCCTGGGGGCGTTTGTCCAGAAGATGATGGAGCAGGCTGAGGGGGACTTGTCGATGCACCAGACGAAGTTGGTTGCTGTGATTGGGGAAATAATCCTGGGATCGTTTGTCCTGAAGCCGATGGGGCCGACTGAGGGGGACTTGTCGACGTGCCTGACAAAGTTGGCTGTTGAGATTGGGGAGGAGACCCCGCCGACGTCAATGGAGTTGATTGGGCAGTCACAGTCGGTGTGTTCGGCATGTTCTGTTGCTGTGGTCCTGACAGCGCCGGCGCCGACAAAGGACTTGCCTGTGCAGACTGTTGAGTCTGAAACAACTACAGTCAATACTGCTACATACCGCTTGGACTTTCTGGCGCATGGCACGTATGTTGGCATCTCGCTCGGACTATCATCTCTGGTAAGTCGACGAAATCTGATTCTATGACCAAATTCTTACAAGCTGTCTTTCAAAATCCAGCTTTGTCTCAGCCATGTTCTTTTGCTACATCATGCCAGTCAATATTCCTCGAGGATAGTGTGATATAAGGAGGACTCTACCAGGTCTATCGTGTGCTGGCATAGCTCTCCTATCTCCTCCTCAGCTTGCCGTGCCCTTGCGCTCTAGACACCCCTCTGTTTAACAGATCACAAACATGATGGAATGAGCTTCACCATTGCTTTGTTCGCTCTATGCAAAGCTTCGTTCGCTCTATGCATAGTTGCATTTTCAGCCGCGCTTGGCTAGACGTGAATAAGCTCAATGCACAGAAAGTGTTTTGTTGTGCATCTCCTGGCTCACCAACTGAGTATGTGCCGCAATCGCCTCTTGTACCTTGTGAATCTACCGCAATGCTCAGCCGGGTGTCAATGAGTCGCTTTGAGACCTACCAGATTGTTTTCGAAGTTCTCAGCCAACTCCTTGAGTTGCTTTCTCTAGCGATGAAAAAAAAACAATTAGCCCCCCCCCATGCCTAGGATTGCGGGAATGTAGACACTCACCAAGTCCAGATTCTCCGTCTTCATCTTATCCATATCATTTTCGTATTGAAGAATGTGCTCTACCATTTCCTGTTCCGCATCATCATTCCCTTGGAGCCGCTTCTTGAAATCTTCTTTAAGTTCATGCATCTGGTTATTGAATGATGAAGTCATCGCTTTCGCCTTCTCTTGCTGCGCAAGGCGTTCTTCCGTGAGAGTTTGGTTGAGTTTAGCATATCGCTCTTCCCACCCGGCAGTTTCAGCGAGAAATTTTTGCCGTTCTGATCTTCGTTTCTGGACGACCTACAAAATAGCTGTCATTGGAGGACATGAGACAAAACGTTCAGACTCACCTTGTCGAATTTGGCACGACTTGGCCCTGCGACTGCTACCCTCTTATTATCATGCACAACCTAATAGTGTGCGTATACCTTGTCAGTACTGCGATATGCCAATGATAGTCTAGACACTGACGTGGGTCTCTTTTAGGAGAGTCGGTTTCTTGCGCCTCTTGGAGGTCCGTGATAGGTCTACCCAAGCTGAAGCATTCCGAGAGCCACTCGACAATCCGTTTGGCTTTCGTGGTGGTACTTCTGTTGGATCTAGCTGTCAGTGATTGGCCATGTCCCAGGTAAATTGGAATCCCGCTATGTCTTCGCTGCCGGTTGGCAGCGGCACTGGTGGTAGCATTGTGCCTTTGTCAGACTGAAGAGCTGGGGGGAGTATTGGGTCTTTGTTGACATTGGACTCAAGATGGGCGGCGCTGTTCTCCCCGTTGATCATGGTCTGACCAACGCACGTCATTTCAACATCGGGCTCAAAGGGCGTCCCATTTGTCACACCGTGCACTGATGGCTGTGTCGTAGCCTCATGCGCCAGGCCGTTCCGAGGGAGAATGTTGATCATGGCAGGTCCGACATTAGACTGAACAGCAGTCCCGTTCTCTGGACCATCTGTTATTGTCGGCCTAGAAGGAATATCCATTTCAAAGTCTGCACACGGAAGGGCACTGTTCCCCTCGCTAGTGATTGTTGGGCTACCTGGTGGCATGATGAACATTGTTTGCTCATGGATGGGTATAGGCTGTGTTGCATTTTGGTGGACCGAATCATTGTTTGGGGGATGCGGTAAACCCATATCGACGTCGAGATTCCGAAGGGTGGTAAACTCCTGCTCGCTGACCCTCCCTGGACTACCTGGCGGCGTCACGAAGAGCATTCTGTTCTCCTCGCGGGTGGGTATAGGGTGCGGTCTTGTGTGAACAAGGCCATTCTTCGGGAACCTAGCATCGGACTGAGACCCTGACCCATTCTCTGGGTCAGCTGTTGCCGTTTGCCCCAGTGCTATATCCATCTCAAAGTCGGGAACAGGATGTGCAATACTCCTCTGCTCGCCAGTACTGATTTGCCCGTCCGTCCGCGCTGCTGGGACGCCATGGCCCCCAACTACAGCGCCGCCCTGCGTTGAACCCAAAGTAAATCCTCCTGGGACATGCTGAGAGAAAGAGAAGGACATTGTTGGCTATCGGAATGAGCTGATAAAAACTGAAGTTGGGCACCAGGCCTTGGAAGAGGAATCTCGACAGTGTTAACACCGTCGACGTGGACTAAATAAAGGTTGTAATGGGTTGAGATCCTGTGTGCTATGTCTTCTTAAAAGCGCACTGGGTATCTCTGTCTTATTGTTTCTTCTGTTTAGATACACTGTTATTGTTAACTTACATTTGAATTCAATATTTCTCCATTTGTACATGAGCAGCAGAAAACGAACGGAATACTGCAATTTGGAAGCTACAGAAGGTAATCTCAAGCTAAAGAACGTAATCTCAAGGTAATCTCAAGGAAGGTAAACTCAAGCTACAGAAGGTAATCTCAACTATTGAACTAAAATTCCAACATTATCCCATGACACCCGAAGTTCAACATCTCTAACTCCCCTTTTTAGTCATTCACTCCTTCCAACATGCGCTCTAGATCCAGCGTGTTAAAGTTGCTTTGGGCGCCGAGGGCCATGAGAATCAGGGTTGATGGGGAGTGGGAGGGGCTCCACGGTATAGGTTGTATCAGACGTTGTTGAGGAACAGAATAAATTTCTGTATGCTGGTGATGGTGGTGATGGCAGTGGGCAGAGAAAGGAGCATTGTTGCCCCCCCCACATCAGTGGTAAGGATGTAGTCAATCCATTCACCATTGGGACTGATTGCTACAGGCCGGACAAGGTGACCTTGTACAATACGACCTGGAGGGAGCTCCTCTCGTGGTACGTATAGATCTTCCTGCTTCGTAACGATGCATATGATTGAACCAGGGCCTATGGTGGGATCGCGAACTGTCATCACCGATGGAATCCATCAGAGGTGGATGGTGCCATCGATCGCAGTATAACTATTTTGTTTGGCGATTACACGATTAAAGGATTCATTTTCAGTCATGTTGTTGACGGTGGTGTTATATGGGAAGTGTTTTGGGATTCGAGGAAGGTTTATGAGCAGAGCGCGACAATGGAGGCTGTGGTCATTTGCGAAGATCTGCGAGAGTCCTGGGATTGACGTCGCCAAAGAAGTCAGTATTTAAGTACTTGCGTAGGTTCCAGATCATTTAGGGTCGACGGTAATCAAAAACAAGACAGAATGGTGACTATATCGAAAATGAGTGACATCGATTACACTAGTCCATAAACATAATTAATGTAAGCCTAGCTATTGGAGAAAATGGTGGGATATTGACCACTGAATACTTTGAGGTAAAGCACAGGATGGATCACTGTGGGTCTTGTACATTGACTCTCGAAGCAGATGAGACCATGGTCCTGGAAGCGGCAGATGAACAGCGCAAGGCTTGAACTCGTAGCAGGAGGTACGTAAGTGCGAAGTAACCAGGGAAATCATGGGGATAAAATACCTCCGCCAGACGTTCGTCGGACGACCTCAGATTTACTACTGAATGCCTGTACATGTTGTACTAGGCTCCTCTCATAATGACGACATTTCCTTTACATTGAGTGCTGTGTTGCGAGGTAAAGGCATGTGTTGTTTGAAAAAGACACAAAGACTGTCGAGCATGAACTGAACCACATAGACATAGCCATAGATGACATGCATGTAGGTTGAGAGAGGAAGGTCTTCAAGAATATGTTTGAGGCAAGGATAAAGAGGTCGATGCGGATCGGACGACAGGCCGGGAGTGTATGAACGAGAACAGGTCTCGGCGAAGGGTGTCGTGCCAAATAGAGGCGGCTGCGAATGAACATAGTGCATATAAGACATCTGAGTACAATTTCAATAAAGACGTCCAGCATAATAAAAACCATTTTTCACCTGAACAGGGCACCTCAGGTTCACCATTGTGCACACGAGATATTCAGCCAACTGAAATGGGCAGTACCGGGATATTTCTCGACTGGTCCACACACGACTTTTCCCTTGAGCGCTTGCTACTGCCAGTACAGTGCAAAACGAACCGACCACACTGTATCCCCATCTACCATTGCCGTATTGTCTCCCGCTCGATCACCATGTCGGGATGCCTCAAACCTAGCCTTCGACATATCACCGGACGAATGGTTGATTCTCAAGAACTAAAGGGCGAGATCGTCGGCTTCAAATAGGCTGGCGTCAATTTGGAGAACATACCTAGCAGCTGAGGGTGTCGAAAGAGGCTTTCAGGTTGTTGACGCATGCTACGAGGTCATCATGACTGTTATCAGAAATACATAACAACATTGGTAAGGAGGTAGCTTACATACAACCACAGTAAGGATTTCCGATGGGAACGAGCTGGTCAGTGTAGACCATGAGCAGCAGGAAGGTTGCTGGAAAAAAAGAAAGAAAAAGCCGCAGCTGCTCGACGTAATGACATTGAGCATCCTGTGGATACAACTTGAGGCAGCGTCAATGCTGCTTGAGAAAGGTTGCCCCAGTTGCTCGGTGTACAACACCGAGCAACTCGCAAGTTGATAAGGATCGTCATGGGCGTACTTAAGACTATTGAGTTGAAGGTGCAGATCGGCATGGATACAACTTGAGGCAGCGTCAATGCCTGCTTGAAAAAGGTTGCCCCAGTTGCTCAGTGTACAACACCGAGCAACTCGCAAGTTGATGAGGATCGTCGTGGGCGTACTTTAAGATTATTGAGTTGAAGGTGCAGGTCGGTTTCAAAGTCCAGCCATGGTGCAGCCAAATATGACCATACAGCATCGCAGCCCAACTTGGCTTTGTCTGAACCTCCTAATTGTTTGTCTCACCTGTATCTCTCTCCTCTCCTCACCATTATTCTCATCCCACCACTACAAGTCTGCTTGGTGTCTTACGCTAAGCAGCATCTCGCAGCTATCACCACTAGCTTGGTTGGTATTATACGCCAAACAGCTTGTGCTTTCATATGCCAAATTTGCGCCCTGACATTCATTTAGTCGTCAATTGCACCTGAGACAATGTAAGTCGAACTATTCCTGCTGTTTGTGTCATATTTTTGAACGCCCTATCTCTCCCTTCAGACCCGTCACTTTTAATCACCTTTACACACCCTGAACCTACCATCTGAGTGAATTGTAAGCATCACGAATAATATCATATTGGTTTACTATTTCTTATACACTCTGTAGATGGACGCATCTGCCTATATCCATCCTCACGCCCTTGTCAAAAACCATGTGTACACTGTTGTCGGAGGTAGCCGCACAAGATTCCCCACCATCCCGCCTCAGATATATCCTGAATCCGAATCCACACGACTGCCTATTTTTGGCCTCAACTGGGTTCCGAACGAATATCCGTATCTTTTCTTCATCCCCAAATACAAGCCTTTCTATGGCCCATTGTTCGATCGCCTCGCCTTCGACAAGCGGCGTGTCCCGGTAGAATGTGATGACAGAGGTCTATATGCCCTACACTCAGACATTATGACTGAGTGGGTTGCACTCGAACAAAACCTACGCGCGATGCTTTCTGCCATGCACCACTTATGTGGATCTCTTCCGCCATTGTTTCGATTTTGGGCTTTTCCCAAATGTTTTGGTTACGAGATGGCTTATAAATACCGATGGATGGCAGAGGGCATTGTACTTAGGTCGCGAGATGCATTTGTCCCTCTCATGGCCGCACTCTCATTCTTCCTCCTCATTTTACTCGACTGAGAACGAACCATTGAAGGTTATTCATAGTGGGATAAAGTGTTGAATCAAACTGGCATTCATTACGAATGGCTTGCAGCGCTTGAGTACTCCGTCGTCGCCGATATGGCTATACCGAGGGTGGGCGGCCTTATTGACATGCGTACCTGCCAATATCAAGGATTCCTGAAAATAATAGTCGAAGCCAGGCTTGAGTTCTTGTGTCTCCACTGAGGCTCAGTTTCAAGTGTCTCTATACAGCCGCATGCTTTTGTCGTGTCGAAGGGACTTTTCCCAAACCATATCGCAATTACCAACCTGCTCCAATTTGCTGCTAGACCCTTTTCGGCCTCTCGTCCTGACACCCTCCCTCCTAAACCTGTTTCCACAGGCCTCATTTTGAAAGACGATCATCACCACTCCCCCCCCTCGTCCTCCAATAATAACCCATCCCTCCTCTCCCCAAATCATGACACCACTGTACAAACGCCTGCCCGGAATGAGAATGATGAAGAAGAACCTCCAGCTTTTCCTCCCGTCGAGCAGTACAGTGACCAAAAACCAGGTGAACATTGGCGAAAATTTTTCGAGCGTCGAGAAAAAGCCAATGCAGCAAGTGCTACTAAGGAGTCGAAAGCATGGACTCAGGCTCGCCAACAACGGGCGAAACACGCCGAGCGCCATGAAGTTCCCGGTAAACAAGGTGCGATGGTATTCTACTGAGAGAACATGAATGGATTTCGTGTGTGAAGGGCAGGTGGTTGGGACAACTATAATTATCTCTGGTCACGGTATGGGCGCAAGAAGCGGAGATATGACTCATTCAAAAACCAGTGGGATCTATGCACAGAGTTCGGCGATGATGACGCAAACCCAAACCCAACATTTAACCCAGACCCAACATTTGACGATTCCGATGATGACTACAACGACGATCATGTTGTTTGGTACAAGTCTGCCTTGACTCAAAGTCAGCATACACCTGGGACTTCCCATAACGAGGCAGAGGCCGAGCCCACCATAGAAGCGGATGCTGAGGAGGGGGAAATTGTTGAGGATGGGGAAATTGATAAGGATATCCCTCTACTTCCAGAACCTCTTGATCTTTCCGATCATAATGAGGCACAGTACTCCTCCATTGCTGACCTAACTCGCATGTATGGGGGTGCCCTGGAAGATGCAAAACAGGTCCCAGACGCTACAGATAAAAGTTTTGAGGACAGAGCCAATTATCGTTTTGGTTTCGTTTCTCCGTCTACAGAGGTGGCGCCCCCATGGGATCGACCTAGGTGGCCCGAAGTCTGCAAGTTCTTGGGCAATGGCGTCTTCTGAGACCAACAAGACAGCGGTCTGCAACCCTCTTCGAGTTTGCAGGACATCCTCTGCACATTCTTTGGGTACATGGACCAGAGTAAATCCCTTGACGATATCCCGGCAGAGCTTTACGATGCAAGGCAAGATGACTCGGATCTCATGCGGCTCAGGGGTACCAACATTCGAGTGCGTAAGGAGCACTTCAATGCGTCCTGCATCAGGAAAACGGGAGGGCCCCGATATTTCCAGGCGGAGTTGATATTGCCTCGGAAGTAAGCATATCAAGGGCAAAGTTTTAATATGCAAGATCCTACGGTGCTAGTCCTTGAGAGCACTATGATAAATTACTTTCAACCATAATGCTGGGAGTCCCTGTGAAATACCGAAAGTGGCTCATCGTTGTGAAGAAAGGTAATGAAACTGTACCTGGGGTATCACGTGGAATCGAAAAGCGGCTGCAAGCCTTCCTATGTTCCACAATGAGTTATCAGGCAGCAATCAGCCAGACACTGGCATGATCGGAAACCACAACAGAACAGAGGTTTGTAACTAGTGTTGAATCAGGCAAGCACTTTGGGATTGTGGAACAAAACACCTGGAATCCGTCAAAACTGATTGTAATACGACAATTCAAGGGTAATTGAATTGAAAGAACAGCACCGAACGATGCAGGTTTCTCGATACAGGATTACAGTTGCGACAAGGACAATAATCATTGACTTCACTGCATTAGCACTCAAAACACATGTTATAGACTCATCCAAAGCTATCTCTGAGTTAATTTGCAGCCTCCGTAACCAGTTGTGTATGACTATGTAGCTTGGAGGTGCCATAACATAATTTCTCGTGAACGCAATCGTGCAATCCTCCACATTTGATACATGGCACATTATACCGTGGTATGGCGCACCATACGAAAACGGGATGATCCAGGCTCGGAATTTGGTCAACTGCACCCAAGGAACCAGCAGGGTGAGTTGATAACAGCAGCTGACAGACACCTCCTTTAAACTGGGGGCCAGCTCAAAGGCGCGAATGAATCCTCTTCCCATATGTCTACCATGTGGGTAGACTTGGAGAGAGCGTAGCAGGGGTAGATGCCCCCGAACTCGCGAGAGTACGTCAAAAAGCTCATCGTCCATTGAAAACGATGCATCTACCCACCGCCGGGGATGTGGGGGCGGTGCAAGTAACAGTTCTTGAGTTCTCTGAACCCCAACTGAGGCGTCATCAGAAATATCAATAGATAAAGAATGCTGCCCAGAATATTGCAGAACGCGAAGGAGCTTAGCAAGTGGAGACTCAGGCGCAACTTTTCTGAACAGCACTCCCAAGTCGGTCCTGATGGTCGACCAGATTTCCCGGTTGCTCACCGCGACGGCTCGCCAGGAGCGGCTGACTTGCGTAAAAGTCTACGGCTCCTGAAAAACATCCAGGGAGTCCCAATCTCTGTTGTCAAGGGGTAGAGTGCAGGAGAATATGTGGGACACAATCTCGGGGGGGATCCGATGGAGGGAGGATGTATCAGATAAGCAGGTCGAGCAGCACGAAGCTTCAAGCTGCTGATAGTGGCGAAGGTTCGAAGCATGGGGTTCTTTCTGCATTATTTTCACGCTCATGTCAGCATGCAGTAAGGTAATGTCGTTATCCAGGGGTGGGGAATCGGTTCACAGGATGTGCTCAAGTGAAGTTCCAAGGACTGCGGCTGCCAACAGGTCCGGCGGCGCGCTCGCACTAAGGCTGCGTTGTATGCAATATATTTAAGCATACGAAATCAATACATCGTATATTAGCACGTACCGAGGTTGTTCATGGCAGGATTACTTAGTGATGGTTCAATTTTGACTGGCTTGAGCATACGTCGTGGACCGACTTTGGGGAGGCCAGATTTTCCTAGAATGATGACCGTTGAATGATTGTCTATAAGAGGTGGGATTAGTACAGTTGATAAGGCTAGTTTGTTTATAGAATGCGCTTGCGTGGCTGGCGCAACTTGGGGGCCATGATTAATGTCAAGAAGAATCGAGCGAGGATCGCTGGGGTTCTGCTCTTTCCCGCGAATGCGTCGATGATTCCACTGGTAGGGTGAGCACTGCCGCCTTGACTGAAATGCCAACGACGATTAACTGGACAGATATAAGTTGGGGAAGGTCGTTTGGCGAACTGCAGCTGCTGGCACTGCGACAATTTTCAGAACGGCGCTGAAAAGATGGTGATCCGCCGATGATCCGCCGCGGTACCACCAGGGCGGGCCGCCAGCGCAATGCTTTGGTGATGAGTCTACCTCCGCTGCAGAATAGCTAGGGACGACTGCGCAGACCACAACCATCATCGTAGCGCACTGTAGAGCACATACACCTTCAATGTTATTGTTACGACTAGGATGATATATAGTAATTTCGGAAATATCGCGCAATACAGTACACTTAACAGTGACACACCACTTCAATAATAAGCTTTCTATGAACTCTGTTGTACTAGGGAGATTGACCGGTGTCCAGCTACTCATCCATCTCATACATCTCGAAGACCTCGTCGTCGTCATCATCACGGTCGCCATAGTCTCGCGCAGGATTTTCCGCACCTGCTTCATCATCACCCCCTAAATCCTCATCCTCGCTCTCTTCAGTGCTAGCATCATGATCAACGTCCTGATGTCGGTTCGTACCAGTGGAAACCTGAGAGTTGCCCTCGCTGTCATCTATTCCAGGGACTCAAGAGTCCTCATCCTCAGTCTCCACTCCAGGAACTTGAGAGCCGATGTTGTCCTCATTGTCAATGTCCATGCCAGTGACTCGGGCGTCTTCATCTTCGTTCTCGCTGCCAATGCGCGTCTCGTCCTGAGGCTGCTGAGAAGATACTTGGTCGGGTCGCGGATAGCAGTAGGTGTGGCCAACACCCATTCCCCAATGATATCGCATTAGCATATCCCTGTCAACAAACCTATTGGCAGGTCAGACCATTGCGCTCCGCGAATGCGTATTACAGGGCTTGAACAACGTACCGATTAATGTAGTAAACATTCCAATCTTGATGATCCTTGGCCCACTTAGAAATGCCCTGACCATCAGAATATCGCTTCCCGCTGGCAAATGCTGGAATAATGTGACAAGCCCGAAGAACATCAGCTGGGTTGACAAAGCCGAACGATCCGTTGGCAGCCATGGGAGGAAAGGACAAACGATCCAGGCGGTAGGGACCCGGTGATGGATCCGGTTCGTGTTGGTACCATCGCACCCATAAAAAGTCCAGGCGCCTTGGGGTATAATCAACAGCTTGCGTTCCAGTGTAGATCACGTTAACGTGAAAAATCCCTAGAACGCGGGCATATAAAAATGGGCACTCAGGCAGGGTGTCGGCGTCTGATATGTCCTCCCGGTCGGAGTCGCGGTGGGCGTTGTGCGTTGCAGCTTCAGGAGAAGCCAGTAGCATGATGTTGCAGTGTGAGGTATTCGGGTTCACAACGTCTTGATCCCGTCGGACATCATATGTTGTGTAGTTGAAACGGACGACTTTGTGGGTGTACATTCGATCTTTTTGGAAGAACACTGACGTGGATGACTCGCACGAGGAAGATGAGATTGACGCTGGAGCAGCCTGGAAAGTTGAACCTGAATCGCGCGCTTCTAGCCGTAGTAGCTCTTGGACACGAGGGAGGAGGTGGGCTTTAAGATTGGGCAAAAAATTCTGAAATTGCAGGTCAACGCCTCAAGTTTGACAAAACCAAATTAAGAGAGCTACTGTACCTTGACCGCAGGATCATCAGCATTTCTCTGCAAAAATTGCAGAATATGTTCTGGTTGGTTTTGAGTCTTGCCAATGTGGTATCGTGACTCAGGCGTCGCCAAGGCTTTCTCCACCATGGCTTGTTCACTCCGAGGTACGTTAGCCTGCCGCTCGCGGATTCGGCGGATCCGGGCTTGACGGCGTTCGATCTGCGTAAGTTGCTTGACATATTGTTTCTTGCTGGTCCGAGAATATCGAGACTTAGGTGTCCGATGCTCGAGTTCACCCTTGGCAGTGTCATGACCATGTAAACACGAGGCTAATGTTCCGAAGGTGAACGGTTTTGCACTCACAGGTTCAGTGGAATAGGAATCGGTGGTCCCGAACTTGCGAATAGTTGCAACGTAATCACCTAAAGCATGATACTTGTATGTGTTCAAGTCGAATTCAATAGGTTTCCGGGGGGGTTTCTCTGGAGGAGCGGACTCAGCGGAGGCCTTAGTAGCCGGCTTCGGTGCTCCAGATGCTGTCATTGAGCCATTAGCTGGCGCTTCAGGTGCTGGCGCGGAGTTATTTGGAGCTGCGAAATTGCTTGGTTCCTGGTCTGGTACGCCAATTAATATCGGTAGACCCAGATAGATGAACGACCAAGATGGATTACCAGGAGTAACTGGCTGGTTGTCCCGTGCCAGCAACGGGGGAGATTCCTTCTTTTTGCTCTTTCCTTTACCACTCCCTGCTTTCCGCGCCCCGCTTGTTCCGTTTTTCGCCACTCCCTTGCCAGTTGTTTTTCCTTGGGCGTCGGCATCGGCTTCCTCTTTCTCCTCCTTCTTCTTCCGTGCGATTTCCTTACGAGCCCTAGCATCTGCCTCTCGTTGCAATTCTAATGTCTTGAACTTTGCGCATGTTTTTGACTTGAATTCTCGCATTTTTGCACCGAGCGCGATGGTAACTTCATCCATTAGGTTCAAGGTGGCGTCCGTATGGAGCCGTAGTTTTGCCAGACCATGCCAGTGAGCAAAGACAAAGAGGACGTCCATGAGCTGCTTATTCTGCGGTCGTGGTAAAAGGCGGTCAAAAACTGGGATTGCACACTACAATGCACTTGCGTTCAGTATACTGGAGACATCACATAGAGGGAGAGATACCTGAAGCATGTCCTCCCAATCGCGAGCCGCCAACTGCTTCATTTCCGAGATATTATTCATAAACCGCCTTATTGTGTCCCTGCCAAAGGAGGGCACTTCTCGGAAACTGCCATTATGATAAGCTCAGAAATCATGATTTCTGGAAGGATGGTTGACACATACCGGCGATTTAATTCATGAATAAGATGTTCCCCGAGAAAATCGAGGATCCGAAGAAGGTGGATGAAAAGGGCTTTCCAAGGACCTCCTTCCACCTCATGCATTAGATCATTCACCATTATCGTAAACGGATTGACCCCAAATGCCCCAAGGCGCTCTGAAAAGGCACTCTGTATTTCAAGCATGAGCAATTTCGTTGGTCTCGAAAAAGAAGAAAAGTATCATGCTTACCTCGCAAGGGACAATTGACGTTGGTTTGAGCAATCGCTCAACGGGTGCGCTTTCAACTCCCGAATTATCCTCGAAGATAGCAGCTCGGGCTTGTGAGACCTTATCTTTGTAGTCGACATTATTCATGCGAGCCCACTGCACCCGCCGCTTTCGATCCTGTGGCATCCCCATTCGATGTACCTCAGATTTCGGAATGAGGCAACGCGGGCAGGGGAAGAGTCCCATGTGCCGAATACATGTCATAGTTGCTCTTGGAATGGACGTTAGACATGTGCGAGTATTTTCCAAAATATTAATGCGTACTTCTCTTTGTAATCTGCAGAATATGTAATTATTCTGGGGTAGAACCGCCGCTGAATAGCATCTATGCAGGTAATTACAATGCCATGCTGATACGCCTCAATGAACTCGTCGTCAAGAATGATTCTCCACTGTGCATGTGTTGACTCTCGGCGGCAAAAAGAAGTGAGCTTGTCACCGGGACCTCGTTCCCCCGTATGAGAGACAAAAAAATCATCGAAATTATCAGGAAGCTGTGCGTAGAAAGCTGCTATAAGTATGCAAGTCGGAATTTGAGGAAATAACAATAATTACAAACCGTTTCAAAATAAGCAACATGGTCGCAGAGATGACATGTTGGCTTGCATCTGCGATATTTCGAATCGTTCCCAAAGAAAAGATATGCTGGCCAAAGGTGTGCGTCGCCAAAAGAAGTGAGATGGGTTTCATCGGAAGCAAGCATCAGTCCGACAGCAACACGTGGAAGGTTGCATCCAGGTTCAGGGGGAGAGTTCTGGAGTTCGTTGTGGATTTCCAGAAACGCGGGTGAAGTATATAGTTCCCCATACACGCGCTGAGATGCTGGGTTCGGGGTAGTCGTGAAGAGATGCAACGAATGAAGATGGCTCTAACCACCACACTCAATCCTATCCACTCAAATCACACTCAACACAACAACGACGAACGAACGGGTTCTTTGGGGTAGAGGACTGAGAAGCCTCACACCAAGTCAGGTTTCGTATTTGACTGGGTCGTAGGGAAGATACTTCGAAGAGGTAGTACTCGACGAGAAGGTCTAGGTGATAGTATAGCGTCTCGAGGGACAACACTACTAGGGTCTGTACGGTTTTATAGTGCAGGCACTATGGGGGTTGGTTTGTTGGTCTAATAAAACTCTCTGCGAGTCTTACGTCGATTCAACGGTCGGTTTTGAGTACACTGACTCGGTCTGAACTTCGAACACACTGGGACGAAGGGTGAACACACGGGTTCGAAGTACACTGACTTCCTAAACTCGAACACACTGGGACGAGGGTCGAGCACGCTAGCTCAAGCACACTGGCTTATGGGTCTTCGTTATCTCTTAGGTGCTATCCACACGGGGATCACGGTCGAGAGAGGTTTCGAGTCTTTCTTATTGCACGTTCGTCTGCACAAATGAGATGGGAACTCTAGTCTGAATTTCTACAAACGCGAACTATCTACTATATACATGTGCGGCAATCGGTCTACGCCTACTAGAGAAGCCGGGTACCCTGTACCCTAAACAGCTGCCTATTCGTCGGCGCACCGTCGTGTGTCCGTCGGAAACGCGTCCGCGATTCCTCATGCATTCGTCGTTATGTTGACTGCGCCGCCGTAGCGTTTTACCGGCGGTTCAGTCAAATCGCATCGTTTCTATTCGTGGAAGAGCTCCGGAGAGGAAGGAGGATTAGCCTAAGCTTCCCCTTCCAACGTCTGTCGGAGCGCAACCGATCGTACTGAAGTTTTCCAGTGTCTTTTCCATTCAGTGGCCCAGAGAGTAACCGCGATCAGTGGCTAATTGGTCGCGTCGCGTAAGTCACGTGTGCACGGATCAGATTCGTTCCTGAGATATGATCGAGGAATTCGGGGTTTCTGTCTCGAGATCTGTCGGGAGCGTAAAGGTTGCTGCCTGAGCCCTCAGAGTCATCCGTGGTTACGGCGGGGTCTAGTTCAATACAATCCGGTCCATGCGCCAACTCCTTGGTTCGAGAGGCGTGTCAGTAGCTGTATTGCAATGTGCCCCAGTAATTACTGCGCACCACATTACAATTTTACCAGTAATTACTGATGATTAGCCGACAGGGCACATTGCAATGTGTGCTCACATCGTAATGTGAACCCTGGCAGTGGAATCTGACTGGAATCCTATATCCTAAGTCATGTGACATTGCACATTGCATTATTTCGATATAGGGCACATTGTAAAATGCACTTTCAGGTACTAGTTGCTATAAATATTAACTGGGGCACATTGTAAAATGTACTTCAGGAACACATTACTATAAATACTAGAAATACATATTACAATGTGCATCAGCAATATTTATAGCAATACTTACTGGAAGTACACATTACAATGTGCCCCAGCAATATATATAATAATATGTTCCTGAAATACACATTACAATGTGCCCCAGCAATATTTATAGCAATATGTACTGGAAGTACATATTACAATGTGCCCCAGCAATATATATAATAATATGTACCTGAAATACACATTACAATGTGCCCTAGCAATATTTTTTATAATGTGTTCCTGAAGTACACATTGCAATATGCACCAGCAATATTTATAGCAATACGTACCTGAAATACACATTACAATGTGCACCAGCAATATTTATAGCAATACGTACCTGAAGTGCACATTACAATGTGCCCCAGCAATATTTTTTATAATGTGTTCCTGAAGTACACATTACAATGTGCACCAGCAATATTTATAGCAATACGTACCTGAAGTGCACATTACAATGTGCACCAGCAATATTTATAGTAACATGTTCCTGAAGTACACATTGCAATGCGCTCTTGTAGCTAGTATTTATAGTAATGTGTTCCTGAAGTACATTTTACAATGTGCCCCAGTTAATATTTATAGCAACTAGTACCTGAAAGTGCATTTTACAATGTGCCCTATATCGAAATAATGCAATGTGCAATGTCACATGACTTAGGATATAGGATTCCAGTCAGATTCCACTGCCAGGGTTCACATTACGATGTGAGCACACATTGCAATGTGCCCTGTCGGCTAATCATCAGTAATTACTGGTAAAATTGTAATGTGGTGCGCAGTAATTACTGGGGCACATTGCAATACAGCTACTGACATGGGTGGGTTCGATGTATATTCCCACGGGATGCTTAGATCGAAGGGACTGGACAGGTCCCCGTTGATCTGATGCTTCGTGACCGAGTATGGAAAGATGATAAGATTCGTTATCAGCCTCGCCTCCTGCTGCACTGGGTGTGTCTGTCCCGCGAGGCAACAAGTCAACTAGCTGGAGTCTTGCTAATGACTGCAGTAATTCCCGTTGGTTTGTGTCCAATGAAACGATAATTTCTAGTGAAAATGCGCAAATTCACGCGCAGACGCGAGTGCATCTTATCATCTCCCCCACACTGAAATACTGACTCCAGTCAGAACGGACTGTATGAGCCAGGATGGTGGGTCATTTGTGGCGCATCTCGTACCGCGGTTCGTATTCTTTGTAGAACGCCGGTCACTTCAGTTCTGGTGAATCAGGCAAAGAATCTTCCGCTTTAGGAAAGACCCTGACGTCACTGGGGAAATCTCCGCCAATCTCATTCAATTGAATGCTTCTGCGTAACGGCAACATATTTCTTCTTCCATGTTGAGCGCGATTATCAGCCACATCAAGTCGAATATTCCGTTCGACTCTCTATGTTACCTGTCTGCCAAATGGGGTAGGCGTGACGGGCGCTTGTTCAACTTTTTGAGGTCGATTCAAGTCACTTCGTTCCTTCTGGTTTCTTTCGTTTTTAACCATTCTTATTCGTTTCTAAGTCTTTGTTCTTTGTTCTTTTTCGTCATTTCCAATGTCCTCATCCGTTTCCAACGTCTCGATCGATGTTTTCGTGCCGATCCGGCTCGTTTTCGAGGAGGTGAAGAGTTTTAAAGGGATCTCGACCGAAGGGGAGGTACCTGCGTTGCGGAGGCAGCTCGAGTCGTGGACCCCTGGCGTGGTACGTTAACCTTCGTTTTTCTCGGTTTTTGACGTTTCTAACGCGTCGATCTTTAGTGTGCCGTGCTTGCACACCCCACCGCTCGCGAGCATGCATCGGTGGTCAACCTGTGCCGCGCGATGGCTACGCATCTCAAGTGGTTTCCCTCCCCGCCGGCACAGTGGAACCCGTGGATCTTGGTAGGTGGGTCGGGCAAACACTACCCTTCAGTGCGTGTTTTCAATCGAGTCTTTTCGTCTGCTCTGACTGATCCGGTCTTCTAGTATTCCTACTTAGCAGGTGTTTCGCTCCCGGTACGTTTCGAACTTGTTCGTTTAGTTCGATTTCCCGTTTACTGCTGCAGACTTTATTCGTTTCGCCCGCTGAGGCTTCGGCCGTCGACCTCTTGATGGGGCCATCCTCTGTGACACCCGCCCCGCTCGAATTCTCTCCGGTACGTTGGGCAAGTCTATTATCTTCTTTTCTCATTCACTAGATTTTCGTTTTCTAGTCCTACACCTGTTGCGCGTCCTGCTTCGCCCGCGGGAGGGCCGACGATTGTGAGTCGCGGGGGGAAGATCTCGCTTGTGGGCGTTGTTACGCGGAGAATCGTCAGGGGTGCTCGTTCGAGGTGTCGACGGAAAGGATGGTAGATCTTCGTCCTTCCGTCAACTTTCCTCAGGGTGATATTCGTGGTAAGTCTTCTCGTTCCCTTTCCTGACTTGTACTTATTTTCCTTAGAACTCGTAGGTGTCGTCGACGACATCAACTTTACGTCCGATCTGATAGGTCGTTCGGTTGCTCGTCTCCGTACTTTCCCCGTTCGTCGGGATCAGGCGTTATTTCGTCTGGCAGAGCTGGCGGACCGTCTGGAGCTGCCATCTGGTGGAGGTTCTCGGTACGACGATGCTGTGGCTTTTCTTTATGGTCTCTAGGGGCTCTTCTGGTGTTCTCACTTCTGTGGTCATGGTTCCTCGCTGGTCGTTTCTCATTTTCTTCTTGAGAGTTAAGTGAATCTTTTATCTAATTCGTCTGTTATATATCCTATATCTTTATATTTGGGTACTTGTCGTGTTTTCCCCGTCTGTATTTGCTGTTTGTATTTTTAAAGTAGTCTTTGCATAGTTATCGCACAAAATGTACTATATCATTCGCATAGTTGTCTTTTCAAAAATGTAACATACAATCTTCTGGAATCGCGTTTCGTCTTTAGATTCCAACAAAGTTTGAATCTTGGACCTCGAAGGTTATTCTCGGTCCCTGGTTCCTGCTTTCTTCGTTCCTGTTCGTTATGCTTTCGCGGTGCCGTGCAATCAAAATAAATTATTGATGGCACATCTATATCTCCCCCACACTGAAGATCTGACTCCCCCGAGTTAGGAACGAGATAAGATTAGGCGCTATTACGCGCGCTTCCCGCCCTTCGGTAGATCGGAAACCGGTGATGGTGATCGGGGTAAATGCCATGGCGCGCTCGATGATATTTCAAACACCGCGGCGACTTCTGGTTGCTCGTCGTCCAGTCAATTGTCAAATTCGTGGAAAAACCACGGCAGGTTCCAGGTCTTTTCAGACTGCCTCTTCGAGGGCATAAAAGCTGGACTGATGGGTGGTAAAGCTTCAACCCATTATCCTCTTTTTCTCCTCTCAGTCCTATGTCCTCCCGTGATATCTTCGTTCGTCTTCGTGACCAGTTCGCTGATACAGGCGAAATTCCTGTCGGTCGTCAAGTCAAATACATGGATCCTCTTGCTAGGCTATTGGTTCGTCTGCTAGCTGTTCTTTCTTGTTTCGTGCTAATTCTTCATTTTTAGATTACTGAGCAAGATGAGCGTGATATCTTGGCGAGCGTATTCGGCGACCGCGCGAAGGAGGAGCTCGTCTTCCAGCTTCATAAGGTCATTAAACTCGGCGGAGGCGCTTCGCAACTGTTGAAGCGCCTGTCAGATATGTGTACCCTTATTGTTCATGAGCGGGACAACCACGCTCGTAACCTTCAGGTATGTTCATCTGACAATTTCGTCTTTGTCGTTGTTATTCATCGTTTCTTCCTTTCTGCTAGTTTAAGCGTGAGTCCGTCGAGGACATCAGCTTTTCCGCTACTCAATTGTGTGAGCCAGGGTCCCGCCTTGCTCAAGAAGACACCGAAATGGGTTCCCCTGAGGACGAGACTGACATGGTAATCGTGGTTGTGTAGCTCAAATATCTGTTTTACTGAACGGCATGAAGCTTTCCGAGGAAGAATCGTCGCCAAAGGCGAAAAGGGTAATCCCTTTTCTTTTTCGTCTTATCTTTGGCGTTCTGACCCTTTTTGATTATAGCCTCGTACCCGTAGCTCCAGGAAGTCTGTTCCCGTTGCGGATTATGCGGAAGGTTCTAGTAGCAAGAGACGTCGTCTCGAGCCCGTCGTTGAAGCTAGTCTTGGTTGGTCTTTTTAAATCTTATGTTTCGTCTGCCGATTTCATCACTGATATTTTCGTTTTATCAATTTAGATATGGCCGCTATCGAAGATGTTATCCGGCGGGGCCGCGAGATCGTTTCCGTTCCCGGGGCGTCTTCTGCTGTAGCTCACGATCAAGTCCGTCGCGACTTCGAAGTGGGCCGTGAGCGCGTTGCCGCACACATCGCCGCGCTTCTAAAGTATATGGACAAGCTCAACTCCGTCCTCGAGCCTTTGTCTGTCGTGGACGAAACTCCTGTGATCGAGACTCTTCCTGAGGAGAAGGGTAAAGGGAAGGCCGTTTAAAGTTATGTACCATCGCGTTCCGGGCCTGTAGAGTAGAAATCTCGTGTTCTTGAGATCTTGAACTACAGCAACCATCTACCGTTTTCGTCGAGATAGATAGATCCGAAATTTCAATTGCTTTGGTCTGTCATGCTTCCGTTGTCAAGCCATCGGCTTCCCATCTTTTTCTTTTCAGAAAAACAATTCTTCAGAAATTTTCAAAGCTGGATCGGCGATGCCGCGCGCAGGTTTAGAGCATAAAAGAAACGGGTTTGGGAGTGGAAGGAGGCAGGAACCATGTCCTACCGCCAACGTCATCGCTACGCGCGTGCAGCTCGTCCTGTCAGCCCGGTGTCTGCTCCCGAAGGCGGTACGGAACCTCCGTCGTATGGTTTGCACGTACATGAGACGTTGTTCGCGCGCTCGACCAGCAACTTGCCCAGCGATGATTTTCGGGCATCGGGGAGTTCGGTGTACTGGACTGCTGTGATGTACGCCATTTTATTAGAAGACTTGGCGATAGCTCCGTTCTTAACCATTGTTCGTTTGTGGTTTACTATTTTGTTACTCAATCTGTGGCTGAATTTCGTTTACAGCCGGACACCATTCCTGCGCAGGTCATGATCGATGCCCGCAGTTTCGTTGCAGGCCCACACGCTATTCCGGCAAGCGTGGGATGTGCGCTTCAAAAGGCGGCTAAAGATATTCAGGATGCCGCGCTGCTTCGTCGGGCGGCGTTCCATAACATAGCGCAAATTTATTATACGCGGCATGAGGAGGAGATTATGCATCCAGAAGGGTATAGGATGCGCCATGCGGGGCCATTGTTCCAAATGAACTAGAGCCGCCTGCAAAGTAGAAGCGCTAGCCGCTTCGTAGAGGCAGTCGTCGGTAGTTCCAAAAATAGCTCGATCGATCAGGTACCAATGGTCTTGGCAGTTTGTGTAGCACTTCCGTTCTGAAAAGAAACAACCTGGAACACTGCAATACATAAGGCATCACCAAGCAGAAGCTTAGATGACACAAAATGTCGAGCACAGATATCCCTGTTTTCGGGGCCGCTTTAATCAGGGCGCAAGCGATGACACGCATGGTACGCGCTCTGGTGAGAGGCGCGCCAGCTGATTTGGATGTAGCAAGTTTCCGGGTTTTGTGGTGCATGGCACAAGTCAGGTCGTCGTCTGTCATATTCATTTATTTGGGGTCTGATATCGTCGTAGATGGATGAGTTCGAAATGTCAGCGCGGTACGCGCATTGGTGCAGGATGGACGCGGAGAATGTTTCGCCAGACATTGTCGACGCGCTTCTCTTGGGCGTGGAGGAACAATTAAGAATCCTCTCTGTGCATTATTCTGATGCTCATGAATACATCCACCTAATGGGTGAACTGCTCAGTGCTCCAACCGAGGCATCCGGATCCTCCACGGTTAGCGAGGAAGTGACCGCTCGACAACGCGAGTTGGGAATAAACCAGGAGAGAGAAGGGGAAGAGGATTCGTCGGTCTCCCCCACACTGTGATGTAGTTCGTGGTGCTTATTTCGTTTTAGCAGGGTTGCGGAAAGTTTTATTACGTGTTTGACGGGGAGGGGCGGCGGGAGGACTGGATTCTGATTCCGAGTCATCCGTGGAGGAATCATCGTCGTCATCGTCACTATTCCAGTCTCGTAGCTTTACTCCATCAAATGTAAAGTCTATGTCGTTTTCGGCGGTGTTTCGTAAAACCGTTCCCTTTAATTCGTCAAGGGACTTTTCTGAGATGTCAATAAACCGTAAAATGCTGTCGGGCAGAGTAATGGTTTTCCGTGCAAAGTACGGTATTACACGGAACGCGCCGACTTTATTTTGCCAGACTGAACCGTCCAATTCGGATAAAATGTAGGCACCGCCCTGGTCACGGGCGATGACCACCATTGGTCCCATGTATCGCGGTTTCATCTTTTTATCCAAGGAGGACTCGACCGCTGTGTTACGGACGAGTACTAAATCCTTGGGTTTGAAGACGTAGTCTTTAATCGAATATTTATGGTCTTTCTCATATTGGATTGCGCGCTCAATCTTTTCTTGGTCGACGCGATCACGCATTTCGTCTACGTGTTGTCTGTGTTTCGCTAAAGCCTGGGCGTGGAATGCAATTAATTGCGAGGTGGTCAAAGGGCCGTCTGGTAATTCCACAAGCCAAGTCGCTTCAGTTATATCGAGCGGCAGGATGGGATGCGCTCCCGTGGTCAAGAAGTACGGGGAACAGCCCAATCCTTTCCTGATAGTCACACGGTCGGCCCACATAACGTGGAAGAAAAACCAATACCACTTGGAAACATCTCCACCAGTGGCTTTGTACAATGCTTGACGGACGTCCCAATGTGGTCGTTCAATTTTTCCATTCGCTTTCGAGTTGTACGGGGAGATCGTAATACCTCGTACACCATATTTCTGCTTCAACCACTTTAAGGCGGCGAGGAATGGTGGCCCATTGTCTGTTACGATTAGGGCCAAGGAGCCCCATCGGCAAATAATGTCTTCGAACAACCACGTTCCTATAGTTCGTCCAGTTTCTCTGACAAGCGGTCGGCCTTCCATCCAAGAGGATAGGGAGCATCGTCCGTGAACAATATATTTGCATTTATTGGATGCGGGGGTCATGTTCATTGTGTCGGCATGGAGGACTTGAAATATAGAGGGCGTGTGTGTAACCGTCGGTGGGATTGCTAAGATCGTCTTCTGTCTGGTCTGACAGATGTGACAAGTCTTCACATACCAACTGACGTCGCTCTCATATTCTGGCCACCAAAATCGTTGTCCAATTAAAGACTTCGTGGCGTAAAAGCCACGATGTCCAAGACTGTCATGGGCAGCACGCATCATGTACATGCGATGTTCCTTGTCTACTACGAGACGATGCGCAGAGTTTAAACCGCGGCGGTACAATCGTCCGTTTCGATCTAAGAAGAATTGCCGCGCGAATCGTGAGGCGTGCAAATATTCTTTGTCTGTCATTGCCTCCGGACGCACGAGAGGATCGGCTAACCAGGTTTTCACAAACGCTAGTCGGGCATCCTTCCCTTTTCCTGCATTGGTACGGTGTCCTTCCTGATATGGTTCTCGTTTCTCAGGATCCCATTTTAATTCTAAATCTGGGATTAAAGGCTCTCCAAGGAACTGAGCGATATGTCCTGGCAAATCTTCATGTTTAACATCGTTGTCGGCCATCTTTTGTCTGAGGCCGTCTTTCTCTTCCCTTACTAGAACCCTGGCATCCATCAAGTCCTGTTCAAAGTCCGCGATCGAATGCGGCCAGGTCTGAATGTAGCCCCCTCTGGTATCGATTTCTTCTTTGAAATCTTCAAATTCTAAAGGGTCGAAAGCAGTGGTGTTCTTGTATTTCGTGTCTTTTTCAGGGAACTCAAATCCCGGAGGTCCGATCGGGATATCTCCTTCGGTGTCTGCCGGATATTCTTCGTCGTCCGGCTGCCATTCTCGTCTTGACAGTCCATCCGGTCCGAAAGTCTTTCCAGGTACATGTCGTAGTACAAAATGATACATTAGAATGTGATCGATCCAATGGTTTACGGTCGCGTTCGGCGCGTAGCCTGGATTATTCAACATCCCTTTCAGGTAGGATGCATCGGTTTCTACTATTAGTTTTCGGCATCCCAACAACCAATATTTCGTGTTGTCTAGGGCACGGTATAAACCGAAGAGCTCTCGTTTAGATTGCGAGAAACGGCTCTCTCTGTCGTTCAAGGTGAGAGGCGTGTCAGTAGCTGTTTTGCAATGTGCCCCAGTAATTACTGCGCACCACATTACAATTTTACCAGTAATTACTGATGATTAGCCGACAGGGCACATTGCAATGTGTGCTCACATCGTAATGTGAACCCTGGCAGTGGAATCTGACTGGAATCCTATATCCTAAGTCATGTGACATTGCACATTGCATTATTTCGATATAGGGCACATTGTAAAATGCACTTTCAGGTACTAGTTGCTATAAATATTAACTGGGGCACATTGTAAAATGTACTTCAGGAACACATTACTATAAATACTAGCTACAAGAGCGCATTGCAATGTGTACTTCAGGAACATGTTACTATAAATATTGCTGGTGCACATTGTAATGTGCACTTCAGGTACGTATTGCTATAAATATTGCTGGTGCATATTGTAATGTGTATTTCAGGTACATATTATTATATATATTGCTGGGGCACATTGTAATGTGTACTTCCAGTAAGTATTGCTATAAATATTGCTGATGCACATTGTAATATGTATTTCAGGAACATGTTACTATAAATATTACTGAGGCACATTGTAATGTGCACTTCAGGTACATGTTGCTATAAATATTGCTGGTGCACATTGTAATATGCACTTCAGATACATATTGTTATATATATTGCTGGGGCATATTGCAATATGCACTCAGGCACATGTTATAGTAAGTACTGATATAATGGGTGTAATGGGCCTTATTTGGCATTGCCCTCTGACACTGCCAGCTTTGCCATGGACCTTGTATTATATAATATATGAACCTATAGATTTGGTCAAGCTCTGGCACCTTGTAGTCTGTGAGAGTTGTCTAACCTGTAACTATCATTACAACTGATCACTAAGGCATGTGAAAATATGTACAATACATTGCTACCAATACTGCTAGACCATATTCTATTATAAATATTGCTTACTGAGGCCTATTACAAACAATACTGTCTAAAATATTTTATGATGAACGTGTATTGCAGGGGCATAATTGATTCAGTACTTCTACTATTCTCATCACCAATCTTGTTCATGCTTCAACTACTATCTATTTGCATATTAATATTGTCTACTAATCTGCCTTTTGACATGCTCTCTAGATGTTCATTTGAGATACTCTCTTAGTACATGCTCTACTTGCTACCTAATCTGCTTTATCTACTGTAGATTCTTTGTACTGGTTAACTACTTGCCTTGAATGATAGTCTTATTTTTGAGTACTCTATCTTATTACTCATTCTATTGTCAATACTAAAAATGCTGGAGACAGCAGTGCAAAATTCAAGTAACTTATCTACTGCTGTGAACATTTATTAAAGTTCTATGCTTTATGGATTTTAAGAATTCTTTTGAAACAAGAAGCTTTACTCAAGTGAATGATGCAAGCAATTGTAACACTTTACAATTTGTAAGTATGACTCTATGCAGTATGAGCAAATTAAATGCATTATAAAAGTATGATTGTCAGTAGCAATGAAATGCTTCCTAGGGTGTCAGCATTACTCATTAATGGGATTTTCTCTGATGAAGCCTGGCGAGCCATTGATATTGGTGTGAGAGGAGAGCACGACCTGATTTAATAGGTGTGTGAGTCTTCGCCATGAAAGAATCGAACAGGACTAAGAACATCAGTTTACTTAGGTTCACCATAAGCAAATGTACCGATGTTCACCTCTTAGGTTTATCTTAAGAGTGTCTGTCAACTTCTGTATGGATAGAAGTAGTCAGTCAAATGTAGTGAGAATAACTTACTAGAGTCTCTTAGTTCTCAGAGAGAGTGTCAGCGCTCAAGCATGAGCAACTCCAGAGAGAACAGGAGTTCGAATATATGAACTTGGCATGCAAGCAACCAGTGAGTGTGAGTGGAAAAAAATAATCATTTCTACATATAGGACAGAAAAAAGTAAACTAAACACGTGACAAGATGACACGTGGACCGACCTGACCGAGAGACACGGGAACTCGATGTAGGCAGAAAGCATTCAGAAATTAGTACACGTATCACGCAAAGAATGTATCTTGATATGTGTTACAAGCAATATTATTTAGTAGCCTAATAAGATATCTATTTGATACTAATCAGTTATTTGCACTGATACTACTGTCATGAGCATATATCAATGTGCTCTACAAAAGTAATATGTGGCTAAAGCACAGATTGTAATATGCTTTAGTATTTTTAAGCAAGGGCTATATTCCTCAACAGAAAAGACTCTCGTTTTGGATTGTATTTTGGCTTTTCTATGCTGAGTTTTGAACTGCTTGACATGGGAAAAATACAAATGTATATAGAATTTATAATTCTACATTTTATTTTTTATCACATAGGTCACATGATCACATTGTAATGTGCTCTTGAAGTGCACATTACAATGTGCCCCAGTAATTATTTATAGTAACATGTTCCTGATATACACATTACAATGTGCACCAGCAATATTTAGAGCAACATGTACCTGAAGTGCACATTACAATGTGCCTCAGTAATATTTATAGTAACATGTTCCTGAAATACACATTACAATGTGCATCAGCAATATTTATAGCAATATGTACTGGAAGTACATATTACAATGTGCCCCAGCAATATATATAATAATATGTACCTGAAATACACATTACAATGTGCCCTAGCAATATTTTTTATAATGTGTTCCTGAAGTACACATTGCAATATGCACCAGCAATATTTATAGCAATACGTACCTGAAATACACATTACAATGTGCACCAGCAATATTTATAGCAATACGTACCTGAAGTGCACATTACAATGTGCCCCAGCAATATTTTTTATAATGTGTTCCTGAAGTACACATTACAATGTGCACCAGCAATATTTATAGTAACATGTTCCTGAAGTACACATTGCAATGCGCTCTTGTAGCTAGTATTTATAGTAATGTGTTCCTGAAGTACATTTTACAATGTGCCCCAGTTAATATTTATAGCAACTAGTACCTGAAAGTGCATTTTACAATGTGCCCTATATCGAAATAATGCAATGTGCAATGTCACATGACTTAGGATATAGGATTCCAGTCAGATTCCACTGCCAGGGTTCACATTACGATGTGAGCACACATTGCAATGTGCCCTGTCGGCTAATCATCAGTAATTACTGGTAAAATTGTAATGTGGTGCGCAGTAATTACTGGGGCACATTGCAATACAGCTACTGACATGGGTGAAGGTGATTGATCCGAATCTCGCGTAACGTTTCCGTGTTGCATCATCGGGATCTTCCTGATAAATATAGAATCCCACCGCTCGATACGACGTATCGACGGCTAGTACTACCGAAGTAGACCAGTCATACCGAATTGGTAGTAGAGCGGGGCAATTCGTAACGGAGTCTTTCAATAGCTGCATCGATTTTTCTTGGTCAGGTCTCCAGGTAAAGGGGACGTTTGCGCGAGTCAATCTATTTATAGGTTCCGCGATCTTAGCGAAGTCCTTGATAAACATGCGGAGTACCCCACAAGTCCCTAGGAAGGATTTTACATCCGTGAAGGTCTTGCAGGGGCCCCAACGGGTGATGACTCCAACGCGATCAGTTTCAGGCTTTCGGCCTTCGTATGTGCATCTGTGTCCTATGACAACAATTTCTTCGGCGCACAAAGTTGATTTGTACCCTGAGAAGGTTCCTCCAGCATTCCTCATGCGCTCAAGGATTCTCATTACGACGGTCATGTGTTCCCAAACAAAACGGCGGATGCCCGAGTTTTCTGGTATTGTTTCATAACCGCCGCCGGGTAGTTCGTATCGGGTTAAAGGTCCTCCTACAGGTACATCGTCTATAAAAGGACTGGTCCATTCTGGTATTTCATCTTTCAGAATATAAGTCACATCGTCGTGGAATATAGGGACTGAATTCGTCCAGCCCATTGGTAAGGTCACAAGTCGTAGAGCTCCGAAGGGAGTTTGGAAGGTTGTTAGGTCGCGGGATTTCTTGTCTAGTAGTCTCTCATCATAACCAACATAGAGATCGAACATG
Organism: Hypsizygus marmoreus; assembly: GCA_013433165.1. Classification (NCBI taxonomy): domain Eukaryota; kingdom Fungi; phylum Basidiomycota; class Agaricomycetes; order Agaricales; family Lyophyllaceae; genus Hypsizygus; species Hypsizygus marmoreus. The sequence goes on along the minus strand of CM024084.1, from coordinate 1,419,952 downwards.
CCGCCACACGAACGTCCTGCAAACCTATTGGCAAGTTCGTCTGTCGCTGGTGGTATACCAGAGTGCGCAATAGTAACCTTATTCAGAGGCTCGAGACTGTGTACAAGCCTCAAGCTTTTGCCATCTTTCTTCAGCACGGTAAACCACTGTGAGCGGTATGAGGAGTTCGAAGGCTCATACACGCCAGCAGCGATTTTTGTCTTGATGATTTTGCAAACTTCGTCATATATTCCAGGGGGAACGGGGATATTTCGTAGTACCCACGGCGTATGCGGAATGACGGGAATCTCTACGGCCGGAAAGAAATCCTCTCAGAATCTTCCTCGTTCGGAGTCGTCCCACGCAAACGCCTCGTTCTCTAGTGATATAGCTTGGTGTACTAATTTCAACTCTTCAGGCCACAAGAAACCTGTGTCGTGTAATTTGTGCATAGCATCTTTCCGTTCCTGATTGTATCTTCCTGTCGGCGTAAATTCAGGCGGCCGGGGACTCAACTTGGGTAAGTTCGCCAAGGGGTCTCCGGTTATATTTCGTTCTATCCTGAATTTCTGCGGTAAATCTGCCAATACTGGTTTGACTTTCTTATCCACGGGTTTATACTTCTTCCCCGCGAATACCTGTCGAATATCTTTGACAGGATCTTCTTTTCGTTCTTCGCGTTCTCTTTTAGTTATTACTTCCTGCGACATCAGTCCAGTCATTGGACTGACGGAGGTTTGTAAATATGCCGACAAGGTGTCTGCATCTTCTAACTCAACATCTTCGTTCTTCAGGTAGTTGGTTAAGTATAGGTCCCTTATTTCGGTCTTCGTAAAGGTTCCTTCGTCTTCCGCGATCGAGTATCCATTTATCACAAGTTCTCCAGCCGAGTCATAACCAACCGTAACAGCGATTTCTCCTTGATCTTCAATCAAATCCTCGAGTGCTGAAAAACCTCCGTAGTCTTTTCTCGTTTCAAGATTTCCGGGGGTCTTCCTCGCTCGTAGGTAGGAATCGTGGATCGGTGTCCGGTATTGGGGTCTTTAATCGTAATCATTTGCCCTCCATCTCGTGTATTCTGGATGCAACTTTCGGTTAAGGCGTCAAAAGGTCTTCCGAGGAGTACCTTATAAGCTGGGTCATTTATAATATGCACTTGTAGGTACAAGGCGATATCACCGAATACAAAGGGAACGTTTCTTGACAAGCCGAGAGATTTCTCAACTTGCTTGTTCGCGCTTTGCATGTGGATATGTATGTCCGGATCCCATTGCAGCTGCAAGGATAATGCCGTCGCTTTGCCCATAGATACGATTTGTGATCCCCCGTCGAGGATCGTTTCTATTTCGCCGGTTTTGTTTATCAACGGGTAAACCGCTCTAAGGCCTTGGGATTCCCGGGCGATGTAAATCTCCCTTGGTTTCTCACCAGGTGCCAAAGAGTCGAAGTACTGCACAACGGGATCGTCTAGTACAACCGAACCTGGAGGAATTTCACCTCCTGCAGCCGACGTGATCATAAACGTTGCCGGCGGTAGGTTATTGACGTCGATCGGCATCCCCGTTGGGTAGTCTCTCCAAAGGTTTTCCAAATATATCATTTCTTCCTCAGTCATTTCTTCGACTAAAGCTACTCGTTCCGGTTTATCTGGCGGCACTTTCGGTTTGTCCGGCGGAACTCTCTTCTTCGTGATCAGCCTTTTAAGTGCTTCCTGTAGCTCTTTAGACGACGTCAAAAGTTCTTCAGCCAACAGGGTTATGTCCGCGTCCAGGAATTTATTAACAATCCTTTGGATGCGATCTTTATCCTCTATCGGTGCTTTGGTTCGGTAGGCAGGCCCCGAGATGTCAGGGACAGGCTCTACGCGATCAGGTCGCCTATTCTTGGTGATCGGCACATACATCACAGCAGGAACTTCCTTATATGGTAAGTCTTTATGATCGTCCTTCTAATCATCCTGCTTTTCTTCTACAGGTGTGGACGGTCTACTGTAACGAAGTGGGTTTTTAGGAGGCCTCGGTGGAGGTCCCCTCTTTGGGTCTCTCGTTCTCTCGATTTCTACCACGGGTAGCGGAGGAAGTCGTCCGCGAAACAGGCTTCGCGGAGGACGCGGAGGAGGACCAGCCTTCTCCGGTTCTGAATCGGTATCGTCGTTTTCTGATTTTCTTGGGCTTGTCTTTCTTCGGTTCTCCGACTCAGTAGATGGTTGCTTCTCAGCCCTAGCATTTTCGTTACCATCCTTCGTCTTCCTCGAACCTCTCAGAAACCCTGATGGACAACCTCTAGGAGACCCTTTTGGGATACCATGAGAGATTCCACTAGTTTTTCTATGCGGTCGAATCGGTCTTCGGGGACAGGAGGGCCTCGTGGTATAGGTTGTCCTCTTTGCACCAACTGAGGAACGGGCTGTTGTTGTACCGTCGGTCGATACTGTAGATTATTCGTCGCTACAGTCTGCTGAGCAATTACAGTCTTTAAACGTTCGATTTCTTTGTCTCGATCGTCGCGTGTTTCTTCTAACTGGTAGGCCGACATTACGGCTGACATACAGGTTACATCGTCGGTTAAACCGGCGACATATAACTGCTGTCCCTTAGTCTTGCCCATAAAATCTAACATGCGTTCCCTCATGCTCTTATTTCGAGGGAAGGACGGAATCGGGGTCTTGTTGAATAGGTGGACTTGTCCGTTGACCAAGGTTACCAAACCGTCAGTCTGGTCTTGGGATACCTTCGGGCAGACTTTAATTCCGTGCCCTATTTCTCCGCAATACAAGCAGTCCGTTTTCTTCCAGAACTCGCTTGCTGCGCCTCCTTGGCCATAAGCCTCGGTAGGTCGTTGATCGATCGGTGGTCTATAGGCTCGCGCCGCGTTCTTCTGTTTTAATTCAGACGCCATATAATCTTTGAAGAGGACTATTTCTTCTTCCATCTTGATTACTCGGTCAGGGTCTAAATTACTGGTCTGTCCAGCGTACGAGACACCTGTTCCAGAGGTCCTGGTTACGGCCATAAACTTAGCAGCGTCCATAACCTGATCTAAGGTATATGGGTCTTCGCTACCATCGTTTTCTGCTTTTCCGGCCGTTACTTCGGATATTCTGATTAAGTCTAATCTTCGTTCGACTTCGAGACGGAAGGCCGGGGTTAAACAACCTAGGAACTTCTGAACAAGTTCTCGGTTGGACACCCTGGGGTCTTTGTCATTGACCTTCTTAAGTAGTTTCTCTGCCTCGGCCGCAAAGGCACGTCGTAAAGCTGAGATTTCGGCGACATTTTCTACGCCTAGTCTTTGGTTCTCAGCGCAAATGCGGTCGAGTCGTTTAATGGACCCCTTTTGGAACGCTTCGGCTTCAGGGTAATCCTTGAGAACCGCGGCTTTGAAATTCTCCCAAGTTTTAATGGTTAATTTCGCGGCTAGGATCTTCCAGAATTCGTAGGTCTCGTCGTCTATTAATCGGAGCACGTTCGCGATTTTCTTGTCTTCGTCGGTAACGCTGCACTCGGTAAATAACTCTTCGACGTCCTCAAAGAATCTCAATAAACCGGTGGGTTCAGAGGCTTTAAATGAGGGCGCTCCCTTGCTTCCTCGGGCAGGGAATTTCTTGTTCTGGGGGACTGCGGCCATCTGGTTTAGAGGTGGCGTAGCTGATCTGGATGTTGCGGGTGGATCAGAGTTTTCGGGCTCTGGTTCGGGTTCAGGTTCAGGTTCTGGAGGTCGCGCTTTTTCTTTCGCGGCTGCTTTCTTCAGTTCCTGTTCCTTTCGTCTCACGGATGCTCCTTCTCGGGATAAAGCTTTCGCTTTGTCTCGGGTTGCAACAAATAAAGCAGTAGCTGTCGCTGCTGCCTCCGCTCGTTTCGAATTATTAGTCTCTCGCTTTTTGGGTCGAGACGACGAAGCTTTCGCGTTTGCTGTGGTAGCGGGGGACGCGGTAATTCCGGTCTGAACTACTGGTTTAGATTTCTTCTGACTAGAAGATGCCTTAGACAGTTTGTTCGGGTTTTAATCACTAAGGTCGTCTGGTTGAGTATAAACTCGGTTCGGGTATCTCGTTTCGGAGGTACGGTCAAATAAGATCTGAAATGGCAACCCCTCGCGGTGGGCTCCAGATGAGATGCTGGGTTCGGGGTAGTCGTGAAGAGATGCAACGAATGAAGATGGCTCTAACCACCACACTCAATCCTATCCACTCAAATCACACTCAACACAACAACGACGAACGAACGGGTTCTTTGGGGTAGAGGACTGAGAAGCCTCACACCAAGTCAGGTTTCGTATTTGACTGGGTCGTAGGGAAGATACTTCGAAGAGGTAGTACTCGACGAGAAGGTCTAGGTGATAGTATAGCGTCTCGAGGGACAACACTACTAGGGTCTGTACGGTTTTATAGTGCAGGCACTATGGGGGTTGGTTTGTTGGTCTAATAAAACTCTCTGCGAGTCTTACGTCGATTCAACGGTCGGTTTTGAGTACACTGACTCGGTCTGAACTTCGAACACACTGGGACGAAGGGTGAACACACGGGTTCGAAGTACACTGACTTCCTAAACTCGAACACACTGGGACGAGGGTCGAGCACGCTAGCTCAAGCACACTGGCTTATGGGTCTTCGTTATCTCTTAGGTGCTATCCACACGGGGATCACGGTCGAGAGAGGTTTCGAGTCTTTCTTATTGCACGTTCGTCTGCACAAATGAGATGGGAACTCTAGTCTGAATTTCTACAAACGCGAACTATCTACTATATACATGTGCGGCAATCGGTCTACGCCTACTAGAGAAGCCGGGTACCCTGTACCCTAAACAGCTGCCTATTCGTCGGCGCACCGTCGTGTGTCCGTCGGAAACGCGTCCGCGATTCCTCATGCATTCGTCGTTATGTTGACTGCGCCGCCGTAGCGTTTTACCGGCGGTTCAGTCAAATCGCATCGTTTCTATTCGTGGAAGAGCTCCGGAGAGGAAGGAGGATTAGCCTAAGCTTCCCCTTCCAACGTCTGTCGGAGCGCAACCGATCGTACTGAAGTTTTCCAGTGTCTTTTCCATTCAGTGGCCCAGAGAGTAACCGCGATCGGTGGCTAATTGGTCGCGTCGCGTAAGTCACGTGTGCACGGATCAGATTCGTTCCTGAGATATGATCGAGGAATTCGGGGTTTCTGTCTCGAGATCTGTCGGGAGTGTAAAGGTTGCTGCCCGAGCCCTCAGAGTCATCCGTGGTTACGGCGGGGTCTAGTTCAATACAATCCGGTCCATGCGCCAACTCCTTGGTTCGATGTATATTCCCACGGGATGCTTAGATCGAAGGGACTGGACAGGTCCCCGTCGATCTGATGCTTCGTGACCGAGTATGGAAAGACGATAAGATTCGTTATCAGCCTCGCCTCCTGCTGCACTGGGTGTGTCTGTCCCGCGAGGCAACAAGTCAACTAGCTGGAGTCTCGCTAATGACTGCAGTAATTCCCGTTGGTTTGTGTCCAATGAAACAATAATTTCTAGTGAAAATGCGCAAATTCACGCGCAGACGCGAGTGCATCTTATCAGCGCATAGGCGGGTTACTTTCAACCGGTTGCCAATACAGCTCATACGGCTCGAAGTGGAAGTGAGCACTATCGGCCTTCGCCAACCGCTCTCTTATGATAGATGTGATGCTGCGATGATATAATTGTCCTGCTTGAAAAATTTTGGCTCCCGGTGATGTTGTAAGTCGGTGGAAGGGAACAACGATTTCTATCGAGTCCTTGCTCCATCCAGCATCAGCGAACTCATCCACCCAGTTATCGTCGTCTGAAGAACCACCCAATTGCCTATCAATTCGGTCCCAGGCGGTATCTCGTATGTCGTCCGGGTTGAAAGCGGGGTCGCTGACAATGCGAATCAGCTCCCTGAAATTCTCTTTGGACTTCTGGACACCTGAGTTCCAATACCAATTCCCCATAGCAAATGAACTTTGATTAGGGTAGGGCCCGAAGTCTTCCTGAGGTTGGGAGGAATTTCGTGCCGCTGACGGTGGTATTATATCAGAGAGATCTTCTTTCGAAATCTCCTCCTCAGGATCGTGAGAGGGAAATGCTGCTGTGTAGTACTGCCGGAAAAGATGAAAACCATTGACCGGTGAGCGCAATACCCGCCTCTCCAGACTCGGTTGCCTTGTTTCTAGTTCAGGTTCAGCAGGAGCAGGCGATTGTGGTAGAGGTGTTTCTGGTTCGGGAGGAGAGGGCGGGGGTGCAAGTGGCGGAGGCGGGGGGGGAGAATTAGGTCACCCATGTCAGTAGCTGTATTGCAATGTGCCCCAGTAATTACTGCGCACCACATTACAATTTTACCAGTAATTACTGATGATTAGCCGACAGGGCACATTGCAATGTGTGCTCACATCGTAATGTGAACCCTGGCAGTGGAATCTGACTGGAATCCTATATCCTAAGTCATGTGACATTGCACATTGCATTATTTCGATATAGGGCACATTGTAAAATGCACTTTCAGGTACTAGTTGCTATAAATATTAACTGGGGCACATTGTAAAATGTACTTCAGGAACACATTACTATAAATACTAGCTACAAGAGCGCATTGCAATGTGTACTTCAGGAACATGTTACTATAAATATTGCTGGTGCACATTGTAATGTGCACTTCAGGTACGTATTGCTATAAATATTGCTGGTGCATATTGTAATATGTACTTCCAGTACATATTGCTATAAATATTGCTGATGCACATTGTAATGTGTATTTCAGGAACATATTATTATATATATTGCTGGGGCACATTGTAATGTGTATTTCAGGAACATGTTACTATAAATATTACTGAGGCACATTGTAATGTGCACTTCAGGTACATGTTGCTATAAATATTGCTGGTGCACATTATAATATGCACTTCAGGTACATATTATTATATATATTGCTGAGGCACATTGTAATATGTACTTCAGGAACACATTATAAAAAATATTGCTGGGGCACATTGTAATGTGCACTTCAGGTACGTATTGCTATAAATATTGTTGGTGCACATTGTAATGTGTATTTCAGGTACGTATTGCTATAAATATTGCTGGTGCATATTGTAATGTGTACTTCAAGAACACATTATAAAAAATATTGCTGAGGCACATTGTAATGTGTATTTCAGGTACATATTATTATATATATTGCTGGGGCACATTGTAATGTGTACTTCCAGTAAGTATTGCTATAAATATTGCTGATGCACATTGTAATATGTATTTCAGGAACATGTTACTATAAATATTACTGAGGCACATTGTAATGTGCACTTCAGGTACATGTTGCTATAAATATTGCTGGTGCACATTGTAATATGCACTTCAGATACATATTGTTATATATATTGCTGGGGCATATTGCAATATGCACTCAGGCACATGTTATAGTAAGTACTGATATAATGGGTGTAATGGGCCTTATTTGGCATTGCCCTCTGACACTGCCAGCTTTGCCATGGACCTTGTATTATATAATATATGAACCTATAGATTTGGTCAAGCTCTGGCACCTTGTAGTCTGTGAGAGTTGTCTAACCTGTAACTATCATTACAACTGATCACTAAGGCATGTGAAAATATGTACAATACATTGCTACCAATACTGCTAGACCATATTCTATTATAAATATTGCTTACTGAGGCCTATTACAAACAATACTGTCTAAAATATTTTATGATGAACGTGTATTGCAGGGGCATAATTGATTCAGTACTTCTACTATTCTCATCACCAATCTTGTTCATGCTTCAACTACTATCTATTTGCATATTAATATTGTCTACTAATCTGCCTTTTGACATGCTCTCTAGATGTTCATTTGAGATACTCTCTTAGTACATGCTCTACTTGCTACCTAATCTGCTTTATCTACTGTAGATTCTTTGTACTGGTTAACTACTTGCCTTGAATGATAGTCTTATTTTTGAGTACTCTATCTTATTACTCATTCTATTGTCAATACTAAAAATGCTGGAGACAGCAGTGCAAAATTCAAGTAACTTATCTACTGCTGTGAACATTTATTAAAGTTCTATGCTTTATGGATTTTAAGAATTCTTTTGAAACAAGAAGCTTTACTCAAGTGAATGATGCAAGCAATTGTAACACTTTACAATTTGTAAGTATGACTCTATGCAGTATGAGCAAATTAAATGCATTATAAAAGTATGATTGTCAGTAGCAATGAAATGCTTCCTAGGGTGTCAGCATTACTCATTAATGGGATTTTCTCTGATGAAGCCTGGCGAGCCATTGATATTGGTGTGAGAGGAGAGCACGACCTGATTTAATAGGTGTGTGAGTCTTCGCCATGAAAGAATCGAACAGGACTAAGAACATCAGTTTACTTAGGTTCACCATAAGCAAATGTACCGATGTTCACCTCTTAGGTTTATCTTAAGAGTGTCTGTCAACTTCTGTATGGATAGAAGTAGTCAGTCAAATGTAGTGAGAATAACTTACTAGAGTCTCTTAGTTCTCAGAGAGAGTGTCAGCGCTCAAGCATGAGCAACTCCAGAGAGAACAGGAGTTCGAATATATGAACTTGGCATGCAAGCAACCAGTGAGTGTGAGTGGAAAAAAATAATCATTTCTACATATAGGACAGAAAAAAGTAAACTAAACACGTGACAAGATGACACGTGGACCGACCTGACCGAGAGACACGGGAACTCGATGTAGGCAGAAAGCATTCAGAAATTAGTACACGTATCACGCAAAGAATGTATCTTGATATGTGTTACAAGCAATATTATTTAGTAGCCTAATAAGATATCTATTTGATACTAATCAGTTATTTGCACTGATACTACTGTCATGAGCATATATCAATGTGCTCTACAAAAGTAATATGTGGCTAAAGCACAGATTGTAATATGCTTTAGTATTTTTAAGCAAGGGCTATATTCCTCAACAGAAAAGACTCTCGTTTTGGATTGTATTTTGGCTTTTCTATGCTGAGTTTTGAACTGCTTGACATGGGAAAAATACAAATGTATATAGAATTTATAATTCTACATTTTATTTTTTATCACATAGGTCACATGATCACATTGTAATGTGCTCTTGAAGTGCACATTACAATGTGCCCCAGTAATTATTTATAGTAACATGTTCCTGATATACACATTACAATGTGCACCAGCAATATTTAGAGCAACATGTACCTGAAGTGCACATTACAATGTGCCTCAGTAATATTTATAGTAACATGTTCCTGAAATACACATTACAATGTGCATCAGCAATATTTATAGCAATATGTACTGGAAGTACATATTACAATGTGCCCCAGCAATATATATAATAATATGTACCTGAAGTGCATATTATAATGTGCCCTAGCAATATTTTTTATAATGTGTTCCTGAAGTACACATTGCAATATGCACCAGCAATATTTATAGCAATACGTACCTGAAATACACATTACAATGTGCACCAGCAATATTTATAGCAATACGTACCTGAAGTGCACATTACAATGTGCCCCAGCAATATTTTTTATAATGTGTTCCTGAAGTACACATTACAATGTGCACCAGCAATATTTATAGCAATACGTACCTGAAGTGCACATTACAATGTGCACCAGCAATATTTATAGTAACATGTTCCTGAAGTACACATTGCAATGCGCTCTTGTAGCTAGTATTTATAGTAATGTGTTCCTGAAGTACATTTTACAATGTGCCCCAGTTAATATTTATAGCAACTAGTACCTGAAAGTGCATTTTACAATGTGCCCTATATCGAAATAATGCAATGTGCAATGTCACATGACTTAGGATATAGGATTCCAGTCAGATTCCACTGCCAGGGTTCACATTACGATGTGAGCACACATTGCAATGTGCCCTGTCGGCTAATCATCAGTAATTACTGGTAAAATTGTAATGTGGTGCGCAGTAATTACTGGGGCACATTGCAAAACAGCTACTGACACGCCTCATTAGGTACATGGCTCGAAGGAGGCAGGGATGATGAAGGTTGCGGCATGATATCCCGAAATTTAAGAGGCAGCCGGTGCATCCGACGAGTTCGACGTTCTGCTAATGATATACGGGAGTCCAAGTCAAAGCCATCCAAGTCGTTTGTCGCACCGTGGTTGTGGTCATGGTCATGTTTGGGATCCTCGTCGGGCTAGTAAAATCCTCAAGATCAGAACTCATGTCCTGCGAGTAGGGTGGGTTGTTTGCTTGCTCACCTCTCTTGTGCTGGGCTCGCTATCAGTGTGAGCTGGGAGTACCACTGGCAGTGCCTCGTTTGAGCTCGGTGAACTTGGCGCCAAAGGGGTTGGAGGCAGCTGGGCAGTCGCTACCCTTCGTCTCTTGGCCTCCTTCCTTTCTCTCCAGATATCCTTTGCCCTAGAAAGCACCTCGTCAATACGTCTTTTGGATTTTTTGCAGTAGCGCTGATGGTTTGTAAGTGCGCTTTGTTGGTTAAAGGTCTTGCCACAATAGCAAGTTAAATCCTCTCGCGCGTCCATCATGTCGCCAAACGACGGCACCTCCACAGTCGCAATGACTGAAGCAGTTATTCAGCATGCGTTTCGGAGGTTAGGCATAGGAGGAAAGACCCTCATCGTCGCGCCGGCACTGGCATCAACTTGAGACCAGAGTCGGAATTTTTTTTGCCAAGCCACGCAATTCAACTTCCCAGTTAGCCGAGACTATCTTCATCGCCGCAGTCGCGCGCTACCTGCAAGACCCCAATTAACAAGCAGGCACGCCACGATAGCGAGCATCTTCAAGACTCAAAATCATTCAAAATTTGCTGCATACGGTCTGAAATATCAATCACATTCTCAATACTACATAGGGTGTTACAAAGTTACAAAACAACAAATACAACTTCTGCGTTAGTCAAAAGATTTCATGCTTGTAAGTGTTGTACGGCTTGGAATTGTTCATTTCTTCCCGGTCCCTGAGTGAATTGTATTGATAAGTTGGTCATGAAAGAAAGCAGAATGAACCATTCATACACTTGAAGAACTTCCGCTACGTCTTGTGCAGCATCTCTCAACTTTTTCAGAATGTGCTCCAGCCATCCAGCTTCGTCGGTCTTCTGGTGCATCCACAAGAGCGTGCGAAGAACTGATTGCATTTTGGGCACTATAACTTGTTCTAGAAGGTCGTCGAAAGGGTCGGGCATTATACATCCACTTTGGAGGAGTAGGAGTTGAGCTTGAATCTGTTTTAGACCGTAGACAGTCAGCAGGTGCCAAACAGACGATATATTACTGAAGGAAGAACTTACAAAAGCTACTGAGAGAGCGAGCAAGCGTAAATACGGCTCATTCTCTATGAAGAGTAGCAGCACCTCTGGCTCAAAAAAGCGAATGAGCCATAAGGCAACTTCCTCCACAGCAGGGTGCGTAAAATGTATATCAACGCTATTAGGGTCCTCCTTCCTTATGTCTTCAGATGGATGGTCCTGAAGATCAGCAGGAGCGGGAGCGGCTGACGATGAAGCGGGAGCGGGAGCGGCTGACGATGCAGAAGGACGGCCCTTTGACACCAGCGAGGCAACCTTTTGGCGTAACGCCTTCAGGTCCCGCACCTTGACGAATAATTTGAAATTTTGAAATTTCGTCTGCAACCGCGCATCAGAAAATGCAACTCGATGTGAATAGGTAAGCAAACACGAACCACGGCGGTGTCCTTCCTCAGTGTCTCAGCGGCTTCAGCGGCCTTGACGTGCTGGGTCTTGCGAGGTCGCTTACCAGAGGAAGTTGCTGCTTGCTGCTGCTCCTTTTCCTTCCCCTTCATGGAAGCAGGGGGATCGATGTAGACCCACTCTAGCTTTTCATGAGCAAACGAGTCATCCTTAAGGAGCTCCCGAACCGCCATTTGAATGAATTGACTATCGGCCGTTTTGATACCTTCAGCCAAGTCTGGATAAAAGCGCTTTGCCGAGCAAACGTGAAATGAGGCTGTGTGGGCTGCTTTCAAAAACCGGACCTGAAATTCAATTGGGGAAATGAGTGCTCGTGTTCGTACCAGTTAATACAATGAGCAAGCCTACCTGCTCTCTCGTTGGCGGAAACGAGAACATGAATCCCGAAAAGGACTTGGTCCAGATGGCACTCATGAGTGCAACTTGCTCCTGAATTCGCTGCTGGCGGGGCGAAATGGCCTGCGGAGTGTTGTCCATGGTGATGTCCGCATTGATGCCAGGGCGGGCGTCCGCATGCTGCAGGAGCCGCATCAACGATGAGTTCATGCTAGCCACCATCTGGTGAGGCGGCTCCGACACCGCTGGGTTTCGTCCTGGAGTTGGGGGTCGCCGATGATGGGGCAAGCTGACAAGAGGCTGCGCTGGCACTCTCCTTTCAGAACGCGACGTGCTCATCTGCTTCAGGTATTTTCAGCATCTTCATATGTAGATAGTAGAAAATATGAAACAGACCTGCTTCTTCGGGATATATCTACCAGTAATCTCAGAGCTACCACCATGGAGACATCCTAAAGGTGGAATTGGCGCTACCAACATTCCTTTAAAGACCACGATGCCAAGCAGTTTGAAGATGCTCAAAGTCAAAGGAATACATGGATGACTGACCAGCTTCGCGTTCTTGGGGTCCATTATGGGCGTCGTGAATATTTGGTAAAGAACTCGCTGAGCAAGAATGGCTTTAAGCTTACTTACATAGCCTAACGGCCGCTGACAACTCACCATAATGATGCGGGCGATGGGTTCCGTAGGGGTGGCTCCGGTGCATTCCATAGGGCTGCGGCCGGCGCAGATATAATGCTTGGGGGTTTATAGACCCTTCCCCCGGGATAAACTGGCCTTAAATCAATGCGGGAAGTCAGTCATGAAAAAATGAAAGTCAACAAGGATTACCCTTACTTCGACGCTCAGGAGCAGTCCCCGTTTCGCTCGTGGACACGCTACGAGTGTCCTCATCTCGGGAGAGGGCATTATGAGGCAGAGGATTGAGGCCAGAGTGAGTAGGGTTGGGGGCAGGGTTGCTAGCCATGCTCTGACAGATATGGAATGAGGAACTTTGCCTTTATACATTCATAGCAAGTGCTGAGCATGTGGTGGCCTGTCGAACGGTGTCTGCGGCTGAAGTTGACTTATCTTCTTCGACTTCTTGCACATGCGGCGAATGCCTAGAGCCATATGCAGATCGCTTGAGAAGCGCGTCTGGGGCCGAGGTAGATGTCATTTGGCCGCATACATGCTAATAGAACCTTGTTCCAAAAACTTTGCTGACCTCGGATATTAGATATCTCTCACAGCAGTTCGCCGAATGAGATACTCACGTTACAAATGGGCAGCATTCAAATTGAAAGTTATCGGCTACCTGCGGACCAAAGTAATCACTGCTTTGAGGCGGCGAATGAGAAAGGCCTATCAAAAAGATGGATGTCGGAAAAGTCTTTGGAAGCAGAGCAGTTGGGGCCAAGTCGCCAAGTCCGACATTTATCACCATTGCTGGGAAGCTCATGCGCAACATGGAAAATCCGATGGTGCATTGCCGGACAATGATGGCTTCGGAGTTGAGGTCGGCAGCGCCAGTAGAGCATCGACAGTTTGGTGCACTGGTAGAAGGCGTATTGGTGGTGGCCCCGTGGTCTGCGATGCCTTCCAGCAGAAGCTGCATTCTGAGATTCGTCTAGTATGAATTGCTCGGGGCGCAATTCTGCACGCGCCGATTGGCATTGCCGATTCAGTCAAAGGTGCTGCAGGCTCCGTTCCTTCCTCAGCTGAGGAAAGCTCTTCAACTTGGGTCGAGGCAGTCGCAGGTGTAGCATCATCCAAATCCAGCACTGGGATAGGAGTGAACAGACCAGAGGTCTTCACTCAGGTGGGGTATGGGATCGGTATAATGGAATCGATAAGTGGCGCAATGGAGGAGGAGCAGGGGAGAATGACGAGGGCGCGATCTGGAAGGATCGAGATTGCGAAGGCGGCGCATGAGAATGGGGAATATCGTCCTGCGCGTATTGACAAGAGATATGTTCCTTGTCAGCGGAGGGCTTGAGGCTGCGCTCATGATCTCGCCATCCTCCTGCGAAGGAGGGTGAGAAGACTGGGTATCGATGGAGGAGGAAGGCGATGATGCCCGTCGAGCAGGGGGGGTTGGATGGTGGATGAAAATGAGAAGGCCTTCCATTGCTCTTGGATGCGACAGTTCAGCTATCTGGATATCATTATCCCTCTTGTGTTCCAAGCCTTGCGGCGCCTGCTCCATTCCACCAACACTTTCACTCATCTGGCTCGCCTGAATGTCGCTCATCTCGACCTCGGGTGATTCTCCTGCTGCCGGACGCGATTACACCGCCCATCTTCATGGATCCAGCCTCATCGACCTTCCCCTTGACTTCCTCATCTCCAATTCCCACTCTCCCATCACTACCTTCAGCTGCCAGCTATCGCAACCACCATCGGAGAAGCCTCTGCGCTCGATCCCCTGACACTCCTTGGCTCTATCGACGCGTGAGCAGGTTCAGCGGTTGGAAGCGGAGATGCTTCGACCTCTTGCAAAGGGCTCTTGAAGAAGGTCTGCGATTCAGAGCTGACGTCGACCACCATCGTCGCCTCGGAATCCACGGGAGCCGTGGACTCCAAACGCGCACCCGCAGACACTGACGACGCGCTCGCCACGGGATTGTTCTCCACCACCACACTCGATGTGCTCAAGTGAGCAAATTTCCGCCCACGCCCAATTCCAAGTCCAATTCTACTCCCGACCTTCCTCACCAAGCTCTCGGTACCTTGAAGCACCCGCGGCGAGCCAACCACTATGGACGCACTAGGTCTGAGGAGGCCCATGGAGAACATCAAGGAATCGGATGATACCGACGGGTGAGGCGAGGGAAAGACGGGCGAAGGATGTTGATGGGGATGCGGTTGGTGGTGGTAGAGAGAGGAGGCGGCCCTAATCGAGGATAGAGACGCGCGCGCGGGTGGTGGGGGTAGAGATGACGCCGAGGGAATGGCTAAAGGCATAGGATGGGTTGATGAGTCAGATTCCGACGCGTGTTCAGCACCAGATGACGTCTCGTCTGCTTTGTAGAATATCTGTTAGTTCGCGTAGAAAAGTACAGGGTGCAAGAAACGCACCTCTGCGCACCGTCCTTTCTATCTGATGCTCACCCATTTCATCGCCCTTCCTATCTGATGCCCCAGTGATATCATCTCCGCTGCTCGTCGACGCATCTATGGAACGCGGAAAGGTGAGTACTGCATCGAATGCATGTCAAGGAACGAAGCGAACCCTGCATCTCCACATCCCCATCCCGGCTCCCACTTGCTGCCAGATTCGACCCCTCTCGACCACCGAATGCCTCCCTCGACACCTCCTTCTCCCGCTGCATCCACGGTTTCCTCATCCTTGGTACCGCCTTCGCCTCCGCCTCCTCCTGCGGTGCAATGTCCCTGGATCCAGGTCCAGGGGCGCAGTTGCGTGTGCGCGTGCCGCTGGCCGCAACTAGCTGCTCAGGCAGCCATGAGGGGCACTCCCGAGCATAGATACAAAGGGTTGGAGGTTAATGGTCTGAGAAATAATGAGGAGTGAGGGTGCGCCAGAGGATTGTAGAAGAGTGGAGCGACTCCACTCAGTGGGGACTGCGCGCTCGGACGGCCGCGAGAGGCACTCTCGAGCGCAGGTGCGCAGTGCTGGGGTTAGGCAATGCGAGAAATTGCAACAGGTGAGGGAGCCTTTGAGGATGGCACCAAGTGCGGAGTAAAGCCTTCACTCAGGCAACCACAGAGGCGCTCTCGAGGTTGGGACCAGAGGGTTGCAAGGTGATTGCCATTCAGCGATGACCACATGCTCAGGCAGCCACGAGGGCGCTCTCGAGCACAGATACGTAGTGTTGGAGGTAGCAGAGGATCTGATAAAACGCGATGGGTAAGGGAGACTTTGAGGATGGCACCAGAGGATCGAGGATGCGGAGTGGCGAGTTCATTCTAAAGCGTCTGCACTCGGGCAGCCGCGAAGGGGCTCAAGAGCATGGAAATGGAGGAATGGGGTGGCGTCTTCGCTCAGCAGTGACTAGGCACTCAGGGCAGCCACAAGAGGCGCTCTCGAGCATGGCACCGCATGATTGGAATGGGTGCCGGAATTTTGAAGAGGCATGAATTTATGAGGGAGCAGCGCGCTCAAGCTGCAGTGGAAGGACATTAACTGGAATGCAGAAGAAAAAGAAGATTGCGAACGCGCACTGGGGTGACCCACACCTTTAAGTAGCAAAAATAATTGATGCTTGCATCGAAAACCCTCCCGTTTCCCCCGAAAAGCCAATGCCTGCGAGTTAATGGGCAGATTCAGGAAAGGTCTCGCGAATCGCCAGGTCTCAAACGAAACTGAGAAAGCAGAAAGCCAATACCAAAACACCCGGAATCTGGTGGAAACTACAAGAGTTTTCGACCGTAACTCAAACATTGCAAGACCTGACTTGATGCCAAGGTGTGAACGATGAGGTGCGGAAGATGAGCTTGCAAATTGCCAGATTGTGGATGAGGTAGGACGAAAGGGCCAATTGCCGCTGAATCAAAGTTGTCGCTAAGTGACGAACATGCCTTCCAACCGCTCCTCTGAGGAGCCCGCTCCCAAGAAACTCATTCGCGCTATTGCAGATAACCCAGAGGCTGTTTCTCTACTTAAACGGGCTAACTCTGCTGCTACCATATCAGCTTTCGTGTCAAAACTCGAGGAGATCATTGCCGCCAACGAATTCAAATGCAAACTACATGCCCACAATCCGCTCCGAACATTTTTGACGTGGTGCCATAATAATCAACCATCAGTGCCGGCGAACCTGCGCTCTGCGATCGCAACCCGCAAATCCTGCGAGGCCAAGAAACGATCATCAAAGCGCGATTTCATAGCGCGGAATAATCTTAACTGGAGTCATGCCCAGCGCGAAACTTTTCTGTCCACCATTCCTATCTACACCGTCAAGGACCTCGACTTGCCATACCCACCAGTTGGTCATCATGTCGCCGCGTCTCCCGAAATTGCCAACAAATGGCATTATCACTTTGCCCATGCTCGGCAACCTGATAAAAGGAAAGCCCGCCTTCCGATACATGTCCTGGACGACTCTATGTTGTCGCTGGACGTCGCGCCGACACAAAGCTTTGTATTCAAAAACAAAAAGGGAGAGATCACAGGGATGGTGCTGCGAGACTTCTGTCCAGACGACGCATCTCTTGCTTGGGCAGACGACGTCGTCCGGCGCGCACTTCCAAATAGAAAATGCATCCGGGTACGTGTTCTTCAACTCTACTGGCACCGCAGCTAAGTATCCTTTAAGATGGAAGATACGGGGAAATTGGTGCTTATGGGATACTCTGCTGGAGCCATCAATAACCCAAAATTCGACTGGGTTAAAAACCTATTGTCCGAGACGCATTCTCAAGACGCTTTAGAGAACATGGAAATTGAAGAATCCAGCGTATTTGCATTTGCATGGCAGCAAATGCGCAGCCTGTTGCCCCGTGAGATCATGGGCGACTTCGATCTATACCTCAACCACACAGGTATTAGAAGAATGGACGGGAGGGGTCGACTTTCAACAGGGCACGGGATGGGTACCTATACTGTCAACGTTGGCGAAAACAAGTTCGATTTTCACAATGTGGATTTAGCACCCCCGACAGGGGTTTTTGGTGAAAATTACTCAAGGTACAATTCGCGATATCTTTGCTGGACACCTGAAAGCGACTCTGAACAAACTTTATTAGGGCCATACATCACGAGAAGCAGCCGCATAAATATGCAGCCGCATAAATATGCAGTCTCCTGGACATTGTCGCGGGATGCCACAATAGAACGGGGCGCACATTTTTATTTTGCCAAGTACGGCATACGCGTCCAGGCGGCGCCCAATACGCTAATTGTGTGGATACCGCGCGAGCCTCATGGTACATGTCTACCAGACTTCCACCCATCAGATGAAGACCCTGATTTCTCCCAACGAGGCCTGGCGTTCGTAACCTCAAGCAGAATAGCAGGGGTTTGGGAAGGATACAGGACTGGGAAACTGACTCAGATGGAAGCTCTTCGTGAAATAGCGCAGCATTGTGACGAGAGTTATGAGTAGTAGAATCATATTTTATTAAGAATCAGAAGTCTTAGAATTTCTTTCTGCAGCACCTTTGAACGTCGCAAGCAATGTGCTCACTAGTCCCACTGAAGGCCAGCTAAAGTATCAAACTTGTTCGTCTGCTACTGCCAGGGCAAAAGATGGGGTGCCAGGTCATACCATTTGGCCTGTTGAAGCTTCAACGACTCCTGAGGCTTGACTCCTCATCGGAGTGATCATTGCCAAATACTATCGCGACATAGGCAGATAAGCTCGGTAGAGTCCTATACTGAGGCCGTTGCTGCCCTTCTTGGTGAAATTGAGAATTCCAGCAGGTCTCAAAACTGCCTATAGTATTTCAAAGGATTACAGCAAAGTCATCTACAATGTTAGCGTACTGGTTATTGCAAATATCATCGCGGTGATGATGAGCCTCGCAGGAGTAAGAGCAAGATGTAAGTCGTAAATGGAGATGGACGTCAACTTCGTGCACAGCCTGGCAGAATCGCTCAAATTATCGCAGATCAGAGTCTACGGATTGAAGGTAGTCATTTTCCTAGGCCTTTTTTGCCTTCTTCTTGGTACGAGGTGCGGTTTTTGATGAATCTGCGAAGGTAATTGCTTGAGATTGGCTCCATTGCCTTTCACAACTTGGCAACATCAAGGCTAAGGCTTACCTGAGAAATTCCCCTCAGCCTCTCCGTCCGAATCCAGCGGAACTGGCTGGCGCTGCCCCATCTTGAAAAACATCTTGTCGTCGTACGTCTGTCCATCAACCGGCTGGTGCCCTACAATGAACTTTAGCATGAAGTTAGGAGAATACATGAAGTACATCCTCACACTTCATCGGTTGAGCGGCCACCTTAATAGTATACTGCAATCCTGTCCACGCAAAAGAACGCGCATTGCAAGGGTCCATGCTTTTGTACACCGCATGTGCTGGAGTCCCATGAAGGCATCTATCAACTGCGCGTTCAACCCTCTCTGGCGTGCATTCCTCCTGTTCACCGCGAATGCTTAGCGCCCATGCCTCGAACTTGTACGTCACCAGCGCGCGAGCTTGCTGAGCCAAAAAGGGATAGTAGAAGCAGTGAATCGCATTGTCTACACTCATGGCAACACCGGAAGGGGTAATAAGCTCCAAATGCGAGAACAACCAATGGATCAACTGCCGAGAATGCAGGCGGTTCTTAATGACGCGCTTTCTTTCCTTGATACTGTGCAATGCCTTGTTGTATTGCCAAGGACTGAGCACATTCACAAGCTCGAAGAGGTTGCAGACGCAGAGCATGTCGAGAAGGCCATTGAATGTCTGAACGTCAGGGACATGATCCATGTCTCTGCCTGTGAAAGGATTAGATAGCACATCAGCTGGGGGTTTTCCGGAATTACTCATTGCTCACCAAGATAACCTAGGTTGGGCATGGTCAAGTGATGGTGATAAAGAGCGAGTAGGCGAGTGAGAAGCATACGAGATGCAGCAGTATGCTCCGTGTTTGTAATGAAGTGGCTGCCAATGAATGTATGGAAAATCCTGTACACCGTATTGTGCATCGTGGAGGAGGCATAGAAATGGCCTCCCCTGCAAATGGTATTTTCTGGGGTCACAACCATGTGGGGAGTGCCTGGGCGCATGACCCTAGATAATGAGGTTTGGGATGGACGTCACTCAGTCAGTCAATCAGTGAAAAGACAAAGACCACGCACAACGTCATGCCCGGCATCAGAACGATCAACTCGAGGTCCCAAAGGTTGCTATTAACACCTTCCAAATCAAAATCTTCAGTGAACAGATTGATCTTCGCAAAATCGTCGAAAGGCTTCCCATCCTTCGGAGTTGCTATTATCCATAACTTAACCCCCGTATCTGGCTTGATCAGAGTCCCAAACCCATCACAGTCAATGTGTACTGGATGGTATGAACCTGCAGTGGCTGCCAATCCCCATCTCATTGCCGTCATAGGAAAGTTTTCCCCCCGCTTACAGAACCCCATACCAAGAACTTCATTCCAGGCCACTGTGTCGCTTGAATATTTTTGAGGCGGAAAAGGGTCCAAAGCGAGGGGAAAGTCCAGTCCATTGAGTGCTTTAGGATTCGGAACTTCAATGCTTTTCAAAAGGTCAAGTGCCGTTCCTTTTCTATGGTGGACATCGGGATCATCTGATTCCCGCGAGAAAGATAGATCTAACGGTGCAAAGCAAAATTTAATACAGGAAACGGTTGAAGAACTGACTGCTGACCATGGATCGTTATCCGCTTTTCAAGAGATCCTAATAGCCTGAAGGCAGTGTGGTCAAAGGTCTGCTGCGCATGGGGTTCCCCAGTAATCACTATCTGTCTTTCCTGAAGGATGTCTAAGACATCCTTCGAGGAAAGCTTCTGATATTCCTCGTATGCGATGCACTTGATGCGCGAGGTTTCAGGATTTGATGCGAAACGCGGCTTTCCATCTACATAGATGCTTCTGACAGCTTCGTCGATCTTGTACATCCATTGTAATTCGTCAACGAACCATTGAATTGCTGGTGAATTAGTGACGTAGGATGGGAAGGTAGCAGCTTGGCGTACATGAAACGATGGCGTGAACTTGAAACACTCCTCTGTCCCCGGAATAACATATTCGAGATCTCGTTCACCGATATGCTTCTGGATAAATAAAATTCAGTAGGGGTTGACGCGGTGCCTCAGTCCCACTAACTTTGTCTGCCCCATCAAGTCTGATTTCGGTATTCGTCTCCAAACCGTCATCCTAAAATATATATTTTTGAGTCATTGCTGAAGAGGACTTTGAGAGCGTCTAGCATACCGAGTCCTCCTGCGTCAGGTCAATGAAGTGAACTTCTTTGAACAAAGATTCTGAAAGGACTACGATGGCATCATCTGTTACGCCCATCGTCTTTGCAGTGTTCTCCAGGGATTTACGACCGCTGCGCTCTTTCCTCTTCTTCTGTTCCTCCAGTTCTTGCCTCTTCCTCTTCCTTGCTGCAGCAGCCTCCTGCCGTTTCTTCCTTTCCCTTTCCTTGTCTTCCTCACTTTTCTTTTGCTTCTCGTTACCGCCGCTCTTCTGTTTCTTGCCCCTCCCCTGCTGCTCAACCGCCTCAGGCTCGCGGTCAGACTCCATCATCTCTGTTAAAGGTGAACCGGGTTCCAACTCAGTATCAATATCCATGGGATTTGTCACTGGTGGGGATGATGAGGACGCATGAGAATCATTGTGAGTCACGGAGGTTTGTGATTGTATCGTTTCAGAGTTCTGGACCGTTGTTTCAGTGCTCTGGGGGGGTCCATCGGGTCCATTGCTGATGGGTGCAGATGGCGCTGCTGCCGGGGATATCGCTTGAGCATAGCCGTCTCCACTGGTGCCGTGGCTGTCACTATGTGGGACGGGACGGGCTGCGAGGTTGCTCTGCAGACCCTGCTGCGTAGTTCCTTGGTCCTCCCCATTCGCGGATGGATGCGATGGTGGTGTTGGAGTTCGGGAAGGTGCCTGGGTGATGAAGGCACTTGGACGCGCTTGAAGGATTTCCCCTCCTCCAGCCGCACTTATGCGAAACCATTCATCAAACTTATCAAATGCCTGTAAACCTGGCCCTTGGCGGATCGTCTCCAGTGCAGTGTGGAGCCGATGAGCAGCACTTGCGCCCATTGCAATATCCCAGATGGTTTTCCAAGCCTCCCGCTCTGCGTTGATGATGGACGCTGGTCAGCTGAAGGTTCCAAGAGCTTTCCAACACTACGAAACCATTTCATGAGCATGATATGAGGATAGAAGTGTGGATATCTCACTTTGAACAAGGTGACTTTCCCTGGAGCTTGCTTCATGTTCCTGCCAAGGAAGAGGCAAAGGGGTGAAATAGCGAGTGCAGCATAGAGTGGCCCTCGCAGTTGTTGCATGGTTGGACGGTGGTTATCCCAGAGAGAAGTTTCTTGTGCGTCTTCATCATCCCTGAGTACAAATTTGTCAGACAATTGAAATAAGCTCGAAGCACCTGAGGATATTCACGTACCCTCGTAAATATGCCTCTAATTCCAAGTGGTCAGTAGGAAGATCTAGGTGCCCCTGCGAAACAAGGCAAAGTCAGCACATAGTTTTCTGAGGCTCGGAGGTACATGATGAATACCTGAAGGAGGTAGCTGAGATGGCAGGCGGCCATTTCTAGGTTCAGGAGTGTTTTAAGAGCACTTGTGCGCGCGGTCCCCAAACACACTGCACTGTAAAGAGATTTTGTCTGCCTACGCTGGATTCCGCCTCCTGATGGGTATGTTATAGCCAAAGGCCGCGGTGGCGAGGATTCAGGTCTCTCAAGGATTTCAGGCCTCATGCTTTGAAGCGACTTGTGGTTGTCCCAGAACACCGCCGGCCAGTTGTTTAGCTTCTCTACAGGCTGGCACAAAGATAACGAAGTAACGTCAGTGGCTTGCGAATGCATACCCAAAAATTCGACTCACCAGCTTGGTCAGTATTGGTAGGGGCTCCTGCATTGCCCGACTCAACTGCCGAGTTTCAACTCCATGACTTTCCTTGTATGCGGCAACGTCAATTACGCGGTATTCCATGAACCTGCTGAAAGCAATTTCCTCAATATCTGCCAGGCGCACACCGGGAATGGCTTGGTCGCTGATGTATGCATTGTATTTTGCATAGGAATCCACGGGGGTTCTAGGAGAGCAGCGCTCTTGCGCGTCGACGCACTCCGCATATAACTGTGTGATGAGCCGTAAGTTACCAAGTACTGGATACTCGACAATAACTAGGAGTCCCTTACCTTAAGCTCGCCGGGGTCGCGCTGGTCTTGTTGAAAGTCTGCAAGGTTTTTGTGTTGGAGAAGAACTTCGGTCAGCCAGGGAAGCTTTTGGAAATTTTCAGCCGTTAGTCTGAGCGGTATAGTATGTTCGTCCTTCGAAGAACTCATGTGTCTTAGAATATCGCGTTAGAAGCGACAGTGCTCTGCGAAATAACCGTGTTCAACCAGTGCGTTGCTCACTGGCAAAGCAGAGCGAAGAGTCCGTCACAAGGTGCTGATGTGACTCCATCACGCATCTGCTCTACGGTCGCTGACATAATCACAAGTCCATGATTCATTGCTGGCAAGCGAGTGCTCCCCTTGGCTCCAGTCACCGCGGTTGTAGTAGGTTATGGGTTAATGCGGTCTCTCCTCAGAAAGCTTCAGAAGTCTAGACTTCTTATTTCATTGTAATGCTGGGAGAAATACATTCAACATAGTATCTAAGTATCTGAACCCATCTTCAGTGGACGCTGACCAATTAGATTAGCCTTGCGAGAAGACAACTGGCAGATACCTGCGAGGCTTAATGCAAAAATCGCACCAGCGCTCAGCTGAGATGTTTCTTTGAATGAGGATCAGACACCCAGGCAGCAGAAGACGTTTACATTTCACCTCGCGCCTGCCATGCAACATGGAGGTAGAGCCGTACTGAGTTGTGCTGAGTTGAATTTGCACATTCATTCATGCGGTGTTGCTCGACGAAATGCAAGTTTGAACTTTAAAATATCGCGTGTTGTTCACTGTCGATAAGTAAAGAAGACAGACTATTCTCCACCTTGGCCCCCTGATTCGCCGCTCTCAGCCCGCGCTGAAAGAAAAGCCTCCATCTCCATTTCGGAATGAGTTCTCAGCATACTGGAAGAACTTGACGCTGCTAGCAGTGCAGCATATGCAGGCCCGCTATCGCTACTGTTAGCCTCGCAAAACTAGGGTAATGATTGTAGTACCTCTCAGTGAACACCATGCCAGATGAACCAGTCCGAATCCCGTAAAGCAGAGGCGCCTTCAGTGGCGGTTGAGTGGATGAGTACGTTAAGTCGCGAGGTCGTGCGGGCCGTGCGGGACTACTCGGTGGAGTGCGAGATCGAAAAACCTTCGAACCATGACTATCATGGGGAGGATACCTCAAGGGAGGACCTGGGTGAGGAACTTTGGCTGGGTTGAACTCCAATCCAGTATCGCGATCTTCGATAGCAATCGAACCCGATGGATGAGGAGACACCAAACGAGAGGAGGTGGGGGGGGGAACGCGTTTTCGATGCTGACACATGACAGTGAGGTCAGGAGAAGGCGTAATCGGGGACAGCACCACAGGCGATGGCATCGCAGTGGCTCGGTAAGAGCAAGGTTTGCCATGCGCAGAACGACAATACGAGGCCCAGGTAGCCAGAGCCTCATCCCAAGTTGAACAACTGGAATGAGCAGCAGCACTGATTTGTGTAACGTTGCTCTCAGCTGCGAGCCTATGGGATGTAGATGATTGGCTGATGACAGAGTCAAGTGCCAAGAAGTGCCAGAACGACGCACCAACGAGTATAGATTCCGCGTTGTTTTCCCTCAGTCACAACGTAGAATTTCTTCTTTCGTGATTGAGAGTGGCGAACGACGTCTGTATCACCATGAGAAGGGAAAAAAGGTGGCTCGCAAGTAGTATCGCTATCCATACGACCAGTGAGGAGAAGGTCTGAAGGGGCTGGCACTCTGCCAGACCTGGCCCTGACTGATGCGGTCCGACAAGGGTCATCCTTACTAGGCTGGTGATCGCCAATCCGGGCCGCGAATGTGGGGCTGAGCCGCGCCTTAGCAGCCCTCAGTAAGAACTTGAAAATGATCGTACTTGCCAAATGATCGAGTCACTTGGACTGATATGATCCCCGACCAATGCCGCATGCCAGCTCTGGCCTGCTGATGCTTGCATCATGCGCCTTCCGAACCATGGGTGGCTGGCCGTCGCATGCTGAAGCTGAAATTTGAAGTTTGGTTGAAGTAGAAAGTTGAACGTGCGCAGGACGTTGAAGCTGAAATGAAAGTCACTGCGCAGCGGTATGATGTCAATCCAATATCAATCTAGGTAACAACAGTAAAAATCACTGATTCTCACTCAGGAGACCAGGCTACCGCCGACGCGGATCAATCCGTCCTTTCGCGTCAACAATCAAGAGTATCGGAGTCTCAGGTGCCCTCCCAGGAGCCTGTGACGCGGCCTCAGATGTTTTTTTCAATTTACGCTCCAGTCCCACTTCCTCTATACCACCACATTGCTTAGCGCCGCAACCAGCGATATCGATTCTTGCCCTCTTTGAACTTTGAAATGACTGAGATTTCCCATCTATCTCATTGGCTGAACAATCTTCAACTAGAGCCTGCTGAGTCTGAGTGGCCCTCCGATGACAGGTATGTGCAGCTGCAACCAATTTCTGCGCCATAGGCTGCGGGTTCGCTAATCATGCATCGCAGCCGCTCCACCTATGACTCTTCGCCCTCCAATTTCTCCCTGATTCCTGAAGCAGCACCGGAGTGGCCGCCAGTCCAATTCATACCTGATGCTGCTCAGTTCGCCGCTAGGATGCGGGAGATCACCCCCCAGCTGCTCTCAACCCAAGGACGAATATTTGAAATCCTGTTTTACATCCCTCATCCGATTCTGTGCCCACTGGTGAGCCCCAAGGTCAATTTAATGTGCTACCCTCCAATGAAATGTCTTTGAAGTCGGCAGGTGTTTTTCGTTCACCACGCCTCGCTGAAAGGGAATATATTTTCACCTTGCACCTTCGCGACCTTCTGTGGGTCGACGAAATCAAGACAGCACGGGATCTTCAAGAACAACTCAAGGGCCGCCGTGGTAATGGAAATTGGGTTGAGTATGATGCAGTGGGGCGTATTCGTGTCCTGATTCAGAGGGCGTGTATGGGCTTGTCGTACATCGAGCAGGAATGTGCAAAGCAGAATACACTTCTCGACTTCAATGCGCTTCGGGCCGCGCGTCTTTCGTCCTATCCACCAACCCATCCCCGCAACTTATTGGATACATGTCTTCTGAACCCAGGTCCTGACACGCCGAACTTTAATTTCTACCTCAATTGCCCCATCGAAGAATTGGCTCTGGGTTTTGGATCGGATTTCTGGTGATTCTGCTTTCACGGTATGCATGCATATTTACTTTGAAAATCAAAAACTAGGCTCATAGCATTGAAGGAACTATTTCTATTATCATTATTCAACCCTGACCTCCACCTCCGTCTATGATTGCGTAAAACTTTGAAGCTCTTCGACGTGTACATTTACTTGTACCATGTTGTATCATCACCTATTTACCCCCATTTTCATCAGTAATGTTAAGCAATTGCGAAGCGAAAGCCCACTTACATCTAAACCCCGTGTTCTCCAAGCCAGATAGTGGCTTCACACATCCATGTCCGAGTCTGATTCTTCGGCCTCAGGTTCGAAGAAGTCGTGAACATCAGCATGGTCATAGGCTGCAGCCCGCGTCACGATTCTGTCGCAAACGGTGCACTTGACGAACAGATACTGGAACTCTTCAGTTGTAATGCCGTGTCCGCCAATGTCTTGAAAGCGGTCGAAGATCAGTTGAGACTCGAGTCGCGGCGTATCAAATCGAGATGCATGAAACTCGATGTAGCCGGGCCCTGGGCAAGTGTGGTACTCTCTGCTCCTATATGACATGAATCGATCACACACGACACATCGTGCACAGAACAGAGTAAACTGTGCATCTGTTAGACCACCGTCGGGTTTGTAAGAAACGACCTTGGCCCAGAGTTTGAAATGAGTCCAAAGCTCATCAGGGTTGAACGCCAGAACAGAAACATGGTCCCAAGCTGAAATAGTGAATGAATATTACAGGGCAGTGAATTTAACAACTGGAGACGTTCGCACCATTTGCTACCAGGAGCCTGTTCGTTCCGACGCTGACCTCGCGGAAGAAGGTGTTGCCGATTCGGACGTTAGTTGAGGTTGGGGCCGGAGTTTCCGCTACCGGGGTTGAATGAGCCAAATTGTAAGATGATCAAAAATGAGAACTTGACAGACCAATCATAGAGTCAGGCATGGGTTCGTTCGATCCAGCGAGGCTCGACTGGACCATGTGCCGACCGGGCACCGGGCTGAGGATAATCGCGTTTTGCCTTTGGATCTGCCTCGGGTACCGGGATTGAAAGATTGGAAATGGTGGCGACGCTGGACGAGTTGCTTGCAGTAGGGTAAGACGATCTTCAACAGCTCGAGCATTGCGGACCGGGGTCCTGAGAGGATCGTGCTCATCGACCTCCGGAGAGGAGTGGGACTGAACAAAGCCCAGAGTCGAAGGGGTGAAGGGTCGATCTTGAACTTGGTTGGGCGCGTCCTCGAGTCGAAGGCGTTCCATTGGCAGCTGAGCGACGGAAGACATTGAAGTGTTAGTAGGCGCTGACTGTGTCTGAGCAGTGGGGTGTACTTAGCAGGATTGCTGAGTCTATTCTCCGCGTCTCCCATTCTTTTATATATTGTAGGTCTTGTCAGTTGTGTAGTTGCGACGAGCGATTTGCCGAGAACCCTGGCGTCAGCCGCGTACTAACCGATCAAGACCCTGTGTTACAGATTCATTATAAACCAACTCCATACTTTTGGGCCCTCAAGGTTTACTGCGACCATTGAATCTCGTGTCAAAATTTTTGGTTTTCCATTGAGACTGGTGCGTTCTCTCACAGCTTTGCGCTTCGATATGGAACCATTCTGATGGATTTAATTTGCCTGGATCACCTTTGCGAGATTCCGTCCTTGGATTTGCGGAGCTAACCACCTGAGAAGTCGGAACACAGTGGCAGACTTACTGGTTGATTTGTCTTCTGAAACGTCCCTGCAGCCCCGCTGAGTGATGACCATGGCGCTTCCCTGACCCATACTTCGACAATGCTATGGCGGCTCAAAGAATTCCAACCTCTCTTGTCCGACTTGCCAGCGTTGGTTCGATCGCGAGGCTGGACAGCCCACCCGTAAGCACTCTTCTAGTGCGACCTGTAATATGTCTCCGCCTCGACGTCTTCAATTGGCTCTCCGGGAGCGCGCACTTCGAAGTTCAATGTGCCGCGCAACCGCTCACTGACTCAGCGATGAACGTGGTGCTTCCCTAAATGCTGGCCATCATCGTAGAATTTCCACGACAATACTTCCGCTGGCTAGGCTGGATCCCCGGTTTCCTTCTCAACGCGGACAACGGCATGCGGCTAAGGTCCAGGTCTGCCTTTGAAATACTTCGGATGAGATACATCGTAAGATTCCGAACTTGCATTTCCATTTACCAAGCTAAAATTGGCAAGTAGTTGGTTTATATTCTGAAACGTCGCGCAACTGCTCAAGCGACGAACTTTATCGCGCTTCCCTGAATGCTAGGACGGTCATTCTAATTCTTTCCACTGCAACGCTGACTACTTCTGTTGGCTCTGGACCCTAATTTCCCTCTGAATGTAGAACCTTTGAATCGCTTTGGCCAGGATACTACGCCGTAAGGTCCCGACCTTACATTTTCGGAATTAGAATAGGAGAGTACCTGGTTTTTGACATGTCGCGGACGCACCACTCGCAGAAGCGACAACTCCATGGTGCTCCCCTGAATGCTAGGATGGCTGTACGGCCATTCCAAGCTCTCTCTGTCGGTCTGGGCTATTTCAATTGGCTCCGAAGTACCCCTTTGAACCTGAGTCTGTGGATACACTCAAGTTCTGAACATGAAACAATATCCTGTGTCGTAAGCTACTCGCCAGTTGCCGTTCCGCTGGGCCGTAGTCGCTGCCTTTCTAGGTCAGTCACCGTTGGCATATACTATAAGAAGCTCTGATTCGCTTGCCTTCGCAGTTTTCACTCCTCATCCTGAATTCCCGCTGGTTTCTCTACCATTACTCTACCGCCGCCTCCATTCAGATCAACAATTATGGCTCCGAATGAAAACGACGAGAACATGCCACCTTCGGGCTCAACTAACGATCGCCGCTTTTGCGAAAATGCTCTCCAGCTTGGACCTCGAAAAAAGCCGTAAGTAATTAATACAATGGACCTCAGCTTCGGAACTTCGTCTTATAATTGGTAACAGTTGTCAGTCGGACCCCCTGATCCATCACGGCCGTCACTTCGGTCGCACCGTCAGTGCACTCTGTAACATTCACGCCGTCCTCACTAATGGGATCGTGCGCCTGGTGGATCTCGAAGATGAGCCCGACGAATCTTTCTCCACTGAGTCCGTCCTTCAATCCTTGCTCCTTATTCTTTCTCAGAAGTACCCAACGAGTCTGCAACAGAAGTAGAAGAGAATTTCGCGTCTTCGAGTCACTAGTTAATATGGTCCCCGGCCTGAAAGAGCGCGTCATGAATTGTTCGGGGGAGCAATTACGCTTCATCGCGGACTTGGTAAGCCGTCTTTCCTGAATGTCATTTATACCTTCTGAATTCAGGAATATTTGTGCTCGCAGTTGCAGAAAGGGTCAGCAAGCGCTCGCTCTGACGATACTAAAAGCATGAAAAGCGCAGTCATTGATTGGATCACACCTTACGGTGAACCACTCATTCCTCCTCTGCCTCGTAACGTCAAAACATGCCGCGGATTCAGCCACGATGCTACGGGTGCCTTGCTTTGTCCCGCTAATCTTGACTGGTCAGATCCTGAGTAAGTCGTAGTGTTAGTAGTCTGTCACTGTGTGCTGATAGCCATGTCTGCTAGAGTGAAGGCCAGGCTGCGAGACGGGGAATATATAGTCCCTGGTGATCAGTGGCCGATCATGATTTATAAGGACTATAAGTACGATCCCGAAGATCCTTGGCGTGGGCTGTTTCGGAGTAAACTTCTCATATGTATGGGTACGCTTTAATGCCACATTCAAATCTATCCTATTGACGTCTTATACACTAGGCATACAAACACATATTTACCTCTCCAAGCTCCGTTGAGAAAGAACCCAAGGCGACAAGGTCTGGGAATGCGCGGATTCATGGAATGACAGCCGTCACGATACCCTCGATCGCATACGCTGCCACACAGGTAACTCGACCTTTGCCATCTTCCGCCATGATGACCTTAGATAATCTGACCAGGTCCGATTTTCATTGACATCAACTGCCGTATTCTGTAGGACGGATATCGCCACAGACTCGCAACGGTTCTACGATAGTGTCGTCGAGTTCTTAGAAGACCCGATGGAGCAGGAAGAGGTGTCTGAGCTGGTTACGTTTTGGAATCGGTGAGCCTTAAATGCCTGCGCCACCGCATATCTCGACTCAACTGCTATACTACAGAAATGTCTTTCCTGCTGATTCATCTGCGAAGCGCCCTATCACAAAGGACAGTGCATTATCAAGGCTCAAGGAGAGGCGAGCTGCTAATATGGCCAGGCGGACCAGCAACGGAACTGGTGCTCTGGCCGTTGCGTAACGTACTGTAGGCAGAGGCGAAGGAAGGGGTTCCGGCGATACTATCATTCTCTCTAATCTAGTCAGTAGACACCGTCGTTATTCGTAATCTATCATTCATTGGGCGTCAGTCCCTGCTGCTACTGTCGGTGTGACCATTGTGGTGCATAGAGCGTGATCCAGAGCTGGCCCGTGGCGCGGCTGCTGGTCCATTGATATTGTATGCCCTGTTCACAAGTCTTGTAGATCTGGTGAGTTCTGAAGGGGAATCTAACTTGATTTATCTGGCTCACGACCCCGGTCTTGTCAACGTCCAACAAGGGGCTCCAATCCAAGCATCACACGTTCTAGACGTAGAAATATTCTTGACCATCCTCCAGAGGCAAGGTCACCTTGAATTAGGTCTGTCTTATCCCACTGCCTCCAGTCATCCAGCATCTGATGTTTAGCTAGTGTCCGTCTAGGCACCGGCTCCCACGCAAGGTATCTATGCCTCGTAGCACCTCGTCGGACCCCCGCCAACGTTACTCGCTTTGTATGCGCCGCAAGTGCAGCCATCTGGTATCTGGCTTGATTCATCTGGCTCACGACCCCGGTCTTGCCAACATCCAACAAGGGGCTCCAATCCAAGCATCACACGTTCTAGACGTAGAATCATTCTTGACCATCCTCCAGAGGCAAGGTCACCTTGAATTAGGTCTGTCTTATCCCACCGCCTCCAGTCATCCAGCATTTGATGTTTAGCTAGTGTCCGTCTAGGCACCGGCTCCCACGCAAGGTATCTATGCCTCGTAGCACCTCGTCGGACCCCCGCCAACGTTACTCGCTTTGTATGCGCCGCAAGTGCAGCCATCTGGTATCTGGCTTGATTCATCTGGCTCACGACCCCGGTCTTGCCAACATCCAACAAGGGGCTCCAATCCAAGCATCACACGTTCTAGACGTAGAATCATTCTTGACCATCCTCCAGAGGCAAGGTCACCTTGAATTAGGTCTGTCTTATCCCACCGCCTCCAGTCATCCAGCATTTGATGTTTAGCTAGCGTCCGTCTAGGCACCGGCTCCCACGCAAGGTATCTATGCCTCGTAGCACCTCGTCGGACCCCCGCCAACGTTACTCGCTTTGTATGCGCCGCAAGTGCAGCCGTCTGGTATCTGGCTTGATTCATCTGGCTCACGACCCCAGTCTTGCCGACATCCAACAAGGGGCTCCAATCCAAGCATCACACGTTCTAGATGTAGAATCATTCTTGATTATCCTCCAGAGGCAAGGTCACCTTGAATTAGGTCTGTCTTATCCCACTCCTCCAGTCATCCAGCATCTGATGTTTAGCTAGCGTCCGTCTAGGCACCGGCTCCCACGCAAGGTATCTATGCCTCGTAGCACCTCGTCGGACCCCCGCCAACGTTACTCGCTTTGTATGCGCCGCAAGTGCAGCCGTCTGGTATCTGGCTTGATTCATCTGGCTCATGACCCCGGTCTTGCCAACATCCAACAAGGGGCTCCAATCCAAGCATCACACGTTCTAGACGTAGAAATATTCTTGACCATCCTCCAGAGGCAAGGTCACCTTGAATTAGGTCTGTCTTATCCCACTGCCTCCAGTCATCCAGCATCTGATGTTTAGCTAGTGTCCGTCTAGGCACCGGCTCTCACGCAAGGTATCCATGCCTCGTAGCACCTCGTCGGACCATCGCCAACGTTGCTCACCTTGCATATACCATGCAGTCTGTCATTTCGGGAGGCATGGAGGAGGCCACCATCTCTACGGTGCTCTACTATTGCATACCTGACCATCTGTAACACTTGTAGAAAAGGTAGACATTAAACCTCTGATTTTGAATTACATTTTTATGCATTCTATGATAAATTTCTCCTCGATTTCCTGATGTGGTATTATCTCATTCGGTGTGTCCCCGATGAAGAAGACCAATCAGTCTATGTGGGTTTGATGAGTGCAGCGACTCTCTTTGAGATCATCCGTCGCCCAGTAGGCTCTACTCTAGATTCAGTTATTGAGTTTCTGCTCGACAGACACATCACTTTCAGGACATTTATTCGTGGACCCCAACATCCTCCAAGGCGATCATCACGGATTTTCATTCCTCGATACCTAGGCCTAGGCTTTTGCCCGCCCAAGTACAAGCCCGACCATCTTGATTACAAGGCATATGTATACTCTCGTGACTGCCTGCTGAGGTCTTCGCGCGGCCGCGCAGCTTTGCTCGCTGGTGGCATCGTAGCTCGTCTCGCAAAGGAAGTTGTTGACAACAAAGAGGTCTTGTATGGCCCCTCGGACACTGTTTTCACCGATGGTTTATATTGTTGGAATGGAGAAAGCTCCTCAATGGGGTACTGGGATGACAACTTGACCCAGGATGAATTGGACACAATTTGCGGTATTTACAAGGTTGCCACAGGTATTTCACTTTCTAAACTAGGTATTGCTGTGAATTTACCTATTACTGCAGGTCAGCTCGACAATGGACGCCCTCAAACAACTGACCTCTCATGGTGGCCGAAGCCCTCGATCTGGGAACAATGTGGCCTTTGGGTAGGATATTGGTCAGAGGATTGCGAGAAGTGGTTCAAGACACACCTTGCAACTTGCCTTGCTGGGACTGCGAGCCTCAAAAACCCCAGGGATTAGAGGCACTCAATTCGGTACTCGAAGCCTGCCGCGCGCATGGCTCACAAAAATGAGGATCGAGCTGTTGAAGCCCTTCATCGCATCCAATAATCTCATACTTACGTCCACTTGTTCAACACGTCCACCCGTCATCACAAGCACGATCTGCCGAACATTATCACTTTGCATACTACTCAATACATACTCATGTCACTCTATACTCACACATCTACTTACTCATAGCACATTCATACACATAATTAAACTACATATGACCAATCTGATACGATCTTCTCCAGTTTGATTGTGACGATGTGTGTTATTTGTGCATGTTTGTCAACATTGTTGAGATGCCGCCCAGAACGTTTAACCATCTGGCACTTGTCGTCGGACTTCACCTCTACCCCATTCAAAGTGACGAGGGCAAGACTGTGCGATGTTGTACATCGTACAGTCTTGCCTCCATCGTTACTCCATCGCGATGCCTGTGTATATGGGCTTGTAGCTTCAAGTCACGATGGCGACGATGTTTATTGTTCGCCCCCCAAACCCGTCTTCTTGTATCTGAATGTTCCTTGTATTCCAACTCGTTTTGTATTGTACTTCATCACAATATATATGAAGGCACTCTTTTTCTCTCTCCTTTGGCTTCAATCCTCTCTAAGCTCTCTAAGTGACCTTGCCATTGTCGGTGTCATACGCTGATGACCCCAGTGATGAATACTCGCTCCTATCTATGCAAATGTGTCCGTCATCCTACTGGACATTGGGTGCCGAAAGCCAATAAGCCCTTGCACAGCATCGAAATTCGCCAACTTCAGGAAAGCCAGGTCAGTCATTGTTTCGACTTCATCATCACCTATGACATTAAATTGAACCATATTGCGACAGGATATGTCTCTCGTCCAGGGTTTTGATGAGCTGAGTCTTACAAGCAAGGAGAATAACCAGGTATGTACGCCAGCCAACCTTTTGTATACCAAATTTATCGAAATCAGCAGGTGGACGATGACCGCTGCTCCATCGCCAATCTCATCACTGCTTTAACGCTAACGGACAATGGTTCAGCCATCGTGGAGCAGCAAAGCAAACTGTGGGCATCGTCCAATGACTTCCATCAATCGATAGCCTCAAATATCCCTGTTATTATGAACGGCATTCCTATGACCGATGTTCAAAACAGCGTTCAAGCAATCCTGGCAGAATCTGTCGACAGAGACCCTCTACCGAACCCTTTATCTCCTTCCTCAGCTACTTCTGCACGACCAGTCACATCTGTCAACGCATGGTCCAGGAAAGCGGAAGGTGTCATCGAAGCAGTTGAACTCAAAGCCCGTGCCATCGGCGACACCCTCACATTCGATGACAACAAACGTGTCTCGGATGACAAATTGCGGGTGTTACTGGAGACAGCTGCAGCAGTCATTGAATCGGCTGGGAAATCTCTTGCATCCATCAAGAATCAAGCAGAGTGTGTTCTTGACCATAAAGAGAAAGTCCTCGCAATGTTGTGGTCTATCGACAGTCGAATCAGCCAGCTGGGAGCCCTCTTACCTCCCATTGTCCTAGAGGAAACACCGGTCGTTGTTGAAGCTGGTAAGCTTTACTACTTCCCCATCTCCTTGTCATCAAACTTAGTCCTGGCAGGTCATATCTATGAAAGTCCTGTCACAACACTCGATACCATCGCTCAGGTGATGATTTTATTGGGTGCTGTCTGTAATATCATTATGGGTCTCAGCACCGAGTCTTGCGACTTCATTCTAAGCATCATGACAATGATTGTGAAGATGGCCATGGCTACCGCGTTACCTCATGGAAAATCCAAACCTGAATACGAGCCCAACCAGTGTGCGATACTCGCGCAACTTCCAACAAGTCTCTTTACTGTGCTGAATCGTTTTGACATTGATGGTCGCACGACAACATTTGCTGCATGTCCCTCGTGTAATTTTACCCATGAGCCGGTCTATGATGCTGTTTCCGCCACTGCCACTTATCCTCGCCGGTGCACAAACCACATCGTTGGCACCACAGGGACCTTCGTTTGTAACACTGAAATATTGGAGGCACGTAATGGACGACCAAGGCCCATAAAGCCATTCGTCATTGCATCTTTCCCTGATTACCTTGCTCAATCTCTCGCTGATCCTGAAGTTGAGCGGCTCATCAAACAAGCCTGCGACCATGCCATGACTGATATCCATAACCCTCCTGACGAAACGACGAATATTTTCAATGCGGCATTCATGAAATCGTTTGAAGGTCCAGCCCCAGGCCAGCTGTTTGTCGACCGGGGCGACAAGGTTAGAATAGCATTTGCGATGCATGTCGATTTTTTCAACCCTAACGGCACAAAAAAACGTGAAAACCATGACTCTGTTGGTATCATCTCTCTGGCCAATTTGAACCTCCCCGAAACTATCCGCTACCGCCCAGAGCATATCTTCCTCGTCGGTGTTATCCCAGGACCCAAGGAATGCAACTTAGAGGAAATCAATCATTTCATTCGCCCAATCATGGATCAGTTGGAAATAGGGTGGAATCGTGGTTTTCATATTTCACGTACCGCTGACTCTTCAGAGGGTGGCGAAGATGTCGAGGTTGCTGTCGTGTTATCTGTTAATGACCTACCCACGGCTCGCAAAGTATCTGGGACTGCTGGTCATGGGTCTGATTTCTACTGTACTGTTTGTGATGGTCACAAACGCTGCAATATGTATAAGGCGGACTTCCAGAACTGGAGGTCGAGGAATGTTGATGAAATGCGGAAACAGTCACAGGCTTGGCGAGATGCGTCCACCGTCAATGCGAGGCAGAAGATTTTTGAAGACTACGGTGTACGATGGTCTGAGTTTTGGAGGCTTCCGTATTGGGATCCGACAAGAATGCTTGTCATTGACAGCATGCACTGCATTCTCAAAGGCATCGTCCATTACCATTGTCGCAATGTCTTGTGCATCGATGCCAACGAAGCACGCACCGTAGATCCACAGATGCCTGCATTTTCATACTCTTGGACACCATACGATTCCAATGTCCCCCCATTGTACCGTGGCTTCAAGGAGTCGGAGATTAAGCATGTTGCTGAAATCCAAAAGCTCTTGACCATGCCTTTCTCTGATACTTTCAGCGATGCCGTACTTATCACCAGGCTTTCCAGTAAAATGAAGAAACCCCTCCAATTTGTGTTCTCTGAACTCCATGTGTCAAATCTGATTGAACTCGAAAATGGTGTCCGTGTTCCTGCATGGACAAAACGCCATTTTGCGATGTTGCTGGCTAAATGGGTGAGTCGGATTATTCTCTCAGTCCTTGTTAGAATAGTGATGAAACATATGTTCGCATTCGTAGCGTCTTTCGATGCCTCTGATCTCCGCCGACACTGTACCCAAAACTTGTACCACGGAAACCCTACAATACATACAGCACGTCATCAAGACTACAAGTACGCCTTCATAGATCCACTCTGTCCCTGCCAATTATGGAGAAGCTAGTGTGGGTTCAATCAAGGCAGACGAGTGGTGAATCCTCAGCACCGTCTATCTTCCGATTGCTCTTGTTACATTATGGGGTGATCAGGATGGCGCTCCTCCACCCGAAGGTTCACACTTTCTGAAGGTTTTGGACCACACAATGGCTTTGTTTCAAGCAGCGACACTTGTCGTCCTATACACTATGAATACCTCCCACGCACGGAGGTACCGTGATTTCATAAAAGTTTGGACAGATGGACTTCACACATTGCACCCTCACATGAAACAGCACCCACAGAGGGCGAATGTACATGCCGCCTTCCACGTTTACAACTTTCTCATCCTATTTGGACCAGTAATATCATGGTGGTGTTTCCCTTTCGAGCGTTTGATTGGCGCCCTCCAGAAGATCAACACCAATGACATTGTTGGTGGTGAGTTCGCTTTCATTTTTCATTGTTAATGGCACTGATCATCTTTAGGTCCATTGGAGCATACTATGCTACAGTCGCATATGAGAGCTGCAGGTCTTCGATGGTGGTTGAAAAGGCCCGATTGTCCGGAAGTCATTCGAAGGTTCAAGAGCCTTTTCGACAAGGCCTTTTCACAAAGTCTTTCCACAGACTGCCATACAACGGATAGAACCAATGCCTCTCTATTGACTTCCCAGCATGAAGTCGCTCACTATACCTATAATGGCGTGAACTACTCACGATCTTCCACACATTTGGGCAACAGCCTCGTCCTGTACTATCCTTTGCCTTCGTCCGTGACGCCAGTTGCGGGTAGCATCGAGAAGATCGTCGTTTCACCTGGTGGTGTCTACCTGTCAATCAAGCATCAAGCCCTCCTTCCTCCAGGATCATATGATCCGTTCCGTCGTTATCCCTCGTTCCCGGCCAGAGTTTACTCTTCGAAGATGGACGATGGCCCTGTAGACAGGGTTTCTTTCGAGTCAGTGTTGTCGCACGTTGCCAGGTACACGTTTTCAGCCAATCGTGCCATTGTTCTGAATTTATCGAGAGTGAGTAGATTGTTGTGTTTTCTCTTCATCTGCTGATTTTTTTACTAGGTTTAGCCAGCCCCCTGTCGTATTCATAGAGAAATCTTAATATTATCAAATGTTTGACATCGCATAAGCTGACAACCTGACGGCATGTACGATGAGCATACGACCAGCGTACGATCAGTTTAGGGCACCCCGAAATGGGTAGTTTAGGTCGCCGTTTAAGGCGGCCTGAAAACCTGTCTTAAATTTCTTGTTTGGGCCTTCCCAATGCAGCGTCCGAAATGGGTCATTTCAGGGCGCGTTTGAGCGTGGCTGGTATTTTAAGTTTCGGCTGCCCCGCCATTGACACCCAAACTAGCTGTTTCGGGTGATGTTTGGGTACCACTACAACTATTTATTTCGGACATGCTTGCACTGAATCCTAAAACAGGCATTACAGTACGAGTTGCGGTCCAAATTTGGGGTGTCCTTAATTGCATAAAATAGGTAATGTTTTGGGCCCTACTTCTATGTACACCGAAGTTTCACATTCAAGGGTTATTTTGATACTACCTTAAAACTCGTTTTTCCCGGGGTGAGAGTTATGTAGATAAAGAAAAAAACAAACTGTCCCAGAGAGACTTGAACTCTCGATCTTCCGATTGGAGAGTATTAACAGTCGGACGCCGTAACCAACTAAGCCATGGGACACGGTAACTTTGGTTACTGAATCATATCTTGTTGTGGCGAGAATTTCATGTCCTTTTCCCATACCCAATCGTCGACACTGTTGCTCAGGCCCTCCTTATCTCTCAATCACTCATACAGGAAGCTGTAGACTGTGGCCTTCTAAAAACTTACGCACAAGGGTGTTCCATGCGTCAACGGTCAGCCCGGTCATGTCAAATGGGTTGCGCTTCATTCCGAACTTGACACTACTTGACACCCTCATTACACCCCCTTCCCTTTCTCTTCGCCTTCATTAGCGTCTTTCCCATCTGGCGTGTCACCTGGCATTTAGGTCTGAAACTGAGTGGTCGTTCAAATCTCAAAGCTATTGGCCGACGGTCTGCCTCGGATGTGCTTTCGGGATATGGTTAACGGTGCATCCCACTGGGGATTCACAGTCGCAGTCTGTCTGTTACCTCGGGGCTAAATTACGCTCGTTCTATTTCTTCACTTGTTCTAGACTACTCAATCTGGTTCCATCCCCACCGAGAGCCTACAGAAGCAACCCCGAGGTTCAAAAGGTTGACTTTGGCCAGAACTCAGGAAACTGGTTCTGTGTGATTGGACAGAAACCAGTCTAATTCTGATCATGATCTAATCATTCTCCAAGCAGCACGTCCCGCGGCGAAGTAGTGACAGGCTCAATTATCCGTTGGACGTTTCCGAGGGACGACGGGGTGCGGAATGGACTCGACGCCTCCGAACCTGGAGCCCGCGTAGTATTGGCACACACAGACTGGACCCGAGCGCATCACAGGTCTGTCTATGTGCTTTTATGTCGTTAGCCGCCTTGATTTGTGGCAGTGGAAGGTTACATCCGTCGTTGGGTGTCTGGGGACGCTTGGAGCAAGCGCGTCAGTATGTCAAGTTCCGCTTGTTCCGAGCACATACGCAGCACCCTAAAAGTGATATCATTTGTATTGGTTGACAGCCGTTTGGCTACAGTGGGAGTTATGCTGACGACGAGGAGGGCTCTAGAATAGCTCGCCTTGCCCCATAGAGGCGTTTTTGGACGCGCCTAACCAGAGTTCGCGTAGGTACCAGTATCGCAGAAGCATCTTTCAGCGACCATAGCTGTTCGCGGTGGTCGTGGTCGAGAGCGGTCTCCCCGTCTGGCGGGTTGTGGTTTCATGACGATGTTCAAAATCAGAACCACGCACACGAATCCTCAGATATCCCTTGCAACGTGTGTACCCAGCCGCATGGGAATATCTCTCTGTGCCCATGCTGCGTCACGTCCGAGCGTCGGGATATAGTGTCAGTAACAAAACGACCATTTCAATTAGCCAGACCGAGTCGCCGAAACCCCCTGTCCACTTATTTTACTGCGTCCGTGAAAATCAGGGCGGTCAAGCTTTTTGGCTTTGATCCCGAGGCGATGTACCTGGCTTGGGATACAAGGTCGGCAGTTCGCCTGAGCTGATCGGCTCAGAGTCCTTGATTAAAACTCATGGGACGTCCGCGTCAGGCCGCGCGGTTCAACAGCCTCCAAGGGGTCTTGATCCTGACTCGATCGGTCGGGAGCCTTATATCTGACTCTGGAGTTGCTGGGCTTTTCATCATGAGCATGAGTTGATCTTGTGGTTTCATCAGCCTGTGATACGCACCATCTGATTACTTCTTCACGATCTCGGAAGCTTGCTCGATATTGAGGATTCACCGTCAAATAATGTAGCCTAATTGTTGAAGTTACGGGTGAGGTTTGTTGCCCTTCCACGGCGTCCTGTGTTCCAGGGACTCTCCGACGTCGGAAGCCCCAAGTTCCTGAACAGCTGCACAAGGATTTGCGCTAATGTCCCCGACGATTCGCTACGCGTGCCCCGACCGACATCAAAGGATATGTCCAATCTGAGGGTGGAAAAGAAGGGGGCTGATGAATCGCATGGTAGTAACGATTTCCTGGGTAAAACACGCAAGATCGCGAGGACATCACGAAAAGATAATGACTTTCTCTCACACAAGACTGACAACATAAGCAGTAGGAATGGAAGCTGATTACAGTCTGGTCATCTTCTTCAACGTGTATAAAAGGCCAATAGGAACATAATGTCTGTCATTCTTCTGGCAAAGAAGTCGCCGCCGAGATCAGCCATTCCACCTAAAAATATATATCAGATTAACGGTCATGGCCAAGAGGAAGTAATGATAAAACCCACTGCAAAAAAAGCCTTAATCTCGATGTACACTAGACATGCGTTGATAACCAAAATAAACAGACAGCGTCAGCGTATTTTCACATCGGCTCCCGAATCTGGGCGTTGTGCGATGATTGGGGGAGTGAGCCTCATGTCTCTGGACGACATGATGATACGACGGTTCCAGATGGCATTACATCTAACGTTTAACCCTGACATATTCCAAGCCGAGCCTGCGATGTATCAAAAGCTGACAAGCAGTGACGATAGGGTACTCACACTAAACATGGGTGGATGTCGCGATACGAGAATACGGCTGGGCGGCGTACGGACTTCAGATCATCATGCCCTGAATTTTGAAATGTCGACAACTCATCAATGCGACGCCTCGCAACGCACATTGACAGTTTATGAGTATCACTCAGGGGGATTTTCTTTTTCCAAATACCAGATTGGATGGGCAGGAGCAGTGGTACGTGAGGTGTGGGTTGGTCTGGGGGGGTCCGTTGCTGATTATGGTGGGCGAACCGCATGGGACGGAGTGATGCAACGTCCGGCAAAGCACGGTCAACGACATCATAAGGCTGCCACGATGACACGACAGTCATCATCACGACCTAGGTCCAAGTAGCGATGGTGAATATAGACTCGGGAGAGTGTTCTTGTGGACACTAGAATGTTGTACAGTCTCAGTCGAATCGAAATCATCGGATCTTTCGGGTAAAAATACTATCATCTGTGGGATTGCAGTAACGAGAGATTGTCTGTAATATGTCAGTATGTAGGGTAGCATTGGAATCCGGACAAACAGAGATTTGGGCTTGATGAACCCTGATCGAACCAACTCTGACGGGGCATCATCGGCATAGTTTCTTCTTCTTTCAGGATCTTTATTTTGTATGGTCTTCGAAATGAGCGGCTGAGCATGTGAAACACCGGAGGTTGCGGTCGGGGAATCAAGTTTATGAGATACGAGAGACCGCGCTGAAATGCTACACACTCACTCAAGGACAAAACAGAAGGTCATCTGGGGTTACTCACCGCGAAACTGTGTTCAAGAGCTTTCAAGGCGATGTGAGCTTCGAGAGCATTTATGGAATACAAGTGCAGAGACTTGGTGAGAGAATACTTCAGCAACGCCAGACTCGAATGCAAATAATTAGCAAAGAAGCGTTTGCATAGCAGAACAAGGCGAAAACAAAAAAGAATGGGAAACGTCGTGTTACATCGAAGCAAACACCGTATCCTGTCCGCGCTTCTGTCTGTCCTGCCGTCTCTCATTACTCCGACACCACGACCATCGCAAACCTGGGCATCGCGAAATACAACCAACCCTTAGCCACATCACGATGTTTTGCGTCTGTCAGTCTAGTCGAGGCTGGCCTTGGCATCTCCGCCTTCAACGTCGAAGTTTTCCACCAAGTCGGGAACGTCATCGTCATCGTCCTCCTCAGCCGCACCTCCAGCCGCTGGCCTCTGCTGCTGGATCGCCTGGTACGACTCTGCGAGTTTCCGGAGCGAAGCCAGGGAGTCGGGTCCAAGTTGGTTCAGGATGCCAGGAACGAGCTCTGTGAGCTCTTTCACGTGGCCTGTTCCGTAGATCGCAAAGGTGTTCGCCGAAACAGCGGCGTGCACTGTTCAAACGAATTCTTAAGCAAAGTTCCGAAAGAGCCAAGATTCCGGAGCGACACGTGAAGCGATAAGAGTGACACTAAATGCTTACCTTTCGGGGCAGTGAAATGAAGCACGTTTCCGTCCTCTCTGAACATATTGACCTCCTCCACGCCAGGGATGGGCTGCACATTCAATTTTTTGAGTGCACCCTGCAATTTTTTGTCATCCTGGGCCGCCGAAGGCTTGGCTTTCCGCACAATTTTTCGTCGCACAGTTCCCTTACCACCTAGTCACAGAATCGCGTAGGATTTGAAAAGATTTGAATCAGTACACGCAAGCAACGTGGCCTGAACGGCGTTTCTGGTCGGAGAGCTCACCGATCCTGTTCGCGGCGGCTGCAGCCTGCAATTTCGCCAATTTTGCGGGGTCCATGGTGTTTCAGCTTTTGTGGATCGGGGAAACCTACGGACTGTGCTTTGATTAGGCCGTTGTCGTTGCTGTCGGGATGAAAAGCGAATTAAGGTTCAAACCAAACATTCGCATACATTGAATCTCAGCCACCGCTTAGTTCGATTGAGTCAGATACTGTCACTTCATTCTTCAGAAACTCTGAAGTTACAGTACTGTCGTGTGCAGCTTTTTATAAGTATGGCAGGAAACTTTCATATTAGGCCAGCAACGTCGGATGATGTGGTACGCGAAATTTTGAATTCGTTTCGTTCTAGCGCTCGAATTTCTCCCAGCAAATACTTCTTCAACTGATTCTCGATCTGGTATTCCTTTCGACCAATTCCTCCGCGATTACTCTCATGATAAGTACGAAGGCCATATACGAAAACGAAGCCGACTCAGCAAAGGCTACACCTGAGCTTGTACGTTTCTTTTGCTTGACACATCGATCTTGCACAATCTAATCGACATCAGCTTCGACAAAACCTATTCGAAACACCCTATGCTCATGCCCTCGTTGCCTTCGCCGGTACCGCCGACGAGCCTGGGGAACCTGTCGGTTTAGCTCTGTATTTTTTCAACTTCTCAACCTGGACGGGTAGACCTGGATTATTCGTACGTAGTTCGAACTCCCGATCACGACTCACCGAGTGAACGCGGTTGACGCGAGTGCATAGCTTGAAGACCTATATGTTAAGGAGGCGTATAGAGCCAATGGAATTGGCAAAGCATTATTCGTAGAGCTTGGCAAAGTCGCTCAAGCCAAGGTAAATGACTGGTCACCCTGACTTCGAAGACGTCAGAGCGAAATACCTTTCGCTAACCCTATCGTCATGCCAGAATTGTGCCAGGCTGGATTGGAACGTTCTTAAGGTCTGTGATCTTGGCTGAAACCTATGGAAACCAATAGCTTATTCACCGAGTCTTCCATGCATCATGATCATTTGCGGTGTTGCAGTGGAATAAGCCGTCCATCGACTTCTATGAAAAGAGCCTGGGCGCGAAGGCAATGTCCGAATGGGTTGGCATGAGGCTAGAGGAAGACGGCATTGAGAACCTGAAGAGATTTATTCCCGGTGGTCAAGCTGCGGCATAGGGCTGGTACCCTTTGCCGATTATTGTAGTCGCACCTGTTACGCAATGCTTTTGCGAGCCTTCCATGCGGAAAAGTCGCGTATGTTTCCACGGTATGCAAGAAGTTGTAAGAAAAAATTCCGATGGTATAAGAAAAGAACTAGCTGATTAGACGCCGTCATAGCTTGCACCTCCAGCCTGATTGATCGCCATAAAAAGGATTCCCCGAGGTTTGCTTCAGATTTATCTCTGGCGATGATGGGAAACGAACTCACCTTCCGCAACCTCACAACGATGGGATCCTCAGTCAGATCGTCTTTCTCTCGCGCCGCAACCTCAATTGAGAATACCCGTAGAACGCGTTTGACATCTCCAGCCTGCACGGAGATCTGGGGACGTGGATCAAAATACGAACCGTACACCAGCAAAGGGATCGCGTGAGCCGACACACCTTGGCTTTCCTCATCACCTTGCAGTTCGGTCCTATCCAAACCTGGTGCGTTGCGGTAATATTGTCAGATGGAGTACATCAAAACTGAGAAACTCCAAACTCACCACGAGTATGAACTTCTCGCGCGTTGACTCCTTGTCATTGGAATAGGTAACACGCGCGTAAGCGTAGGACGCCTTAGAGTCATCAAGAACCTCTCGTAGCTCAGCAAGGCCGCCTGTGCCCGTCTGCGAGACTTGAAGCTTGTCCGAACGGTCAGACTCGTAGTCCAATAGAACCCAGTTCGTTTCAGATTTG
This sequence comes from Hypsizygus marmoreus, assembly GCA_013433165.1. Lineage (NCBI taxonomy): Eukaryota > Fungi > Basidiomycota > Agaricomycetes > Agaricales > Lyophyllaceae > Hypsizygus > Hypsizygus marmoreus. The sequence continues at coordinate 1,375,887 of CM024084.1, read as the reverse complement.
TCGGAACGGACATCGAGGTAAGCTAACGTGACGATGGTCAGATCATTGTTGAAATGGCTAGTAATAGTTCGGCAAAGGATTGCAAAGGATTGCACAATCGCAGACAGATCGTCGATTGGTGGTAAGGAGCTTGGTTCTTGGAGTTTTCGAATTCTTAGGGAGGGAGAAGCACAAACCTTCGTCGATCTTGGGGTCAGAAAGGTCGGCCATGGTGTACGGATTGAACGATTGGTTTGTAGGCCTGAAAAAATGAAGGGAATGGATGGCAATGAGTGGACAACAGGAGGAGACGTCTAGTTTGAATACAGCGCCCAGTAGTAACGATCTCAACGGTCAAGCTGGCAGCGCGGCTTCTACCGACCGATCATATCAGTGCCAAATGCGGCATGAGTGCGTTTGTAAACATTTTTTTCCAAAGTCTACCATGTCGTTTTGGTTTCGCAACGTCTCTCTGCTAAATTGTCATCGAGCGACTCTAGCACGCTTCTATTCGGTGGACATAGCCCCCGAATCGCGTCACAAATGGAGTCTATCAGGACTCCCGAGGCCAAAATCACTTTTTGACGATGACACACCCGTTGACTTGACGGAAGACAACGAAGTCGTGAACGGCGCCAGACCAAATACTCCTTCACCCCATCTTCGGCGTCCACCCGATAAACCGACACCTGCCGAATTTAAAACACATCGTGAAGCCATACGAAAAAACTTCCCAGAAGGGTGGGCGCCACCGCGCAAGCTTTCTCGGGAAGCAATGGAGGGTGTCCGTCAGATGCACCGGTTCGATCCCGAAAAGTTCAGCACGCCAGTCCTCGCGGAGAAATTTAGGGTCAGCCCGGAAGCAGTGAGGAGAATTCTGAAGAGCAAGTGGGAGCCACCGAGGGAGAAGAGGTTGAAGATCGCGGAAAGAGAAAGGGAAGAACGGACGGCCTATTTCAAGTTGAACAGAGAACGAGAGAGGATTGAAGCACGGCGGGTGGCGGAGAGTGCGAGGGCAGGTGATACCCGGGACAGGCTGACCTTTGAGTAGATCTTCTTCCGCTCATTTCATAGTTTTCGACGAAGAAGACCGCCTCATGTTGCTTACGACGATTCGTTTCCCGGGTCAACAATATACCACCGCTTTCGTTCCCGTATCTCGAGAGAGAAGCAACACCTGCGTTACTGTTACAAGATCGTTTAATTTCGTCTGGTGCACGCACCCATATATACATAGGTTAGGAATATATACTTAAGGATCTCCGGCAGCATCTAGCCTCTATGTATGTATTATTCCGTCCAAACTGGGTCCGAGATAAATATGTATAGGTAGAGTCGGCCGCTTCAAGGGCTTGCTATAATTGATCAAGAAATAAAAAGAAATGAGAGTGAGCAGTAAAGATGGTGAGTGCAAATAGATATGCAAAAGCCGGTGGAGAGAGCGAATGAGGATTTCTATAGAGGAATGTCCGACCTTTCGTATCGCAAATACGCAGTCTTTTCGGGTGGAGGGCGACACAAGAGAATATCGTTCCAATTGGGCGTAGGGATTGTAGGCTCGCCAGACTTGTCGACAACGGTATGACGGAAGCCAAGAGCGAACATCGCTCCAACAAGTTTAAGTTCGACTTTGGCAAGCCTCGTCCCAAGGCAAAGCGTTTTCCCTAAACCGATCGTGTCAGTGTTCACTATCAACATAAATTCCAAAGTGCAAATGGAACTCACCTCCGCCCCAGCCCACATAACCAAATGGTATATTTTTAACTTCTTCTCGTCCCGGGTTAAATGCCCAAGGATCGGGGTAGAGTGCAGGATCGAGATGAACGTCACTGAACGGATAAACAACATAGGAGCCCGTAGGAATAATTTTGCCGTCAATATACATAGGAGGTCCGATATTGCGCCTCATAGCGGTGTGTGGTTGGGCTACACGAGTCGTCTCTTTGATGATAGCGTCAAGGACGGGGGTCTCGGATTCCCATACCTCGAGCGGAATGGTGGCCAGCCGGGAGGACAAAGATTCTGAAGTAGTGGATACAGGATTGGCCGCGAGCAGAGCCTGAACCTCTGTTGCTGCTTTGGCCCGCCATTCCGGATGGCCGCCTAGGAAAGTCATCATCCAGGATGCAGTCGTGCCAGTGGCTCGGGCGCCGGCAATTAAAAGTCCCATGATGAACTAAAGGTATTTCTATATATCAGCTGAGAAGATGCAAGTATCCCTGGACACAACGTACCCCGACCACGACAAGTCTATCATCTCCGGATTCGAGAAGCATCTGTAGAGTATCGTTGCGAGAGATTCCACTCTGTTCCCGGGCGTTGACGGCGGCGACCACAATATCATAAATTTCTTTCGTCGCCCAGAGTTTTTTGAGCATAGCGGGGGTGGGAAGCCATGGGAGCAGGACAGTCGCCGGCGTGGTGCCGTGGTCGAGGGTATCGTATAGTTTCTTGAGTCGTGCAACGAGAACTGGGTCATCAGAGATTTCGGTGCAGGAGAGACTTCGGAGGGTCGTCTGGAAAATAAGCTGTGAAAGTTGTGCGGTTGATCAGTGATGCAGTTCTAAAGACGGCACACATATGGACCACCACCTACTTCGTAGACGTTTTCGAAGGGATCGAAGGTCCCGGATGCTCCCCACGTCTCCATTATCTTCCGAGAATCTTCCAAGATCAAAGGAATGACTGAACATCGTTCAGCCTGGTTTATTCTGCATTGTTTAGAGGAAAGCACTTACGATCGCTGAGCGAAGAATTTCTCTGTACCAGGGCCAGACGCTTGTGGATCTGTGAGATGCGTTTCGTTTGTAGGTCGGACGTCACTCCTCGGACCATAGGTATCTAATTAAAGTTAAGATATAGTGATTATCAATGAGGAGCTTTACGAACCGCGCCAGAAAGGATCTTGAAGCCTTCTGTGAGATCAAGGCCTTTGGCCGTGAAAAATGTCTGCCGGGCACTCTCCCCAGAAACAATGATGACTTGGTTCTGTGCATACGGCAAGAGTAAGATAAAAAGCATAAGGATATTTTTGAAGAAGGCAAAGACGTACGCGTAATAGTTGAAATTGGAACGCGGATTGTCCAGTCGCGTGAAAAGCCCAGTTCAGAAAGTCATATCGGCGTCGAAAGAAAGGATTGATCGCGAAAATAGAATAGCATGGTAGTGATGTAGGGGCGTCGGGCGCGTCCGACTGGAAGGCGGAACTAATGAGCACGATGGCGAGAAATATCACGACAGCCAAGGTGAATTGTGTTGGAAAGCCCGCGGAAAGGAAGGCGTTGGCGGCAGATTCGAGGCCTATAGAGTATGGCATGGAAAATAAGATACAGAGTCGCGAGGGATACGCGCTCGGACGGGGTGATTTCGTTCGGGGTCGATGCAGTAACGACACAAGAGTATCACTGGGTGGCTTTTTATACGAGGCATTGTCACCGCGCCCGCAGAAAAGGGAGGATCTGGAGATTGTCAGCGTCCAGATGGGAAATGATTAAACATTTCTAAAAAATGAAAGCGGAAGAAGGAATTTGAGATCGGGACCCCCGGGTTGCAACGTTCTTTGAGATCTTTGAATCGAGGTGGTGATCCATTTGAGAGCTTGTGTATGTATATGAAGCGGTACCGAAAAGAGAATCGCCGTCACGGAGCTGTTCGACATGTGCTGTTTGGACTTACGGCACGTGGAAAACCACCCCTCGAATCCCCTCGATCATACCGCAACCTCTTACTCACTGCAGAACACAGGACATGCTCGTTTCAATAAACAGCACTGCTTATACCGATTCTGGCCCGGATCACTTGTTGCCTGGTTCGTTCGTGGAAACTGGGGTTCGCACTCGGCGAATCCTGTACAATCCCATCTCTTTCTGAAGCCATATTTGGCGCTCGGGCTTATTCACATATGGGTATCAGGATCGGAGACGATGTCAATGCAATTTTTAAAACATTCGAGGTTGCGGCAATCCGGCTTCCCAACTGTGTCGTCCTACAAATTGTTGCGGTGATAAGTTTGTCAGTTGGGAGCGGTTGTTGCCTGACTGATGATGGATGATTGTGACCACGATGTTTCGACTTAACAGGCTGCGAAATTACAACCCGCAGGGGCATCACGCACCTTTCCAGCGGCTCCGAAGATCACACGGCCAGCCGAGCCTTTATATATGTTGTACTCCTCCCGGGAGCTAGAACGACGTCCCAGGCTAGCGTCGACAGATCAGGAGTCCAGATCTGATAAAACATGACAAGCAAGATCTATATATGTTATGGCCCAAATTCTGAAGAATATGATAAGGAACAGCACATCTTGGTGTTGTATTTAAAAAGTCCTGTCAGATAGATGGACATCGTGACATCAGAATCTACATAGACAGGACGTGTAGAGAACATACGTGCCTTGAGGTATCGTAAAGAAGCTCCGCCGCTCGATGCTGACAGTTTTTTGCTTAGTTTAGCTATGATGAAGTCTCCTTACGGCGGGTGACGCCAAACACTTAACAGAATGGTCGCGACAGCCGATAATCAAGGGCTTTCAAAGCTCCATGGTAGTGTGCCAAAGCTGCGAAGACGATAAAGAAATGGAAGATTTGATGCGAGGCAAAGAAGAAATCAAATCGTCCTGGAGCCAGGCGCTCTGGAATCCGGTTCGCACTGGAAAACACAGGTTAGTTTGGAACTTCCATCTTAGTGAAATGAGAAGACGGAAATGACGGAGAGGTGTGAAGCAACGAGGAATGGACATACTAAAGCAACGCGCCTATAATGTAAAGCGCGCCTGAAATAAGCAGCCACCCAACGCCCATCTCCGCGATGAGATGACGAGATCCATGCAATACAAGTAAGTGAGAAACGGGCACGATCGCGCACAGTCCGAGGCCTATGAATACTGCTGTCCTGGCACCGCGATGTGTAGCCTTTGCGTATTCTGGGTTGAGAACAATATACAACGCGCCTATTCATGTTTGGTAAATTAGGAAGTCACGATCATGATCATAAATCCATGTCAGCGTCAGTTTTGATCATGATCATGGCATTGTCCTGCTCACTCACCAAGCCCCGCGAGTGTGATTGACAGAATGTAAAACAGTTGAAGATGGGCTTGACAGTGGAAGCCGTAATGCAGAAATGGGTAGAAAGATCCCACTATCAAAACGACGATTCCTGAATAATCGAACGCGTGACATGTAGACGAAACCTGTGAGGAGTGAGTAAACTATAGCATACGAAATTGAAACGCGCGGTCACATGTGTATATCGTACCTTTTCCGAGTGGCAACTCATTGTGTGGTAGAAGGAACTAGCCGAGAGGCAAAATACTGCGGACGACAGAAACACGGTGAAGACCGCGGAGTCCACCCAAGTCGTGCCCGAACGATGTACCGAGTTGAAATTGGCCAAGAAGTAAATGAAGAGAGCAGCGCCCCAGAGATGGCTGTGGATGTTGACTACCAGTTTCTATTTACCTGAGCATAAACGGAGACGTAAAAAAAGGGTGGTTACCTGTCTCATTGTGTAAATCTCAAAAGGGAAGTTAGTTAAAATAACAACAGACGGCGACGATAGTGACAGCGACGAACATGCATACACGGAAGTAAGACATCCTCGCCAATGGTTTTGGACCCTGCCTCGTGGTTAACAGTGTTCAGCGTTTGATAAACCAGACTACAACGTACTGCCTGTAACCATGGACGATGTACTCGTTATCTTTCTGCCATGGTGCGAGTTCTGTGTAATGCAATGTCTTGTGTTTCTTCGAGCGCCGAGCGTCAGTAATGTGGGTGTCTTTCGCAACACTGCGTCGACGAATAGAACCTGGCATGTTTGCGGATGGGTGTCTGGCCTCCACTGTGGGTCTATGTAGGAATCCTTTCATCATGGGAGTCCGTGAAAACGCGTTTGTGGGGCGGAATAGCCGGGCCGGAGCATGTGATCAATTCCCTCCGATCCGTTCTGGGTTGCAGAGCTCCGAGTCTCGGCCAACTCCACGCTCGAAGTTCACGACGCTCTCTTGACATTGAAGTCGCCTGCTGAATTAAATCTGCTACGAACGCCTCTCACGGGTCACGGGTGTCTGCAGGCCAAGATATGGGAACCAAATTGAATGTCGAGGGCATCTTGTTGTTTGAGCAACCTTTCGCTCGTGTGCGTTTAACACCTGTGTCGTTCTCTGCCAGCTCTCATTGACATGCTTCATACACGTTCAGGTCCCTTATGAGAACTACCGCAAAGTCTTTCGCGCATCCCAGAAGAATGTCGAACGTGAGCTTGGAGCCGTCCAGAGTTCGTCAAGTGATCTCGCGAGTCGTGGGGTGAGTGGAAGCCTTGGGAAAGATGATGCTTTGGATTCCATCGATACAATGATCGGAAGGGTCGAGAGTTTGAAACGCAAGGTCCGCTGAAGCTTTATCCTGCTGGTCATTGTTTCATGTTTGTTTTCAGCTCTCGGATCTCCAAGAAACTGCGGGAAAGCCCACGCAGGATGTTATGCGCGAACGGCTACATCACCTCGCCACAGTGGAGACGCTACAGGCAGCGACCGGTCCAGAATACAACAGATGGGCAGATACGCGGTTGGATCGGTGGCTTGTCGATTGGTCGTTGAGATCTGGGATGGAGAAAACAGCCAGACGAATTGCGAAAGATAAGAACATCGAGGTACGTGGCGCAAAGTTATACAATTATGACACTAACATTTCGCGGTAGACTCTTGTGGATATCGACCTCTTTATGGACATCCGGCGCATCGAGAACGCACTTTCCGAACACAGTTGCACCGAAGCTTTAGCTTGGTGCAGCGAGAACAAGATTGCTCTCCGCAAAATGAAGGTCAGGATATAGCTGAATCTCTTGCGACGCTAATTTTACTCATGGCCTTGGGCAGAGTACCCTTGAATTTGAGCTTCGCCTCCAGGAATACATCGAACTATCCAGGGATCGCAAGGCGCAAGACGCCATCACATATTGTAGGAAATACTTGCTACCATGGCATGAAACACATTTGCCACAAATTCGAACCGCATCTGCGCTATTGGCCTTTAATCCCAACACATCATGCGGCCCCTATAAAGTCAGTACATCGGTTCAACTGGCGTTGGTTAACATCGTATTAAATTGACTTTACGTAGCGACTTTATAATCCCGTACGATGGCACGATCTCATACACTCGTTCCGAGCTGCTATTTACACATTGAACATGCTCCCCACCGAACCCCTCCTCCATCTTGCACTGTATGCTGGCCTGGCATCATTGAAGCTTCCAGTGTGCTATGATCCAGCCACGAAGAACGTCGATTGTCCTGTTTGCGACGGAGATGCTACCTCGGGATCCCAGGGGCTTGGGCTCGGCAAGCTTGCAGAAGAGGTCCCGTTCAGTCACCATGCGAATTCAACGATCGTGTGTCGGATAAGTGGTAAGATCATGGATGAAGACAATATGCCCATGGCATTTCCGAACGGCAATGTATACTCCAGAAAGGTGAGCTATGTCTCCTCGCCCACTTGTTCATATGGAATTGAGATCTTTGCAGGCGCTGGAGGAAATGGCAGCCAAGAACGGGGGACTGGTGACATGTCCACGCACTGGGACTGTCTGTGATTACTCCGCACTAAGAAAGGTGTTTATTTCGTAGGGTGGCCCCTGTATACCTATTTCTTTGTGGATTGTATTATGTTGTGTGTAAAGTAACCTACTGTGGAAAGTGTATCATATTTGGCATCAACTTCAGGTGACATCCAGAAATATGGACATCACTCAAGCTCACTCATACTCATTTACCGTTGAGGACCATATGTACTGTATGGCATAAAACGTTGGACTCTGGAGCGCCTCCTCCGTAAACAAAGGTTTATATATGTAGAGGAAACAAAAACATGCCCACTGACTGGATTGAACAATCGACCTCACCATTACAACTCGGTAACCGAGGAACTACGAGTGGCGCGCTCTACCACTGAGCTAAGCGGGCTGTTGTCTACATTGACACTTATGCAAATAACTATCTTAGATATCCGAGCATATACTTGGGCCAGGTTTTATTTGACTTTGTTATCTCGACAGCACCACCAACTTGAACACGGTGAAGTTTGAGGTCGCCACCGTTAGCATCGGTATGGCTAGATCGATCTCTCAACAACGTCTCACCGCGCGTGTCTGCATGCCGTCTCCGAAAGTGAGCCAGGTTTCAGGTTGCAGGTTGGCCCTGTGCTGCCATGACACCTGCCAACTACTTGCTGACATCTTCGTTTTCAGAAGGCAACGGAAAGCAACTGCTATGTCGTGGCTGGTCTTGATCTCCCCCCCAAAAGTCACTTTGTAATGCGGTGTAATTATTATTGACCTACATGCCAGGACGTGATGTTCAGTAACGTCAACATAGAAACTCGAACACTCGTCGTTCCGTGGCTCCGTGACTGGCTAATTCTTCACCTCAAGCCATTGGGCCTTCTTGCGGTACACATAAAATTCTCTGGTCAAATTCTCTCATTTTCCTCGCTTCGTAAACGGCCTTTCTACGTGTCTCTGGGTTCCCTTCACCTATGATGCTCTGCGTCCGATGTATTTCTCATTAAACCGCGCTCCTTTCATCGACTCATACTAGGCGTTGTGCTTGATCGATCTTTCGGACTGAAACAAAATGGTTCAGAGAATGACAGGTACTATCATGGTTCGTTCCCAACCCACCGCGAAAGACGGCCTTACAAGATCATACTTATTCATGCACAGGCTTCCTTTTCATTTCGATCGCTAGATGCGTGTTACTGTTGGGTTCTTCCTTTGAGTCCTGGATTTCAACTGCCCTTTTGATGTGTCGCCGGCGTATGTCGTGCTCGTGTTTGTTCAGAGCTTTTCTATGCGTAAAACATGGCCAATTTATTTAATTCCGTGGCGTATGTGGTATTTTTTCTCAGCACCATCGTGTGGTTCTCTCTCAAGTCAGTCCATCTACCTGTCTTCACTTTGCAATTTCATTTTTCGTCCTGATCCTGTGGTGTTTGTTACAGTCCACCGGGCCAAACAGTGATACGTCTGTGGCTCGCACAATATCACTTTGGCATCACTCCTCATGTTGTCCATGAGGCGGATATCAGGTCTACAACACGCTTTGTGTGGTTGGCACCCCTTGTATCGCCTTCAGCTGCCCCTCCTTGTCAGATAGCTACTTTGGACATAACCCTCAGAATGACTCGACTTAAGTTGGCCATCTCAATGGTGCATTCAAACTTAGACCTCTATGCTCTATCGTATGTCTTTCTTTCCAGGAAAATGATCATACCTTCGTACTTGGAGAGCTCCGCTCGGTAAGGAATATGTACTGGAAGAATACACTGCTGGAGGTCGGCCACGTCGTGTGTTCGGTCGAAGGTCTGCCGCCGGAATCTTCTTCGGCGTTCTTTGTATACATCCCTTAGGGTCCCAGTTTTCTCCTAAAATGGTGTTTAGGCCGGTCTGGGGATGCTTCTTTCACGCGGAGTGGCTCATAGTCTAAACATTCTCCTGACCGGCATAACACGCGATTCGACGCGTCAGCGACGATTCAACAGCTTTGCCAGTTGCTCTGTTGGGAGTCATCACCGTCTATACGGGGAAACTGATGTACTGCTCTCCCCACTGGCCACCATAATGACCCGCCCATTGTTCTGCTTGGCCATCTGCACATCTGTGGCTGTCTGTCCACTCAGCTTTGACATTCGACGTATAAAAAGGTACACCCTGTGCAGGAGCTTCCATCATCGGATCCACTATCGACATGTCTCCCCCCCACCACTCTGATCCGGCCGTGCATCCTCTTAAAGATCTCCATGTTGCACAGTGGCCAAGAATAAAGGTCTTGCTGGCTCCTCGTACGGAAGGCTGGCGTCCTAGGTACGCATCATGTTCAACCCCGTATGACATTGAAACCGATACTAGCAGCACAGTCTCCACTACGACTTGCCCGGCTACGTTGAAGTCGATGCCGTTCCGGTCTCCGGGACCCTCCCAGGGGTCTCGCGCCCAATCCATGTTTACCACCATTCGGTGGAGCTCGACTTCCGGTTCTGGCAGAAATGCCCTAGTCGCGAGCGCGGGCTCGAGCGGCGCGACATTGGCGGCTCAGGATCACCGCGGCTCTACTCCCCCGAAACGTTTATCAAATTCTACCCCCCACACACAATCCCTGCCCAGAACGGCCAGCCAGTGAAAATGCGGTACCCATTTTGCGCGAGGGTGCCGTGCACTGAGTTTCATAAGACCACATATGGTGCAGATCGATTCTTCGAGTGTACAGCAAGGGCGTGGTATTGGCCAGATTTTATTCCACCGGAAACTCAGCCCAACGCCGCTGCGCCGACTTCTATCGCGGGGCCGCTGTCGAGGACGTCGAGAGCGTACATGCCCCCGCATGCACTTTCGCACACACTCCATTATCAGAACCTCCCTGAGCCCCCGCACAAACCTCCCTCCACATATATCCCTTTCTACCGATGCCGTAATTTGCGGTGAAGGCAATTGGGTCGCGCCTAGTGAGCGCATAACAGCATTCTTACGGTGATTTCACCCTGGCTGCCCTAACAAGCTTGCCTTTCGCATGTAGTACAGACGGTAACGAGTCTACCTATCAAGTAGCGACGATCAATTATGAAAAGGATATGATACCCAAATCCACCGTTGTGTGCGAAAATAAATAGATACTAAAGGATTTCTCTATTTGATCATTGCTTTTGTTTCCGCTCCCGCCTCCAAGCCGCCACCTCCCTGAGAGCGGCTACAAAAAGCGGAATTACTGCACTGGCGAACATCGGCGTGTAGACAGCATACTTGTGCTCAGCAGGGAAGTATAGTAGAGCAAGCATTCCGGGGTTAAAAAATGCCCGGGACGAAAGGATGAAGGCGCGGGCGGAGTGGCGGAGGGTCTCCGTCAATGATGATTTGGAGGCGTCGTACATCTAGAGAGAACGATGTGAGTATACAAGTAGCAAATCAATGGACATGACAAACATATTCAAGCGCAATCAATGCATTTTGGATATCATCTCTGACGTTTGGGCCCACTGGCATGTTCTCGATCTGGCCCACCAGGTTGACAATGCTCTGTAGGGTATCTTTCGATCTTTGGGCGTTGTTCAGTGCACGATAACGAAGAAGAGCGTCAAATTGCCAGTCCGTAAGAGCGTCATGTGTCCTTGACACCATCCGGACGTTGGTTGGTAAGTGAGGCACGCCAAGAAGAGCAAGGAGGTGGCTGGAGAAAGCTGAGAAGATGGGATCGAGGATTGCTGACGAGAATTTTGCATCTGAGTGGATGTCCTGCAAGGACGGGTTGTGAATGACGATACCACCCCATTGAGGAAGGAGGAATGCATTTGAGGGAGAAATATCGCCTACCAACCAAATCAGTATGATACATGATGAGTAGAAAGACGAAGTACCTTTATTATTCAGGATGTGTAGAGGCCGCCGCGCTGCCGACGGAATAAAAAGGACGAAATGTAAAACAGGATCGTTTGAAGCACTGGAGGCTAAACCAAGTCGTCAGTGAAGGCATGTAAAAGGAATCGCCACGCCTACACAAAGTCCACTCAGCTGAGTTGACGAATACAGTGAGGTCCTCTGGATTTATTCCAAATACGGTATCAAGGTGTTGAGGATTAAACGCGAGCGGTGCATGAAATTGGACTTGACTCTCAAGCGTGAAGTTGTGCAAAATCGAAACTCGGTTGAGAATTGGGGAGATATGGCCTATTCGACGTATCATTCACATGACACTTATGGATGGAGAAACGGCTACTTACGTGCAATCGCGTCCGAAACATCCCACTCTGTAAAAGCGTTCCCATCGGCAGCATCCTCGTTCAAAAGACTAAAGGAAAGACGATATCGGGGAGAATATTGAGCAACGCGGTGCTCCGGCTCGGAAGTTGAAGGAAAAGGTGCGATGAGGTCAGAGAGCACGTCTGTTAGTCCAGAAACTGGAAGCTACTCAGTCTGGGATAGTCTTGCTTTCAGAAAGCACCAACTCACTAGATTGAGCTCCAACAGGATAAACCAACTTCCTGTCTCTCATGACTGCGACCTCACGACCACTACAAATGATGTAAGTGCCGTCGACGGCTTCTACGAGCGGTCAAAATTAATTCATCTTGATATGGTTTGTGACATACCAGCTGAAGTGCTCACGCGTACGTCCAGTCCATCCCACCGCTCAGGCACTTGCTCAATACGCTTATTTAGAGACTTTTGTAGTTGCGTAGCCACCAAAGGGCCATCTGAACCGACGTCAACAGCTAGTCTAACGGGTATTTGAAGGCGTTTCTGAGCATTCGATGCAACCTGAGAAGAAGGGAGTGAAAGCCGCTCAATGCTCGTTGTGTACCACCATAGCGGCAGGGCCAATATAATAATAGTCCAGTAAGCTGATATTATCTTCCTCCGAACGGAATCTGCCTGGAAGGATAGCTTGGAAGGATCTGGGGTGAAGTCCATGTCCAACAGGGGTCAGAGTCACGCCGGTGGCATGTGTCACAGTGACATGTTGTCACATTGCTGACGTGCGAATTTCCTGTGGAATCAACAAGAGCAAATTTTGGTTGTGGCTGCTCCTCTGACATCCTCCCCTCATTGCATCCCCCTTCCTCGACTTTGGTTTCTGAGCTGTCAGAGCTCCAGCGCTACACGTTCCGTCTAATTAACCAATAAGCCAACACTATTCTGACGCTTCTGGACAAGCACGCTTTCGCTTAACGCTTGCGCTGTTTGCTTTCTGGACTTAACACATTCCGCGCTCTGATAAACATGTCGGCTGGTGGCTACGACGGGCCTTATATGGTTTCCTCCTACGGTACTGGCGACTCCTGGCGTGCACCTGTGCCCGGACCATCTGTTTACGAAGTCAGTCTTCATTCTATATGAATTATGTCCTGTCTGATTCGTTGACCGTCTTCTCAGCGACCACAACATTTCATCCCGCGTCGTAGGACACCATCGCCACCGCCTCGACGTTACATGCCATACGACAGCTATTATCCGCATGAAAACAATTATAGACCGAACAACTATCGACCTGACGAAGAGAACATGTACTACAGCAGGTCGCCGAGCCCTGATCGTTATGCCGCGCACGCTCCGGAGCCTGATCCTTGGGACAGAAGCATTCCGTGGCAGCCGCCTGCAAGGGCCTCGGCGTGGCAGGACGTGCCAATGGCTCCCGCTTCTCCGACAGTATCTCAGGGCCCCAAAGATCACCTGCTCGCGACAAGGATGTTCGAGCCATCTGACACATGGAAGCAGACCCACGTCATAGATTCGTGAGTTTTTTACAATAGCATGCAAGTTAATAAGTTCTTTACGACAATTGACAGATATTCGGATTATCGAACGTTTGATTCGATGTCCCCTGAAAGGCGCGGTCGCTCTCCCTTACCGCTTGGCCGTGGCGATAGTTACCGTCCAGCGCAGACTCACACTGTTGTGCGCACTGAATACGATTCATACAGACCTGCCTGGTCGAGGAGTCCATCTGATAGTCAGCGAAGGCACTCTCGTAGATCCTCTCGCTACCAGGGGAGGCGCGTCTCAGACTCAGACTCTATAAATGGCTCAGTGTCTTCACGGTCTCGAAATCGATCACCCGCCCCCCGACAAGCACGAATCCAGAGACTACGCACGCGCAGCCGCAGCCGTCGGTCTTCCAGCCGTGGGCGCCGTTCCCTCAGTCGATCTCAAAGTCCCGCGCACCGGTCTTCTAGCCGTGGGCGCCGTTCTGTTAGTCGTGGACGTCGTTCTGCTAGCCATGGACGTCATTCTTCTAGTCACGGACGTCGTTCTCTCAGTCGAGGATCACGACCCACAAACGGAACGCATCGTTCTACTAGTGGAAAGACTGGCTCTGCGATTCCTGGTTCTTCTGTGAAAGCGAGCTGGGATCGCCCAACGACTGTCTCTGTAACTCTGTCGAACGCAATGGATCGTGGAGCTATGGCTGCTGCTCAACCTCTCCAGAAGAGTTCTTGGACACGATCTGCTTCTCGTTCATCGATTGCCTCAACGCACGTTTCTGACAGAGTTCCCTCTCCGCCTCCCAAACCAGTCAAACCAATTGAACCTCAACAGGCCTCAACGTCACCGCCTACCATTAAAGCTTATGTTGTCAAACAGGAGGCAGCTACCGTGACCGACGTAGAAACGCAAACACCTATATCTCCTAACGCTGTTGTCTTGAAGCCTGGTGTTGTTCCGGACATTGATGCTCCGAAACCTGCACCAGTTGTGGCAGCCATTCCTGATTTATCTCCCTCGTCTGACGTCTCGAAAGAGAAGATACAGATGGCCGTCGAAAGCGAGGCATTTGCCCCAGCTTCATCTTTGCCGTCTCCCAAGAGTAAGTACTTATCTTTTTACAACTTTCTGTGTTCTAACATTCTTATTTATTTAGGAACACCCGTTTTACCATCTGATCAGCCGCCCCTGGTTAACGGCACTCTATATGTTGCCCCTCTTGGCGTCACTTCCGAGGATCGAAACGCGTCTCCAGAGCTAGCGGGCGTCGAAACTCTCAAGGACATTTCTATTGCCCCACCCTCAGATTATGCTACGTCGTCTCGGCTGGGCTCCGATCTTTCTCACCCTACCCCACCATCTCCGCATGACGCGAAGATTGAGGCGACTCTTGACACCCCTCCTAAACCTTGTAACGAAGCTGACAAGCCAGTCCGCGTAGAAGATGAGGTTTTTTCTCGGCCAGTTATGTCTCTGCCTACACCCATGTCAACGCCGCAGCTGTCGACTCCCGAGGCTGCTCCCATTCGAGAGAGTCCACCCTCGCCCGATATCCTTCCGGAGGACATTCCGAGTTACGATGACGCGAAAACCTCCGCTGAGGCGCTACGTATTGTTGTAATGACAAGACTTCTCTGTGATCGCCAGACACGGGAGGAGCTCGTAAATCCAGTCCTCATGGAGAATCGCGCAATTGCTTCACATTCGTACGATCCTCGTCCCGCAGGTACTTCTGAGGAGGTTATGAATGAAGTGATTGAGAGCAACCAGTTCAAAATGAGAATGACCTCCTTTGCTGGGTCTACCAAGGCTTCACTGGTAGTGCGGTTTAGACAGCGGCAAGCGCTCATGGAAGAAAAGACCAAGCGTCTAAAGGAGGAGTATCTCACCCTCCAGGCGCGATGGGTTGCTCACTGTGCTGCGCTTGATGAACAGTCTAAGCCTCCCGCCATAGAAACGGAAACGGTGCAGCCTACGGGCAGAACGACTCGGCGATCCACAGCCAGCTTGGGAGATGCCGTCCGCTCTGACCTCGAAATGGAGCAAATCATCGCGAGTCTTGGCAATGATGATGCCACAGATCCCCACCACCTCTCCCAACGCAACCTCGCCACTATCCCGGACATGATTTCAGTCACGCATGGCAAAGTTGACTACTACTTCGACGACACCAACCACGCCGTCGAGAACCCGAGTGAATACTATGCACCACATACGGGTATGCATGATTGGACGGAGCAGGAGAAGGAGATCTTCCTGGACAAGTTCGCCGCGCACCCGAAACAATTTGGACTGATCGCGGAACACTTACCGAACAAGACTGCCTCGCAATGTGTTGCGTATTACTACCTCCACAAAAAGAAGGTCATCAACTTCCGCAAGGTAATTTCGCTATATGCACCTAACAAGCGGAAGCGTAAAGGGACAGGAAAGAAGAAGGGCAATGCGTTGCTGACGGATATCAGGCAGCATGATGCGGAGGTCAGGGATTCTGGGTCATCATCGAGGACGGGACGCGCGGCGAGGGGAAAGAAGACGATGCCGCCACCATCTGAGCCAAAGAAGACAGTAGCGTCCCGTCGACGAGGCGCTGTGCAGTTGGAGGTGACGCCTTCTGCAGGGTCAGAGACACCTACCCCGGAGCCGGAAACGCGAAGCAGGCGGCGACGGGTTGTGGGTGGGTCTGCAAGTCGTACAGTGTCCGTGAGTTTGGAGGATGCAGAAGAAGAGGCTCCCTCAGTTAGTATACAGTGCTTCTCGTCATCTCTTGTGTTCACTAACCTCTCGCAATCAGGACATTGAGCGACCTGCAAAGAGAGTGAAAAGAACACGCAAAGTCAAATCCACGGCCATTGTTACCGAAGAGCCAACAACTCCGGAACCGAAAGCTGTGGAGGAATCCACCACGAACCGCCGCAAGACACAGTCGGCAGGTGCGCCATGGTCGGATGAAGACAAAGGTACGTTTCTGACTTGGACAGTTTTTGGGCATTTTTAACTTGTGAATTAGATCTTTTCTTGGCACTCCTTGCGCAACATGGGTCCAATTTCAAACGTATCGCGGCTTCGATGCCCAACAAAGTGAGTTCACCTTCTGTTTCAGGGGAAGTTCGAGAACTTTGCTGACGATTCCCTTGTAGACGACGGTCCAAGTTAGCAACTACTATAAAGCCAACATGATTGAAATGGACCTGGAGAGAGTTGCAGCTGCTGCCCCAAGACGTTCGCCAACCCCGGAAGAACCAAGAAAAGAATCTTCTACATCTGTGTTCGTAGTGGCACCACCAGCAAGCGATTCAACGGCACCTCCACAAGTCAGTCTTGCTCCCCCTCAGTCATTTGAAGTGGCAAAGCAGACTGACGTGGAAATGAAATCACTTCCCAACCGACCCTCATTAGGCATGGTAGCGAAGGCCACAGCGAGCGGCTCTAGCACGCGTGCACTCTCACCAAGTCAGGCTCGCGGTAGTTATCCCGTCCCCTCCCTCGTGTATTCTGGCCCGATCCATGGAACGGCACCGTACATCTCGAACCCGGTGCCTTCGTCGTCGTATCCCCAGGCTCAACCGGTTCAATACACATATCCCACATATTCCGATCCCCATTACCCACCATACGGCGGACAGCTCCCCCACCAACCAATGGCACATTCTTTTGCGACGCATGACCCCGCACATCCAATGGCGAGCTTGCCCCCGATACAAACGAGGGAGGGTCCATATTCCATTCTGCCGGGACAAGGAGTTCCTCCATCTCCATCGGCGCCTTATCATTATTCCTCGTAAAGCAATTCACACTCTCCCTTTCTCTCACGGCTTTATTCCAACGTCATCGCATAGCGATAGAGGACACCGTTATCCATCTTTGCATATTTTATGAATACTGTTGTCCAACCATAATTCCGAGCATGATTCGTGTTCATGGTGCCTACAATCATCCGCTGTATGCGCAGTAGTGTATATTCGATATCGTTACTACTTACCTTAAAGCTTATGTTGTATGTGTATGTTGCATTATGGACCTAGAGCTCACTGTTCGAAGGACATGTGTAAAAGATTCATAGACGTAGAAGGAATTATTTCATCGACGGCCTTCCACCATGATGATGTGATAGCCATGGGTGGTCTTAACAAGAGGCGAAGTAATGGGCTTGTCGACTGATGACGGTGTAAGGGCAAATGCTGCATCTTGGAAGGGACCCACCATGCTCCCTCTCGTCATCCACCCCAGGCTGCCACCAGCTTCATGGTAAACCAGGCTATTAGTGCACATAAAATCTGACTATATTGATATGGTACGCACCTTTTGCCTTGTCCTCGGAGTACTCCTGAGCAACTTTATTGAAAGACTGGCCCTCCTGGTCAAGACAAGGATTGTCAGGATCTGTAATACGTCGACAGTGTGCATGGCTGAACCTGAATTTTCTGTAATGCCTCTGTTGCTCTGGAGTGCTTTTCGCACAGAATATGCCGAACATTGACGGCAGTTGCTGCCTTCAATCCATCTTTGCCCTTTACCTTCCGTGAAGATATCACATCAGACCAGACAACAGTAGCATGGGTCATTCAACAAGATTGAGTGCTACCTTTGCCTGCTTCTCTGTACCGCTGGGCTCTTCAACTGCCTTCCCCTTCTTCTCGCCCTTCTTGGCGCCGCCTGAAGCTTTCTTGACCATTTGAGCTGGATGTGGGCGGTATGATCAACGTAGTCGTCTGTGGTCGTCGCTGATGTCGACGAGCGTGAATGAACAGCCAATGACAGGCGTCAGATTGATCATAATCAGTGGTTCACGTGCCACATTACGGCTATGAATCTTTTTCCTCTTTTCGGGCCCGCACCACGCATTCGATCGCTCTCCTCCAAAATCCAGCCATATCGCATTCCCATTGAAGAGGAATAATGGCGGACAAAATCACCCGTATAGCCATCGTCGACGCGAACCGATGCAAACCGAAACGATGCGCGCAGGAATGCAAGAAGGTTTGTCAATTATCGGTCTTAGATATCGTCCTCAACTAATCAGAGTCTTGCAGTCATGTCCTGTCGTGAAAATGGGTTAGTTTCTCTACTATGATCTCTAGTCGCTGAATCCCGATCTTCAATCATCCAGGAAAACTGTGTATCGAGGTCAAACCGACAGACAAGATCTCGTTCATCTCTGAATTTCTGTGCATTGGTTGTGGTATTTGTGTGAAGAAGTGAGGCAGTCCTTGCATGACAGACGTCTGCCTCTGAACTTTCCGTTGATTCTAGATGCCCATTTGAAGCCATCGCCATCATCAATCTACCAACCAACCTGGAATCGCAGGTCACACATCGATACACCGCCAACGCTTTCAAACTTCATCGACTGCCAACGCCACGACCAGGTCAGGTCCTCGGGCTTGTTGGCACGAACGGTATTGGAAAGAGTACCGCATTGAAAATCCTAGCTGGGAAGCTTAAGCCGAATCTCGGTCGCTATGACGTATGTAGCGATGTCTCTATCCTGAAGGCCATCTAACAGATCCTGGTGTGCATCTCATAGGACCCTCCAGATTGGCAAGAAATTCTCAAGTATTTCCGGGGTTCCGAACTTCAAAATTACTTCACGAAAGTCCTCGAGGACAATCTGAAAGCGCTCATTAAACCGCAATATGTTGATCACATTCCAAGGGCTATAAAGGGAAAGGTGACAGTGACACAAATGCTGGATTCGAAGCTCGAACGCGATAACAAACAGCTAATTTGCGATGAGCTCGAGCTGAACAAGGTCCTCGATCGCGAGATTTCTCAGCTATCTGGTGGAGAGCTCCAGCGATTCGCTATTGCGATGTCATGTATACAAAGAGCCGATGTGTACGTGCCCTTGTCCCTTCTTTCGCTGTCCATCCGCTAACGCTACTTATAGTTACATGTTCGACGAACCGTCTTCTTATCTGGATATCAAACAGCGGTTGAGGGCCGCTGAGGTGATTCGGTCACTTCTCACTCCCGATTGCTATGTCGTCGCGGTAGAGCACGATTTGTCTGTCTTGGATTATCTTTCCGACTTCATTTGCTGTTTATACGGCAAACCTTCCATGTACGGCGTGGTCACCATGCCGTCTTCTGTCCGGGAAGGTGATGCCTTGTTTTACACTTTGTCTCCCCGCTCTTCTGATACGCTCTCCCGCTCAGGTATTAACATTTTCCTGGATGGGTTCATCCCTACGGAAAACTTGCGTTTCCGCGAGGAATCACTATCATTCAAGATGGTTGAGACAGCAGAAGAACTTATTGTCGACAAAACACGGCACTACACGTACCCCTCAATGACGAAAACCCTCGGCGGGTTCAAGCTCACCGTCGAAGCGGGCAGTTTCACTGACTCTGAAATCATCGTCATGCTTGGCGAGAACGGAACCGGTAAAACCACGTTCGTCCGCCTTCTCGCTGGTGACACACCAGATCTCGAGACGGACAAACAGACTCTCGCTGTGTCTCTTAAGCCTCAAACAATCTCGCCGAAGTTCCCTGGCACTGTCCGCATGCTGCTGCTCAAGCAGATCAAACAGGCCTTCATGCACCCACAGTTCCAGACCGATGTTCTCAAGCCCATGAGTTTAGAAAATATCATGGACCAGGATGTCAAGACCCTTTCAGGAGGAGAGCTACAAAGAGTAGCTATCGTACTTGCGCTTGGTACGTCTTTCTGTGGTCTTTTTAGAACGCTCGGCTGATCTTGGGCTCCAGGCAAATCAAACGTATCGGTATACCTGCTTGACGAGCCCAGCTCGTGAGTCCTTTGGTGTTTCGCCCCTCCGATGTGCTTATATTCTTTTAGTTTCCTGGACTCCGAGCAACGTATCATCGCAAGCAAAGTCATCAAGCGGTACACAACGAATGGTTCCATTATCTTCCACACCGGTTCTGACATAGTATCTAGGTTCATCCTCCATGCAAAGAAGACTGCTTTCGTCATTGAGCACGATTTCATCATGGCCACGTACCTCGCTGATCGTGTTATTGTGTTCGAGGGTCAACCAGCCGTCTCGGCGACTGCAACTCCGTACGTTATCAGTGCATCCTCGTTGATGCAGGAAGGAACTGATGATGTATGTATTGAATAGCCCCCAGACCCTGTTGTCTGGCATGAACAGGTTCCTGGCATCGTTGGAGATCACGTTCAGACGTGACCCAACCAACTTCCGACCACGAGTCAACAAACTCCACAGTGTGAAAGACCGGGAGCAGAAATGTACGTCTTTTCGACCCTCAATTGTCAGCTTCCCTAACAAAAAGATTCATTGTAGCTGCTGGCAACTACTTCTTCCTTGAAGACTAGATACAGTGTCCTGAGTGTGCGCTGAAGCTGTATCACTCGGTCAAATAGATTTCAGGCCAGGGTCCTCGTCGCACTAGAGCATGTTGGCTTATTGAGTGGCCCTGATATCCTCCGGCCACGGGGGACATTTATGTATGTTATCACAAGATGTGTACCGCGAATACTGTACATGTATTGTACTTCAAGTTAGCCTGATTACAGTCCATTCAAAACCAGTTCCGTTCCATTCAATCTCGTCTGCGCATGCAATAGGATGTGCGCTACATATACACGTGTTACATACAATAAAGAGAGAAATCTTCTCGAGGCCTGGCATCCTTGTACCATTTCGGCTCCCGATAGTCGAAAATCTGAAGCAGCCGCTGCATCTGGTGCACCGTTGGGCGACGATCAGCAAGCGCCCTGCTGTTCGTGAAGACAGTGATCATATACATGGCTTTCTCCCCTGGGAACGGCGCTCGCCCAGATAGAGCATATTCTTCGCACTCGGGTTCCACAACACCCAATGTCGGGTGGGCCCATTTGTAACCAGACACTCGCTGGACATAACGTAACCCATCCACCATCGTGTATTCGTCGGGGTATTGTTGAGGGGGATAGCCAGACTTCTCTGCCAGTTCAATCAAGCGTTTGAAGCTCACTGGCCAGCCATAGAAATAATAGCGTCCGGCTGTCCGCGCGGCCTTTGGGGTGACTGGAATCGTTAAGAGTGGCTTCTTCTGTATGTGTGGTTGGATTTGGGTCATCGTAGCCTGCAAAGAATAACGGGTGAGGTTGGTTCTGGTACCTTGTAAAGTAATTGACGAAGAACAAGGACCTTAGGAGCCACCTCATCTGCCGCATTCGTCAAAGACGGATGCCGCGATGGCGAGCTGAGCTAGATATGCAACATACATGTTGAACGGTGCATCGTCTTGGAACTGAGACAAGAAACGCACCGATATCGCCGCAAATGGTGAAATCATCATATCATCTGATCCCCTAATGGACTTTAGAACCGTCAGATAATGTCGTAAGGGAGTACGAAGTGGGGATATACCTTCATCTCTGCTGGTTGCAGGGAGACGTCGTTAAAACTTCCTTTATAAAGAGGATGCGTATCAGTCACGAGACCGCGTATGGTGCTCGTTAAACTTAAACTCAAAACGCAGTGCATCTCGACCACAACTCGGTGGCAGTGGACGAATCTGCCTTGGATTCTTTTGTTCTCACCAAAGTGGCGCTGCTTTTTCTCGGACTATGTCCTTCGAGGCATCTGACTGAATATTATTTTATGGCTAGGCTTTGACTTCGCGATCTCCCTCGACTCGGCCTCTCGGGCCCGCGCTTTCTGCAGCCGCAAATACCTTTGTACTTTAAGTTAGCCTGATCAAAGCCCATTCAGAACCAGTTCCGTTCCATTCAATCTCGTCTGCGCCTGCACTAGGATGTCCGCTACATATACACATGTTACATACAATAAAGAGAGAAATCTTCTCGGGGCCGAGCATCCTTGTACCATTTCGGCTCCCTATAGTCAAAGATCTGAAGCAGACGCTGCATCTGCTGCACCGTCGGGCGACGATCGGCAAGTGTCCTGCTGTTCGTGAACACAGTGATCATTGGCATCATTTTTTCTCCAGGAAACGGCGCTTGCGCAGATAAAGCATACTCCTCGCACCCGGGTTCTACAACGCCCAGTGTCGGATATGCCCATTTGTAGCCGGACACGCGCTCGACATATAGTAGTCCGTCGAACATTGTGTACTCGTCTGCGCATTGTTGAGGGGGATACCCAGACTTCTTCGCAAGCTCGATAAGCCGTGTATAATGAACGGGCCAACCAAAGAAATAGTAGCGATCGGTTGTCCGCGCAGCTTCAGGCATGGACGGGACCCTAGTTAAGGTTCTCTTCTGTAGGTGCAATGGAGCTGGGTTTACCACAGCCTGTGAAGTATAGTTAAGTCGGGCACTGCATGAATGAATTGAGTAAAAGCACCTTCACTACCGTCTCTTCTTCATTCCTCGGAGATGGACGACACGAGGGCGAATTGAGCTAAAGAGGATACATGTTGAACGGTAGACCAACCATTAGAACTACGACAAGACATACCGATAACGCGGCAAATGGTGTAGTTATCGCGTCGCCAGATGCTATAGACTTCGATTCGTCAAAGAAAGTCTGAGGGGAACGCGCAGCCGAGAATACCGTCATGATTTAGTTGATGATTTGCTGAACATCGTCTGGGCCTCCCCTTTATATATAAACGGAACGAAGTTTGATTATGTAAGGATATAGTCGTTTAACAGCCCCGAATAGTCTGTCTCATCCAATGACCCTGAGGAGCCACAGTGGCCCAGCCGACTCCATTAACAGCATGAAAGCCACCTTTGAAATTAGTCCTTTGTTCTCCAGCCGTGGCACATATAGCGCAGGTTTTCTTTTGTTCCTATGTGTTCGTCTTGCCCGGGCGATACTCTTGGGTTCAGTGACCATGGCAGAACTGGGGCCATCCTGTGTGCTAGAACTGGCAACGTCGTCTAGAAGGTTCTCATGCGCAGTCGCAGCGGGCAGATTTGTGTCCACTGCCAATTATTCAACAGGCACACAATGCTTTTTCTCCGTGCCCGTTAAGTTGGTGTCCTTCCCGTTTTTGGCTCATTGTCCACCCAACCACGCGGCGATATCAGTATAAAAGGTCTGCATATCCTGCGGGGCGAAGAACACACCTCATCGCACCAACTGCCTTCATCCACCTGACCTTGTAAGTTACTCTGCTCTTTTTTCGCCAGAAGTTATCGTGGTTTACGCCATTTTAGATCGATGTCTGACTCGTTTGAATCGTTCGCTGGTCTTGACGAAGATACCATCAAGCTCTTGGTTGCGCTGACCATCGCTCGATTATCGAAGCTGGAGGGTCCATGGTACGGGCCATGGGGCATAGATTTAAACCGACACTTGGGAAAGATCAAAATCAAGTCTGACGACGGCACTGACATGGTTGTCCCAGTGATTTATGCCCAGTATCCTATCGGGATAACGCAAGAGGACCTCCTCGATGTCGAAGGGAATAATATGAATCCGCATCAACATGAAAATACAGCTTTCCCAACCCCAACCATGGACAGTCCAATACAGATATCGACCTCATCCGACCCCTTGTCATCGCCATCGCCTAAAGGTGCTGAACTGCCACAAAGCTCACCAGTGGCTCCAACTCAAGGAGGCAATCGCAATCACTCCCGCGATCCGCGAATTGCGATGCAAGACACGTCCGCCCCACTCCCTTCTCTGTTGTCAGTCATGGCTTCGATGGCCGGCGGTAGACCCCTAAACTCCTTAGATTCCGATAGCTCGGATCCAGTTCAACCTCAGACTCCTCCTAGAACTCGGGAACCTCCCCGTTCTGCAGATTTAACACGCGACGACAAAGAGAAGCTCATAGCCGCCTATAAAATACGGTCGACGCGCGTTCCCGACTTCGCCCGTTGCATTTACTTGATTCAAGGCTCTGCTATGGTCTTGATGCGTTGGGATCTTCTCGTCGAGATAAAGAAGAAGCTTGCAATCCCTGACTCCGAAATCCAGGGGCTAGCCTTTCTGAACATTCGTAAGCAGGTGATGAGCCAAGCAGAGCACATATTCACTTCAAATCCATCTGTGGAGGTCGTTGGGGCTATTCTGGCCTTTGGCGATGTATGGACGTATCAAGAATACCACAGGCCGCAAGATCTTTCGGGCGTCGGGACTGACGATCCGAGCTGGCGACCGGAGAAGAGTGGCCCTGACTCTGATGGTTCCTCCTATGTTGGTTCGCCGACTCCGTCGCAAAACGATGAGGATGCGAAGTCTAGTCCATGCTGTGGATCCAATCCAATCCCACCTATTCCACATGCGCTCAACGGAATCGCTGTTTTGGGAACGAGACAGTCCGACGAGATGCTCGACATGGTTAGGGTTCGACTTGAAGCCCTGAACACGAGGATTTGGCAAGGAAACGGAATCGTAACAAGCACACCCAATAAAGACGCATTGGATTCCGAAATGAGCGACGCCCTTGATGAAGTTGATGCCACGGTGCACGAATACGAGGACGGGCATGATGAAGATTTGAGGGGAGGTGATCATGTATATTACCACCCAGTGCTGGGTCTTTATCATCCCCCTCCAAACCTTGAGGACTTCATGGATCTGGAAGAAATGCATTGGGGGATCTAAGTATATTACACGAGCAATTTTCAGGACCTTTCTTATATTTTCGTTGTGATGCAAATTATATATGCTGCACGATTGTCTATTACTTGGGAACGTTTGTAAAGCATGGCGTCTGACAGAATACGATCCTGTTGCACACTGGACTCACTGAGTTCACACCATCGGTCAAATCGTCGTCATAAAGTAGCCGACTTTCTTTTCAAGAATGTGCTGGTAGTGCCATAAATGATGGTACGGCCGGCGTTGATTGCGTCGAGCCTAGGTCCTCGGGGTCAGAGTTGAACATTTGTAGAACCTTGAACGTTTGAATCGTGAACTTTGCGGAGAACATTACCTAAACCCACTGTTAACGTTCACGGTTCACCGAGAACCTTCACGGTCGACTGCCAATGGAAATCCATCGTCCTCCGCAAACGTCGACTCTGCTGAAGCAATCATTGCCTTCAAGTCAAAGTTCAACGAAAGACTGTATTATTCCTCGAGCATAATGAAGGACCCAACCTGCTTCGTACCCACAACTCTCTGAACAACCTCCCCGGCCTTTCTCAACATGTCCTCATCGATACTTATGATCGACTCTGCACAGCGTGCAATCCACTCAGTGATCATCGGCCATTGGACCTGAGTGGGGATTACTTCTTTATAAGGCCTCGAGAAGACGTCCTTGAAGTCTTCCCGCAGGACTTCATCCAGCTCCGTGAACAAGCGAACGCAGAGGTGATGAATTTTGAGGAGATTCAAGTTGACCAATGGCCCCTTGACTGTGTCATTTCCTAGGGGACTTTGTCCGAGTTCGGATTCGACAAGCTTCCTAATATATTCAAGTGGATTTAGTGCTCCCGCCAAACCTGCGTTCTCGGATTTTGTCTCTGCCTGTCTTAGTGCATAATCATCGCAGTGCAAGCTCCATGCATCACTGATGATAGATGAGACGCCTCGCCCCGCTGCGTTAAAGTGTGGAGACTGGATAGGCTTCCTCTTTCCGTGCGTAGACACCTCTGGACGCGGATTAAACATCCTCTGGAAGCATGTGAAGAATTTTTCTGCAGGCGGTGGCCCCCCAAAGACTTCGTCGCCGAAGACTTGGAACAGGTGTTCCATCAAAAGGTGGTGACCTTTGCGATTTCGATTGCCTCCAGGCTTAAAGACTGCCGTCGGGTCCGACTCCGAGTCATCGGTAGATGGGGGTGGGAGATACCCCATCTGTTTTAGCATATTCCACAAGTGCATTGTGCTCCGTACGAAACCACCGTCACTCACAATATCTGTCCCAACCAAGAAGAAGTTCATGAATGCCTCGCTCATAGCGTTAGCCGTGAGCCAGGGGTTCAATCGCCAAAGCGAGTCAACCTGACAAGCCTGCGTACTGAGCTTCTCAAACCCATGAAGCACCTTGACTATGGTATTGTAGTCCATTCCCAGCCAGTGATGGATGCCCGAGCGGACTTCCTTAAGGAGGTGTTTCGTATCGTCCATTCTTGGATCATACGTCACCCCGTCTCTTGTGAATTTGTCCATCTCACCACAGCATCGCTCCCCCATGCTCCTCATGGCGGCTAAATCGACGTCCAGATACCGGCGACGTACGTGTACGGTGTCAAGCATTGTCTGACAGCAGAATAGCAAGGTCCACGATTTGGGACGGGCTTTATTCTTGACAAGTTGTCTGAACTCCTTGGGAAGGCCGTAATCCCCAATGAATTTACCGCTTGATGGGATCCCTTCATTGAAGTTGTACATCACAACAAGATCGGGCCAGTAAGTCCAGAGAATGCATTTATCTTCGCGTATCTTGTCCGCCAAAGACATCGCTTGGCGATCGGCACTGGGATCAAAGTGCCCGAAGTGCCCATCCTTCATATGAGGGAATTTAACACCTTGGTTCAGCATATCGCTGAACGACACCAGGGTATCCCAAGTGTCGCACATGAGCTGCTCTTTGACGGAATAGACTCTGTCTGGGCCTAACGACGGATAGTTTTGACTGATCCTTGCAAGAAGCCTGACCTGCGCTGGCCCCACGTTTTTAAACTGGGGAAAGTCACCAAGGAAGTCCCTTTCAAGTTGCTTCACCATATTGACCGCGTGGTTGGTGACGAACGACGCAGTGATCCGGGACATGTTGCCAATGCCAGGCATGACTGTTGCCCAGATTGAATTGCAGTATTTTCGAATACGGTGAATGTCGAGAACGAAGCACTCCAGGGCAAAGGAAGCTTCTTCCTCAACCTTTTGGACCTTGGTAGTCTTCAAATCGTCCACGAGATCGAAAGCCTCTAATGGCCAGACTTTCGCCTTTCTCTTATCCTTATCCTTGTCCTTCGCTGACCGACGCTTTGGAAGATCCTGCAACCACTCATTCGCGCCATCATCATCGGCCGTCGAAGCACTAGCACTAGCGCCAATACTAGCATCCTTCTCCTCAACCAAAACAGCCAGTCGTTGCATAGTCGTCGCCAAACCAAACGCGTCCTGAGTTCGCATAGCCAAAGTAAATTCACGCTTGTCCCAAGCCACGTTGTCCCCGGCTGAGCGCACATTCTCTTGATATGCGCCCTCCAAAATGCATAACGCCTCTTCGTGTCCTTCGATAGCCCATCGATGCGACTCATTCTGTTGCCACGTCACTGCGTCCGATGAGAAAAATGCCGTCACCGTCTTGCGCAGTCGGATTGTAAGTGAAAAGAGCGCTAAGTGCAATGGTGGGATCGGAACGTTGCTGGCAGCGATCTCGCGCACAAGGGAGAGAAATGGAGTGAGAGCGATGGACGGAGAGGAAAGATCGTCATCGACTTTCTGGTTATTGTTTTGGCGGCCCTTTGTTCGACTCGAAGCCTGAGCCTTAGGTTTAGACTTTTTCTCATTGCCGGTGCTAGATTGTGGGGCACTTTCCGCTTTGGCGAGACGAATCTGTGATGCAGTGTGGTGTACCCAACGCGCCATGAGCTGGCAGCTGTGTTTGTACTGCCGGTGCGTGTTGTATATTGCACCCGAGAGGTGAAATATGGAAGAACCTCCTAAACCTTTAGCTTGAGGGATGGCATCGAACAATTTCCCAAGAACTTCTTCAAGCTCCGGGATCTCGTCTGGAAGATCATCCTCTAAACCTGTAGTTTGAGGGACGGTGTCAACAGGCTCGGACAGAAGCTGCTCGACCTCCGGGGACTCGTCTGAAAGACTTGAAGCGGGGGCGACAGACTCTGAGAGAACTTGCTCGACTTCCGGGAGCTGATCTGGCATATCACCCTCTGGACCTGTAGCTTGAAAGATGATGGTCGTCGACTGAACCTCCTCGACCTCTGTGGGCTGATCACCCTCTGAGGCTATGGCTTGAGAGATAGTGTAGACGGCCTTTGAAAGAGAAGACGTGCCGTCAATTTCGACATCATCTACGGCACTCCTTCTGGCTGCATCCTCATCTAGCGCGCCCTTCTCTACGACAATATTGACCTGTACTCCGTTTCCAGACTGACTGTCATCATCCACAGGTTCAATGACGGCCAAAGCAGGGCTATGGCTTGCTGCGTCAACAGGTGATCCTGGGTCAATTATGGGTGGATTGATAAGAGCTGGAGACGCTTCTGCTGAGATAGAAGGTGCTCTCAATACAGGCTGAGGTACGGTAGTGTCCAGAAGAGGAAGAGAAGGAGTCTTAGAGACCTTTTCTTTCGTAGGAGACAGAAATTCTTCGACGTCTGGAAGCTCATCTGGAAGTTCAGTCCATGGAATACTCCCCGTGTGAACTGTATCTCCCGGAGGAACAATCCTTGGAGACACAATGGTCGTGGCAGGATTTTCGATGGATGTGTGGAGAACCAATTTTTGCTTAAGGGGGACCGGTCTTTTGGCATTGACAGGTGTTAGCAGGGAAAGAATTTCGTCGAGCTCTGGGAGCTCGTCTGGAAGTTCTTCCCAAAGCACACGCCGATCAAGTTGGAGCATCTCCGCGGTCGTTATGACCTTCGTAGAGAATGGAGTCGATGTATACAGTATTGTGGTGGCGAAGGAATCCCCAACAAGAGATTAAGTATGTGTACTTTTGCTTTGGAGAGGCCTTTAACACGCAAAATTGTGTTCAATTGGAAAGCACCAATTTATCGAGTGAACCAATTGAATGAGGGCGACAGAGTGGAGGAACGTGGGAGATAATGACTAAAGGCCAATAAACTTCCAACTTGATGAGTACAGGAACCATGCGACAGAAGACGAAACTCACTTGGGCCCCCATCCTATCCACCTCGGTCATGACAGCAAACGCGAAAGCACGTTCCCTCGAAGAAGTCAAGTCCAAATTCCAACTCCGATCTCATAATTGTTGCGTGGCTGTGCTACGCTATCCCACACTATGTTGGAGGTCCAGGTCGGAACGACAACTCTGGGAGAGCGGCGGGGGTTTCGGTCCTCGCTCTGGCATACACTCAAGCGGCGGAAAGACGTTCGGGTGGCGTCGGACCAGTCGAGATACAAGCGAGAAGCTTGTCTTGCAGGAAATTGTTCTCCGTTGAGGATGACATGATGATAGATTGAGTCGTCCCACTCCTGGGACTAGTAGTCATACATATTCGTCCTACGATATTCACACGGAAAAACAAATTCATCGACAGCGGCCTCGCCTGAACGAAACAAGGATAGGTTCACTCCCTGTTTCTTTAGTTCCATCACCCGTGGATGGTTTCGCCATTGTTCAAGTTCGAGCTGTGCATCTGGGGAGCTACAGCCCTCCTCCAGATGGTCGAAAATAAGCCCCACATCCTTGATTTGAGTACCATGACTCATTGTCGACATCCGTACCTCCAACATGTCCAAGAATAAGTCCAATGAGTTCGACGCCTCACACAAGAGTTTGGTGAGGCTGGGCCCAAGATCACCATGAGAAATAGATCGAATCGTCGATGGCGTCATTAGACTTCCCCAAGGAAGGATCATTTCCGATAGGCAAGGCAATCCCGCCAAAAGGTCATCCCACTCGCTATCTGGGAGATAAAAGTTGACATAAAGCTTGGATAGAAGACCAGAGCGAATGACGACGGAAGTCAGGCCAAACTCCCAAATGGCATCTTCGTCTTCCAAGACGACCAATTGCTTGAGATTTGGGAACGCCAAGATGTCGAAAATACTCGTGATGATTTGGCCGTTCACGTTACCCACATATAGCACAAGGTCAGTGAGCTTGGGCATAACTGCAGGGATCCCGGATACTGGAGACGTTGGGAGATTAACCCTGAGGGTGAGACTGAGAAGCGAAGTGCACTGCGATAAGAGAGCACGTAGCATATGAAAATCAGGGACCACCCCGATTTCAACATTAGCCAGTTCAAGATGCTGTAGTCGCAACCAATCGAAGGGTGCAGGCAAATCGAATATGGGCACAGACACCTCCATGGACGACAAATTCGGAAATGGGATGTCTACAAGATCGAAGGCTACGATGTCAGCGTGGCTGAAACTTGAAGGGAACAAATTCGAACCTTCCAGAAAATTTAAAGCATCTGAAGGAAAGTCCTGACTCTCACCCGCTTTTTCGAGAATCGAGAGTTCGTGAAGCCGGTCCGCATAGGATATGAGACATTGTGAGATGTGTCTGAGCTCCCAATCTCCTTGTCGACCTCGTTTAAAGTAGAATTTCAACGAAAGCATGCTCCGCCCGGTTCTGGAAAGCACATCAGCCATTAGCGATGCATAGCGTCGCCCTGGGTTAACTCGACAATCCCACTGAAAGCCGTCGATTATGAACAAAGGTCTCCTCCATAGGTCGTGCTGAGCAAGAACTACCTGCCGCCACCTCGAACAAACGTAACTCAAACTCCATGGCGCCTTGTCCTTCGTCGCTGGCACTTCAGTGAGGCCTGAAACGCAGTGTGCAAATATATTCGAAAGGAGTTCATTCGGAAGTTTCCGCTGAGGAGCGAGAGCCGCCCGGTAAGACGCGATGAGAGAAAGCTCGCTCTCTCGTCGTAAGAGAGGTTCACGGAGAAATTCGTCGAGAAGAGCCACGGCTCGTCGTGAACCAGCAAGACGCCTTGTAGCCTCGAGTCGCGCTTCCTCCGAGAGGATGGTTTCGTTGTCTGACATGGCTGATTCCAATTCAGCCTGGTGTGGTGTTAACGGTCGTACACCCTCAGCATCAGGTTGGCTATTTTCCATGACTGCGATCTGAACCCCAGTCAGAAGTCCATATATTAGGAAATATTTCCAGGCATTATCTCGCATTAAACTTATTATCACGAATTAAGCTATATTAACCTGTCCTCCAACAATGTTCAAAGTGCGGTTTCAGACAAGTTTTGATGAGCCAATCGATACAAAATGTTGTCCTTCTGCTTCGATCTGTCTTCAAACTCTATTTTTTATGATGTCACTTTTGTATCTCCCGCTCATTTCTTGCCTCAATTCCTTGAAAACTGACAAGTCCCACCGTCTGTTCAATCTCTCGACACAATCACATGCCGACGAGTTTACATAAAGTCCTTCTGAGGGTCAAAGCGTCTCAAAACATCTCTCTTCCGCACTCCCACCATTCCCCCTTCCCATCCCTTGTGTACCTCACGTTCCCAGTCTCTTCTGGTACGCTCTCCTCTTCTTATCTGCCCCTAACTCACTGACATCATACACAGGGCATGGACTGTGCAAGGACTGGGCACGCGAGAAGCTATCAAGACAACATCAATGGAAGTAAGTGCGTATTTTGATCCATTTCTTGACTCTGATCAGGCCTTTACCAGATAACTACGAAGCGCTTCTAGATTGGGACCAGCGCGCCTTCCTAGGACAGACATCGACGGGGTGATCTAAGTAAGTGACGATTCCTCATCTTCTTTTCTGCTTCTGACTTAGCTATTGCTAGATATCGATGGCGCGTCTAACCCGGGAGCAGTGCGCCTCACTGGCTTGGTATAAATGTCAACGGGGTGGTCCAAGTACGTGCACGTCTGCTTGCCTCTTTGCTGATTCTGACCTTGGACTTACCAGATCTCGGCTCGATCTCGATAGCGCGTCTGCTGATTGGGACCGATGCGACTCACGAGGGGCCTGCCGACTAGGGCAGAGCTTGCTGTGTGGAGAAACGGGAAGTATTCGGGTGGCGTGTACTAGGCACTGGGGAGGGGTGCGAGCCTGCGCGCAAGACGGCTATATGCATCTCGGGTAGATCACATCGTGTACCGTAATCGAGCGCAATAAAATTTGATTTGATTACATTTAAACTGCTTTTGTAACAATCGGAATGGACCAGAACAAGAAATTGACTGGAATGCTATATAATAGGGTATAATACCACTGTGCACATTAGGGGGCATTAGCTGCCTAGCAATTCGAGATAATGTGTAAGAATATCTCTCCAGCTATTAATTTGCTGTATAGCAATTGTCAGAAATTATGGGACAGGAAATGCGAGATAATTCCTAGCAATGTTTCCTAATATATGGGTTTCTGACTGGGTCTGAACCCTGGGGCCTGAACCAATTTCAGAAGAGACGGGAAACTTGGACCAACGGTTCGGGGAAAAATTTTGCTATGCGTACCTTTCTCCACGTTCGTGAATTCCTGGCTCAAGATCTAAGCCCTGAGAGACAAGCGAAAGTTGAGTTGGATATTGACGTATTCGGAATGAGGAAAGCTAAGGAAAAGAGCTTGAGCCTCAGGCCTCGCGACGGGAGGCGGCAGGCAACGGCGGCCCCGGAAGACGATCACGTGCCTCAAGTTCCTGCATGAGGGAGTCGGATGCCAGCACCTCGCGTCGCGCTCCGTCAATGCTGATTTTAATCTTGAGCAGAACAAGGAAAAATTTGATTACATGTATATCGAGCTCAGCTGGGCCACCTAGTTGATACAATATCTTTCGAGGTGTCTGTGTAATAAAATCCTAAATTCATTCATTTCAGTCAAATTTTAGTGAAAACAGAATCCATACTGGTAAATAGTGATGTGCCAGCCTGGCCTGAGGCCACGAGGCCCGACAAGCCAGGCCCATTTAGGCCAGGCCAAACCAGGCCAAACAATTGGCCTGAGCGGGCTTTTGGCTTGGCCTACAATGTTGAAAGCCAAAGCCAAGCCCCGAAGCCATGGCCTGCAGCGCTCGGGCGGGTCCTGGAACTGTGCAGTTTATGTCACAACATGTAACACGCGACACGTTTTTGACGCCTCACGAAAACCCGATTCGGACAAAAATACGCATTGCACCTTTTTTCATTCTCGAATCTCGACCTCACCATGGACAACACAAATCGACGAAAACCCGTTCCTTCTTCCAAGCTGCTCGACACAAACAATATCTCGGCACCGGAAATCTTGTCACATCAGCAAGCAATTGATGCGAAACGCGTAGCCGACGCCAAATGCGCCGCCAATGCGAAACGCGTAGCAGACGCCAAACGCGCCACCGATGCGAAACGCGCTGCCAGTGCTAGGGTTGCTGCTGAGAGGGAATCTGACAAAGATCCAAACTTAGCAAGGCCATCATCTGTGACGACTTCGAAGCGCCCGGCTAATCAAAGCAGTTCAAGTGACTCGGATGCCAATTCTATTGTACTACCAGCTGGTAAGCTAACAACTACAATTCCATGGTTATATTAGTCTACTCACTGTGAATACATGGTTTGTTTTATAGCCACAAGGACCACATCAAAGGTCACGAATGCAGCAAAGCGACAACGCGTGATGCTTGAGGATTCGGATGACGAAGACTTGCCGCCGCCTCAGCCTCGAGCCGCTGCAAATGGTAAGTACTTCAGATGTTCATTGAGTTGTATCTAATCATTTCTCCTAGCACCACTTCAACCCATACTTGTCGACAGTGATGAGCCCGAGGAAGTACCACAATCACCTAGCGGTATGTAATTATTTTTCCTTGTGGAGTACATCAAAGTTCAACAGCTCCTCATTCATTCACTCTAGACAAAAGCAGCCTTCCACCTCACTCAGCCGCCGCTTCGTCGGAAGGTGAATCTGATGACGATGAACCAGTACCATTGCAGCCACGGAAACAAATGAGTATGTGGATTTCCTTCACATCATATTCACACCACTGAGCAAAATACCACATAGGAAAGAAACGAGTTGCACGCCCACACTCAGCTGTTGATCCAGATGCCGTCGATGCTGATGGCCTTCTCATCGACGTCAACTTAACATCGCTCACGCCGGACACGACTTCAAGAGGTGATGCGACACGCGATGTCAGCAATTTCTTTACACGTCCGTATGAGAAAACTGGGACAAATGGGAAGATACGGAGTCACAGGGACTGCAAGCTATGCACGTAAGTTAACCTTTCTCATCTGCCAGATCATCTGATCTTAACGAAGTTTGTATTTAGGGGCACGGTAACACTCATCGCAGATGCATCAACCGTTCGCCGTCACCTGGCGTATAAACACAAAGTAAGATCTTTCCTTGTATTATTCTTTTTCTTGCTATTGACGAACATATGTATCTACAGGCTGCCTATCAAAAATGGGCAGACAAAAACAATTTCATATCAAAACTTGCAGATGACGTCGCCGCACGCAAGGCCGCTGAGAAACTCGAAGCCGAGAAACACCGCCAATCGACGCTTGACAAGCATATGAAGGAGCGGCCCATCAAGGAGCGGATTGTACCATACTCTGATGAACTTTTTCGATCGGCCGCTATCGAATGGCTCATTGAAACTGATCAGGCATGTATATTTTGTAACAAGTCTGTAGCGTACTCACAAGAACCAACCTCTAGCCCATCCAAGCGCTCGAGCATCCAAAATTCAAGAACATGATCGACATAGCGGCTCGAGCTACAGATGGAGTACAGATTCCCGGACGAAAGGCAACACGCACAGAGATTATCAACTTATTCAAAAACCAACTAACGCAACTGAAGGCGCAACTAGCCGTGAGTTTTATTCATTGCACCGTTACCGTAGAAGATTCATACCATGTTGTTCATATAATTTAGAGCCCTGCGATAAAGGGTAAAGTAAGCCTCACCTGTGATGCTTGGCAAGCCAGCAACACAGATGGATACTTCGCAGTAACTGGGCACTGGATTGAACAAACGGCACCACTAGTATGGGAGGCCCGTGAGGCGTTACTTGGTTTTACACGGCTAAACAACTCTCACCATGGGAAGCGTCTGGGTCATGCATTATTCAAAGTTGTTTCGCGCCTCGGTATTCAGGGCAATGTTCGATATTCCTATTCTTACTTCTTTGATAATATACTGATTGTAACATATTACTTCTCATAGATTGGATTCGTAACATGCGATAACGCCGCTAATAATGGAACAATGCTCTTTGAGTTCGCTCGGCTAATTAAGCAGGCAACTGGTATTATCTGGGATCCGATTGAAAGACGAATCAAGTATGTTTCTCTTGTACATATTGGATATTGGTACTGAGTGCTTTATATTTAGCTGCGTTGCTCATGTTATTAATCTTGCAACACAAGTCTTGATTAGCGTGCATAGCAAGAGTCCACACTATGATCCGTTCTCTCCTGATGCTCATATACCCGATGTATCTGCCTTTATCCGTGATGAAGTCGGTTTGTTGCGTGCAATTGCAGTCAAGGTAGCACAACTTTTACTACCTGATGATTAGTGATGTGCGGGCCTGGCTTGGCCTGAAAGCCATGGCTTTGGCCTGGCTTTAGGTGGCCTTGGCTTGATAATATCTTGAGCCAGGCCAAAGCCAAAAAAATTGGCCTGGCCTGGCTTGGTTTGGCCTGAGCCAGGGCTTGAAGTTGAAAATTTCCCGAGTGCTATATGACTTTTTATTTTAGAAATTGTAAAGTTAAATGGGTACTACAGTGGCCTACATATTACTCATATAGTTTGTGAGTATTTCATGTACAAATAGGTCCCTAATTAGTATGATCATCAGCAACACCGATCACTGCGCCACATGTCAGCTTTACACATTTCATAAACCTATCACAAACTCAAGTATCTGACTGGTACAGCCAAAAAGAAATTCTAAAGTGCATTTTTTTCAAAGAAAAATCTCATATCCTAGAAGACTTTGTTAAATACTACAGGCCCTGGCTTCGTGGCCTGGCTTGGCTTTTCAAAAGGGCAAGCCAGGCCAAAAGCCCGCTTAGGCCAAGTGCTTTGGCCTGGCTTGGCCTGGCCTAAACCGGCCTGGCTTAGCGGGCCTCGTGGCCTCAGGCCAGGCTTGCACATCACTACTGATGATTCTATGTAACTAATTATTCACATAAGGAACGGTCTTCTGCCAAACGCAAAGAGATATTCAAGACGATTCAATCCCGCGACACTGCCCGGATTGATCCCATACGCCAACTTTTTATAGACATGAAAGTTCGGTGGTCATCGACGTATCTTATGATACACCGTGGGCTTCAGTTAAAGAATGTCCGTCAAGCCTTCTATGTTGCTTGTGTTATATTTTCTGATGATCAATATAGTATGTCAATACATTTGTCTATGAGATCGGGTTAAGTGAAACCAACCTCGAGAAACGCGCCAAATTAGATAGTCTCCGCCTCCAAGATGATGAGTGGGATCGGTTGAATCTTTTTGCTGACCTTTTGGCGGTAGGGTTTTCACTCCGTTTCTACCATCACTTGATTTCTGACAGAATTATTGTTAGCATGCAGAACGAGCTCAGCATGTGTTTTCAGCAAACAAGACCACGACACTGCACCTGGCCATTCCAGCTCTCGAGAAGTTATACAAGGCATGGTCGACACGAGCAGACAGCGTCAAGTATAGTTTTTTTAGTGCCGCCTTAGAGAAGGCCGCAGACAAGGTAAATGAATACTATCAAAAGACGAGCACCTCTGATGCTTACGTTGTTGCTATGTGTATGTCCCTACCATCTCCTGACTTGACGTATCTCCCAGCTCATGTTTATTATGCAGTGCTTGATCCTCGAACAAAGAAGGACTATATTGTTAAGAACTGGTCTGAGGAACTTGTTACCGAAACTCTTTCTCGTGTGGAGGAAATTGTATGTACAAGGCTTGATCATTGATAGCTTCTCTCACTGACAGTGAATATTCTCTAGTTCAGAGTGCGGTATTTGATGCTTAATGCGAAAGCAAAAAATACGCCGTCTGCACCAGGACTATCAACATCAATTCCAAAGAAGCGAGCAAAGGCTGGCAGGATGCGTGAACTATCAGACGACGAAGATGAGGCTGCAGATGCTCCATCATCACAGCCCGTGGACCCGTTACGTCCATGGATGGCTGAGTTCAATGCATACCTCGATACCCGTGAGGGTGTTCCGGAAGGAGTTGAAACTGTTCCTTGGTGGGGTGTAAGTCGTTGTCATTCTGCATAGCTGCCTGATAATCAGCTAATTGTCTCTCAAGTTAAATGTTTCTCGGTATCCTACTTGGGGGTCACTCGCTGGTGACCACCTCTGCATCATGTCATCCTCTGTCTCAAGCGAGAGGGCATTTTCACAAGGTGGAATCACGATCAGTAAGCGCCGTAGCCGACTAAAGGGGGATATTGTTGAGGCACTGCAGTGCTTGAAATGCATGCTACGGAACGATCTTATGTTCCGCCAGCCTGTGGTCGAGGACTCCGATGATGAAGAGGTCCATTCAGATGATGATGAGGAGGGGTGGGATTGCTTTCTCGATGACGATTCCGATGATGGGTGTGACGCCGATGACGAGAGTTGAATTTGTAGAATACTTTGCGAGTCTTTAGATACTGGCAATGGGAATGTGTTGTTTATGTGTTAGCAAACAGAATCCTAAGTCATGTGATTGTCGAAATCTTTGCCCATTGCTTTGAGCAATGGGCAAAGATTTCGACAGTAGACGGGAAAATATTTCCTGAAAAGGAAATACCTCAACGTCGAGGTGTACCTCGACGCGTTAAAGTCTAATTCACTTTTTCACCCAAAAGCCATGGCCTGAGCCAAAACCAAGCCAGGCCAGGCCGATATTTTTGGCTTTGGCCTGGCTCTCGATGTTGACAGGCCAAAGCCCTCCTGAGCCAGGCCAAAACCATGGCTTTCAGGCCAAGCCAGGCCCGCACATCACTACTGGTAAAGTAAGCAGAAACAATATGAAATGGAGGACTTTCAGGACTCTAACCCCATGACTGAAACATCTCAACCATCTTTCGCCAGTCGAAACTTCGAGTGAATGGAAATGTAGCTCTGGTCACTGCATATGCTTCATTCCAGTTCACCAAGGAGATATTCATGCCCCTCTCTTTAAGTTCCATAACTCGTTTCTGATGCTCTGGTTGGATTTTCTCGAAAGTAAATCCGTCTCCGGAAACATCGAAGACAAAAACAGAATCCTTGATTGTGGTGGCGTTGGTCCGAAACATTCGAGCCTCCAACATGTCCAGATGCAATTCCAAGGACCGTGTTGCCCCACACATGAGCTTGGTCATTCTGGGTGCGATGTCACCATGAGCCATGCCCTGACGAGTAGCATCTAGCATCACGGCTCCCCATGGGAGTATGAACTCGACCAAACAGGGCAGACTCCTCAAAAGCATGTCGCAGTCGCTGGCGGGAATGTGGATGTCGATCAACAGTCGTTCGAGGTGATCAGAGCGAGTGATGGCGATTGTCAAAGGCAAACCCCAAGAAATGTCTTCTTCTCCTTGAAGCATGTCCAATTTCGTCAGCTGAGGAAGTCTCAGTGCATCGAAAAAGATGGTGAGCATTTGCCCATTCATGTTTGTCAAATGCAATACAAGATCGGTAAGCTGTACCATAGAGACGCCAAACATCACATCTGGCCAATGTGGCGGATAGAAGACCTCGGAAGCGAGGGTGCGAAGTGACCTGCACCGCTCCAAAAGATCGTAAAGGGTCCAGATACCGACATCTGTCCTGATATGCGATATCTTGAGGTGCTCGAGGTGAGACCAATTGACATAATAGATCACCTCGTCGATGGGAACGGTCACTGTCATTGACTTCAAATTAGGGAACAAAGTGCCTACATATGATACCAAATACATCAGCTATGCCAATCAAGAAAGTATACAGATATTGCTCAACCTTCCAGGAATGCCAAAGCTTGAGAATGTTCCTCATGCTCATGCTCATGCTCCAAGACTGACATATCAGAGATCCGGTTCGCATGAACCCTAAGACACCCTGCAAGACGATCAATGTCCGTCTTCGTAGGTTCTCTGTGCCCGATCACGAATTTCAAAGAAAGCATCCTGTCCGCGCTTCTGGAAAGCACGACCTGCATCAACAGTGCATACAGTGTCCCTGGTGTACTGCAATGATCCCATTCGTGGCCACCCATCTCAAATCGAAGGTCACTCCATAGATCATGCAGGGAGAGCGCAATCTGCCTCCATCTCGAGCAAACCTGGCTCATGTTCCATGGTGACTTTTCTTGGTTCGCTGGC
The DNA here is from genome assembly GCA_013433165.1 of Hypsizygus marmoreus. Classification (NCBI taxonomy): domain Eukaryota; kingdom Fungi; phylum Basidiomycota; class Agaricomycetes; order Agaricales; family Lyophyllaceae; genus Hypsizygus; species Hypsizygus marmoreus. Next base: position 1,336,820 of record CM024084.1, on the reverse strand, counting down.
ACCTCTGTGGGGCCGGCAATGCAGAGTGCAAAGATTTCGGAAAGAATCTCTGTTGGGAGCTTCGCATGGGAGAGTTCGTGCGGGTGCTGGGGAGGAGGTTCGGGGGGAGGATCGTCCAAGATAGCGGCCCCTTGTGGATCAGGAGGTCTGTCATTGGGAAGATGCTCGTGCGCAAAATCCGTCGGCATGTAACCTGACATCGCCTATTCCAGTTTGATCGTTTGCCCCTCTTTCAGTGTACCCTCTAGATCGAATTGACGACTGTGTTGTGCTGAAGACGAAACGTGAGATAATGAAAAGAAATCAAAGTACAAACCCACACGTGGCACTGGTGTCGAAAGCCGCCACATGACCAACGCGCGAAGACCACGTTCTTACCCATACTGTACAGTGTACAGAGTCGCGACTCTGGAGCGCGGTAGAATGTTTTTGGCCCAATAACAAATTCAATCGCTACACTCAGCGCTGACCTCAAAGATCACCAGAGAATTGATTTCATGGTAAAATATACCCTGAGTATCGCAGCTCCGTTTTCACAGAAAATTTGTATTGCGAGGGAGCGAGTGTGCGCTTGAGCCGAGTGTGGGGATGTGGGACGAATTGGAGCGCCCTCTGGCGCTGATTTTGTCCCTTTTGAAAATGGACCCCGTTGATTTCCATAACCATCAGCCCTCGGAGGATAGAAGTCCTATCAGACCATCAGACGAGAGGACGATGCGCACAGAGAATACAGCAGGCATAAATACATTTTTGCAGCGTAAAGACACAGACCGACACAGAGAGTAGCGAACGAACCAAGCGCAGCGTCAAAGTCCAACGCCAAAAGAGCCCCGTGTCCGATAGGATTATGAAATGTCGAGCAGCACAAGGTCCACCTAGAGGAAACCAGGACAATGGCTTCACAGGACGTCATTCTCGTGGGTGCGCTTTTCATTTCTTAGTTTTCGCCTTCTTCCCACCGCTCGTTTCCCCTTTGTCGTCACCCTTGAAAAGTAATTTAGCGGTCGACAGAAAATCCCGACTCAGCAGAAGACTCACTTTCCGCTTTGTCCCCTTCACTTTCGCCTTCGCATCGACTTTGATTTTACCTTTGGAATCTTTCTTTGGTGATGATTTCTCCTTAGGCTTTACACTGAAGAAGCCGTCAAGGCGCCCTTGCTGCTTGCTGTTTAAAAACTTCTGCAGCTTTTCAGCTCCTTTACGAACTCGCTCCTCACTATAGAAATCATCGTAAGGGTAGAATATGTCAATCCCAGAAGAGAACACTCACTTGAATCCTTTCTCAGTGACCAGGAATTGTACAAGGCCCTCCACGTCTGGATTGTTCCACTCGAGCTACACTCGGAAATTGGCACATGGTTGAAAGACGAGCAAAGGAACGGCATACCTCGACCTCGTCGGCGGGTAACACGTCAGGCTTCATGAATATTTGTTTCGCCTCTTCCCAAGGCCATTCCTCAGGGATCATTACACCTCCCTTGCCTTTGCCTTTGCCTTTTCCCTTTTTCTTCGCCTTGGGTTTCGGTTTTGACTCAGCGTCGGAATCGTCGGCCTTTTCGACATCTGACGTCGGGGCAGGCTCGTCTTCTGAGGCTTCCTCCTCCTCAGATTGAGCGGCTGCAGCTTTTTCTGCAGCTCTGAAATGAAGTTAATAATATTATTAGGAAAGACGATGCAAAACAGGAAATAGGGATGCGCACTTCTCTCGAAGGTATTTGACAACGCCTTTCAGTCCTCCATACTCCCTGATAAGTTTTAGCGCGGATTTTGGTCCAACGCCTTTGATAGGCTCAAGATAATCGCATCCAAGCAGAATACAAAGGTCCACAAACTATAACGGAATTGTCACTTGCACGCTATTGAAATAGATAGTTGAAGCGTACCTGGCTCATATCCATATGGAGGCCAGCAAGAGCTGCTTGTAGGTTGATTTCACTGATGGGTTGCTTTTTTGCCTCGGAAAAAGTGAGGTGGCGGAAAAGAATGGGAGCGGAGAATGTCAGTGTATCCATATCCTCGGACCCTGCCGCATAAACCTAACAAAACAGTCAAGGTGTGGTCCCGGGGTGGACAGACTATAGACGACGTGCCTTCCCTCCTCGAGCCAGCTCGGCACATTGGGCTTCGGCTTCTGACGGAGCCTATTTTGAAGGTGAGAGAGGTGGGACTGAGGAGGCGACCAGTGGCACATACCACGACAACCGGGATTCCCATCAACTTCAAAAGCCGTCGACACTCCTCATTATGTTCTCGGGTGACTTTAACAGTCCGACGCGAGAATTTATCCATTTCCTCAACAGTCCCAGTCTCCTTCGCCTCCTCACCCCCTTCTACGGCTTCAGCCCGTTTCTCGAATCGTTTCGATAACTAGAATACGCGTCACATCTCAAAGGAACGTATAAATTCACTTGACACCTCACGTACCACACCCTTCTTCAACTCTGGTGGTTTTCCATCGAACACGTAGGCCGGCTTGATGCCATTTTCCACGATGCGTATGGTTCGGTAGAAAAACCCCATAAGATGGCTTGTTGTCTCCCCCGCATCGTTGGTGAGCATTTCGCCGTCCTTTTGGCGTACCGCGATCAAGAATTGGTATATTGACATAGAGGCGTCAATGGCGACCTTGCGCCCGAAAAGAGTCTTGATATCATGTTCCTTTATTGCTGCTGGTGCGTGCTCGGAGAGGAGAGCAGTTAAACCTTTGATGCCCATGGTGGAAGGATTGTGAGACGCGTTCAGCTTGGCAAGGCGATGTCACGAAGCACGTGAAGCCGGCCTTCAGAAACCGTTCTTGGCAAACCCTCCCCGACAACCTCATCGTCATGCAGTACTAGGTAAGTAACTCGGCGACTCAAATCCCATTCCCTCGACTTTGAGCATTCCTGGTTTTTTTCAACCACTCACCTCCTAAACTCAATATTTATTAGAGATTTGATTCCATGGAAAATGATTACGCCAAGTACTATAACTCAGTTTTCACATAAAGATTGTATTGCGAGAGAGCGACTAATAAAAATAAACTCTTGATAAATCAGTAGTAATGCAGGAGGTATGTATGTAACTCTATGATGTAATGTGATGTACAAAGCAAAAAAAAAGCATGCAGATCGACTCAAGTCCGGACAGATGCGCAACATAAAAAAAAAACCACATCTAATGCCCCACATCCCCCTTCTCCCCCATCACACCCTGGCCCCTCAACGCCGTCGTCGCCCTCGTCGAACGACTCCTAATCCCGCCCCCATACTTATAAAACACAAACGGCATCGGTGCAATACCACACGCCACCAACGCCAACAACAGCCCAGCATATTGGAACCCCATCCCATGGAACATCTGCACCACGAACAGCGGTATCATAGCGCCGATGATGCTGCGCAGGAGGGTTTTGGCAGCGATGGCGGACGCGGCGTAGTTCGAGTACGAGTCGACGATGTATGAGTTGGCTGCAACGTAGATGATGATCATGGCGAACCCGAAGAGGGTGCCGGCGATGCAGGGCGCAATCCAGTGGACGTGTGCGTAGGCGCCGGTGAAGGCGAAGATGAAGAGGGCGATGGGGAGGAGGCTGATTGAATGATGCGTTAGACGAGATCAGCAAGAGTGGAAGTGGGAAGGAAGGGAGAGGATACGCACATGGAGCCGAACATCATGGGATAAAGCCGGGCCTCGGGGAACGTCCCGTCGGCCGTAACTTTGGTGTAGAGTCGTTCCTGATACGGGAGTATAGCGAGGGCGAAGACGATGCCGAGCATAATGCTGACGAACGTCGTGCCCGTCATGCCTAAGCCGAAGCCTCGGATCTCTTCGAATGCTAGCGGGAAGGCGAAGAACAGCAGGTATAGCAGGCTGTACACAAATGACAAGTCTATTTCGACAAATAACGGCATTCAGTATTACAACTCATGATGATATGGGATGTGACGCACAAAATGACATGAATAGAACGATGGGCTCCATGAACAGCATAACAAGGGGCCGGGAGCAGGCAATTTTCAGCGTCTCCGTGAGTGGGAGGCGCTCGAGCTCGTCGAGACTTTTGTAACTGTTATCTCCGGTCTCCTTGCGTAACTTCTGGGCCTTGCGACGCAGAATCACGGGCGCGAGTGTCTCAGGAATGAAGAGCGTGAGGGCGAATGAGAGCCCGACGAAAATGAAAAGGACCCAATAAATCCAGCGCCAGCCCGCGCGTTCGCCGATCCACCCGCCAACGAGAGGTCCAAAGCAGGGTCCGAGACTGCGCGGTGCTTTGAGTATGTAGATCAAGGAAATAAAAATGGACAGACGTACAAGAGTGTGGCGGAGAAGATGGCCATGGGCATTCCACGGTCTTCGACCCTCCAGATATCGGCGACACTATTGGTGGATAAGGGATATTATAAAAAAGATGATCATCGATGTGGGGAAGATATCTCTCTTACCTGCCTCCGACATTACACATAGGAGCAGACGCCGCAATGCCAGCGATTTGTCTACACACGACTAGGGTTGCAACATTCTTTGCCAAAGCACTCGGGAGCGTAAAGATAAAGTACAGAAACATTGAAAGACAATATATTGGTTTTCGGCCGACTACTTCTGACAAGGGAGCGAATAGTAATGGGCTGCAATGGTAGCATAAGCCCATGTCCGACATACGAAGAAGAGATAGTGATATACGCACCCGACACCGAAGCCAATAACGAAGCAAGTGACAGTGAGGTTGACAGTTTCTTGAGTTGTGGAAAAGGTTGCTACTGGGCCGGCCAAACTGTGAATATCGAGGTCAGCCGCGGTAAGATAGATGCAGGAAAACGGGCGAACTCTCCAGTGATAATAGAACTCCCAAGAGCGACACCTAGGCAAAGGAAAGATGTGGTACCAGTGATGTACCTATATCTTCAATCAGAACACATTTCAGAAAAGGAAAAAGGATACACAGACCACTTTTTTGCTCCGCTCCATTCCCTTGGGTCTTCACGGGTGCCTTTCTCAAATGTTACAACGCGAACACCCTGCTTCGTGAACTGCCGTTCAAGTTCGCCAATACTAACATTGCCACTGGGTGCAACGATGGTCGAGTATCGAGTAGACTGTGGTGATATAGGCAGGGGACCTTCAAGGTCGAGTTCGCGAAACTCGTCCTCCTGCGCACGAGAGAGGGCGGGGGGATAGATGAACTCTGCTTCTATGGGCTCGGAGGGCATGATGGAGAAGGAGGGGGAAGCAGGAAGTGATCATCTAATTAATTGTACGGGGATTTTATAGGCATTTACGCTCGTCCGACAGTACGAGACGACCGGTGTCGCGACAAACGCGTTCCACTAATCACTCAAAGACTGTAAACGTGAGCGATCAAGATATAAAAAAATGCTAGGAACCGTTGGAGGCGGGTGAGAATTCCAAGATTCAAGCATTCTGAGCAGAACAGTTGGCTGAAGTGTATGGAATAAAGTTCGTTTGGTCACTGGGTGTTCGAGCTGCTGAGCACGATTTTCGAGAGAGTTGGATGGATGAGACAAGCGCTGACAAGCGGGTGTTTGTGACGTCAAGTAGAATGCTAATGCCGATAATAAACAGGCAACAATTGTCGGCACCGCAGTCGCAACCCATCGTGACTGGTGTTAAATCAGTAATGTAGTATTTGTACTCAAGGTTTGTGACAAACAACCACCTTCTTGCACCCGACGGCAATGGGCAACGACAGCATCTACCAGCTCCCTGCTTATCCATCCATCAGCGTCCGCAAATCTCTCTCGCCATCGCAGCGTGCGACCCTGAACCATACGATCTCGGCGTCTCTTCTCCAGACGATCGCCCTGCCTCCCGCAAAACGCGCTACACCTGCCGCCAAAAGATTCGTTGAATCCTATGCCAAGGACACTGCACTCCAAGTCCTCCAAGGCCTGATCTGGGAGCCTGTGTCGCTCTCTAAAGATGAAAAGATCATCCGTAAACGTGTTATGCTTCTTGCTGAAAAGCTAGCGAGCTCGGATGCAGGCTTGAACTTCCAAACGCTGCTCGATCTGTCGATCATATACGCGCCGACGAATGCCTCGAAGATGAGAACGATCGTCTCGTCATCCCTCCAATCAGATCCCAGTCTTATCCAATCTATACAAAACGATCTCGTTCCCGCATTTACGCAGCTACTAAACTATAACCAGGGCCTCTATTCCATCCGAAAAGCCTCACACTGCCTCTCCTCTTTTCTCTACGCCTCCCCTCCCGAAATCATCCGCTGCTTTGCCCACAACAAGCCTTTTATCATCCACCTCGCCGAGCTCTACGACACCGGCCTCGACAGCATCGCCACCTTCTACGGCCGCAGCATCGACGTGAACGCCCCCGAACCCACGGACGAATGGCAGCCCATCTTCGTACAAACTAAAGTCTCCTTAATCGACGCATTCCACACCATTATCACCACCCTCCTCACCGACCTCGCCGCTGCCTCGGGACATCAGCTCGCAGCCGAGTCTGAACGGACCTTTGACATCATCTTCGCACTCCTCGAGGTGCGGGCTTCGCACCCACACCCCCACGTACCCACGCCATACCTCGATCAGTCTCTCCTGGGCGACTACCAGCACTCCTACTCCCTCTCGCAAACACTCGCTGCGGCACTCAAGCATGCGGCCGAGAAAGACGCGCGTCTCGATCTCCTGGAATCATCCCTCGCAGCCCTTGAATCGCCGTCGTTCACGACCACGAAAGGCAAAGACCCTGGTGCACTCAAGATTCTTCTTGGAACCTCCGGTATTCCCCCCGGAATTGATAACCTTGGAAATGGAAGCCGTGTCCGGTCAACAGCTAGCGGGAAGGGCAAGGGCAAGGGGAAAGAGACGGCGCTCCCCGAAACTGACGCCGACGACAACGTACCACAAGAATCTCATGTCCCTGACATCGACATGAAGATAACCCAAGTTCTCGACATTCTTCCCGAAACACCAGCTGAATATATCCGCGCGCTGCTTGAGCACCCGCCGTACAACGGGAACCCGGAGAACGTCGTGGAGGCGCTGCTGGAGGGCACGGCGCCTGGTCCAGATGAGCTTCAAAGTAGCGGAGGTGAAGTGCCACAGAGTGTCGATGTCGATGTCGACGAAGACGTGGGCGCGTATGTCAGGGAGAGAAGAAACGTCTTCGATGATGAGGTGATGGATTTGAGTCAGATGCGGTTCGGGAAGAGGAGAGACAGGGAGGACGAATCAACCGTCCTCCGCGACCGTACGTTCATCGAGCAGATGAAAGCCGATATCCTCCGGCGCGCCGAAGAGATCACCGACGACGAAGAAGTATCAGACGATGCGGAGGACACGAAGCCCAAACCCAAAGGCTCTGATCTCGCATTTGACGACGTCGATGATGCCCCCGCAGTCACCATTGGCGGGGATGGGGAGTCTGACTCCGAGGGCGGTGAAGATGCTGAGCCCCAGCCCCAGCCTCAGAACGTCGAAACGATATTGGAGCTGGCGTACATCCGGGACCCCAAGTTGTTCGATCGAGACGCGGCCACGCGGCGGGGCAAGGCAAGGGCGGAGCTGAAGGAGAGCACGGGGTGGGAGGACGAGCAGATCGAGGGGTGGAGGATCATGTTGGAGCGGAATGTATGCTTTTTTTTCGTTTCTTTCCTAATCTTAGGGGTCCATCAATACCATTGTTGATGTTCACCTCTGAATTTGTGCTGGTGCTAACGAAACATTCTTCTACAGCCGCGCAAAGACAAGATACTGCAGAAACACGAGTTTGCAGGGAACCAGCCTTGGATCGCGCCTGCTCCTTCTGCGTCGGGATCAGGACCACGGGGCGGGGCTCGAGGACGAGGACGAGGTGGTGGTGGACGGGGCAGGGGCGGCAGAGGCGGAGGTGGTGGGGGTGGGCCGGGGGGAGGTGAGGATAGTACTCGCGAGCGGGCCTGGAAGGATAAGAACAAGGCGAGCCGGGGAAATCATAATCGGAAGAGAGGGCATGATAAGAAGATGGCGAGGGCGGGGGCGGGAGTTGTACCTTCGTGAGGTGTGGTTCATGAGATGTCGCTCATAATTGTTTGATCTGGGTGGGGTGTTGAATCTGGCAGCCAGCCTGGTTTAACCTTACATACAGATAAATGTAACCCTCGTCTTGACTGAGTAGACAACAGTATAGAGGTTGCGAGATGGCGATCATCACGTGAGATTATGAGGTTGAGGCACGCGACGCGTAGACTCTTTCTTTTCAGCTCACTCACACTACGAGGTACCGGCGCAACACAATCATCGGCCCCGTTCCGAGGTGTATCCACATAGTTTCGAACCGCAGACGATCTCTGGTCTTCACGACAGGGCGGAAACTACCGAACAATATTCTATTGCCGGCTGCCCTTGGGGCCTTAGGACGTACGCGGCCGCTTGCGCAATAGCACCAATACTTAACAAAAGTTTGAGGCAGAACTGACTCTTGTTCTTCCGCCCTGGAATCTGGGGTCGAAGCCAGCCTGAAAGCTTGTTACTCAGTACCAATATCTTGTGTGTAAGGACATGTTCGTGCTTCTTCGAGTCAGCACAGCACATTCTCTACCGACGCTCCAACTGGGCTCAAGACTGAGCTCAAGAAGTTCCTTCGGTTCAATGGCTCGCCCACGCTTTCGACCTTCTCGACTGGACAACATTGAGTACATCGAAGACTACCGACCTGGTGGCTTCCACCCAGTCGCCATCGGCGACGTCTTTGCACAAGGTCGCTACAGAGTTGTTCACAAACTAGGCTTCGGAGGATCGTCGACCATCTGGCTTGCTCGTAATCGATCCGGAATCCTCGTAACTCTTAAACTCATGCGCGCCGAAGTATCGTCTAAGCCTGTCGACGAGATTCCAGAATTGGCCGTTCCCCTGAAACTTTCGGAATACATCCAGGCGAACGGTTCTGTCGCTGACTCAAATATTCAGACCCCCGAGGACCATTTCACGGAGAATGGGCCTAATGGGTCACACCTCTGCCTGGTCTATAAACTCGCCGGACCTAGCATTCTGTCCATGTCGGATTCTCCTGGAAGAGTGATGGGAAGTAGACGTCTCCGGAAAGATCTTGCCAGGAATGTAGCCAAGCAAGTGGCTCGCGCGGTGAACCTCATGCACACTGCCGGCTTTGTCCATGGAGGTTTGCCGTGACTTGTGGCGGAGAAGTGACAAGGAGCTGATATAACATTACCTAGATCTTACAACGTCCAACGTCCTCTTCCGCGTTGCCGAAAACGTCCAAAGATGGTCGGATAGTGAAGTTTACCTGAACTTCGGCGAGCCAGAAACCGAGAAGATAGTAACTCGCGACGGTAGTCCCCCAGGACCTCACGCGCCTGCACAACTCATTGCACCTATCGAAAATGCACGCTTGACCGACTCTACCCTTCTCCAAGAAGATATCCTCCTCACCGATTTCGGTCAATCCTTTTCCATGTTCCGTCCCCCGACAGGCTACGAGCCAGCGACCGTGCCCCACTACCAGTCTCCGGAGGCTCATTTCGAAGGAAGAATAGGTGCACCGTCCGATGTTTGGGCACTGGCTTGCACGATCTTTCAAATCCGTGCCGGATTTCCCATTTTCGAGGCCTTCCTGGGAGGGGACGACGAGATCCTCAAGGAGATTGTAGCGACACTCGGGAAACTGCCAGAACCGTGGTGGGCCGCGTTCGAGAATCATCAGCTATGGTTCGACGAGGACGGGAAGCCCAAGACCCGGGAGCTCCAACAGGTGCTGCTGCCTGCAGAGGAGACATCTATCAAGCATAAGTTGGCCAGTATCGGTGGTCAAGACTCTCTACCAGCGACTGGAGATGATGGTCCGATGATGGAACGCCCTGGAACGAGGTTGGACAAGGTGGAGATTCAACTTCTAGGGGATTTGCTAGAGAAGATGTTGCGCTACCGGCCACAGGATAGGATTAAAATGCGCGAGGTTGTTGCTCATCCTTGGTTTGCTTTCGAATAAGTGTATTGTGTCTGCGTAGCAGTCTCCTTCTGTAGCCGTTTCAGGATCAAGATCAGGACCACGGGGCGGTGCTGGCAGGAATGGCAGAGGCGGCTGTGGTGGGGCAGGGGGAGTTGCGGACAGTGCTCGCGAGCGGGCCTGGAAGGATAAGAACAAGGGGAGCCGAGGAAACCATGATCGGAAGAGGGGGTATGATGAGGAGATGGCGAGGGCGGGGGCGGGGGTTGTGCCTTCGTGAGGTGTTCTTCATGTGGTTCATGAGATATCGCTCATGATTGTTTGATTTGAGTGTGTCCATTCCTACGGCCAGCCTAGTTCAGGGTATATATGCCAGGATGAACTCACCTACAAATAATTGTAACCACGATCCTGATTGAGTAGACAACAGTATATCTTCTATCTCCTGTTGCCCACTGCCCTCAGGATCGTCGGACGTACACAGCCGCTCACGCAGTAACACCAATCTTAACAAAAAGAGGAGGTAAGACTGACTCTAGCTCTTCCGCCCAGGAATCCAGCGTCCAACTTTCGTCCGCAGTGTTAATGTCGGCCGTGAGCGTCTTATTATTGCGGACCATGGATGCGCTGACGTCGCGTGCGAGTAATTGCGACCGATGGCCCAGCATCTTGTCTATTGAACGGACTGAAGTCCTGTAAAACATCGAATGTGAAGTAAGCGCATGCAGAAAGATCCATGGATAGCCTGAGGATGGATGTCCTTGATTGTCATGCGTGAAGTGCACGAAGGATGCGCAGTTTAGATTGATACTGATACAACACAGAAAGCTCAGATGGGATATAAGAGGATAGGAGAACGACGCGAGACTGGTCATGTGAACATCCTGGTATAAAACCGCGGATCGTGAATGAGCTCCACCGTGTCGTTCACGAGCTTCAAGTCTGCAGCGGGTGTATCATGTATCAGTACATCGATGACCTATCTCCCTTCATTAAGGATACGCACCGAGGTCCGATCCCAGATTTATCAGCGACATCATCTTTATCGTCGTCGCGTCCACCACTTTGCCAACTACTTCGATGTACGGGTCCGTGATCTCCGCATCCTGTTCCTCCTGGTTCAGTGCCGTTCATCATGGGAGATGTGTAGAAAAACGCACTCTAATAAGTTGTACTGTCACTTCGCCTCCATCGGAAGCTTGCACCGTGATGAGGTCTGCACTTTTCTATAAAGAAAAGCTATCACTTTCAGGCTTTGTTTTCATGCTAAAGATACGTACCTGTAATGGCTTGCATGCTAGCCTCACTGTTTGCCCAATGAAGTCTGGGAGACGGGCAGAGTTGACGCGGGTTGAAACATGTTCAGAGGACATGATGAACGCAGATTGAGATTCTGAATAGCCTGCCAGTGGGAGTGAGGAACGCGCCTGTGGCGTGGAAACCGGGGTATACCTGAAGTTTATCATGTGACTGAATCGCGTCAGTCTTACCTGGACGCTAATGTAGAGGCGCTATAGCCAAGTGGTTACGGCGACAGATTAGAAATCTGTTCCACTTTGTGGGCGCAGGTTCGAGTCCTGCTGGCGTCGTAAGAGAGCCTCTCTTGTTTTGCTTACTTCAAGCAAACTTCAAGCAGAAACCTCACCTAACCTCGCCCGCGACCTGTTTTCTTCGTGAGGGTCCAGTAAGTATTTTGGATACATCCATGGGGCCCCTGTAGCTTCGCAACATTTCCTCAGTCGTTATCATACTCGTATCATCCTTGTCTCCGAAACGTCCTTTTATTGGAAGTGACCAGAAGCACCGACATCAGATCTGACTTCTTAGGCCTCATAGGATAATCCATCGACTTCCACAAAGAAGTTACGCCATGGCGGGATCGCTCTGTGTTAAACAAGACACACGAAGCTGAAGATGATGTCTTGCTGATCAGAATGTTTGGCGCGGGCCCTGCTCAAATGACTGAGAGACAGCTGACTCTGGAGGTTAAGTAAGTAGTCCAAGCTTTATAAAATAAATGCAAGGAGGAAAAATGCTTGAGAGGATGGAAGTATGTGCTCGTAACATCCATTGTGAACAAAGGATGTATGCGCATCCTAATCCAATCAGATAGGAATATTACCCATCTCAGACTGTTGACTACCAAAACTTCCCAAAAACACTTCCTCGTGTCGATGGCCCAAGGAACAAACCTACGCCCCCCTGGATCGCCACACTCACAGGCCTCATCGGCGCCGAGTCAAACACATGCGGACAGGGCTGAAGTAGCGGATTGGCCGTAAGCCGAGGGTTCTCCAGCTCGCGTTCATATATCGAAGGCTGGCGTGGCGAATCGCCAAGCTGATCAAACTGAGGCTCGTCGAATGTTCTCCGAGCAGCCTTCATTCGGCTCACGACCTTGGATTGTAATTGGTTTAGTCAGTATGAGATACGACGAAGCGATGATAACCATACCTGTTCGTAGAAAGCAATCTCGCCATCGAGATGCTCTTTAGTCAACGTGCGGAAGTCCTCTGTCTTCTGGGTGTGGTAGGTCTCCATTTCTGCCATAGTCGTGTTCAGGACCGTTTCGCAGCGCGCCGCCATCTCCTCATCCGACTGCAGATCGGTTCAGTAGAGAAAAAGGATAAGGAAACGAAATCCTTACACGACCTTCCAGTGTAGCCTCCTTGTAGCGGGATAGTGTCGAATTATGCGTAGTCACGACGCCCTTCAGATTGCAAATATCAGCCACGAATAAGACGTAGAAAGACCAACGCTATCTGTCACCTCGTACAGTGAAGAGGGATGAGCCATGCCCTTAAGCGATTCATGAGTTGCCAGCTGCGTCCGCCTTGCCTACATGGGGGAAAGAATGGGTTAAAATCCAAAGTAGTAGATGAGGATAGCTACATACATGATCATCGTAGAGGTCTGCAACATTCTGCAGCGTCTCGGACGTTTTTTGCATGGCCTTCGTCAACTTTAGACAATCTGGTGAATGGCCTCAGTATATCTTAGACATAGCGAACAGAGAACGGCGTACCTTGGCATCCCTCGCGCCAACACCATGCACCATCAGCATTGAGGAGACCCTTGCTCTTCACGTCATACTGGTCATCCTCCTCGTTTACGCCAGTCATAGGTGCCGAAGCCAGGGGTTTGGAAGTGATTAAGGACAGGAGTGAGTATGCAAGTAACCGCTCCGCCTTAGACATCTCTGTACCAAGCACTCAATCGGATACTGTCATTGGGGGAAGTTCCAAGGACGTACCGACTCGTGCTTCCCTGATGCGCCCAAATATGTTTCTCAGGCCCTGAACACCCTTGCCTACCGCCTTAGTATGCATATCAAATCGGTCAACCGCCTCCTCTGCATCTTCAGCATCAAGGTTGAATGCAGGATGAAACACGCGTGCATAGAAAGCCGGGCCTGCAGAAGGCATGGAGAGGTGCTGTGGAACAAGACGTTTCCACTCCTTTGCCCATCCATACAATCAGAGCCGTTGCCGACAGCTATCGAACACACTCACCGTCTCGCTTTCACATCCCAAGAAGAACGTTACAACCTCAGCATACCGTGCAACGGGATGTCTGACAATTCTGTCGATATACCGCTCCAGATCCCCACGCCGAGCTTCTACAAAGTCTTCGCTGAATCTGCCAGCATACTGCTTCTCTGGTAGAGGTGGAAGCGCGATCCCGGGGAGCCTGCGTGTCAATGCAGTATGCAACATGACGAAGTGAGAAAATCTTCGGTGGACAGTTATACGCGTCGGTGATGCTGGCCTGGGTAGTCCAATGTCATCTACATCCGGCTGCGCTGAATCGTCATTTTCATCCGCTTCAGGTACAGTAGGCGAATGGAAAAGCGACGTGACATTGTACACCGTAAATGCTCCCGACAGAACAGACGCCCTCTTCGATGGGGAGTGAACAAGCACGCGGAAGGGTGGTATTTTCTCCTTCCATGCCGGGCCAGCACCCACGAAATGGCGATCAGCCTCACCCAGACCCAGCCGGCTGAGCCTATTCATTTCTTCTTCGTCAACTGTGGCATCGGACGCGTCTCTATCATGGCTCGGTGAAAAGTCCTCAGGGGCGACGACAACATCGGCGGCGGGTCCCTTTAGGACGAATTCCTCGGCACCACTGGTAACGAAGCTCGAGAATCGATTCAAACTCTTGCCGCCAAGGAGACTTTGTCTGAAGCTGGGGAAGGCGTTGCGCCATTCGCCTGTGTTCTGCGGTACGATAGGAAGGGCAGGAGGCGAGGATTTGGGTGAACCACGGGGCGTTATGGATTCTGCAGATGATGCCTCTTTCCTTCCATGGCGCGTGTAGGATGGCGGCAACTTCAAGTCAGGAGCAGGTGTAAATTCCAATGTAAACTGACCATGAAGTAATGGAAGTCAGGTTTTTTGTTTCACCCGAGAACAGAAGAGCACAGACGCACTGTGTAATAAGTCCTGGGTAGCAGGCCAATCTCTCCGGTGGTGTTCTTTACCAAACTCCATCCGTCTGCCAAATCTTCCTTTACGATTTCCAGCGCATCTCCCCCGCTCACACTCAACTCCCTGAACTCTGCCTTCCCTTCGAAATCATATAACGCCCTAGCAGGGCGCAGGGGTGTCTTCTGCCCGTCAGTGTCCTCAGCATCATCAGGCTCTTCATCAGATAGGGAGCCCGATCCAGACACAAGATGTTCCGTCCATGCAGCTGAGGTGTTGATTCCCGCATCAAATTCAGATTGCGGGCGCTGGAAGAAGGAGCTGGATGAAGCTGAGGGATATTTAGATGCCCGGGGAAGGGTCGCCATGATGAGTCGCGTCAAAGGACAAAGGGTATAATGTCAGTCAAGTTTCTCCTAGGTTGAAGATGCGAGGTTATTGGGTGCATCCAATGAGTCGTAGAAGTTTCGCGCAGCTAATCGATGAAGAGGGATGAAAGGGTATCTTATAATAATACAGCCGATAGAAGATGAGAGTGAGACGTTCGAACTTCAAAGGAATTGCACCTCTGGATTGCCGATCACGCCTATTCCAGTGCACTCGGCATCTGGTTTATACCTCGTCCAATTTCGGACCTAACCTCTCAGACAAGGGACATAGAAAAATACATATTGCAATCATCTGCAGTAGTTATATACGGGATAATTTCATCCTATCTTGTACAGCAACCAAATATCTTATTCTTCCCCACAGCGCGGAAGCATCCCAGCCTCGAGGCGGGCTTAGTGACCCACTACTTGCAGTCGGGGAAGCCGAGAGATCCATGACCAGTCCAGCTCGGGTGGCAAGCACGGAAGTGAAGGGTCTTGTCGATGTCGTTGAGCTCCTTGATTTCTTCCTCCGTCAGATCGATTACACTGAAATTGCCTGGAAAAGACAAGATGAATTAGTTATTACTTCCCAGCTCAAGTTTCCAAATGACATACTTTCAATACGCGAGTTGGTGACAGATTTGGGGAGGACTATAACGGATAGGAATGAGCGCATAGCATGGCATGCGCCACATGTGAACACTCACCACTGACGCCAGGTCTGTTGGCCTGGAGGGAAATTAAGACGTTCGCGGGCTGGACGCCATGTTTCGCAGCGATCTTCTTGACAACCTCATTCTTGAGTAAAGGAGAATTGTCGGATCCAAGGGGAGAGTAGGCCGTGACGGCGATGCCCTTGGCGTTGCAAAAATCAACGATATCTTGTTGAGGGCACGAACTAATGGGCAATGAAATGGTATACGGCTTTCTCAGTTATGATTGCTCTAGATATTTATTGGACGAAAAATCACGCACGGGTGAAGCTCGATCTGGTTGACGGCAGGAATAACCTCAGCGGACGCAAGAAGGCGCTTGAGGAACTCGACGGAGAAATTGGAAACACCTGCGAAAGTTACATATTGAGATCAGGATGATGCCTACTCGTGATATAGTTACCAATGGCCTTGAGTTTGTCTGGATGAGCTTTGAAAAGCTTTTCCATAGTTTTCCATGTGTCGAGCCAGTCGACCTGAATCAGAAAGTGAGAAACATTCAACCTGATAAAATCACAAACCACACACATCAAAGACTGGGCCCTGGGATCCAGGAGTCATGGGGGCAGGCCAGTGCATGAGCCCTGAAGTAGTCTGTCAGCTGGTGGTTCAACGAAAAAGGCGGGGTTAGGACGTACAGAGATCAAGGTAATCAGTACCGAGGTTCTTGAGTGACTTCTCGAGTGCCTCGGCGGCATTCAAGTGATCGGGATTGTCGAGCTTGGTGGTCAAGAAGATCTCGCTGCGCGGAATGCCTGAAGCCTTGATACCGATGCCAACTTCAGTCTCATTACCATAGGCAGCCGCAGTGTCGATGTGCCTATAACCAAACTTGAGAGCATGCTCCACGGCGAGCTCAACTGCTCCTGGCGCGGATTTCCAGGTCCCTGCAAAATATCGGTTCAACATAGGTCTGCCTGTGCAGGATACACGTCATACCGAGACCCACTGTGGGGATCTGAGCACCAGTGTTAAGCTTGATGAATTTGTGAGCGGGCATTATGTGACTGGTGGTTGTGATGGAGGTAGGTGTTGAAGAGTATTCGAAGAGGCGTTTCGACGACCTCAGCTTAATAAGGGCGTCGACACCGAGATCGATAAGGATGCATATCTGTTTTCCCGGATCCGGATAGGCATACTATCCCCAGCGCTACCATGGGGTTCCCGTGGGCCAAATTTGCGAGAAATGTCCTTTTCGCTGCTGACATTCCTGACCATCTTCCAATTGGCGGACAATCCTCGGCCCAACATCGGCTTTTTCCGGCCCGGTGAATGTCTTGCAATTTTCACTTTCCCACCCTCCTTTGTTTCCAACCACAGCAGACTCAAGGCTGCGATGTTCGCTACGCACTGGGCTTTTCGCAAGTCTTCATTCGCGAACGGGCCAAGGTCTGAGCA
Organism: Hypsizygus marmoreus; assembly: GCA_013433165.1. Lineage (NCBI taxonomy): Eukaryota > Fungi > Basidiomycota > Agaricomycetes > Agaricales > Lyophyllaceae > Hypsizygus > Hypsizygus marmoreus. The sequence goes on along the minus strand of CM024084.1, from coordinate 1,320,002 downwards.
TTCTAGTCCTCCTCGATTGGTTCTCGACGAACCTGGTGGTAACTCACCAAGCAGCGTACCAGAAATTCGCCTCTCGTGCGCATGTCTTAAGATCTTGCCCTTCGGGGCGAGGGAGGATCACGCACGATTTGAGGTTTGAAATTCGCTGCGAGGATTGGGCGGTGCTTTTTAACGGGCTTTGGAGTTGCAACGAGCTTTATCGGCATACCAGCGTGCTTGCACGCCCGGAACAATGGTCTCCTCCTACAGGAGTGATCGTTCTCGCGCTTCGGGCTATACATGCTATAGTCCGATCTACCCTGGACACGCTACGGAGTACATCTGAAACGATGTCGAAAGATGCGACGCTTCTGAAACGTGGCCGTCCGCCATCGATCCGTACATACCTGTACGCGCTCTGTCTAGTGCATGACTGCATCTAGTGAATACCACGCGCAGTGGTTTGACCGTCCTGCTGTCACGCAGGTTGTGGATACCTCCTTTGCCCATCTTCGCGCCAATGACTGGCCAGGGAAAGGAAGGCGATGTCATATCCCAATACAACGCTGTCGGTCCAAATACCTCAATGGTACACACATGGAACAAGAAATACTCCTGAACCTGCTTAACTAGCAGTGGAAACCGGAACCGCGTCCAGGGTACCCATGCACGAGGGGCTTGCAACTCCAAAACCGGTCGCGAAAGCACCGTCCTTTAGTTCACTTCGCAGCTCGTGTCCTTCGGGATAACGAAACTCGATTCAGACTACTCTTTGTCTGCTGTGCAATTTTTTCCACCCGCTCACTCGTTTGAGCATCTTCTCGTTGGATGTAGCATATGGCTCGTTGTGTATGTCTCTGCTGCAAATTCAATAATTTATTATTCCAGGCTACTTACCAAGCGATATCGATGCCGCAATAGCCAGCTTACGGAATTGAGTCTTGACAGGTCTTCTTTCACCTACCACGATGCGCTCCTACTGCCTCCCTCTAAACAAAGCCGTACTCATATTTTTCCCGTCGCAACCTGATGCGATGATTTTACCAGGAGAACCATCATCCCAACCACGGGTTGTTCAAGTTATCGTAAAGCAGGAGGGGTGGGTATTCCGGCTTTATGCATTCACTCTCTATTAATTTCTTCAAAGGAGGTCAACGATCAACGATATGGCGACATATTTCCTTGCCCAACACGACATCACCGTACGTCCGATCGTCGGCGACATGCACTCTACTGACATGTTCAGGCTATGTTCGTCCACCAGACCGCTGTCGAAAGCGTGCTGTTGGCTCACCTGACCTCGGCACTTCCACCGACAATTACGATTGAGGGCAAGGGCTATATCTTACACGGTGGTAGTCCGATATCTTCTCAAGACGTTCTAACTTCCCTGACGACTGCATTGTCTTTTCGAAGTTCGCAAGGAGTGGAAGTATGGTCGGGGATTACAACTTTCGTGGGGGGAGAAAGATGTCCATGCTTGTGACGATAAATGGATTTTTGTCTTCGCCCCAACTCCTATTGTTTGAGTGTTTTATCTGGGGGCTTTGTTGTATAGGATACAGATTCGTCGTTGATGTGCTCAATTGTTCTTCATCATCATTACAACTCTGTCAATTACTAGTTCGTCTTCTGACCCATATCGCGTCGCAATGGCGAGTTTCTAAAATCGCGCTGGTCTCATTGTCAAAAAATGCGGGGGACACGAGTCGAGTATGCATCAAGGTTTCGCGTTTGGAGTTGAAAACATATGCCAGACATGCTGCAGAAAAGAATAAAACACGATGCCAACATGTGCCTACCGCGATGCCCAAGCGCGGTAGTCCAAGCGTCATAGAGGCTATGACAAGCGCAAATCCACCATACTGACTCCAACAATGTCCAAAGCTACGTCGCCCTGGTCGATGATAGGAAGGTTTATGGGGAACCCTCACTTGCGCTCGTCTTCACGGAAACGGAAAGAAGATAGTTACGAACGGAGCATACATTCGGTACAGGGCAAAGGACAGCACGAGAGTATAATCGCACAGGCCGCTAAGGTCGAGGAGCCAGCGGAAGAAGTTGCAAAGGAAACCTTGGAGGGGAAAAACACACCAAATACGGGGCCTTCACTTCGTGCCGGGCAGGAGACTTTAAGACCAACGACACCTGGGGAAGAAGAACATGAGTGGACACAGGTTGTCGAATACCTAAACCCATCTTTGGCATCCAGCGCAGGCTCAGCGGAGCCAGTGAATGACGCTACGACAGGAACGGAGGAGCACAGTCCAAGAGAAGTCGTGGAGACGGAGTCCACCTCCGGCCATAAGAACCAGGCCGTAAAGGATGACGGACAGCAGTTTGTTGAGCCGGGAAGGAAAGAAGTTGGGATATTGGCTGTCGAATCTAGCGACGCAGATCTGGAAAGGCGTTTGAAGGAACTTTCACAGGAGCTTGCGTTGGCTGATGAACAAAATCAGCAGTTGAAGCAGGAGCATAAACGTCAGGTGGAGAGGATTCGGACGCTGGAAGACGACGTGCGAGCCCTCGCGGACAATAAAGTTGCGATGATAACGACTGTGGAGGACATGAAGCGGGAGGCAGACTTTGCGCTTACGCGAGTTCAACAGCTGGAAGCCGACGCCACGGCAGGGTCGGATACGATACACATGCTGGAGAGAACTTTGGAGACGGCAGGAAGGGAAAAGACTGAACTTTTGAATCAGTTGCATGATGCGGAGAGCCATGCTCGGGAGTTGGAGGGCCGGAATACAGCCCTCCTACAAACGGACGAAGAGATGGAGAACAAGATACGACGAATCCAGGAGAACAACATCGAGACAACAACAAAGTTGAACACGGCACTGGCGGAGCTGACGACAGCTGTTCGCCAGCGCGAAGCAGTTCAGGACCAAAATCGACAATTGGTTGACAAACTTCACGACAAGGAGAAGGCGCTAAAAGACCTGGAAGCCAATTCCCATATGTCTCAAGACGAAGCCAGTCAGCATCGCCTGGAGTCCCTCCAGCATCACAATAGGATGCTCACAGATCAGATCCGACGCCAGTCAGAGCAACTGCGTCCACCCCCGCTTGCTCAGTCTGGTCAGGCATCTCGATGGGAGCGATCCATTCAAGAATACACTGAAATCGTGGGGCCATTTGATCGCCTGAACTCGGAGATTTTTCAGATCGCTGCATCCATGGTCGAATCTCTCGACTTCGGTGAAGGCAAGGACTGGGCTGCACAAGAGATGAGAGGGGTTGTAGAGCGAGCGACGTTGCTGATAGGGAGACCCATGATCCTCGCCATGCAAGCCATGTCCCATCAAAACATTGCGGACGTCAACCCATTAGTGATACAAATCGCCTTGCAGGTGTGTATGGCAAGGAGCTGCGCGAAGATCATTGCATCCTGGTATCCCGGCCATTGGGAATATGGTAATTTCCTAGAGGCAATCTATGCGAGGATTCGGGGAACAGGTCTGCGTACAACGTTTTCTGGGAAAAACGGTCAGACTCACTTAAGCTTCGTTGTTTAGAGGGGAAGTATGCTGAAAAATGGCGCACGATTACCCAGGCACAGCTCAGACGGACGTCTGACCCGTATGTCCAGTCTGAAATGAAGGCATTCCTTCTCGACAACCTTGTGGACATTTTGGCTATCGCTGGCTGTGGTGAGGCTGTATCCGCGACTAAGCAAAAGCTAGTCAGATTTCAGGAGCGAGTGGACTTAATCGTGAAGTTGGCGCTTGGATTGAACATGAGTATGGGGGACGAATGGGAAACGTTTGTGGTCCAAACCAACGACTTGTTCGACCCGGAGACCATGGATAATGCATATGAAGGAGACAAGGAAACTCAAAGCGAGGATCTGGTCGTGGGTACGACCGACATTGGATTGAAGAAGTCGTCGCGAGGCATTGTGTTGAAGCCAAAGGTAGCTGTACATTGGATGATTCGAGGAAACCATGTGCGATTTGTTCGAGTGGAGTGATTCTGAAGGAGGACATGGCAAGGACTGTGTCAGTGAATCCGTAGAATGAAAGAATCGACAATTTCATGTATAGTATACAACATACCAGAGTAGAATACGGCACAAGCTATCCTTGGATGCGACTGGTACTCCGAACAACCAACCCACTGCCCAGCTTCAACCGAACTTCGACCATGCACGTTGTCGTGACTCATTTCAAACGAAAGCACACTTGTTCATCGTTCACATTTCCTCCTAGTCAATGCCGTTGGGATGCAGTGGCTTGCTGCGCTCTCCCGAGGTTAACAGGTCTTGTTGTGGCAGTTGACAATATTTGGACTCAGGAGACTGACAGAAAATGATCCATGATCCAGGCATCATGCATCAGGCTTCGATGAATACTTCTTACGCATGGTTCGCTCTCAGGCCATCTCGACTTCTTTAGCATGGGCCCCACCCGCGCATGCCGAACCAAAGAACACGAGTATCTATAAGCTTGAGTCCGCTGCAGCTGTACGACCCATAAGCGACTGGTCCAGCACGCGATGGTCAGCGCAAAGTGGACGCTGCGAGGCGTAGCCTCAAAAACAGTGCACCACTCTGATACCTTGCTCCAAGTCAGTACTACGGCAGCATCTTTGGCCAAAGATATCAGCAACATGTCTGCGTGTCCGCCTGCGGCAGCAGCAGCCTCTGTTATACTGCTGATCTTGCAGAACATCCAGGTAAGTTCCTTTATTTCGATCCCATTTGGAAAGTGAAGGGAACATATTGAAGCAAAGACATTGCACAGCAAGTTAAAGTAAATTACTTGACGTCTGTTATGAACTCGCTGCTGACGAGCCTGGGCTAGACCAATCAGGAGAATTGTGCACGCCTCGCTCGACGTTGTGCTACGATCCTCGCAGACGTCAATGACCAGATGAGTGGAAGGTGGGATTCAGCTCCAGACTACATGAAAAAGAATTTGGAGAAGTTTTGCGAGTTCGTGGCTTTAAACTTTTTCTCATATATTCTAACAGATAGGACGGTTGCAGAACGCTCTCTTCTATTCATTATTACGTCAATTTACAGTCAGATATGAACTGGCGAAAGCGTATTGTGAAGAAAGCCTCAATAGAACAGAGCTTTGCAGAGTTGGATGAGTTGCTGACTGACGCGAATCAGAGGTTCCAGGTGAGTTGACCTCCCGACTGGGTATACCTTATGACCATGGTATACCGGATGTATAATTTATCAATATACCGCCTATTCAACAGATGTCTGCCCTGATTAGTATTCACCATGCCGTCAGCCCTCAGCGTCCCAGGACCCCAACGAGCGGCGCTGAAAGCCCGGATTCCAAGTCTCCAGGTCTGTCACTATGTTCGTCTGGTCGAAGTACACAGAGTTGTTGACAATTTGCAACCATGTTCATAAGGACATTCAGATGCCATCGAATCTTCAACTTTGTTACCAATTAATCCAGAAGCCTGTCTTTCGTTCAGAGAACAGCCTTTATATCAATTTCATGATTATGCCAGACCTGCACAATCAGCAGTGAATTTACACATTCCAGATTCACATGTGCGTAACTTCCTCTTGAGCGGCACGATTATCAATGTTCAGGAAGTCCTGCAGTTTCACGAATACAGACTATCAGAAATTTATGCCTGCCGTTCTGATGCTTCTGACACGGAGTTTGGATGGTGGTGCGGTACTTGTGAGGTGGTGGTTGAGGGAAAGGTCATTGTCATGAAAAGATATGACAAGTATAGGGATCTTCGACGGAACCAAAAAGTACGTGTCAACACGGTGACAACATCGAGGTTCCAGTGTCTAAACGGCTCATACTGATCCATTACACAGGACTGGTTGAGGGACTTGCTGTTACTACGTAATATGTTGTAGGTTGACAATAAGTTTTGATTTCTTCACTTGCTTCAGTACTAAGTTATTCGAAAGCCATCCGAATCTACCCCAATTACTCGGATCATCGCCGCAAACGTCCTTCAAACCTTTTATCCTGGTCGCAAATGGTTTGTGTGTATCTATATGTTCGATTTCTTTAATGATAATTTTGTTTCTAGTTCCCCTGCGTTCCCCACAACAGGCTATTCTCGAAGACCTGCTGGCATCATCCATTCCTTCCTGTGCACGGACTTTGCTTCACATTGTGAGTTTCAGACCTCCTTCATTTCATTCCCTTTTAAGAAATCTCGCTGTAGTATCATGAACTCAAGGTGGGTGTTTCCCGGTCCGGTCTCAAGACGCTGATCGCTAGCCCGTATAGAGTGTCATTGATTATCTTCGAGAGTCCTTCACTTTATCACATTTGCAGCTTCAATCAATATTCGATGTGCGCCCATCTTACCAGAGGTCATCTTTAGAGTATTGCCTCTGACGTCGATGTCGTTCTTTGCTCAGGACGTATCGGCCGGAATTGACGAATCAAACTCCATCATGTTAGGCCTGCCAGAGCAGTCAGATGGCCACGTCGTGACATATCGAAATCACGGCTTACTTGAAAGCGTGAGGACCTTTTGCTTGAATGTAAGTCTTGTTTAGTCAACAAATTTCCCTGCTTCAGCTTATCTTTTGACCAGATGCTTCCTCGCTACCCGCTTGAACAATCCGAGAATTCGGAACTGTTACGCGAGAAACGCGAAGGCAATATGAAGTCTCTTCTCCGCGACCTTGTCATTGCAGTTTGCCAGCTCCTGCGGTATCATCGTATACCAACCTCTGACGGTGATTGGATTTCGTATGAAGAAGACTGCAATTGCGATGAGCCTATGGATTATCCATCCCACACAAATCCAATTTGGAAGAAACATGATCCCATTGCGGTGTCCAATTTTTCTGTTTGGGACTTTGGGTATGTTCCTGAAGGGAAGGGAATCGAAACGTTCGTTAGGCTAGGGAATGCAATCAAAGACGAGTTGACGACTTTTCCTGTGGAAGAGAGCACGTCTGGTGTTCAGTGGAGGTCAAATGATGCACTTGGGCCACTGGATCTGCCTTACTTGGGTTTGCCTGACCGTAATGCGTGGTGAGGCCTTACTTGCTTGAAATTGTCACCATGTTAGTTCAAACACTGACTTGGGAACGAATTTTGATGCAGCTGGACTGTCGAGGTACCTCTGAATTCTCGGATAATGGGTCAAATCATCCACCAACAGAGAATCCCAGAGGAAGAGGCATGGCGCTTCCTTCTTCAGTCTGGCGAGATACTCGCGCGGGAGTTCGACGTGAGACTACAGGACATCCGCCTCAGTTAGCACACTTTATTTACTCTTTGCTTTATGCTCATGGCGTAACATACTCTTCACCCTCCACAGTAACCGGGGTCGAGACTATAGAAGACTTTGATATCTCATACTACAAGGACACGTGGGATGAACCGCTGTCGTCCACCATGTATCTTTTAACTGGGTTGGATCGGGCGCCATATCTATCGAGCACACCAAATCGAGAACATAGTGGGTCAATCCTCCCAGAACTGGAACCAGACTGGGTGTGTACGATCAAGGAGTATGTTGGAGTCTGACTGGTGATTGACGTTGCTGACGCTGTTGTAGGAGAGTTGGTGCTATTCAGTCTGTAGCAGTCATTGCTGGGCAGGATTGACAATCACCTCCATGTTGTCCTTCTCCTTCCCCTGTCCAGTGATAACCGTTCTTTGAATAGTAAATACCTAGCCCTTCATGATGAGAATAGGAACATACCGTTTCATTCTCAAGCTCCTATGTGCATCACAATTAAAGGCTGGGGGGTGCGCCTTACTTATGTGACTTGGATCCACACATGATGGCTATCAAACCTTACTCTCGCCGTTTTTTAACCCAAGATATCTTCTGTGTAGCTACTCTTCCTGGCCTAACGGGGGCAAAATGGTGAGCCCTTGCTATCCAGATTGTCGTGTTCCCTAATTCATGACGCATTGACTGCTAGGACGTTCCCACTGAACTCAAATCCCACATTGCCATGTTTTGCACGCGTGGTAGCCTAGCATCCCTCGCTCGGGTGCACACATCTTATCAACAGGAGTCGGAGCGTGCTCTTTACCAGAGTGTGGCGATACAAACGGCCTCAGATGAAATAACTTGCTTGGAAACATTGTCGTCAAACCCACGTAAGGCATCCTTAGTATGGTCACTGATCGTCGACTTTCCGTACGAATGGGACGACGACTCGGAGAGCTTCAAAGCAGCCATAATGCTATCGGATGTGCTCCCTTGCCTGTGCTTAGTCTCCGACCTACGTATCCGACTACCGACGGCAGAAGCATGTGGTGAATCACTAGAGTTGCGTCTTAATAGCGCGCTACGGTTCGTTTTTTCGACCATGACTTGTACACAGCCAATGATTGTATGATTAGGTTTGATTCCTTTCGACTACGCACCCTCTATTGCAACGACTACTTGGACATAAACGGGGTAATCTTGGCCCAATCGACATTGCAATTCCTTGGCATATACGCTAACGGAGGCGACAGCCGACTGCTAGACAGCCTCCGGGATCTGACCTCTCCAATTTTGCCTACTCTCACTGCAATCACACTGCAACGTGAAAGCTATTTGCCATTCTATAATCACCTCAGCATATTCCCCACATTATCATCTGGCTCATCCGTGATATTTAAGAACTGCTCCGAATCATTCCAACAAGATGCTTCTGAAGATACTCTCACGTCTGAAGAACATGTATCCCAAGTTTCCATCTTCCTCGACGACTTCCATAACACACCCCTGGTCCTTGGTCTTGTCAAGGACATGTCCCGTTTTTTCCCCAATGTTTCTCGATTGAACTTCATGCTCCGAAACCCAAGTGAAATTGTATGTTTGCTCTCTCACACACTCTCTCAAGGTGATATAGTCTGAAAGTAACTTGAATAGGTTGGCTCAGAAGTCGCAGCGATTCTATCCTCTGCCACTGAGTTGCGAGAACTGTGGTTCAATATGTGGGATTTCAGAAAAGACGAGACATTCGCACCATCGACACCCAGGAAGATAGGACAAGCAAAAGCGTGGGCAGCCGTCTGTCCCCACCTTTCACAAGTTGCATATTGGGACGGGGTTGCGCTGGAGAGAAATGGGGAAAACTGGGAGGATTTCGGGCCCTAAAGGGGCGCATTATATGCGGGACATGCACCTACTAATTATCTATTGTTTGCCACCGAATGAAAAGCAACGTCTGACGAAATGAAATCATGCGGCACAAGACCAAGGGCCCCAGGCCAAAGGTCAACCAACCATCAATCATAGTTCGCTCCCTGTGCTGTGAATCAGAATTTCTAGAAGGCCTTGCAATGCGAGTGGACCCAAATGGTCTAACAAGACGCGCTCATACCGTTCGACCATTATCCTGGTTCATCATGCTGATGGTATACAACCAAAGTTGATTCCTGCATCTCGGAACACAAGGATATAGGTGACTGTTTTGTTGCCGAAGTTTAGCTCTGAACACCTGGGGAGCCCGGCGATGGAGGAATATGCATGCCTCCACTGAATTTGAATCGAGACGAAGGCGCCAATTTCCAGTCTTCAAATGTCCTCGGCATCCTTTGGATGAAGTATGAAAAATGACCTGAATTTTCCTAGTTCACCATGGTCCTTCAGTCAAGGTTGTATCATAATCAATCCTGCACAGGATTCAGGCATCCATGCTTCAACCGATGCATCTGAATTATCAAACACGACGACGGAAAACGACGCGCGCATTCCTCGGTGTTGCTGTGATACCAGGTAACCACTTCAAAAGCACTTTTTCTTGTTCAGCACGCGATTTACTCCTCAGCTCCTCGGGCACGAGAATTTTGTACTTTCGAGTGATGTGTGCAAGGATGCAAACACTCTCCGTAATGGAGAATCGCTGCCCGATGCAGCTACGAGGACCGCCGGAGAAGGCGTTGACTGCGTGTGGGTCGTGAATGAAGAGCGGATGGAGGTGCATGGTTGATGCTTACAGGCATCACGCGGCCATCGGTATGTATCGGTGTCAATAAATCGTTCTGGTTTGAATTCCGCCACATCTTCGCCCCAATGGATGGCTGAGACGGGAAAAAAATAACATATTTAAGTAGGAAACAGAAAGAGAAGCGGAAAAGACATACGATTCATGTGAAGCCCGATGATATCTATGAGAACCATGCTCCCGGCTTTGATAGGGACTTCGTACTGTTCAACGTTCCGGATTTTGCCCACAGACGTTGTAGAGAAGCGACGCGCTTTCAATGTCGTGTCTGCTGTGACGAGCTTTGCTAACCGCGCGACTGCAGGGAAGAGTCGTAGCGTCTCATGGAAGACGGCTTGGGTATAGTCCTGCGACAGATTATCCTGTTGAGAAAGATAGTATAATCGCAAGAGAAGAGTAGCCATACCAGTTTGGCCATGGATTCCTTGTATGGCTGTGATGAAAGTGGGAATCGAATGATGTACTTGAATGAAGAGAAATAAAGTAATTTACGGATGAAGACATGGGAGAAGAAACGCCGTCAGGCCAAAGTTGGAGGGTTTCTTCGTAAACTCGCTGCTGGATGTCAGGATGAAGCGCAAGGAGCGCAACCGCGAAGCAGAGCGAATGTGCCGAAGTTTCTGAATGGTCTCGTAAGGGTTGCTTTTCAAATCACCAGAAAAAAACTTACCGTGGCCTGCGAGCAAAAATGTCTGAATATCCTCGAGGTTAGCGGAGGTATGCTCCTCGTGGAGGAAGCCAACTTACAAATGTATCTGATAGAAGTTCATCATCAGACAAGCGTTTATTAGAGGCAGAGCCGTCCGCATTTGCTTCGACCAAGTTCCGAAGCAACGCAGCATCCATTGAAGCGGCTTTTCCTCCAGCAATCCAATCCCGCGCCTGGGAAATCACGTCGAGCATATGAAGGCGCAGTGCTTCAAATGCCTCGCGAGTCTCATTAAGTGTTGGCGTGATGAAGGGAAGATAAACACGGTCCGAGAGATCGTATATCCAATTGGGGGTTAAGACCTTGGTGAACAGATTATCTAGGGTCGATATAACGGCAGGCCTGAAGGCACGTTTGTGGCCTGGAGGTGGCTCGGTGTTCGAGTCTTCCTTGAGCGATGCACGACGTCCGAACCCTGCAGCTGAGATGACAAGTAAGGCAACCTGTTGGACAATAAATATCATGAACTGGTCTGAATGTCGGGTTCTGATGTTACCTGAGTAAAGTCCTTCAAGAGATCTACCGGGGTGCCTCCCTGAGATGTAGTATTTGTCTCATCAATTTCGGCAAACCATTCATCGACAACGTGAATTGTCTCGCGCCACACAAGGGCATTGTTCGTCTGAGGAATTATTAGGCCAAAGATCTCTTTGAATGATCCATACTCACCTCGTTGAACGCTGAATTAGCTACAGATCGGTGGCGCTTCCAATCCGACCCCTCTGTCCCAACCATATTTGGTCCGTAAATATTCAGAGTCTCGTACTAAACATCTAATGAGCTTTCCTATTCCTAGAAAGGTTAAAAACGCACAGCTTCGACGTCCTTTGGGAAGGTTGCCCGACCAGCATGTACTGTCTTAATGGCATCCGCATCAGAAAGCCAAAAGATGGGAATGGCGTTCCAAAAAGTGACAGACGAGAGACAAGTGCTGCCATACTTTGCATAAACTAAAAAAATGGCATTCTTACACAATCAAAAGAAGAAAGAAAGGTGGTTCGCAACTCACATTCAAATTGTGCATAGTAATAACCCATCTGGTTCTTCAAGGGAAAAAAGGGACCCAGCACAAGTGAAGCGGTCCGGAAGGGGTGTAACCACAGGAGTGATCCCCCAGGACAAACGCTGGGAATTCGACGCGTTTCAACTCCAGAAGGAGACATCAGCGTAAGGCAAACGCTCACCCAAGAACTGGTCGTGTCAGCTTGGCAGCCAAATACTTCTGAAGCAAAATCTTCACAAGCCAGGCCGTCGAGAGCCCGGCAGCGAGTTCAACCACGGATAAAGGCATCGCGGGGGTGGATACAGCGTATCCTTGGGTGTGGTGGTACCTTGATGAGAATAGTCAAGTTTCTCTGGGTGTCCACGAGAGTCCGCCCTGGCTCCAGTGAAATGGCAGAATCCTGAACATCGTTGTTAAATGGGGATAGTTTTCTGATCGTTCGCTGATGGCACAAGCTGATCGGGCTGCCGGAGGCAATCCCAAGCCGATGACTAATCAACACCAACTCTGCAGCTCACCACCATGAATACTGAGGTCGATGTGAACCCGTATGAGCTCCTCGACGTCAAGCTCGAAGCTACAGAGCAGGAGATCAGGACTGCATACCGCAAGCGGTCTCTGAAAGTTCATCCAGACAGAGTATGTGGTATGTTCAATCAGGGTTTCTCATATCTAACCGCTGCTCCGTAGAATCCCAATAATCCAGAAGCTGGTGAGTGCTCTTGTAGACTATCAATGCGGACACATCACTCAGAATGCAAACATTTTCCCAGCTCGAAAATTCCACGAATTGAACCAGGCATATGAGCTATTACTCGATCCATTACGACGATTGGCTCTCGATGCTAAATTGAGACTGAAGCAAGCTCGCGCGGAGCGGTTCAAGGGTTATGACAAGAAACGGAAAACCATGGTCGATGAGTTGGAGGCGCGGGAGTTGGCATTCAAAAAGGCACGAATGGACAAACAGAAGGAGGAGGTGCAGCGGTGGCATGAGACTGAACAGATCAAAGAGGCAGGACGGAAACTACGAGAAGAGAAGGAGCGCGGGCTGCGGGAGAGAGAGGAAGAGAAGAGGAGAGCTGCTGAGGAGGCTGAGGAAGACGAGATGGAGGCACCTTCATTAGGTTCGTGTCTAAACGTTTTTATTCAAATGCATCCCACTCATTTGAACTATCTTATAGATCCACTCGACACAACAGTTCGAGTCAAATACACACTGAAGTCCCACCCTGATCTCACCACGGCTGCAGCAATCGCAAGACTTCTGTCACCCTTCGGTGCCACGGACACGGACTCTATCGTCCTCTCTCTCAAAGCACCAAAGAAAGCAGCCAACAAACCTCCGAAGTTCGGGACCGCTCTAGTCCCTTTCAAGCAGATCGGGGACGCGTTCGCAGCTGTCTGCGCAAGTGGGAGAGCAGAGCGTGGGCTAGAAGGCATCGAGATTGGGTGGGTTGGTGGGAAGGAACCTCCAATACTAGTCTGGTTAAAGAAGATGGGGAAGCTGGGAAGCATTCCGCCACCGCCGCCAGCGCAAAATGCGCTAGGGAGCGAGCAAGCGGGCCTGCCGCAGATGCAAACGACACTGGATGCATCGTCGTTCTCTTCTTTCCCAGCATCATTCGTATGTTCCTTTGTTGTTCTTTTCTGTCTTCCCTGCTTGACTCAATTTTCACCAGCCGGATATATTGCCTACACCCAAAGCGCCTGAAGTGCCAACCGCGGGTATCGATTACGAGTCGTTGACTCTGATGCGTCTCAGACAAGCGGAGAGGGAGAGACTGGAACGCGAAATTCGCGAGCAGGAAGCCGAGGAATAGCTAATGGACGAAACGAGGATTTGAGTTGGATACTAACCACACTGACATGTCCGGGGACACACTCCCTGCCGAGCGCCGTGATGTGAGTCAATAAAGCTTTACTGCATGCGCGAAGCAGCTCTGATCATTTGACTACAAAAAAATAGACCAAGATCTGAGGTCTTGCGTAGACTCCAAGCATGGGCCTTTCGTGGATCATATACCTAGCCATGTACAACGGTCCTTAGTCTTCAGGGGCCGTTCTGTCAGTTTTGAAGGCAACTTCGGTCTATGCTGAGTTGTTGCCGCTAATCCTTGCCAACTGGAAGGACGGAGGAACTGTCCCATAATTCCTCAATATCTTGCTGCAGCAGACAGCTTTTCGTATTCAGGGTAATCAGATCCATTATTTTCGAGATACAACTACAGCTGGGATGCGCAATAAAAGTACAGGGTCAAAGAAACCGAAACACAAAAAAGGGTCCTCGGGTCCTTGGTCCTGGTCGTGTCCTGGTCATGGCCGTGTCCTGGAAATGGCGGAAATGGTCCTATTTGTCGTAAAGAAGTGGTTGCGTTCTCAGCGTGAAGCGAGCGGATTGAATTTTTTGGCAATGAAGGTCGAGGAAGCCGTGGTGCAGTGATGGGGGCCAGATGATGCGGAGTTCCGTAAGGCAGTTGTTCGTCATGCAAGTCCTCAACGTGGAAAACCCTACGTCCAATGGTGACCCATATCAGAGAAGGCTCCCAAGAACGCCAAAAGCATAGGCTGAGCCTAGCCGATTCCTCAGCACGAAAATTCCAGTACCCTGATTCTAGTTCATGTCATGAAGGTGGTTGCGTAAGTTCCAAGGCGTTTAAGGTTTGAAAACGGCAATGCTGAGTGCGCCCGAGGGTGTTTAGGAAATGCATAAAGCGAAAGGCAAAGATAGGACAACAATGCCGGATTGACAAGAAGCGATGCTGTACTTCGCGGTCCACAGATGCTCCAAAGTTGTTTAGCAAACCGTCAACGAGTTTTGAACCAAACGAAAGGGACGCTAGGCACGCGGTGAACGAGGTGCAGATGAAAGCTGGTTGCGAGTCAGCATAAGCATCTTTGCGTTCTTCGTGGTTCCGAATTGGAGTGCATGGCTGCTTCTCGTACCGACAAGTAAAGTCCGAATGGATCATAGACTGGAATGCTGGATGGAGTGAGCGCTGCGGGTATACTCGATGAATCGTGCCTTGGCACCAACTAGTAGAGGAGATGTACGATTGGACCATGGATAAGAGCGGGTGCCTGTGTCGCATAAGCATGGAATTATGAGTTCCTGGGACTTGAGGCGGGATGGATGCAAGGCCTGAAAACACCACGACGGCCAAGGATTGAGAGTCAAAAGAAAACCTGGGGCCATAGACCACGACGACCAGGACATAGAGGACCAGGGGGTGAATGACCAGACCATGATCAGATGACCAGAGACCACGACCAAACGACCAGGGACCGCGACCATGACCAGGGATTTTGAGACCAGGACGACCAAGGACCCTAGAAAAGAAATAGGAAGAGAAGAGGGAAAGAAGAGAAGAAGGGGTGAGTGTGTTCGTAAAGGTTGATAGGTATGGTATAGTCTGTAGGTATAGTATAGTCTGTAAGTGTCCACACCGCGGCGCCGCACCCACCCACATTCCAACATCCTTCGAGCCGGCCGATTGTTCTCGTGCGCGCGCGAATACGTCGTCCCGGAAGACTCTTGATTCCAATTCCACTCCCATCCACCCACCCACAACTTGTTTTAAAGCTCCTCCACCCAGTGAACCACCACTGTCATCAGCACTGCCCCATCACTGACGACACATATATTCCGCCTCCCCGCTCCCCGCTCCCTAGCAGACTCCGGTCCAACCACCGTCACCACCAACAACATGTGAGCTCCTCATGCCTCCACCCCACCACGTTCTGCCCACACCACCCTCACGACGACCAACAACACCTGGTTCCACATGCCTTCCTGCCCTCGCACCCCCGCTAGCACCCACTAATACCCCCGACAACACCACCAACAACGCGCCGATTCCACCTCCCCGCTCCCCCATGAACCCCGCTGATTCCGCCATCAACACCATCAACACCAACACCACTAACAGCAACTCGTAAGTTCCGCCTCTCCGCTCCCCCGTGAACTCCGCCGCCACCACCACCACCAACAACAACAGCAACACCCCAGCGCTTCCGCCTATCCACTCTACCCACTCCCCCGCCAACTCTGCGAACACCGCGCCGCCACCACCGCCACCAACAGCGCATGGATGCCGGACTCGTCACTCCCCGCCCACTCCACACCGCCACCCGCTCATAAAAACATCCACCCCCCTCGCGGGCACACACCAATCACCCGCCTTCCGCACCTAGCCCCAGCCCCAGCGACGTACCCTCAGCCCCCTGGACGTCGCGATACTCGCTCACTACTCTCCCTCACGGCGACCACCAAGGAAGGTCTACAGTTAGGGGGGTTAGCGCTGATCAGTAAACAGAAGATCGTTACATACGAGTCGCAGACTCCCATATGCCAACATCCACCAGTCCCCACAAGCCCACGCTTCCCACATTGGAGCAAACGTGCTCTGGGCAACGTCCCACAGGCATGCCTAGAAAGAAGAGACAACAGATCAGCCAATGAAAGACTTGTGGGATAGTGTAACGACATACTGAACACACTCTGCAGGACGCTACCAGGCCACCATTCTCACTTGCGTTGGCCAGCCACATGCCCGTTCTCCCAGGTCATGAGTAGGCCCTCCCTATGCTAGCTTAGTCGATATCAGACATGGGATTTTTGTCGCGTCACCGTTTAACTTGAGGAGCACCTTGAAGAAGCTTGAGACCTAAAATGAGCATCGCACCTACGAAGTAAAAAAAGACCACGGTGAGCGCATCAAATGAAGGAAACCAGACGCAGCTGATATAGAAACCATTGGGCGATAGCGTGGAAGGGAGAATAAGGCGATACAGGTGGATGAGAGGCTGACAAGGAGGAGGAGGCTGACGAGGGAAAGAGGTTGACGAAGTATTGTGGCGAGGGGAATGGGATGGGAGAGGAATGGTAGACGACGAGGGAAGAAAACGGTGTGTGTAAAGGTGAAGAAAGGATAAAACATAGAAAGCGCGAAGGCGAACGGCGAGAAGAAGGACGAGAGAAGGAAGGAAGGAACAGAGGAAAGAAGGAAGGAAGGAAAGGCGAGAGGGGAGAAGGAAGTGAGGGATGGAGGAAGGTGGAATGGATGAAGAAGAGTTGGGGGCGGGGAGGAGAGAAGGGGGAAAAACAGGGAGATGAACGAGGAGGGCGTGTGAGGAGATATACGTAGCTGAGGTGGAGGTATGTACGAATACAGTATAGATAACATGAGGTAAAGTAAGGCGATGTATCAAAAGGTAAGCGTACTGGAGAATGGGAAAGGGCGGGATGATGAGGGAAGGAAGGAAAGAGTGGTTTGGGAGGTTATGCCAGCCTCTCAAGGAATTTAAACCTTCCCATAAACGATCGGAATAATGCTCGCAAACATGGGGCTATAATTGGCGGACGCGTTTGTGCACGTGACGAGACACCGAGAAGATCGTTCACACGGTTTCAATATTCAGCACCTTTTCACCGCAACACGCTGTTGAAAATCGGGCTGCGCCACTCTAGTCTCTCCTAGACAGACACCGTCAGTCGTTCCTCCTTTTTGGCGCCACTCTATCCAAATGGCCAAAACTGAGTTTTCGTTGTAAGTAGATTTCTTATAAATGTACTCGTAGAATTGGCGGTGCTTACCGTTCATACTGTAGCACACAGTGCTCATAAATCCTGCCTTTGGGAGCGCCATAGCTGATCGGTACTTTCGATTTCTTCCGTTAGCAATCGCCCATGATCAAGAGCCCACGATTCATGCCCGAAAAAACCATCGCGCGCCACCTGGAGACGATGCGTCTGACTTTGTTGGACTGGGCCGCTACAAGGAGGGATTGACCAAAGCTCCGCAACCTTCATGCAGCTGTTGGCTCTGATGGTGCAGCCGCGAAACGAGTGTGACGGTAACAGAAAGGTACAGCCTTCAGACATCACAAAGCTAGGTACGATCGATATTTCCGTCCAGCTCAAATTGCTTTGCTTCGGTCCTCAGTTCACATGCGGATACTGATAAGATCGATGGGGTACTAATGATACAAAATGCGTGAAATCGACTCAATAAAGATACAAAGCAAAGCCCACCCATACGAAATCTACCACAACCCTCAGTATTTTTCATCCCACCGTTCATACGAATCCTCCCTCAAGCTCTTCTGGTAAGATTCCTCCACCGTCTCACATAGGTTATCCAGGTCTGACAAGGCAGTAATGAGAGCTGTCAGAGAAGACAGACCATCTGCAAGTGACCGTGTGCTTGAGTGCTTTGGAAAGATATATACACGCGTAGCGTACATACCGTACATCTGGATCCGGACTTGAATAATATTTTCCGAAGGATGGGGAGCACTAAAATGTGAGCTCAGGTCAGCGGACAAACCAGAATGGCGCGGATGTGATATAGGGAAAGATGTCGAGCTGAGGCTGAATGCCTTGCGCCCTTTCGATAATATCACGATCAGCACTCCTTCAGGAAACCGTCATCGAGAGATCAGATTGCGAGGGGCTTGTTGAGCAACGTGATGAAGGGGATGTCCGCGGACAAAGCAAGGCCAGAGCATGATGTGCCATGACTCCCTCGCTGCACATCACAGCGACCGAGGAAAGCCAATAGAATAACCCAAAGAGGTAACAGGATCATAAATCCGTAGCCTGACAGAGCACAAGAGACAAAGCAAGAGAGGGCATCTGCACGACAATTCACCTGTATCCGCAAAATTCCACCTTGGGGCTACATACGAATGAGCCCTGCGGTCGAATGAAAGGGGATTTGAAGCTCACTTCTTCATCAGCATCCATCTCAATGCATTTCCAATTGTGTGCGACTCGTCGTGGATCTGATAAGTAGCAGCAGACAAATCTGGCTCAGCTCCTTTCATCTACGGACAATGCAAACAACAAGCGATTATCAGCCTGATCGGCAGCATAGGACGTAGAATGGCTGACGATTTTTATCTTTGGTATTGATTCTGCCATTATTGCAGGTCGCACTGACGACAATAAGCCTCCAAGTCGCGTATGGTGGAATTGAAGAAAAGATTTGGTTGGGCACGTGGTAAGTGAAGCTGCAGTCAATATACCACAATAACGCCAAGACGAATTCGGATAAACCCAACCTTGAATTTCTGAACGTCAATCCAGCTTCACAATTACAACGTTGTCGTTCATGACAATACCCATTGACACGAACTCTTGGCGCGACTGGTGAGTGCCTGGCGAGTCTTTCTTGCTATTCACGGCATCTTTACACGTCTTTGACAATGTTGAATGACGTCCAAACATGGGACAACAACCGCTTCTTTCCCTTTGTTTTTTGCACAATGAGCAGAGCATCACGCGAGGATATGAGCTGAGTATGTATGTCAATGGCCTCGTTCAAACGATTCAGGGTTCTCTTTTGGTATGTATAAAGCAACTCGCCAATCGCCGGTACCTCTCAGCATCCCCCTTTCACTGCTGCTCTTTTTCTATACCCTTCCTCTCGTCTCTTTCACATCCTACTTATAAGGCAGGCCTTCGCAACCCAGGTGGTCATTAATTTACCTTCAGCAAATACCTCACGCGGCTTTTATCTCAACGACTTTTACGCGCCACATCTCCACAAAATGGTTGCCATTTCCGATCGCCCAACCCTTCCACCTCTTCACTCTCTCGGCCTGCCCAACCCCCCAGTGTGGATGGCACAGGACCTTAATGCCTTGTATGACTCACCCTACGAACACTCAGTACGTATAGACTGTAATGTTATTTGATTTTCCCTCTGACAACAATACTTTCCAGTCATGCCCGCATCTACACATCCCTAGGTGGCCCCGCGCCCGCAACGTATCCACTTCATCCTCAACCACGTCTCGCTCGGACTCGCCAGCGCTCTCTGAATTCTCCGCAGCCACTCCATCCACGCGCCCCAGCACACCTGGCGACGACGTCGTCTGCCCGAGCACGCCAGTCCTTTCCATCTCACCCTTCTCACCGACACCCGCCACCTTCCGACCATCACCGTATCTTCCTGGGGAACGATTTCGTCTCGAGCCGTGCAAGCTCGAAGATGCCCAGGCAATCATCGTACACCCTCCTCCCACTGCGCCTTTCATTCCTTCCCCCACCAATCCGACTCCGCCTCCGAGCAAAAATGCCGGGCCACTACTTATTGTTGGGCCCTTGCTCCAGCACTTCCGCCACCCCCAGCGGCCCCTTACCAAGGGTGCACGGGTGCGACCATATCGCATTGTCCCCAGCCGACGATCAGCAGGATCGCTCGACAGGCGACTTGTATAAGGCTCTTTCTGATATTTTAATCAAACCATGGGGACTCAAGTACGTGTAAACGATAGAACTGAGTAACATATTTGTATTTGTGACTTCTTATACCTCTTGTATCTTTACGACGTAGCAGGGAGAGGATTGCTTGTGTTTTTACTCAACTACTAATCTAGCAATAATGCAAAATGTATTTTTTCTTGAATTTTTCCTGTTTCCAGTTAATGTATCATAAAGGCATCCTCGATATTGATGCGAAGAGTACAATGACCTATTTCGACATTGTTCTATATTTCCCTCCATTTTCTTCGATCCCCATGCATGACAATAAACACGACGCACGGAACTTCATTCAGGCGCAGAGGATCTAATAATCCCAATGAACAATGCATCGCTCAGACAACACGTCCAAAAGATTGGAACTAAAGTTCCTTCAGAAACCTCAACAAATGTTCAGCAACGGCCTCCGGCCTCTCCTGCTGCACCCAATGTCCCGCCCCCTCAACAAGCACGAAGTCCTCCTCCTTCATTCTCTGACATACCTCTGTCCTCATCTTCTCCGCTGCCCCAGGGTACTGGAACACCCCCCAGTCCTGTTTCCCCGAAACAAACATGGCTGGCACCTCAATCCTCTTTCCAGAAAACACCCGCAAATCTCGCGACCACTGAGGATCTGTCACACAGCGATACCAATTCAGCCCGCCTTGAAAGCCAGTTGTCGCGTACTCCGCGACGTAGACAGCGAGTTCCTCCTCGGTAAGCCATTTATTCTTCTCTATTTCAGACGCAGATGGTGCATCTGGCGCCACAGCTTCCGCCATCGTCTCATTCAAAGGCATGATGTAGTAGGTTGGTAGGAGTGCGAAAGAAGAGATGTCGAGCGGTGGAAGGGGATAAGGCTGATTCTCCTTCCAATCTGCGCTCTTGACATGATAATACGCTCTCAGAAACGCATGAAGACCTTGTGGAGGCTCAGTCATGTTGGCGTTAGCCTCCGAGGTCGAATAATACGCCATGTAATGTTTGCGGGGAGGTCTCAGCATTGCCAAAGCCTCATTCACCGATTGCACCAGTGACTTGGCAGGTGGGTCTTGATCAGGCGACAAGACAGGTGCACCAGTATATGGCGCGCTCATCATAACCACAGACTTGAATAAGTCTGGGCGGATAAGTGCGCAGTGGCCCGCAACTGCCGAGCCAAAATCATGCCCGACAACCGACGCAACCCCTCGATATCCCAGTGCATGAACCAGTGCCACTATATCCGTGACGAGGTTCAACATGCGGTACGGCGCGAGGTCGTCCTCGAACGCGACCTTGTCGTGGGTTTGGGTGGTTGTGCGGAGCTTGGTTCGGCCGTAGCCTCGCTGGTCTGGGGCGACGACGTGATACCCGGCTTGTGCGAGGGGAACCATGACTTTGCGCCATGAGTAAGCCAGTTCGGGGAAGCCGTGGAGCAGAATGAGCAGTGGTGGCGGGGGAACGTCTGTCGTTGAAGAAGCAGGGCGAGCTTCCAGGATATGGACATTGAGATCGTTGATCAGCAGAGATCGGGATTGGATGGCGGGGGAAAGACCTGGCCAAGAACTTGGCAATGACATGGCGTTACTGTAGTTGATAGTCAGTGGAGACAAGAAGTGTTGAGCGCTGCGGAAAGTGGATCGGGCCGGCACAATAACCGGCACAAGTATTCCGCTTGCGAGACCATAGGTTGGAAAGAACCAACAGCAGTGACATCGAGGCCACTGCAGGAATACAAATGATGGATGCAAACTAATGGATACAATATGGTTGCGTGAGTATAATGGTGGACTGCATGTATGTACCGACCCAAAACCGTAGAGTTTTCGCTCAATCCAGAATTTCCGCGGATGCTAGTCTATATATATGTCCGTCTGTCGTGAAAAAGAGAAGGTAATTGTCACTTCACGATCTCGTCCACCTTGGATCGATTTATGCAGAACCCCTGCAGGAAAGGTCAGAGAGTCGAACTGCAACAATCTGGATATCATCAACGCACAGGTATGACCCACTCCTTACACCCGCAACATACACCTGCCCAGTCGTAGTTGCCAAGCTTTGCCCCACACTTTGGATTCGGACATATTATCTTTCCCGCAAGCTGGCCCGTTTCAAGGAAAGGTTCCATCCATTTCATCTGCGGAAAGATCCATGTTTAGCGAGCTTATTCTTCAAAGAAAAAGGCTATGTACAGGTTCAACAAAGTATCCCGAACACTTTGGATTTGCCAGAATGGGAGGGCTGATCTGTATCGGAGGCTTCGAAGCAGGCTGCATTGGGGTCATGCTCATAGCAAGAGGATTCCTCAACCCAGCAAGCTTTGGGTTGGCATACAGTTCTGCAGCTAGCTCCGATGGACTGATGAAAGTTGTGTGAACAAGTTCAGATTCGGAGGTCGAAGTTGGACCTTCGCCGGGAGTGTGACCACTCATATCTAGTGTCGCCAATGGCGAAAACACCGCGTCCGACATTCGACGACCGATCATCTTGGCTGTCTCGTCCGACATGCCCGAAGAGTTAAGGATGTTTGGTGTAGATTTCGTTCGTGGAGCTTGCGTAGAGTCCTCTTCGTCGCTTTCATCATCCAGGGCGGACATGGAGAGGGATGCGACATCTTCAACGCCATATGGAATATCCGGCAAGGTACGGAACCCAGACTTCTCGCTAGAAGAACGACGACGAGGCGGAAGCGATGGAAAACCTTTCGTCCTGACAGTATCAACTGATCCATTTTCTTCTGTTCCAATGGTCGACATAGCAAAGGAGTCTGCCAAAACTGAAGAACGGCGCGGTCGAGATTCAGCGATGCCCCCTACGGTCGGCCTCGCTTGACTCATCGATGGGCGATGAGGAATCTTTGCCGATGGTCGACGTGAGACAGCAGGGGTTCGCGAAGCAGGTGTTGGTGGACCCAGCTGTCCGTGATCAAGCATATGCTCTCGCGTGGCCAATTCATGCCTAGAAGGAATGAGGACTTGTATTAGGACATACAATAAGGATACGCACCGGCACATTTTGCATCTTATCCGTCGTCGAGGTGCTCCAGGAGTATTCGGAGTGGAATCTGATGGCGTATGCGGAAACTTTGCAAACATCTCTGTCTCGGGTGGGGAACCATCACCATCTGCGATACATAATAGATAGAGATCATTGGTTTAGTGCCGACTCGAAGAAGCATGAAACCTTACTCATAACTTCTTCCAAAGCTCGTTCCATGTAGTACATTCGGGTTGTTTTGTCCCGCCTTGATATTTTGAACCGTGCTTCATGGAATATCTCCAACTGGCGCAGGAAGCCTTGATTGGGCCTAGTCAATCAAAATAGGTTCAATGAACAAGCAAATGATGGCGTTGGGACGTACTCGATATTTGGGCGGACGTTTCTAATCATTTCTAAAGCATTTTCGGTGTCCAGATTTCGACTGTACATCAAGTATGCGGCTACAACGGTTGCACTACGACCTTTTGAAAGCGGTTCAGTGGCAAATCAAGCAAGAGGCAAGACCCAGACTCACTAACGCCAGCATGACAGTGTACCAATACACCCCGACCCTTGTCAAGCTCTGCTTGAATAAAATGAATTGAAGGCAAGAGATGGCGCAGTATATCGGCGTCTTCAGTGTCATCGAGAAGAACTTGGTGCCTAATAAACGTCTATTTATGTTTCAGTATAAGCTTTCTGACCCACGAGGCAGGATTAATTAAACATACCTCCTTGATCGTCAAACCACCTCGCATGGCAGACAAGATACTATATATTCCATGTGCTTTCAACTCTTCAACGTCCAAAGCGCTCGGAAGGTCTCCGATCCACAGCCCAGGTGTTACTTCGTCCATTGACATGTTAGGGAAAGGTATGGCCCGTTATCGAATCCGAAAAGCGAGGTACCCCGCTCTGATAAATAGCGTTGATTGGACAGCAATAGGTTTGCGGAAGGTGGGCGGGAATGAGGGGTATTGGTGGTACAAGAGAGAAGATAAGAGTCGTATTATAGAAAGACAGTCATGGAGTAAGGACGACACAGCACTCAATTGGGGAAGAAATTTCTCGAGTTGCGGGCCCGCAGCGGCTCGGGAGTCGGAACCACTATTTCAAAATGCGCGCACCGTGACCGCATTGTGACGTCGGTAAAGCCTTTCTCAGGCCTAGACTGTATTGGTACTGAGTACGTTCGCATAAAACATTTGTGCACTATCTTGTAATTACTACAGGTATACGGTTTCACCTGACTACACTCAAACTTTCCAAGGCTTCTTAACTAGTGGCCAAGCTGAAGGAACGACGTCAGAAAGTGTTCTTCATTAAATACTATGAGCCACCACGTACCGCTTGAGCCCAGCACTGTCACCATTGAAGATATTCTGGTCACCAGGGTTGGGGCCAGAGTCGGCGTACTGCCAGAACGTGGTATAACTGTATATGAGTGAGAAAGTGGTGTCAAGCCCATAGTCGCGGTAAGCACTCACGCCCAGCCAGCAGGAAGTGTGCCAATTGAAGACGCGTAGCGAGCGATCCACAGGGGGCTCGTGGAGGCGAAGCCGGAGTTATTTCCGGTGCAGGTCTTCCACCAGTCGGTAGTACTGTAGATGACTGACACAGCGACAGATTGATAAGTAAAGAGTGCAAACTCAGGTGCTTCGACATACCGGGGTATCTACCAGTCTTGGAATGATAGGTGTTCGAGAAGTCGCGGATCCAAGCGACCATAGAAGCAGCACTCAGTCCGTAGCAGGTTGCACCATAGGGATTGTCTAATTTATATTGTAAGTAAATTTCCAAGACCATAAAAAGACACGGAACACACATTCGATATCAAGAGCTCCAGGAAGAGTGCGACCTATACAAGAAACGTGAACAACGACGGATAACTGCGATAGCACTTGGTATTACCATCACCAGACCAACCACCTGTACAAATGTTGTCAGTACTTGATACTGCATTCATAGAAGATCTTCAACTGACCTCCATGAGCGACGAAGTACGTGGCTTGGGCGGCACCAGTGGAACGATCCGGAAGCGCGAAATGATATCCACCACGAATAATGTTGTTGTTGGTAGCTCCAGTGTATTGGCTGGAGAACTGTGGGTTCGTGTAACCTAGAAATTTGAGAATATCAGCATACGGACACATCGTCGAAGAACCGCGCGAGAGACTCACCAGTTCCCTCTGTGGCTTTGATGAACGCGAACTGGATACCGTTAGCCTTCACTTGAGCCCAGTTGATGTTAGGCTGCCAGCCTGAGACGTCGATGCCCTCAGGCGCCGCACGTCTATCAATGTCGCTGAGAGGAGAAGCCTGAACGAAGGCTGCGAGAGCTAGAGAGACAACTGCGAGCAACTTCATGGTTGAATATCCTTGAAGTCTGAGAAAGGTGGGTGATACTGCAATGGCTTTTATATCCCTTGGACACTGCAGCCACCCTCCGAAGGCAGATACTTGTCACTGAAGATGTGTCCAGTAGCATATGGGTCGCCGGCTTGGATCATCGGCACCCATGGTTCGAGATGCGCGAGAAGCACATTGCGCAGGCTTACCGGGGGCACCATGAGTTGCAGTTGCGTCATCTTGTAAACGAGGAAGACATGCAATTCGACTGGCCGGAACTCAATGTTGACATTTGAGTGTGATCGTGTATGAGGAAGCAGGTTCTGAAAGCTTTCGCGATCGATGATGTAGCAAGAACGTGTGGTCGAAATATTTGACATTGCGAAGTCTGTTGATAACGATCATCATATACACATGCAACAAAGTCAGGCGCTCGTGACGGCATGCAAGATAATGTCAAATTGTGCAGTTTGAGTCCGCGTATCGAGACATCGGAAGTCTAGTTTCAGGCCATCCACAATTTGTTGCGAGATACCCATGTGCATTGTGGACTCTGAAGGGGATTAAAGTTGGCCCTATGCGACTGGGATTCAGTCAGTCCCTTCCGACTGAAGACGTTCCAGTGATTTTTGCTCCAGAATCGCGCTCCAGTATGAAGAAGAGAGAACTAGGTCAAGGTTTAGCTGTCCTGAATCAAATGGCATCGAAGAGATAGACGAGCGTCAGTGGCATGTTCTGTCAGTGGGAGCAGGTGGGAGCTCTCGAGTCTCAACATGGTGATGGAGTCAAACATCGAGAGACATCGAGGCGTGGGTAACAGGAAAAGGAAGCCACCAACAACCGCCGATCATGCATGACAACTGTCCTTGAACGTTTGACATGTGTGCGCACGCTGCAGGAGCAATTACAAGGTATCCGGCCCCGCCTCATCTCCGAGATTTTCGCGTTGTTAGTGTTCGTACTTTTGTCATGCCTGATTCATCCAAAGTCATGATAAGAAATAATCGAAGTCAGACACTTGACTATATTCCTACAATTCCCCAATCTTCATCAGTCCTCTCCAGAAAGACCCCATCCACAAATGTTATTTGCGTGAGGTTGGGACATGCTGCCGTCCACTCTCTTGCCTGTGCTAGCTTCGCGTCTGGAGAAAGCCCGGATTCGTGGGTATCTGCCATGTCCCACATGAAAAAGTGCAACTCGGACAACTCGGGAATCATGGAGAGGCAAGTCGTGAGTCCTGCATGATACTGTGAAACTGATAATCAGATAGATCAATTGGAAAGCAGAGAATGTCCACGCACGATGCGTTCTGGGGACCGCAGTGCTATGTCCAACCAGCCAACGCAAGGAAAGGAATGAACCATGTCCTTTACGATTTCGTGGAAGTGGGCTGTGTCCCTGAGATTGTCGAGATAGATGGAAACTTGTGAAACGTAGTCTTCACTGACGCGAATATTACGGGAGAAATCTTGTTGGAACGATTTAGAGCACGACTGAAATATAACAGACTGAGCGAGGGAGAATGTGGGGAATATGCTGATATGGGTGTAAAAGGGCAAAAAGCTTTCGCGCTCCAGGGCAACTACTTGGGGAATTGGCGTGGTCATTTCAGAGCCGCTCAGAACGTTCAGCTTTGTCAACAGCGTTTCGTCGCCCCCGCGCGTATATATTCCAACAAATCGTAGCCTGGGCTGATTCTTCATCACTCCGACTATGTCCAGGTAGTCATTGCAGTACAGAGAAAGCAACCGACAACGCTGGTTCCTGCAAGAAATTCATTGTCACAGGCTGTCGATGAGACTTCCATAAAACGTACTGCATTGCACTGTTGAGTTGCAATAATAAAGATCCGTCGTAGGGGTCTTCATAAGGCAGTCGGAGGCGAAGGTCCAAGAGTGCGCATAGGTTACATAGCGCTGTGGAAAGCAAAGAAGTAGCTTTGCAGCTCTCCGGACTCCATTCATGAGGGAACTCGACTGTTAGCGACCGCACCAAAGATGCCTTTTGGGGATTTGAAGACAACATTCCTAAGCAGTTCACTTCTTTCGACGTCGTGCGAACGCATAGTGTTCGGTAGAGCACACGTTCAGACTCTTCTCGGAAGGATGTGTGTACTTGGGAGAGGGATGCCAAGGTGGCAGGTGTGCAGAACGTCCCGATAAGAAATTTGAGTTCAGAGGGTAGTTCCTGCTCGTCGACATGGGATTAATTGACTAGTGGAGAGGAAGCGTGCTCACCATGTTCACAAGTCCAAAGTCAGGAAGGATAGACAACTGTGAAGGATTGATTGTGCATGTAAGTACGTAGTCTGTTTTCTGACGCGAGCCTGATTGTTCAAATTCAATCGGCGCTTTAAATGACTGCCTAAATTGTAGAGTCAGTGATCAATGCATATGTGATCCCGAGGTGAAAGGATCAATGAACGTTGAACCATCATGATCAATAATCTTGATACTGATACTTTTGTCGACATTTTTTCACTTGTTCTCTTTTTTGCTGTGATCCTGGTATGCCAATTGCTCTTCCATTACTATTCGGGCTCTCTATGACTTGCGCTTGCCTTCCAGTGTCCGATCTCGTATATTCGTCGATTGAAGCCCAACGGATACCAGCCTGCGACCTCAACTCAAACCAGGACGGCTGTTCTGCCTCGTTCTGTCCCTGGTCATAGAGCCTTACCACCATCATGAGGCTGTTGTCCGATCGCGAAGGAGATTGTGATGCTACCGTGCACATGGATGATTGTCTCATGTCCCCATTAACTTGGACGATCCATCTGTCGCACTGCCGTATTCATTCCTCTTATGGTTGACTGTGATTCGGATACCTGGTGGTTCTCTTCTGGGCATGCTGCTGATAAGTGGATGCTAGTGGGATAGGGAATATTGAATATGTGCCGGAACACAATGTCAATCGAAGGCGCATCGAAGGTCGAGTATCCTGCACCCCAACCCTTCAAGCTATTCCCCCTTACGACATGCTTGTCATTCTACTGTAAGCTACTTCTCCCTGTAATCAGATACTCGATTCTTCTGCACCCAGCATCGTCCTTCGTGCCTCTATGATCTGCCCTTCGGACCGACCACAACTTCACTGACACCACATCATATGCTGCGTGTCCTATATTACCCCTGCCATTGAACTCTGCAGGGAATTTCTTTCATACATGTGCATCTGTGTGTCTGTCACGTCGCGAGATCCCTTGGGGATGCACCGCTGTCCACAGCTGTGTTCAACGGGGTCCCTGTCCATATCTCATCATATAGGAGCAAATACATGTAATATTATTGAACTTAGCACTGTATCATACATCTTACAATATTTTATTGATCTTTGCCGAGCTCGTCGCGTCGAACGAACTTGACGCGAGAGAGCTCAGAGGAACTTGAATGAGTGGCAAACACGTGCTCATATGATATTCCGAGATGCCGGCAGTGTTTGAAAACAACCCCATCGTTAAAAAGCAGACGTCAGACACGAATATCCTGAGGCACGAAGGTTGAAAAGTGTCTTTTGACGTCTGACTTTGGGAGACTAAGCGTTGTCTAGGCGGCTGTGTAGCATAATTCGAATAAAGCTTAGACTCTATGACTGATGATCGATGTTCGGTGATTTTTTACCATCGATCACCAGATTTTGCATACCAGTCTATCTATCAACCTACAGAAGTGATTGAATTTGTTACAGAAGATTCAGAACGATTGGCAGCCACAATGACTCTTTAGATTCCTTGCATGCCTGGATCTTCGTCGATGCTTCATCCTCTACTAGTACCGCTACAACAGCTCGACACTCACCAAATGAGCCGAACCTAACAATCACTTTCCTGGATGTCACAACCAGTGCGGCCCACGCCACACCAGAGTTTTCTTCAAATCATTCCTCTAAATCATTCCTGTGCACGAAGTTGAAACAGCATCGAGTGCCATCATGATCAGTGTGCGAGTAGCAGACGAGACTCCAAGAGCTATCAACTGCATCCTGGAACACTGCAAGCTTTTCCAAGTACCAGTGAGGTAGGTGCTCCATTTGGAGTCCCATGTGAACAGCCCTGAACCGGGAGCACCATATAAATTAAGAGAGTATTTCACATCATGTTCCCAGCAGAGCTAGCCCAGCCTTCTCGTGAACATCGGCAGGTCCGACGTCAACGAATCCTCCTCTAAAGCTTCCACCAGTAACACTTTATCAAGTCAAGGCCATACTGCTTATCGAGTAAGCGGAAATGCTCCTTGCCATTATGTTCATGTTCCTGACATGCTATCGTCAGAATGAAGCCTATTGTGTATATCTTGATAGCTCTCGTCGCTATCCAATGCATCGTGGCTGCACCAGCCACCCTTGAACCACGAGGTCGGTCGCTCACATGTCTCTGCTGAACGAACCATTTTGACTGCGTTCTCCAGCACTTCAGGTCTCGCTCCGTGAAAGTCGGAAGAATAAATCTAATTGGCATTTTGGCCTTGTGATTCACACGCCAGATGGTGTCAGTACGACTGCGAGAGGCACTAACCAACCAATTCTGGAACATGTCGTGGATGACGAGCAAAAGTTTGTGGATACACAATTTCTCACAAACGATCACAAACTTAATTTATTTTTTAACTATGTAGATGCTTGACCTTTGAGATTAATACTCGCCCAGTCGCTATGGGTCAATTTCCAATCACAGCTGCACTTCTTCCGAACGGGGCGGAAGATGATGACAGCCTAAAGGACAAAGTGACAAAAATCATATCAGCTGTTCCAGCTGCAAGTTCACAGGATGTAGCCAGTGGTGATTTTAAAAACTGCCTCGACTTCGCCGTGGAAGCCGTTCGTCGCTTGAATACCGCACGCTATGTCTCTGATGCAGACAACGCGAGGTTTCAAGAGTATCACACCGCCCACTCAGCAGTCGTGAAGGCAAAAACAAACCAGGCTACTATGAAACTCTGCAGACGGGGATCAGGTGGGAAAGCATGCAATCCGGGGAAATCGTTTGCAAATGCTCGTAACGGTCGCAAGCCTCCAGCAAGGGCTCAGACTGGCACGATCACCGGGGCGAAGAAGAAGCATTGATATCCTTATACTCGAATTGACGTTGACATTTTGTGCATACCTATACTGTAGGCAGTCTTGTTGCGTCAATTGATGTACTCTAGTAGAGTACATAGTAATTAGCTTATGCAGTATTCGCTGGGTTCAATCTTATAATAACTGATCGACTGTCATCAGTTACATTAGGTCAGCAAAGGAGACGGGTTCAATTTGACTACTGGAGTTTGCCGTGTCTTTCCAAAATCCTTTTAAGTGGCTTCTTGTTGCAGATACTCCGACTTCAATACCACACCGCAGACAGATTCAGTCTCCCCAAAGACCCATGGGATCTTTCCTGTCTGGGGTTTCGGTACGATATTGAAGTCGGCGCATCCCAAGATTCACGAAGGTGGGTGTATGGGTATTTTGCTCCGACACGATCCCTCCTTGTCTCAGTGTCACCAGCTGACGTAAATAAACACGCATTCTATATTCCCCGTCCACATCTACCAACCTGGTATGTCGACCTTCCTCTGTTAAATGCGATGATAGTGTCGATTATTCTGAAAGATCGCCGCCCATACAACCAAATCCTACGTTGTGCCGCCGACCCTCAATACTCACCAAACCCCATGACTGAAGACCCCACCATGCTATACCGTCCACTCTTTTGGACGTCCTACTGGTGCGAAGATTGGTTGTTCTCGTCAAACTATCGCCGTGGTGCATCGTTAATCCTTATATCCTCCGCATCATCTAAAACCGCATTCTGCCTCGCATACCTCATTAAGAAGCGTATTTCTCGCAAGGAAATCAGCCCCGATGTTAAAGTCATTGGTTTAACGTCAAAGCGAAACTTGCAATTTACCCAAAACCTCGGCCATTATGACGAAGTTCTCGAGTATAGCTCGTACACGTTTGGAGGAGCATCCTCTACGGGTATAGACAAACGGTGGATCTACGTTGACGTGGCTTCGAACGAGCCGCTAAACAATCGGGTTCTCGCACACTTCGCCTCTCCCTACTCAGGAAAGCTGGCTGGCTGTATCATCCTTGATTTGACGAACCTGTCCCCAGCCTCTTCAGCCGCCGATGCCGTCGATTGGACTTCCAACACTCTAACTGCAATCCCTGCGTCCGAGGGGTCGGATGCTGACTCTATTTCGTCATTCTGGCCCAACTTTGAGAACTTCTTCATGCCTGAATGGCTCGACGGGCGGAAACACCAGCTGTCTATCGCACAGATCTTCAATCGGCAAGATCATGCTTGGAAGGAATTGATGGTGGATTGTGTAGGGTGGGTTCAGATAGAAAGGATTTATGGCGGTGCTGCAGTCAAGAAGGCATATGAAGACGTGGCAAATAATGGACTGGCTCCCGACCGAGGCTTCATTTGGAGTTTGTGGGATAAAGAGGAGTGGATATGCTCTCGGCTGTGAGAGCCCAAATGCTGTCGATCAGCTGAGGCGCGTTCTAAACTCAACGGTCTATTATGCAATGGAGTGTGATGTAGCGAAGCTTGTGAGATATCTAATGATATCTACAGACAGGATGTTCTGTGGTATCGAATACATATAGTGGGCTAGTAAACCTCTTCAGTAAGTGCGTCTTCACAATAATTTAAAGGGGCGACGTATGGTGGTTGACGATGGGCGTAGCGCTGCTGCTGAATCGTTTATACCCTGCAGAACCTCATCGGTTATATCACAGTCGGAATACCATCGTTTCCTTTGCTGAAGATAGGATGGGTCGGTGATTGTCGAATGCCTCCGAGGACGAGATCATTTGCTCTTCCTCTTTGGAGGGAGATATGGCTTTTCTAGGAGCGCAAAATCCCTGAGTCAGCGCCTCACAATTAAAAATTGCATCCAGAGAGCGAGACGGCAGACCTGCATGTGCATCTCTAGCCCGCACGACACCAGGCCGAGTATGACCCTTGAGCATGAGCCGTTCATTCAATCGGACATTCTCCTCCTGCATATGGGCGATAGTAATGAACGCTGCATCGAGTTTCCTCTTGAGCGATTCCCGCTGTGTTTCTGCAGAGTGGTGCTTCATTTCCCAGTCTCGCAGCACCTGCTTGTGGTGCCCTAGGTATTCCGCAAGAGTGGGTATAAATTTGTTGGGGACTTGAAGGACTTCTTTGCCGTTTGTGAGGCTGCTTCTGTCGACTGCATCCGAGGCTCCCTGCGGCGTCTTCAAGTTCTTTCCATGCAAGTCGAAAAATTGATTCACGAGCTTCAAAGCCTCGGGGTCGAGTTCGAATCGCGAAACAATGTCTGAATCCGGATTAATCTTCTCCACTTCCTCCGCAGACCGTGAGGCATTGTTTCCATTTACCAAAGTCGACCCACCCTCCTGCTCCTTCGCTACACCAACCCCTTCTGGCAGGGTCGACCTCTCTTTCCACCTCCCCTTCTCCTTTGCATTCGCCAACTCCTCCTTTACGCGTCCCAGCTCCGCCTCAAGTTCCTGTACCCTCAACGCAACCTTAGTATGCCCCTCCGTCGCAATAGCCCGGAACTTCTTGAACCGACTCTCAAATTCGAGCAGCTTCTGCTTCTGCGTAGCCCGCATCCTCTCCTGCTCCTCTTCAAATAGCGCAACGAGGCAATCCGCGCCGGTCATTATCGCCGACGACGCGCGAGGAGGCGGGGTTCCTGATTTAGAGCCTGGCCGCGAATTTGATTGGGAAGGGGGGTTGGACGGAGGGGCGCTGGTGGACATGGGGATTCAGAGGGTGCAGTCGGCTCCCGTAGTATCATTGCAGATAAGGCCTGGACGGCGCGACGCGCAATTATTGCAATGCCAGGGCTCGTTCGGCAATTGGGAAATTTTTGATGCGATCAGGGGTTCAGCTGGAAATGGCGTGCTTCGAAGCGTTGTTTGGCGATCGCGTCTAAAGTAAACAAACAAATATTGTCTGCTATCGTGAGGCCCGGAGGTACCAGGTATTGATAACGAATGTCCGATAGCTGGCAACGCGCCTACAGAATGGA
This sequence comes from Hypsizygus marmoreus, assembly GCA_013433165.1. NCBI lineage: Eukaryota > Fungi > Basidiomycota > Agaricomycetes > Agaricales > Lyophyllaceae > Hypsizygus > Hypsizygus marmoreus. The sequence goes on along the minus strand of CM024084.1, from coordinate 1,286,822 downwards.
GGAACGACTGATGGTGTCTGTCTAGGAGAGACTACAACGCGCCCTGATTTCTACGAATGATGTAGGATATGCACGGACTCTTCTGCCCCATGGGGTGGCCGCGAACTCTGGCACGCACTTTCCTGACGACGAACTCGTTATTCAAAACCCTGTTGTATTGTGTAGATGTGATTTTACATGAAAAGTGTACAACAAGTGCCCCAGACGACCTTGCCAGACAACCTGCTTACGCCAGTGATGGGTTGTTCTCCGCAAAGTACTCGTGGTTGTCAGCATTGAAGACAGCATTATTGGGGTTGCTGATCGCGAGCGACTTGGCACCGGCTTGACCGTAGACGTAATCGTCAGTGCCACCATTGGAGGTGAAGTGAGAAGACTCGTGGATAAGGGTTCCACCCTAAGAGTGGTGAAAGATGAGTGACATAAAATATGTAAAAGATGGGAGAAGTGAAGTACCTTGGAGTCAGTGCCCGTGGTCGGGGCGTTCCAGAAGGCACCGCAAAGATAGACTGTAGCGAAGCTGGGGAATGGAAACAAAAAATGAGTACGGAAGAGGGAGCAGGACGGGAAACGTGGGGACTTACGTATCAGGGTAGACATAGGCGTAAGTGCCGGAGTCAGTGCAGGTGCAGTCAAACTTGTAAGAGGAGAAGGTGTTGCCGCTGATTTTAGAGAAGTGGGAGACCACCGTCGTGTGTCGGGAAGCGGTGTAGGTGCCGAACCAGGTGGTATAGCGGGTGGAGGCGGATGTGTGCGCGTTCGCGTACCTGGAAATTTACAAACCATAAGTATAAAGAGCGAAGAAACACTAAATGAGACACACGAGAGGGCGTTGGAGGCATAGGACTGAGCAGCCGACGCGGCAGAGACGAGCAAAGATTGCTGGGATGAGGAGCAACCATTGTAGGTGGCGCGCTTGTCGACGGAGCGGCGGGCGATTGCGAGCTTGCCAGAGAGCTTCGCGGAGTGGGCTTCATTGTCGGCATAGATGGGGACAGCCTTGTTGGCGGAGTCGACAATGAAGAAAAGGTTGCTGGCCTCGAAGTTGTAGGCACCCTCACCGGTATGGGTGAAGTTGTAAGCCTCGGACACTGATCATTTGGAAGCCGTTAGACTGAACTGCATGGCTTTTCCAAAGAACTCACAGTTGTGCTCGACGGAGACGGACTGGCCAGGGGCGAGAACGGTCACAGCATCCTTGCCGGCAGCAATGGCGGCAGAGGGCACATACTTCACCTTGACACCGGTGAAGGCGGGGACGGCGCCCTTCGCATCAGTGATGGCAAAGGTGTTGGCGGCGAGCTTGTTAAGAGGTCCACGGGGGTCGTTGAGGATTTTCAAGGTCTCATCTCCTGTGTTCGTGACGGTGGTGACGACCTTCAAATTATCTACATCGTGTACAGTCTCGGGACCTGCATTCGAAGTCTTTGTAAGCCATGGCGTCAAGATGATGAGTGGAGTGTGAAGTGATACGAACCGGTGACCTTCAAGGAAAGACCGGGCGCTGCTGAGACGGCGATGGCCGAAGCAACGAGAGCGATCAAGGTAGCACGGAGAGCGATCAAGGTAGCACGGAGAGCGCTGGAGAACATGATGCACGAGAAGAAGAGAAGAGATGAGACCGGGTGGTGAACTCTGAGGAAAGAAGACCTTGGTCAAGGTGCAATTTATAGGAAAACGATGGTTGTGCAACAGCATGGCAGTACTCCGCAAGATAAGGCATGACATGATGCTCTGATTAAGCCTGTGCTAGAACCATAGGGATTGACGTTGAATAGAAAGTGCAACGAGGCGATGTGAGATGGAAGCATGACTGCAGTGCGCATGGTGAAGGGGTTCTCCACGCGCACTGAACAAGAGAAGGTCGTCAAGTGCTAAAAATAGATTTCAACAAGTCCCCATAAAGAATAGCCATAAGCACGCGGGCAGAAAGGGTATTTACAATGGTGCCGGCAAACGCAGGTAGCATAGTTCAGTGAAATTGAATCTGACAAGGAGTCACCTGAGTGTATGTCGGTGATGTTTTGATGTCCCCACAACGAAAGTGGACAGCTGAAGTCATGGTAAACCACAAAAAGCATAGTTTCGAAGATCGAAGAGACGATGCATCGTAGAAGTATGATGAGGGCCGGCGGTCATAGTCGTCCGACTGATCGGAGAAAATCAATGCTTTCACCACCATCCGAAGTTGCGCGACCACAGCGTAGCCGTTGTGGTGCCGATAGCATAGAGATCCGAATGCTGCAATCCGGTGAAAGCACGTGTGTAGTACATGCTGAACTGATCTTCGCGTCGCGGTTGTGCAAGATATGGCGGAATGCAATCTAACCGGAGTACAGTATTGCGGTTAGCAAAGGCACAATCACGATGGAATGGAAAGAAATTTCACCAAGTTTGCTGGCCTCTGGCATGAAATAGGTCGCAAGATGAAGGAAAGACCACATGCGTGCAAGGCTGCTGTAAGAATCACGTTGTCGTTAAAAGATAAACGGTTCTACGTTCTTGCTCCGCCAGCGCATGACCAGATGTCGTTTCTCGTACCTACGCATCATTTGGATCAACTGCTCAGCGGGAGCCGTTGCAAGAGGTATAACAGCATCGAGAGTAGAAGTTCAAGTTACGCAGAGAGACTCACAGAGTTTCGCTGGTGGCGTTGAATGGGTCGTGACCGTGGGAATGTTGTGTTGAACGCGTTGTTCGGTTTGTGGCTCAGGTGGAGCACGTCGAGAAGGCAGCGTGGGCCATCGCTTTACGCAGGCCATGGCCACCTCGTCAGACGGTATTCCCGTCCTGCCACCAATGCCTGACTTCTCAGCATACAACACTCCTTTCTCATCCGCAGGCGACATGAAATTTCACTTACAAAACCTCCTTGACAACAAGGAAAAGCAACTGCAGCAGGCAGGAACGCTAGGGCAGCGGGTTCTGGCCCAACAGATGGAGCTCGAGGAACGTATCAGGCAGCTGCAGGAACTCGAGGCAGATAAGTCTGAGGACGATGAGATCGAAGAACAAGCACGCGAAAGGTACCGTGAACTTGCGGATACTCTCGTCTCGTGGGATGCAGAGAATGCGCAGCTTTCCAGCGCTTTTGGCAATTCAAAGGTGTGTGACATTGGTTTAATGCTGAGCATCACAAAGTGACTCTGTTTTCTCCCAATAGCAGCGGAATGGCAAGGCATCGTCTCCTTCGATTGCCTTTGCGGAATTACCACGCGAAGAGCCTGAGCGATCTAAATCCTCAGCAAACACATCCGCTGCACAGTCTAGACGTGCCAAAAATGCTGCTCATAGAGCGGACGATGTTGGTACGTATTCGTATAGTGTCATACATAATGAACTCGTAAGCAAACCAACATATCAGAATTCGCATTCGAAATCGGAAGTGGTCTTCTCACCGAAGTCCGCCGTCTCCAAAGTCTTTTAGGGGAACGCGATAAAGCTATTCAGGACATGAAAGAAGAGAAGGATGACTTGGAGAAATCTGTCGAGAGTCTTCGCACAGCGCTCAGGCAACAGGAACAAAGCGCCGGCACGTCATTTCTCATGTCATCTTTTAACAAAATCAATCCTTACAATGATATCTTTGCGTAGACAAATACAAGGAAGAAAATTGGAACCTTGAAGTGACCCTTCAGGATCTTCGTACGCAACTCGGCGATTCCCAGTCCTCAGCCCAGCGCCTCGAATCCGAACACAAACGTCTCACCAAACTCCTGGCCACTGCTCGTGATGCAGGGGACCAGCACAAGAATGAAGCCGAACGTCTGCAGAACGTGGTCGAGGAGATGAAGGCGAAGCATGAGACCGACGTCGCCCAAGCACGCAAGCACGCCGCCGGTCTAGCACGCGACAAATCCGACCTCCAGCAAGCCGTTGACGCCATGAAGACAGAAGCTGCTCGTGCCGGTCGCCGGTTCCCTCGTTTCGGGTCCCCACTTACGCCGAATGGGGGCGCGGGCAGCGACTTCCTGCTGACGCCTGCTGGCGATGACAGTAATGGCGACGTGTTCACTGGTGGTGCATCCACAAATCGGAGGAAGCTCGACGCAAGTGCTATCTTTGGAGGCCCCGATGGAGAATATGGCTCTGACTTTGCTGATTCGCCCGAGGTATCCCCTGTGCGGCCTCCGTTCCTCGCTGCCAACCACCCAAGCAATGAGATCGAGGCATTGCAGCAGAGATTGGCCCATGCACAGAGGCAGATCAATACCCTCAAGGGCACACTGCAGAGAGAGAAGCAGATGAGGATCGATTACCGGAATAAGCTGGAGGCTTCGCCTGGCGGACTACCTCTTGAAGACGCCGAGGACGAAGATGCGGAAGATGCCGCGTACAATGAAGAGGATAACGGCCTCGACGAGAAAAAGAAGAACAAACCCCGCACAATTACTCCCTTCAAAGTCGGCGGGAGGGGCCGTGGCCGTGGTCGTGGAGGTCGTGGTGGAATCACCCTCATGCAACGACTCGGCATGGCAGCTCACAGCCCATCATCGGAATTCAATGACGACGAGGACGCTCCGCACTACTTGGATGATTCACCTCCTCCACCAGTTCCCCCCATTCCCATTCGGTTCAGCCAACCTGAAGAAGACGAAGATAGCCTCTTCTCGTCCCGTGAGCTTGAGCGAGAATCGCCTTTACAGGACGAAGCCGACGAAGCACGCTCGCGGTCTCCCTCACCCTTGGAACCGCCATCCAACAGAGCCAGTGTGGATGGAATGGATCCTGTCTTCGCAAACGTTCTCCGCCGTATTCCATCCAACGGTTCATCTTATGCGGGCAGTCCCCTGCGCCAAACCGTCCTCAGTGGCTCTACCCGTGGACGGACCGTCGGGCGGCGTTCGAGGGGTGGCGTGCCGTACAAGGAGGCACGTCCACCGTCGCTTGTTGACGCGCCTGATGTTCTGTCCGCAGAGCTTCTAGGCATGGAGAGTTCGCCCATAAGGAACCAAGATATCCTGGAGGAGACTGATGAGAAGACCTACCGCGACAGGGAGGTTGAGACTGCAGAATTCGGGTGCCAGACTGAATTCGAAGAAGAACCCAAGGTTGAGCCTGTTGTTTTGCCTCCCCCACCGCCTGCTCCCGTGCCTGTCAAACATGAAACTATGGGGATGGGTGTTCAGGCTGAGCCAGAGCCAGAACCTGTCATTGTTGCGCCACTGCCTCCTCCAGTGCCTGAGCCTGCCGTTACCGTCAACCAGTCCATGCAGACTGACGAAGAACCTGTCGTGGTCATTCGGAAATCTGAAATGGGCACCCAGCATGCTCATGAAGAGCCTATTGCACTACCAGCACCAGTCCCTGTGCACGTAGAGATGTCTGTTGAAACTGATCCTGAGCCTCAACCGGAGCCCGTTCCAGTGCCTGTGTTGGTCCAAGCAGAGACCCAGACTGTCCAGTCGGAGAAGGTTGATGCAGATACTCAAACTGCGCAAGCCCACCCTGAGTTGAGCGAACTCGGTATGGGTAGAAGAGTTCTCGGTGACGTGAGCACGCGCAGGACTACCATCACACAGTACGACAGGTCGTACGGGAGCTCGAACAATGATACCACAATCACTCGTGCGACTGCACGGACCTTCCTTGCGGAGGCAGGGAGTGACGACGAGAACGATGGAGATGAGACGGAGACTGGTGCCGAGACAGAGACGGACTTCGATGACTATCAGGATGCCCGTCAGAGCATCATGATGTCGACGCCATCAGGAGAGTCCCGAGACGATTTCCACTCGGTGATGACGATGACGGACAATGAGCTTTCAGAGTCGGACGATGACGCCGAGAGCATCAAGGCTTCGAAGATGACCTCGAGTCATCACGGGCACGCTTCTGGGCGTCCATCCTCCTATTATGATGCAGTTATCCAACCCAGTGTCGAATACGAGGATGTGGGGGTGTCAGCTGACTTCAAGCTGGAACCTGAGCGTATCGTCGAGCGTGTCGTCGAGCGTGTCGTCGTGGTGGCACCTCCGCCTCCTAAACCTGAAGTCAAGGAGATGTCAATCCAGACAGATGACTGGAAGCCACCTCCGCCACCGGTGGTAGTTCCAGTGCCCATGTCAGTGACTGCTCCTCCCACCCCAGGGTCTACACCAGGCCTCTATCGTGTTGGCAGCGCAAATCAACAGTTCCAATTTGTTCCCCCTCCCACACCTACGAGTGCATCTGTGCCGGCCACAACAACCACATCTTCAATATCCACTGGCATCACCCCAATTCCCGTGCCAATCGCCGCTGCTCCTGGGCCGCTTACGAGCATCCTCAGGGAGTCAAGTGGTACTTTCGGTCGCTCGCGCATTTCCGCGTCAGACGGGCGGCGGTCCGTGGAATCTGCGGTATCGTCCATCGCAGACGACCTCCCCAGCCGAACTCGCGTGCCCTCAACAGGAACCATGCTGACCGTAGTCGATAAGTCGAAGCCTCCCATGATGTCAGTACCTCCTCCCCCGAGACTACCACCGCCCCCGAGCAGTATGCCGCCACCTGCATTTATACCCGAGAGAAGAATACCCACAAGCTCCACTGGATCCTATGACATGCCTCCACCAAGGCCATCATCCCCTCCGCCCCAGGAACTCATCCAGCGTGCCACCACGCCCACGTTTGGGGCAGTGTTGTCTGTGCCTGGCGGGAAGGGCGTTTACAACTTCCGCCAGTCCGGTTCCAGCATGCCCCCATCCCAGGCAGGCCTCCGACAGCCACCATCAACGAGCAGCTTTAGATCTGCTGCCAATGCGGCTGCCTATGCGCAACATGCGGTGGCTCAACCTGGGGCGCTGTCGTCCTTCAGCGTCAGGGAACGGGAGAGACGAGAGTTTTCACAAACATCGCTCATTTCGGAGCGCAGCCTGGCATCGCCCCGTTCCTCCATGTCGTCTGACCGTCATCTCTTCCGGTCCCCTGCCATTCCTGACCCTGCGACGCCCAACAAGACACTCGATGCTGACATCACCCCTCGTGGGCCAACTGGAACCACCACCGACCCCGCCATCATCCATGCGATCACGCAAACGATGATTGGCGAGTTCTTGTACAAGTATACTCGGCGTGCCATTGGGAAGGGACATGGAGAGAGAAGGCACCAACGGTTCTTCTGGGTGCACCCGTATACCAAGACCTTGTACTGGAGCTCAGCCGATCCTGGATCGTCGAATGTTTCAGAGTCCAGCGCTAAAAGTGGTATGTTCCGTTCTTTTGGGAGATTCTGATTACAAAATTGATTCTCTCCTGGCAGCATATATCGATAGTGTTCGATCTGTCTTGGATCCCAACCCCATGCCGCCTGGGTTATACCAATATTCCGTTGTTGTGTCAACTCCCCAGCGTGAAATGAAGATCACCGCGCCTACGAAAGAGAGGCATGATATCTGGCTTAATGTATGTACATCCACATTCCCGGTACTATGGCTCCGCCAATAACATCTTATAGGCCCTCAAATACCTCCTGTCTCGCCCCTCTGGCATGAACGTCGCTTCTCCCGCCAATACCCAGGGAATTCCTCCAAGTCCTGCATCCCAAGACTTCACAGATGAAGAGCGCCGACCGCCTATAGGGGCGAGCCCCCAAAGCCAGCGAAGTGGACGCAGTGTTCAGAATACTGATACCTGGAACACCACACCCCGTGGGCAACGCAGTCGGTCCCAGCTGTCTTTCAGATCCATCGGCAAACGTTCAGGAACTCCAGCTGCGGAGTACCTGCGATGGAATGGCCCCGAGAGTCCCCTCAGCCCAAGCAAATCCTTCGTAGACGTCTTGCAACATGACGAGGAGGATCTCGACTTTGAGCTTCATGGAAACTCCATGTCAGATGATGGCTATGAAGGTTTGGAGAATGTACGGGCTTGCTGCGATGGTCGCCATACAGTTGGTCATTCTGGCAAGATACACCACCACCATCACCATCACCACAACGGCGATACTCAGCATCTCGAGCCTGTCAGAGAACCTGCGCCAGTACGCCCAGTATCGCCATCGGCTTGGTCATTCCGCTCTCGGACAGGCAGCACAAACTCGGGTGAAGGTGGAACAGGCATTTTCTCATGGGGTCGCGGAGACGACGGAAAGCTTCGATTTGGCTCGCGCAGATCTGCTAAGACTGTGCAATAGTGGACGACAACTTCATGACCACCTATATCCGTATCAGTAATTTTCTTTTTTTGATTAGTTTGGGTTCTTTCCGACTGCTTCTGTGTCTGCTTATGCTCTGCCGTACACTCCTTCCTACTAGTAATGAAAGCTACAACTACAGTCCTTCCTTTTAGTCCGGTGCCCCGTTCATGTATTCAGTTGTTATTTTGTGCCATCATACTGAATTAAATCACTCCTTCATAGATCATGGTGATGTCGACGTCGCACCGCACCTCTCGTCGCTACCAAGGAGAACCTCGAATACTTGAGGCGCCGGAAAGGGATCCACCATGTGTAAGCTACAAAAGGTATTAGACAAGCCCACTGAAGATGAGGAGAATGACGCTCACCACCTGGGATATCTGTCGATGTACCACAGTCAAGTCTTAAAAAGAAAAGGAGACACATTTAGCATATGGTGGCTCTGGAGAGGCTAAACAAGACATACAATCAACATACGACATATTGCCGTTGTTCTGGTCTTCAACGAGCATATCGCTGAACTCAATCTCGTGAGCATCGAGGTTCTGGCGTGCAATGTGCATCTTGGGAACACGACCACCGCGTTGCTTCTGGCGATAAGCAAGGATATTCCGGACTTGGACTGACAAGCGAGTCTCCAACTTTGGCAACCGCACCTTTGAAAAGAAGGTTGAACACCTTGAAGATATCATTTAAAGGCTGCTTCGACTCACGAGATTCGGATCCAGTGTCATAATGTCATCCACACCAAACAGATCCAGCAGCAACTGTGGCGAAACGCTGGAGCCGATCCAGAAAATCATGGTTTCCTCATTATCTATAGTCACATTAGACTTCGTTGATTTCCCCCAAGTAAACCGGACACACACCAACCAAGTATATTCCATGGGCCTCCATGAAGAAGTGTCCGTTGCGCATCCCAGACGGGTACTTCATCCTGCCTGAAGCGTCAAGGAGCGCTACCTCGTCGTCTAGATCATGAAGTGCCATGAGCCGCGGGTAAAGGTAGTTCATCAGGCTACGGATGGGCATCGAGTTCATTCGATGCGCGTGGTAGTTCCTCACATCGGAAGAGACGTGAAGTGCTAGATCCAAGGGGTCAGTAACTCCTTGTAAGCCCGAAGCTTGCAAGTGCAGAACGAACCCTTGAGCGGCTTGCTCTTCATGAGGGCTAGGGTATACGAAGGTAGAGCCCTGAAAGCCTCGGGGATGATCAACTGAATGTCGAAACAATGATGAGCCCAATGCAAAATTATGATCGCACGAGACCTATGTACCTGAGTAGGCCGCGTCGCAGCAGCACACTGTTTCCGATAGCCAAGCAGTATGGAAGCACATTTCTCAGTCAAATCTTCTCTAAGATTCGACATCTTCTTCTTCGTTCTATGCGCTATAGCTACTCCATCGAAACCCGTCATAAGCGCTTACCCACCAACCACGGAATAAACTACGGACCTTCACGAGCCATATGACATACGGTCGCATCAAGGTCAGCATACTGGAAGACATTCGCAGCAAGCTCCACGACCTGCAACGCCATGTTGCATATCCGCGCTCGGCGCTGTCCAGAAACCGTCGTATACAGCACCGAAGACTGAAGGTAAACGAAATCGCGAGAGGACAGCGTGCTGCCGGTATGATCTAGTGTGATGGATATGGCTTTGTCCGCGTCTAGGATGCCGAATTCTATGTCAGTAGGTGAGGTTTGGTAGAAATTGCCATAGTAGGTGCTTGATATCCGTAGGCCTGTTGAGTGAGTATCAGAAGGGGATGGTGGGTCTGCGCATAGGAAGGCATACAGACCAGTTGAACATCGCACGCGCATTACGCAGTTGTATCCCTGCATTCGGCGCATAAGGCGTTGTAGTTGAGAGTTGAGCACGACTTCATCGTGAGCGGGATTGAATCGAGGGTGGAAGAAGATGTCACCGCCTGTCAATTCAGCAACAATACCTGGGAAATCAAATTCAAAGGTCAGCAACTTCCATATCAGAACAAGAGACCATACCAATGGATCCTATATCCACAAATTTACTGGGTGTCAGAACAATATTGACCCCAATTCCATCCGCAACGAGCTCCTCCCCAATCTCCACCCACGTGTAGTCGCGTGGTTTATAAAGTGTTTTCTCCTTGTCAGTGTCGAACAACTCAGACTCGTTCGGCTGGCCATGAAGACTGCCCATGCCGATGGTTGGCATCGTGCTTTGGAATACCACAACTTGACCACCTTGGCCAGCCTGCGCGTAGAATAAGCCAAGCCAATGTCAGCAGCAATCTAACTCACGAGTGCGGCGAGACATGATCTCAGTGTAGACCCAAGAGTGGCTTCCTGTATTAGAGTACCCTCAACACGCCCCGGTATTGCATCAAGTAGCGCCGCGATTGCCTCGCTGAGCGCGAAAGAACTAAGATCAAAACTCATCCACGAAAAACAAGAGCTTACCGATGTTGAAATGGACTCTCAAAAAGCCCACGCCGCAAGGGCACGAAGACCTCCTCAATATCTGAAACGACTATCATCGGAACTTGATCTGACTGAGCGCATATAAACCTTCCCCTCCAACAATGAGAAATGGGTTAAAGCGCACTGAGAGGTCATAAAAATGTATCGTCCGGTCGAACGTCAGGATAGCCACCGTACTGTCCGGAGGAAAACACGGCTCCACTGGTGTCTCGCCCCACACGTCCATCCCACCGAACAGTATCCTGTTGATACACGCGCACGCTGCCCGTAACATTCCCGAATGCACGGCCTCGCTCGAAACGTCCAGCGCAAAGACATATTTCATAGGCTGAGGTTCCCGCGGCCCCGATATTGGGGGTTCCACAGAAAAATAAGGCAGAGTAAATGCCTGTGGAGGGTTCGTAGCCCAGTACTCCTTCGGCACCGCAAAGTCGACAGTTCCTTTATTCAGTTCCGGACGTTGCAGATGATCCAGCCGCAACATATTGCTGTCGAGGCTACAAAAATACTCCGATGAGACTTACCCCCAACAAGGTCCAAATAATGTAAGGACGGCGCGTCGGCAGTGTGAAAGTGAGGGAAACGACGAACCTTCAGTTTCGTGCCCGCATAGGTTACACTTCCACCTTGTTCCCCCAGCGACCCAGAGACACCAAGGGTTAATGTACGCTCTACAGCGCTCGCACCGGGCTGGGCCGGCCTCACCTGCATCGACGAGAGGTATGGGTTCCTCCACCGGATCGAGTTCGGCAAATGGCTGGAAGACGGCTGCTATTGGAATTTGGCACTCGGAAGCGAGGCGCGATGTGCTGGGGACGTTCCAGGTCGAGACGCGGACAAATTTGGGTGACGAGTTGCCTGTACCATGGATATGTCAGTAAGATCTTATTATGGGAAAGCGCGTCGAATACCTTGGTCAATTGATATAAAGTCGGTGGTAGATAGTGGCGCATGTTTTCCTGGAAGTGTTCCGAATGCTTGGTCCTCCCATTGTTGACGGTCGGCTTCGATCGCTTCGGTGGGAGATGGAACCTGACTGGGCTCGATGCGTGGCTTCAATCCTAAGCCAGAATCGTCAATATCTCCTGTTCTTTCTCTATGTATACACTGATTACCTTGGTAAGTAAGGCCAGCACTATGTGGAGGCTGAGGGATGTGGTTAGAGTGAGTGTACATTGAATACCTATTACCAGGCAATGATGAAATCTCAATTCTTTCAGCTAGCCACGTGCTGCGGAAGGTGAATGTTTGCTACCTGCCTGAAAACCAAATAACGACGGAAGCACTTCCGAGTCCAGCCCACAAACGGAAGCTGATTTTCCTCTTTGACTTGTCGAAAGCTAAAAGTCTGTCGATCCTTTCTGTCAATCTCGGCAAGAACGGATATAGATATGTGGAGTAAAATGTGCTACTTATACAGTTAGGTATGTACATGACTCACAATAATGTCCTTGACCTTTGAAGGGAACGCAAAAAGCGGGTGGCACTAAACGCTGTAGCTACAAAAAAGGACCACAAGAAAGAAAGAGATGAAAGATCTCACGCGCGTTCACCATGGCGTGCTAACCACAAATATGCAGAACCTAGTGAGGATGCTATCGAGGGCATCCTGCCGACTCCCCAGCACAGCTTCCTATGCACCGCAAAGGGCACGGAGACAAACCTGATCAAAATCAGCATCCTCATCCTACCCTCGCAAGCTTGCTCTTCTCCAGCTTAATTGGATTGACCACAATCGTCTCCGGGACGCCCTTCGGCTTCTGCCCATCCAGAATCGCCCCGTTCGTCGAAACAAGGAACGCCACAGCACTCTTCGTTGTTGTCGTCTGCTGCCCGCCTATCCCAATGCCCGCCCCTCCTGGTATCGTCGTAGTCGTCGTCATTGAAAATGCACTCGGGCTCCATGAGTTCCGATTCATGCTCTTCTGCTTTCGGATCCCCAGTTTCCCTGCCGCCCTGATCGCCGCATGCGCATCTGGCACAAGCGGCGAGTGCACATGCAGCCCTCCACTGCTGCTGCTGCTGCTTCCCGAGCTCGAGGATGGACGCGCGCCGGAGGACAGGTGGGAGCGGCAGGAGTGGAACGAGTCAGACACGGGTGAGAAGGCGAAAGAGGAGACGGAGCCTGCGGGTGAGCAGAGGTTGGAGTCAGAGGATGTGGAGGTAGAGGAGGATTCGGAAGAACGGGAGGTGGCGGTGGGCCAGATGAGGGTGGGTTCGGGATGGGCGATTCGGTGTGCTGGAGGCAGGGTCAGTGGGAAGGCGGTCATGAACTCGTCGGGGTGTCGTGGTGTGGATGTGGCAGGGCTTATGTCTTCTTTGTGCTTGGTACTCTCGAGGTGTTTGACTCGTTTCGTCCATCTCCGCAGATTGGAAGTACATTGGTCGGCAAACGGTTTCATTTCTGTGGATAAAGGTGAGCAGAGCCGTAAAGTCATATATTCGACGAAAACGTACCTGGGATGGCCTGGATGACGAGATCCAGTAGGGGCTTTGCATAGTTCGTGCTGAAGAAGACCTGTGACTTCGCCTCGTTAAGAGGGCTGTCGGATGATTGGACGGTCGTTGGGAGATGCAAAAACTTCTCGAACAGTGCCTGCGACGACCACTCCTCCATCAAGGCACCTGCCCAATACTGGGACACCGGATACGGACGGCTCTGCAGAAATTGAAGCAGTCAATCAGTCACCGAGTTCTTCCTATGTCATCCTACACCTACAGGGTTACTGATATCGGCGCACTTCATGATTGCTTGACATGTTATGACCTGGCGAAGACAAACTGGGCCAATACGCCCATTGATGGTCTCTTGTAAGTCCTTCATGAAGCGATCATGCACACTCATGTCAGTCGCGAGAACAGTCTCCCAGAGCAGCTTTCGGACGTGCAGTCCTTGCCTTGTGTCGTCCAGCAGCCCGCCCAGCCCATGACACCGCATCACACGCAGCAGCAGTTGATAGTGCATCTGTTCAAGTGCAGATCGGCCGTCATATACAACAGACAGCGGTGTCTCTGCATTTTTCTGCATCGCAAGTTAATTGAACTCTACGTGGTGCTCGCGAAGGGACTTGCCATGAATAAATTTGTAAATCCCGGATGGCCAACATCATGGCCTATGGCGGCAATGTACAGTACAAACAGATCCTGAAGACCAAGGCTCGTTATTAAAGCCCCACTGTCAAACGCCCTATCCGATTTCCACTTGCGCGCGGGTTCATGAAGTATAGATAATGGCGGAACCATCCTCGCAGCACGCAGATACGAATGAGTTGCTTGAAGCACATCCAGCGCATGTTCGAAGTTATGGTAAGAGTTTTCGAGTCGATAGATCTGGCGGAGATGATGTACGAAGGGGGATATTTGCTCTGGATGTAGATTTGAGAAGCCGGAGGAGAAGCGATAAACAGGACGCACTGAACGGAACCCCGATAGCTTCCTCCATCCCCTCAATGCGATAAAGCCCCTCGAACAAGATTAATGTACAAGAGAGGACCTCTTCGTCTGGTAGTTTGTGTGGCTCAAAATGCCACCGCTCTAGTGATCGGATGAGCCGACTGCGGGTGCTGGGAGGTAGGTCGGTCGGAACACTACGACGGGTCAGCATCAGTGGTATTTTCCAGGGCGTCTTGACGTACAAGTCAGAGCCGTGCTCGTTAACAGCGTGGAGGGTTTGCGTATACATATCGCCTAGCAGTTCAGCATATTCGGTCCTGGGGGTGTATGTTTATACTGCGTCGGGACGTATAGAGAAGGTGCGACGTACTCGAGTTCCCCCGTTCCACCCGCCCAACCCTGTCCATGGCCATTATTACCTACAGCAAGGTTCAGTCCTCCAACATCTGCGCTCCGCCGTCTCCAACACTTCGACGAGGATCCCACGCTGGGAAGATGGTTCATCGTCAATCCAGGGCACATTCGTCTAGTTATCGGTGGCTCTGCAAGAGTCGTCTGCGAGAGCTCAAGTCTTTTATCAGACCTTTTTTCCTGCTAAGTTACAAGAACAAAACCGAGAAGACGAGATGAGGAGGATGTGTGATTCGAACAGGGGATGTGTGGAGATAATTGAAGTGAGGGTTCCTCGGTCGCGTGGAAAGTGCCAAGGTGCTCTCGTGGCTGCCGCGTGGTTTTTGTATGATCAAACATAGGACCCCCGATAGCCCACCCAATCCTACTCCGACCATTGCTTCCGACGCCGCAAAACCGGAACCATACCATCCCCGCTACTGGTACAAGGCGCCTTGAGCTCGTACAGCAAGGCGCTCTTTGGTCCGAATCCCTCAGAACATTGTCCGGCTATTGGGAGCTGCTGATCCTGACATCGCAATTGACAGCACACGGCACCGATCCACCATGGCACCGACGTCGACAGATTCTGAATTCAATCGTGCGTCATTCTCCGGTACCCCCGTACGTCCTCTAGACAATCTTGTTAACTACCTATCATTGGAGCTTCACTTCACATGATGGCATATGTGTCTACAACCTTGGTCAAGCCCGCAACCAAAACATTTTCCAAAATTTCTTGCTCAAAGCCGTGGAACCGCGGGTTCCACCTCCAACTCTGAACAACTCTCATACTTCACGGTTCCCTCCGCTCTATACACATGGACCCAGACTTTGCTCGCTGTGGCGCACAGCACAGCGTGTGGTGTGTTCGGGGCTTACAGCCATGTGCTTCTGATCTGCATTCTGTGCCTTTTCCGGTGTCCGGGGTCCTCAGGTCGGCCTTCACGCACTTCAGGCTCCGCTCGATCGCCCGCTGACACACCGAAACGGCCACCCCTCCCGCCTTTTTCGCGGGCTCGTTCGCGCTCTCACATCTCATGGCGGGGTGGAGAGCGAGGGTAAGTCGGGAGCCCGTTTCCCGGGACGCTTCTCTCATGTTAGAAAATGAAAAATGTGTCGATCCCTTGTTCTGCTGGAGGCTTGATGACATTGAAAACACATGGTTTCTTCATCGATCCGAGCTCTCGCGCATCCTCGGGCACAGGATACAATCCAGGGCAGCTATCCGGATACTTTTCGCCGATCTCCCTCGTTGCTTGTTGCCTTGCATCTTCCCAAGCCGCACCGGCGGCACCCCTCGAAGCGCGATCCCTTGTTTTTGCGATCCTATAGAATTCGCACGGTGGAAGCGCCGCGAAGCGCCAGTGCAAAGACATCAAGAAACAACGAAAACAAACAAATCATTGTACCGGATTCAAATTACGCGCCGTCTTACGCGATCATGGGACGGACAATGTCTACGCCCGTCGACAATGACGCTCTGGCTTAGTTGTTCGGTCATGATGAACGCTAATAGTCTTTACGATGATGATGACACAGGTCTCCACCCTTATGAACAAGATGGCCCGCAGGTCCCGCTGACATGGACAATGTGACCACATTGAACATCGACAACTGTGCACAATTCATTCTAACGTCCTATTTCTGAATCGGAATTTTGAACTTTTGGATGCTTAGATCGCTTGACGTTTCGAGGTCTGGTGGTGCGGTGGCGTCCACCGAGTAATCAAGTAAGCAAGCAAACCCCACCCAAACCCTTCTGGTATAAATCTTCGGTCCAAACGCACCTTGAACCCATCCCCATCCCCATCTTCATTTCCATCCCCCATCTCTATCTCCATCACCCCCTCTCGATCATCACCGCTCACCCCATCCACACGCACACGTTCACGATCTCCATAGTGCGAATCAGAACGAGAACACAGCTGCGGGAGCCCCTGAGCAACGATCAGCGCTGGGGTTCCAGCGTCTACCGCGCCAGTTCAAGTACACCCCAACGGAACGCCCAGGCTAACACCGTACTGTGATTTTCTGTATCACGAATCCATTAATCCACATGAAAACTTCTATGCACGCCCACGTCGCGTTGTCCGATTCGTTCCGGCACTGCTGCAAGTTAGGAGCCGAGGTGAGATGAGGAACACAGGTCGGACGTCAACCACACGACATGACACTGCGCGTCGGCATGCGGGTCCGAAGATGCGTACACTACCACCGTCGCGTTCTGATCTGTCTGGCTCTGGCTCTGTTAACTTCTGTTCTGTTCTTGTCTATCTCCTGTTCTACGTTGACCTCGCCGCTGCATTCTGTCCCGTCTGGCTCAGGCTCTGTTCACTTATGTTCTGTTCTTGTCTATCTACTGGTCTACCTTGCCCTCGATACTCGGTACTCGGTAGTAGGCCCTGTGTCCCGTATGCTGTCACCGGAAGACAATTTAATGGCCCCCTAGATGTCCCGACGCATCCTCCGTGGTATTAGTGCTGTCTTCAGGAGCATTTGCTTGCATGCTCTGAGTTGAATTACGTGATAGGGGACACCGTCCCGCCCGCCCGACCAAATGAGATCACGAACCTTCGGGCATCGCGGTGTCACACTCACGAACGAACGAACGCGAGCTGGGCTGCTACCAGAATATACTTACCTCCACCTCCGAGTCCCGAGTCCCGAGTCATCAGAAGCTGACGCTGCAGAAACAGGTGCCAATGGACAATGAATCTGATCATGCTATGACGTGTGCCACCGGGTATGGGGTGGCTGGCTGATCTCACTGTGCTACACTGGCAGGGCGGAACAAGTCACCGAAGTTCGTGATTCCTGATTCCTGATGCCTGATGCCTGATTCGTGGTTCTTGACAATAACGCCTTTGGTCCCGAGGAGCTCGCGCTGTTCACCACCAATCACCCATCACGCTGCGGATGGAATGATGAGGGGATATATTATCGATACATTGGCACGGAGGCGCTACATACATACACATCTATGGATTTTATTATCGGTATTACTACAGACGAGCCGACTTTTGAGCGACAAGAAGGATAAGAAAAGACATAGTTCCTGGACATATGACTATCGATATATCTATTACTGCATTACATATTATACTACGGCCAACATGCAAGCGATGAGAAGAGCGGAAAGCATTGTTCGAGCAAGAAACCAAGCAGGCCACCGATGACACAACCCAAAAAAAACAAAGATGAAAAGACATGAAGGAGTCTGGCTCCAGGGATACATCAGACGAGGAATGGTGCAAGGAGGGCCTGGTTGGTATCAGGCAGCGACCAGCGGCGGTTCACCGACATTATTGACGGTAACACAGCGGGCTACAGCGAATTAAAAAAAAGTGTCAGTATACATAACCCGTAATAAGGAGAGAGGATGTCCACTTACATCGCGGCCGGGCGAATCGGAGGCGTACGTGCTGCTTCGCGAAGTCGGGACATACCCGCTGCGTGAAGAAGGGCCCGGCCACTCTGTGCCAGATATCATTCGATTGCTGCCGCTCATAGAGCTCAAGCCCGTATGGACACCGGAGCTTGGATAGTATCCCTGCGGGTCTGTGTCGCGATGGTGGTGATGATGTTGATCAGCGATTTTTCGAAGATATGGATGCGATAGTGCTATCGATTGAACGGGATTTAAAAGCCGCCGGTAAATTACCAGTAAGAACAAGGTGAAAGTGAAGGTGGAGATATATAAGGAAAAAAGTAAAAGCAAAAGTAAATCAGACTCAAGATCAACGAGTGGGATATCAGATGAACGTACAGTTATGCAAGCGCGAAGGTTGTCGTGCGTGATGCAACCCGGCGGATACAGGTTCCGACGAGGAGAACTGGTCATCCGAGCCCGTCGCAGGGTATTCCAAATCCCATGTCGGCGGTGTCGACGGATACACTGACGACCCTGAGGAGCGGTATCCTCCCCAATCGCTCTGATCCCCCTCTTCCCGCCCATCATGTAACTCAAAGTCCGGCGAGAATGAACGCAGCAGCTCGTCCTTGGGCTGCTCCGGGTTTGGTGGCAACTCATCGTCGCTACTGATGTGCACACCGTCAAGGTCGAGCTGGAACTCGAAGATGAGCGGCTCCTCCTCGAGCGCGTGTGGCGCCTCGCGTGGTGAGGGAACCAGCCCGCGGCCCTCGCCGCTATGCATGGCGAAGGGGTTCAGCCGGAAGACGGTCATCATCCCCCGCATCTCCTCGGGGGCTTGTGTTGCACGGAGTGGGACCTCCGTGGGTGGGGCCAGCGACTGGCTGATCATCGTCGAGCGGACCTGCGGGGCTGAGAGCTCCATGATAAAGCATCCGGCAGCGTCGTCAGGCTCGATTTTTACGGAAGACTTGGAAGAAGGGGTAGGGGCTGTGGAGGGTTGGCGTGACGAAGAGGAGCCGCCGAAGGCTTGGTCGTCGTCCCAGTGGTTGTAAGACGATGATTGTGAGGGAGATCGCGGTGGATCGCCGGTCTCAGAGACGGTCGGGAAGACTGTTTGAGTGAGAATATGGGGAGATGTGGACTGGATGGGCCGCTGTGATGACGACTCAGAGTAGTCGAAGGTCTGTGTCGACCCACGGCTAACCTTGTGGAGCGAATCCTGCCATTGGCTGGAATATTCCGCGTAGTCGTAGTTGGCAGAAAACGATGTCGATGCTACGGCGTTGTTGGAGCTAGAGTAGTTTGAGGATCTGCCCATCGCTTCGTTTTGCTGCCATTGCGAAGGTTGAGCAGAGGCAGCCTGGACAGCAGGAGAAAAGTAAGATCGGTGTGAGTGGCCATTGGTAAAAAGGTAACGCCGGTCAGCAAGGTAAGCGTGTGGCTGGGACATGCTGAGCCTAGTTTCTGGTCCTTTAAATTGAAAGCCAGACAAGCCCAAGGGAATGGCAAGAGGGAATATGAAGCGGGCCTCATACCATGGTTGTCGGAGGAGCTTATATCGCGGAGGACAGGTGACACGGCTGAACAGGTGAGATGAACAGGTGAGATGCAGGGACAGAACCCTGACCCACCAGTCACCCTGATTGGAAGAGCCCCAGTTGCGAAACGCATGCACCCTCGACGTGATATAATACTCGCTGCAACGCGAGAAAAAAATGAAAGACACGCCCAGAACCGAGGATCACAGAACCAGATCGCCGTCGCAGCTATTGATTTGAACTCTGATATGAGGAGATAACTGATGCTGCGTGGTCACCCAGTTCCTACCACTGTCCGAAACTGGGAGGCGTCTCCAAACGATCCGCATTCCATCTTCTGGCGCCGCCGTGTGACTTGCCTTTTCCGGCCCATTTCAAGCTCAGCGAAATTCATACCCGGCCTCTCACTCTTCCGGTAAACAACCACAAAACACCATCGGGTCCCTCCCATCTCGGCCACACTCTTACAAAAATTCTGTAATTTGGCTAGTATGCAGGTGTCAGTCGTCGGTGCCTGGTCCACCCATCCGCCTGCCCCACTTGGCTCCGGTTTCACGCCACAACGCCAACACGGCCTTCGCCATTCCTTCTGATCGGCCGTTCTCACATTTTCCACATACTGTTGCACGAGGACACTACCTCCTTACACCTGTATGTTATCGATTGCAGAACCTGCGACAGTTTTCGGCACGCTTTCCTCTTCCTTGTCAAAAGATTCCAGGGTACCCCTCGCTTCGCACGCACAATCGGCCTTGTGTTCAGCATTCGAGGGATCTAGCTACCATGCCCCCTGCCGTAGCCTGATCGTCGCATTCTTTCCTAGGGTCAATGTGCGATTGCAGATCAAACTTCCACCGTCTGACATGAACCACGCCTCCTCGTTTCCTTCCTCTCAACACAAACAAAGTTCAGTCTAAACCCGGATCTTCAGCCCAATACACAGCACATCGGTCACATGTAATCTTACGAGCCACCCCCCCTTTCTGCGACCCACCCATAGCAGGAAAAGTAAAAAATCTATCGACGATCTGATCCTGCTGACCTTCACTTGCCACAAATGTGATTGTGACGTGTACACAGCGCAAACGCTCACAAAGTTCACACCTCTTTCATTCACCCCCGAGCCTTCCCCTCATTCGGGTCAACAGGTGAGCCAACACATGCAACCTGAGGCCTGAACACCTGTTCCTGGCCAGTGACATTCGTCGAGTGAGTGTGTAGCCTCGCATTGCTAAGCAGGCGATCCTTTGGAGATTATCTGGGAGATAAAAGATACTGATCACTCCAATTTATAATTAGCCGCGGACATGGCATGTTGCAACGCCTTACTATACCCACCACGAAAACCAGGTGCTTTGTATGCCGTACGTTACCCCCGCTCATTCTCTTACTCCCGATCGCGATTCACCGTCGTCCTGGTCCAGCCCTGCTTTCCTGGAAGGCGGCGCATGGTAGCCGAACTAAAAACGGTAAGGCCAACGAACATTGCAACACCCCAGCAACAATCCAATTGGAGCCAGGATCGAGGCGGCCCAATAAATACCACCACCACCGACGCCACTGAATCTTACCGTTTATTTTGGAAGGGTCTAACACGAGTGTGTCCAAACTCTATTTGGATAGATTCTCCTCGGTCGAAGTGACGAAGTAATATTCGCCGATCTCTGCTGATGTGGAGACCGTGGCTTGGAATCGAATTGAAGTCTTGGTGAGTGTATCCCATAACATTACATCTGGGCAGTAGAACTTGGCGTGGAACATACCAAGCACCAGCAAGCGTTATCTATACTAGGTTCGCGTCGCTTTGCGCTAGCGAACCATGGTCCATGTTCACTCCGCCGACGAGTCGTGGCAACAATGGCCTGCGCATAATTGTCAATACCTCAGCATGAATGCATGCATGTCGACGTCGTACCTATCGCAATTGCAAATCTCCCTCCCTACATGTTTCCATGTATTTTCCATCGACACGTCAAAATCCATAATCTGCGCCGGATAGCATTCAAATATAAACTCACCCTCCAAACCACTCTTTCTCCCATTTTCAAATTACCCTATCCGCATTCCGGGGACCTTCAAAACGTGTTTTTGAGTTCGACGCGCCAGGGCGAAGAGGGCCAGGAAGCGAATGTATAGAAAGACACGGAAACGATCGTGATTGGTGGCCTTTATGTTTTTGGGCGCGATCCCTCCCCGAGTGGGGTCCTTATTTGCGTGATCCGGTTCAGGGTGGGGATGCTGCTGTTCAGGGTTTAGTTTCAGGGTTTAAGTAGTCGTGAGCGCTTAATTTTTCTTTTTGTGCTTGTCGTGTGAGGACGTGTTGTTGGGGGTTGTTGACGCGTTTCGGGGAATAGTTTGGTTTCCGATGGTTTTTTGTTGCTTTTGCTGCAACCACCGATGCATGTAACGTCGAAACGCGGACGTATTGCTGTCAGCGTGGGGATTATGCATTTATGGTTCATCTGGGTAACAAAGATTGCGTTGGTGGTGATCATGATGCATGAGCCTTGAAGGTTTCAGCGTCTTTACTCTGTTTCGATCGGTGGATCCTGGCAAAACTAATTGCTATCGGAGGAGTCTTTGCAATTGCTTGAGGTGAGCCAGATGTGATAAATGTTGTAACTTTCATTAAAATCAACATTTACCTCAACTCTCTATAGCTATCTCGAACAGATCCCCTGATCGAACTCTCGGGATCAGCTTCAATCACACTTCACCATGGCCAGGTCAGTTTGAAGCTCAGAAAGGCTCCACACTATCCTATCCCGACGCGAACTCAGTACTCAGCACCAGATCCAGATATCAACCCCACACGCATCGCGCACCAGATCCCGGTCCCACTCCCTCGTGATAACATGTTCATGCACTTTCCTCGTACAGTACATACATAGTCAACTGCGACGAGCCTGTTCTTCTACCATCTCCGCGGACTCTGTACGGTCCCCGCCCTTCCCCCACATCCACTGGGGTTCCTGCATCCCGGAGCGTCGTTCCACGAAGCCTTGTCCTCAATCATGATGTGACAGTACCAGGTCTTTTCTTCGTCTGTCCTCCTGTGATACCCCAGGGCTGTAACGTTGGCTCGGCATCCTGTTTTGTGCGTGTGGGCTTACATACTATATGTACCCAGGTGGAATGGGTCTGTCGCGTCGCGTGCAACCCTCCCTCCCCTTTGTTGGCGTTCCCGGTCTTACGCGATCCCGAGAGGGGAGGAGTGTCCCAATTCAATCGGTTCTGGGCTTCTTGCTTCTTTTATTAAGATTCGGACCTCGAGCTTCATCCCATATCTTTCGGAGAAGCGGAAACGGAAACGAACCAAGAATCGGGACTGTTTGGAGTCATCCTGTACGAACGGAGATGGAGTGTTATTATTATTGTATTGAAGCCTATCAGTGAGTAGCATCCATACACGTCGCAAAAGCCACGTTATTTTTCAGGACCCAAGTTACAGGAGACGCTGGTGTTTGGACAATGATGCAGGTGAGCAGTCACACTGTAAGTAAGTACCACGGGGCCATGCATTTACTTGTCCACCCCATCAGCGATTCCTCGTCTTCTTCATCAGATTCGACGATTTGACGCCGACGGCAGTTCGAAAGATGCAGATGCGCGAACACGAAACACACGAAACCTCGCGCGCGTACTTCACACGGGATCAGTCTCCTGTCAAGTGTTACCTGTTCCATGTTTAACGTTTGACCGTCGATGCATCCAAAATACTGTCATTGAACCAATTATACTCTGGAACGCACAGCAAATTCAAATTCACCGCGAACGGCTGGGGATGTACATAATTCTCCACTACGATGAGTCTCGGAATCGCGCGCAGAACATAATTAAAGCCGTGGCTGGTGTGGCCTTGGGGTTCGCTGCCGTGTGCACTGGAGAAGGGAAGAAGAAGAACACTTCGAAGAAGTCCGGCGTTCATCAGGCACTGTGGCTTATTTCTTATTGTACGATGTGCACGCAGCAGCGTTTGGGGTTCGGGTTCTGTGTCGTATTACGAAGATAATCAGCGGTCCTTCGATGAAGCTTGAAGGCTGATTGATGTGATTGCGGTGCGGTGCGGTACGGTACCTTTACCTTGTGGAGCGCATGCTTTTGGGCTGGATTCTTTGAAGCTTCGGACCTGTGCGTTTTGCTTTGTATTGTTGTTCGACTCGCAGAAAGACACCCATTCGACTCGCGGCTGTTGACTCTTGTTCCGGACTTCTTAATTATTTCTGCGCCTCTTCGTTCATTTGACGTACGTATACAGTTATCATGCGAGCTGCAATATTGGGGATTTTTCTCGTGTTGGCTGGGTGTATAGCGGCTAAGAGTGGGTTCCTCTCGATTGTTTCGATATCAAATGTCGCGGTGATTAATGCTTGCTGTCTTTGTAGGTATGGTGTGTGATGATGGATCGCTTGCACTTCCCGAAAGCATATCAACTCACGGTGGAAAGGTGATGGGCATGTGGTCCTGCCCGGCGGGCCCTGTTTCTTCGAGCGGCGGCGGTGGCAATGCTACTGACGTGATCAGGACTCTCGGGAAAGAAACTTTGGACTTGTGCGCCACATCTTGCATGACGCATTGCAAGAAATCGGGGTGAGCCGGTGGTTCTATCGTTCTCGTTTTCTAGGAAGGCAGCCGGGGACTTATTTGTCTTTACAGTGACGCTGGTCCCATCGCGGGTGGTACGTTCTCTCTCAGGAGTGTTATCGGGTCCGTCCAATGACTGACACGACTCCAATCGGCAGACTGCCTCACATTGGCAGAGTGAGCCATCTCCATACAAACCACTGTACGCAAACTGACCAGACGGTCGGTAACCTCCTATGACTATCTAGCTATTATGCCAAGAGTGGACGTTTTGTCATCAAGCACGGTCGCTACATCATCTGGGCATACCAGACATGCAAAGTGACCCAGTTCAACCACCTCCACCGTGATATCTCCTATTGCTATGATCGTCACAATTGTATGTCCGCTTTCTCTCCCTCCACCATCTTTAGTTTGGCTGAGAGCTGTTGTGACTTCCGAGGGGCCGGCATCGTCGAACAGATTGCGGAACGTTGTGAGGTAAAGAAAGGCAGACTTGGTGGGAGCTGTGACTTTTTTGATGATTCCCGTTCTTGTGAGCCTCTCGTTTCCTGCTGGATTTCGTTTCCTTCGGCTGATTGACGATCATGGATAGCTCGGATCGTGGTAGTTCCTGTTGATCCTGGTGTATTGTTGCGATGAAGCGCAGTGGGCGGCGATTGGCTATGTTGTGCATACGGACCCCTGGCCGAAGAGCATAAAATCCGTTAATATTTGAAGAATGACGCGTATCCATGAGAGCCTTTGTAACGTTTTTGGTTCGAGGTACCCCTGTACTAGTATATACCTAAGAGAGTGGGAGTAATTAATGATTATGGCACACTCCATCCGTCGATTCCTCCTAGGATATCGTACTGGTTTCGTCGTTCAGCATAATTTCTCAACCACCTTCTGTATGGAGATCTCGGACCGGAGGGTGCCGTTGAAGAAACGACTGTTTGGCTTGCATTGGAGCGCCAAACAAGCCTCCGATCCTGTCAATCAACCTTCATGACGTCCACTTCAAAAGTTGTTGGCAGAAGGAGTAAGATCCACTGTTGACTTGGAATCAACTTGAAGAGAACATTCCCGCGACAAGAACAGAGGAATATGTTTTCGACAGTAGTCCAACCCTCTGTGGTCTCAATCTTTTCTTCGACGGGCACAGCTCCTCTTCAACTTTTCGAGGCCAATGTGGATCCATCGCTGCCCGCTGATTCTTTTATCCACCTTCTACACGATGAAGCATCTCTCCCCAAACCAGCAGCACCCGCAGCACTAATACCTCCGCCGTCTCTCGAGACGACCTCCGACGGGCAAGGATACTCCCTAAACCAAACGGTGCTGCAGATCCAATCGCCTACACTTTGGACCACATACATTCAGTGTCCCCCTGTTGGCGGACCGCTGCCCAGCGGGCATTCTGACTTGGGTGCCCGAGATAAGTCAAGTGACCTGGATCTCAAGCATCCTTGGATGCATATTCAAGTCCGAAATATGGGAAGGCAATGGTCCTTGGAGGTCGGCCTCGTCGATCAATCGGGCCGTATGGGGATTCTACGTCTGTCCACATTTCAGGTGCATATCCCATCTCTGCTTCTCTTTCATTTACTCTACTTTGAGATTTTCTTCCCTCCCGAAATCTCTCGCCCGATCCTGGATCCAGGAAAGAAAAAAATACCTTGTCACGTCTGTCAGATTTATTATGATTATCCTCGTCGTTAGTTTCCTGGTATCTCATCCATGCATTTCCAGAAACAACCTCGCCTCAGATTACCAATGTCATCGAATTCATATCCCCTTCTTCATCTCCCGTTGGCGTTCCCACCGTCATCTTCCAGGCCGCTGACCGCATGGTCCACTGTCACCCTCTGCCTCCCTTCTTATCTCCCCTATTTCTCGTCCCCGAAATTAATCGCCCAGGGGGGAGACCCCGTGGATGATGAGCACACATTCCGAAATGCACGCGCGAATGTGGGTTCTATCCCCAACGGAACGTACTCCCATGTGGCCTACATCCGCGTCTACGCGACCTGCAGAGTCAGGAGGATTTGGTTCGACGAGAGTGGACCCAGTCAGAAGGTCCCTTGGGAGTTTGAGCTGTATGGCAACGAATAGGGCTGCATACCGTGGCACCAGGTACAAATTTTCTGGCCTGCAGTATGGGGCATCCGTGGATACCGCTGCTCGGACATGAAGCCTTTTTCCTTTAAACCTCCAAATTGACAAGGATGGTCGGGACGTGAGATCTATCTCGAAGAATGGGCAGCGATGACACGATGATTTATATCCATGTAAGGGTAATATTGTACAGCAGAATCTGTACAGCAAGCAGTTGCAATAGGTATATGAAGTATGTATGGAGCGAGTTAAAAGATGAATTCAAACAACAAATCAAAGCAATGACGACAGCAAGCAGAAGGAGCACTCCGATTGAGCAGAGAATCATTTCTTCAAGTAATGTTGAACTGTCAGTCTCAAACCTGCCAGGACCTCCCGTCGTCTTACGGCCTCGGTCGGTAATGGAAGCTGACCCGTTGCGACCTTGAAAAGGTACGCAAAGTCCGCCTGCGCCTCAATAGGCAATCTGGAATTGCCAGTCTTGTCTTGTCTGATCTGCAGCCTCTCCTTGAACTGTTGAGCAAAGTTCTTGGACACAACGTCAGCCCGTTCAACGACTGGCAGAGGTACGCCGGCTAGATTTGCGACGTGAGTGCCGAAAGAGGATGTCGCAGCACCTTCTATGAGCTTGAAAAGGAAGACAAGCTGAGGACGAAGAATTCGATGTTTAGTGAAGTGCTCAAAATCAAGACAGTCGTAGGACGCACATCGCGCTTTTCATCATCGACGATGGTGGACATGTGCATGTTCCTTATGTTGGGGTGGTATGCAAAATCATCTGTCAAGGAACCATAGTGCGTTGCAAAGAAAGAAAGGGGCAAGGTGTGAGTTGCGAGCTGGTGCAGCACGGCCTGCAGGAGAGATTGAGTAGGTTGGCATCAGAGATTAAGTAAAAGTATTTACCCCAGCAATTGCCATGCCATCCTGAAGGATTGGTTAGTTTGAGCGGGAGTAGATATTGATTGACTGATACCCACATAGGTCGAGGTCCCTCTTCCCAACTCTAGATGAAGAAATCAGCATGGTGGCACTGGAGTTTGGCGGCAACCCACCGTCGAGGATGACCAAGGACTTGGGTGTGGCATCGCGAAGAATCTTACAGCTGAACGGCGGGGATCATCAGCAATAGACTCATACTATAGAAAGCTTGGACAGCACCATTCGTCAAGTTCGACCTTGAACGTACTCGCATTCGAAAACATATTATCGTAAGCTCCCATACGGGTGATAATTGCATCCACAGGGCACAACCTAAGGAAGGATGAGTTTCCGATACATTAGTATGAGTGACGGCGGCTGACCTCGCTCGAGCGGCAGGCACAAGCATGCCTAGTTGCGCCATTATCTGCAAACATGTTCAAGTCTAGAAGCCGTAGGAAGCAAGGAGATTTGACATACAACACCAGTGGCCGTCATGCGCATGACCTGGGAATGGTGTTAGAACAATGATATGCAAATGGGATGCATGAATTAATAACGTACCGTAGATTTGCCCCTAAGTCGCGAAGTGATTTAGAGCCAGCGCAGAAGATGATAACAGTCCACTTACGCCATATTAGGTCCTAGAGATCCCAGAGTTATAAAGCATTTTCGAGGATACAAGAAAAATATCTCACCTGTAAGAAGAGCAATTTTTCCCACATCACCACCCAGCTTAACATCATTAGGAATGAACGACTTCAAAGTCGTGCTTAAGCACAACGTAGGATGCCTGAGCTCCTCAAAGTCAATCCAGGCAGAGTCCCCCTCGACAAACTCTGGCCTGCAGGCGGGCTCGCCAATGGCCACAGACGATTTCGCGAGACTGAACAAACAATCAAGCTCCGCAAACACTTTGATGACGCGAAGCCAAACAGATCTATCCGTATCAAATTCTGCGAACAACCTGAATTTGAAGGCTTTGATCGCAGTGTTCCGATTTTCACGAGCTTCCTTGAGCCGTCGGACATTGCCTTGCAGGGAGCGTACGACCCAACGCGACTTTGCCTAGTAAACAAGCGTGAGTCTTGGTGGCGACGAATATGTCCCCATAAAAGTCATACTTTCGTGGAAGAGCTTTTAGTCCAGTCATCCGGGATACCCTTTTGGCCTGCTGAAGTCTCTACCAAGTATATTTCCTGCGACAACGGATAAGCAATCGGCAGAATCTAGGGACTGCGTTTCGCATTTACCTTGTTTCCTTGAGCGCTGTGCCAATACGTCAGCTTGCATCTGGAAAAGTTGGGGTTAGAATTGCGCAATGAAGGTACATGAGGTATATACCCAAGTTTCTTCTCAAACGTTTTGAGATCCTTTTCCAAGTCCTCCTCCAATTCAGTGATTTCAGCCATTATTTCATCATATGCTTCGTCTTTCCCTTCTCGAGGAACAAGTTCATCCGTATCTTGTCCCACCGATACCCTCAGTAACAATTAACCAACACTCGCAAGAAGCTTACCTTTTTCTGACGATGGCTTAACGTACATGCTCTCGACATGCTTGATATTGGGCAGCAGATCAGGCGCACTGCGCAGTAGACCAAGGATAGTTGTCGATTTGAAGGACTCCGACTGGTCGGCCAACTCGCCCAGGCCACGGCTTAGCTTTTTGAAAGCCTAAAGAGGACTCAGTAACAAGAAAGAGCAACGTTGGAGTCGACTTACAGCGAGAACTTTGATGAAATCCCGAACTCGACAGTTCTTGGCGTGAATTCGGGAGACGATACGCTCCAGATCTGGTAAACCCTTCGCGAGTTCTGTGAAATCTGCTTCGAACGTTGGATGATCCATGAGATCTTGCACTGCGTCAAGCCTTTGGGCAGGAAAGGTCAGTAGAGTGCGAGCGCCAGAAGATTCGAGCGCACCTGGCATTGATGTCCGAGATTTGGCGCAAGGGCATGCACAACCAGATACGAAAAAGTCGCTTGCCTTGAACTAGGTCAAAACACTATCCAAGTCTAGGAGCTGCGACATACCGAAAGGGGTGGTACACCTGCCGAGGAGCTTCAACAGTGAGCCTTCTTCCGTCCCTTCATTGTTGAGGAGAACCTGATCAAGTTATGGATATAGCGAACACCTTAATCGCTGCAGAAAGAACAGACCTCAATATGCGCCAACGTTTGGCCATCAAGAGTCAGCCCCTGCCCTTTCTTCATGGGGTCATAGATGTTAAAGTTCCTCATACTCAAAATATCCTTGTCAATGTTAAGCTGACGCAAATACCTAGTGATAATGTGAGCAAGCCATCATCGAGTTCACAGCCAAGTCACTGACCAGATCATGGATCCCAAAGCCTTAATCGCAGGTTGGGATGTGACCAGATCCCTGATTGTCTCAGGAACGCTCCTTGGAAGTGGCCCTTCGTCTTCATCGTCCTCCATGTCATTGGTGTCTTCGGCTGGATAGAGGGTTTTGAGTTCGTTTAATGTCTCGTCATAATCAAATCCCTCCACACTGCGTAATCCTGTCCAAAGACAGGCAGCAGGTAGTATGGATTTCAGCAGACGAGTGGTAGGAGCCGAGAGGTTGCCCTTGAAAAGAGAGATATATTAATGGACACAAAAAAGAGGTGGACACCCTACCTTGACAAACAGTAGTTCCTTAGGGCGCAGCTGCCTCATGAGCGTTTCCAATTTCGTACGACACACATCATCCTCAAATGCGCTCATATCGAACTGGGAAGTCGAGCAATCGAGGACACATACGCCAAACTTATTGTTGTCAGAATTTTCCTTGTTCTCTTCTTCGTAGATGCAGACGCAATGGCCAGCTTGCTCGTCGGTAAGCAGCTCTGCATCGACGAGAGTGCCGTTGGTGTAGACTTTGTTGAGTTCACTGTGCTGAGAATGAGAATGACGTGGTGGAAGTGAGATTTAATTGACACACACCGTCTGACGATCTTGTCTTTGCCTTTGTCCGCGCTGACTTTGCCTCTGGACTTGTCAGCCGCCATGCGCATCTCAGCTCCCAGGGCAGTCTCCGCTTGATCAACGCGACCAACTTTATAACCTGCATAATGGTGTTGGAATAGAAGTAGATCCGCGGATGCACAGGCCCTCACCTTTCCCTAAGAACTTTCTGTTGGCGTTGCTCAACAAGTCAGATTGTGCAAGAACTTATGATAAAATTGTACTCACGCAGCCCAGAAATTGAACGACATTTCTGGAACTCCAACCTAACAGCAATGATTGATGGATAAAACCATGGTCAACCTCCAAATACATACCATCGACATTTTCACCCGAGATGTAAGCTTCAAATCAAACTCTTGATGTCCAATTCGCGCATCGTCCTCGTAAAGCTATTTAATGCAAGGTGTTTGAAAATAGGTATTCATCTTGAAGGGTGGTATTACCTCCAAAAATTTCCTGTGGTACGTGACGTCAGGAACAGCAAGACGAAAATAAACTACAAGCTTACCCTTTCTGGAAAAACAAGATCTGCAGAAGCAGCGTAAGAAAAAAAGTTCAAAATGCAGCGACAGCAAGTTGGCGCACCGTATCGTAGTGGTTCTGCTTAATCTTGAAACCACAGAAGATCAGCACTCGGAAGCAAAATGAATGAATAGGATTCCAACCTCCCAGAACTACAAAAGAACAATTCACAATTCAGTAAAAAAAGCCCTTAATACTCAATAGTGAATTCAATAGCGGGAGCGCACCTGTTTCTCGAATGGCGTGAATTCTTTCCATGCTTCCTTAGGTACCATCAGCGTCCTTGGGTCGTAATTGGGGTCGCCCGGTCGTCGGCCCTCTTTCTGAACAAGATCCAATCGTTCAATCCTGGTGAATGTCAACGGACACTTTCGACACTCACGTCTCGAACATCTGCAAGGAAAGCATAGGGATCTTCTGCAGCCTTCTTGTCATTCTTCTTTTCTTGTTCACGTTTTTCTGCCGCAGTCAAGAACGAGAATCCTCCATTCGTAGAAGCACCCTCTGCGGCAGAGGAGCCTTTCTTGACGGCTGGAGCTCTTTTCTTTGTGGATTTCGACTTGATTTTCGGCTCATCCTCTTCACCACTGGAGTCGTCAGATGAAACCGCAGAGCGGCGAGAAGATGCAGATGAGCGAGAGGTAGAGGACTCGATGGATTTTGCGTCAACATCGGAGTCAGAGGGAACGATGAAGTCGTCGTCGTCGGACGCGTTTGAACGAGATTTGCGAGCTATCATTGAAGATGTTATGAAATTCAATGAAGGGAGGTGTATGTTCGTACCTTTTTTGGCTGGCGACTTTCTGAAATTTGTGAGTCGTTTTGTAAATGAAGTCTTAATTTCCGCATCTTCGTCCTCATCATCACTGCTGAAAGGGTTCGAAAGACGTGGTTTCTTCGTGGCTAACAAAGAGGTGTTAGGTATTACATCGTGCTTCATGAAATGGACCTACTACATTTAGTCACGGGGGATGAGCTCGCTGGGTTTGACTTCGATTTTCGCTTAGTTGACGGCTCCTCTTCTTCGTCAGAATCTACAAGGACCACCTTTCGTTTTCGATGTGTCTGGCATTTCAAAAAACTCAGCACATTCAGATATATACAGATTGAAGGACTCACGGTCTTCTGCACAGGGTGAGCATCCTCTTCGCCTGAAGACAGCATGTCAATGTCAATGGGGTCGCTTGTTGGTGGCGTGCTCCTGCCGCGTGAAGAAGTCGAACTGGCCATGGCAGAGGAGTTCAACGCGGCCAAATCCATGGATTTCGAGGCAGGGGTTCGCGGCTCCTGCGAGGAAGGCTGAGAAGACGACGCGTCTGGCGTCGCTTTCGGCTTTGGCTTTGTACTCTGAGCCTTGGAATTGGGTGTCGCGTTTGGGTTTTTCCCAAACCAGGACATAAGACTTTTCTGCTTCATGGGCTCGACAGACGACTTGGATTTGGGAGCCATGGTTCAAGCTGGCACCTTGAGACTGAGCTGGCGAGAAATTGGAGTCGCGTTGGTCCTTGTTTGGTCCAGTAGATCAAGGGACGATTTGCTTCGAAACCCATTGCCAAATAACGCCCATTTTCTTCCCAACTCTATCATCTATGCTGCCGACTCAGGATCTGGAAAACAGCGAGGACATTTTGAACGAAGCGCTCGCTTTTCTAGGAGGCGAACCAGTGGTCGACAACGATGTTGTGAATTACGGGCCTTTGACTCTGAGGATCGCCGCAAAGGTGAGCAGCATTCGCTTGTCGTGACTCCTCGACAATGTCGCTGGAACGTTTTGCAGGAAGGCAAAGTGCGATCGCCACGTCTCTACTCAGTAATCGCTTAAATACAATGTGTGATACAAGGCGAACACCCTACTTGCAGACCATCTGTTCTCCCCAGCCTTGTTCCTTGCGGAAAGAATTGAAAGGGGACTCTTTCTAGTTGGAGGTTTAACAGGTGCTGTATTCATTTCATTTCAGACATCAAATCGAATCTTAATCTCTTGACTGCAGTAATTGAACTTGGTGCTGGATCTGGGCTGCCTTCATTATTGACAGCCACAAGATCAGATCACCCAGCCCTCGTCGTTGTAACGGACTATCCAGACCCAAATATCTTAGGTAACCTTGCGAACAATGTCGAGCAGAATCGTCCTCACTTCCAACATGGGTGCCGAGTGGAATGTGCCGGTTATGACTGGGGCACCAATGCAGATACATTGTTGTTCGTATTCCGCCCTTTGACACCTTGTCTGAGTCCTCGATTGATCCAGATATATGCAGAAACCTTTTGCCTCGGAAGATTCCTGGCCCTTTGGGTTACGATATCATGATTCTTTCTGACCTCTTGCATTTTCACGGGTCTCATGATGTATTAATCGAGTCTATCCGCCTCCTTTCGTTGAAGTCCAAGAACTCCAGGCTGCATGTTTCGGTGTGTTACCTCTCGCTTTTCATTTTTAGACTTGTGCCTAAATCAATTTCTGGCTCTAGGCTGGAAATTATACGCATAGCGATGTGTGCGATAACTTCCTTGCAAAAGGCAGAAATGCCGGTCTGATTTTTGAAGAAATACATGCTGGTCCAGAAGAAACCCGATGGTTAGGCGAAATGAAAGTCAGCAGCCTAGATAACGAAGCATTGTCTCTCAGAAAAGCGAACTGCCGCTATTGGGTCGGTCGATGGGAGTTGGAGATGCCATAAGTATTCATGCTACCATGATACCTATCTAAAAATGAACCAATATTTCGTCTACCTGCTGCAGTGCGTGGACCCACAATTGCGCAGTCAAATGAAAGATGAACGCCGTCACGAGCGGAATCAGAATGTGACAAGACGCGTCGCGTTGTTTGTCGGAATTTGTTCCTGAACTTTTGTCATTGATGGCTCTCGCGTCCCTTCCGCGCAACGACAAGTTCATAAAGCTGTGGCTTGCTTCATGCTCCCATTTCACGCCACTTCATAACACAAGTTTCGCCCGAATCCATGGGTATTTCAGGCCTTCTCCCCGCGCTCAAGTCGATCCAAGTCACGAAACATCTTTCCGAGTTTGCTGGTCAAACTCTCGCGGTAGACGCGTATGTTTGGCTGCACAAGGGAGTTTTGACATGCGCCACTGAATTGGCCACGGGAAAGGATACGCATAAGTGAGTGCAAGTCCAATTATGACGGAACGGACCTAGGTGCGCGAGTCCCCGATACTTATGGTGGCTTTCCAGATATGTGGACTATGCCATGCGTCGCGTACGCCTCCTGCGCCATCATCATATCGAACCTTACATCGTCTTCGACGGTGGTCCTCTCCCTGCAAAGAAGGGTACGGAAGACGATCGCAAGCAGCGACGTGACAAGAGCCTTGCGAAAGGTAATGCTCTGGCAGCACAGGGCAAACACAAGGAAGCAAGGGACCACTATGTTAAAT
Source organism: Hypsizygus marmoreus (assembly GCA_013433165.1). Lineage (NCBI taxonomy): Eukaryota > Fungi > Basidiomycota > Agaricomycetes > Agaricales > Lyophyllaceae > Hypsizygus > Hypsizygus marmoreus. The sequence continues at coordinate 1,253,048 of CM024084.1, read as the reverse complement.
GTGTGGATGTTACGCCACAGATGGCTTTCCAGCTCATCAAGGTGTGTGGCATCCATGTAATTAATTATAACTGAAGTGGACTTGACCTTGTCATCTAGGCACTACGCGCAGAGAACGTTCGATACGTTGTTGCTCCGTACGAAGCTGACGCGCAACTCGCCTACCTAGAACGCATTGGCCTTGTTGATGGAATACTCACGGAGGACTCTGATCTTCTGGTCTTCGGTTGTCGACAAGTTCTCTTTAAATTCGATTTCGTTGCCAGCACCGTTGTTTCCATTAGACGCAAAGACTTCGCGTCTGTCTCGGGATCCGGGTCCGATATATCCCTCGTCGGTTGGTCTGATGTTCAATTTCGAGCAATGGCCATCTTGAGTGGCTGTGACTATCTACCGAGTATCCAGGGCGTGGGCTTGAAGACCGCTTGTTCTCTCCTTAGGAAGTGGAAGACAGCAGAGCAGGTAGTGCGGGTGATCACGCTGGAAGGGAAGAAGTCTGTACCTCGGAATTATTTGGACCAGTTCAAACTGGCAGACAAGTGTTTCCAACACCAACGTGTGTATTGTCCCAGGAAGGAACGGCTCGTTTATCTAACGGAGGTGGATTTGGATTGGAATGATGAACTGGAGGCGTATGTTGGAGGGTACGATGCAATCGTAGTTTGATTTTTCCCCGTCTAACAACATTTTCCAGCGACCTGGACCCTTCATTGGCAATAAAACTAGCAGCTGGCGATGTTGATCCGGTTTCGTTGTCTACCATGGAAGATATCAATCCTAGATTTTTGCCACGAGCGAGAGCACTGCCTCTTGTCTCCCATCCCGTCAACCGTCGAGACAAGGGAAAAGGGAAGGCCATGGATACTCCAGTAAAGGAGGGCATCCTGAGCTTTTTTGGTTTGTATTTTCAATTCGGGAAGGAATTGGGTATTCATGTGCCCTTCTACAGGTCCCAACCCCACGATACCCCCCAGACAAGGTGCCCGCCTCTCGATCTCCATTTCTCCCAATAGGAAAGGCTCTGTTGGTAAGGCGAGCGGTAAGCGGACCCTCGCTGAAATCATGGACCACGACATTGCGGTGAAGAAGCAGAAGCAAAGGTCCAGATTCTTCGATATCCCCGAACCCAAAGCACTAGCAAAAGCGACTACCACTCCCATTGCAAATCCCTCGCGTGAGCGCGAAAACAAGGAGAATGTATACATTGTTGTTAAAACGGATGATGAGGAGCCGGATATTGATTCGAATGTCTCGATGGAGGCGCAGGGCGAGGTTGATTCGGACATGGAGATTACTATAAATGATCCAGAGGAGGTGGAGCAAGAGGATGGGTATATTTCACCGACACCTTCGTGTTCTGGTGATATGCAGGATTTGTCTTCCCCCGTTCGAGGCACGCAGACCCCAATGCAGAAAGGTGGGACCGGGACGAATCGGGATATAGACTTTGGGGTCGATCCTATCTCCAGCCCTCCTTCTCAAAGAAAATGGCGTCCAAAATCTGTGACTCGATCAGTCACTCGTACTCGCTCGTTGCACGTACCTCAACCACATCCTCCTGCGCGCCTTGACAGTACACACTCTTCTCTCATCCCGACATCCGGTCAACTAGATGCTCCTCCGTCTGCATCATTCCCCGGTCCCGATCTACGACATACCTTCGCCGACGACCTCTCTAGTGATATTGATTGCTCGGAAGATGAAGAAAGACAGGTATCGGGATCAAATTCTTCTGCAACACCAACACCATCTCCACCAACACCCGCAACACCAGATGAAGCCGTATTCGACGATGACGACTTCTGTGATCCAGAAGAGCTGGCGTCAAAGGCGAACGTCATGCGTAAACAGGCTGTCATTGCAGGCTGGAGAGAGCGTTGGGCGCTCAATGGGGGTAGTGCGAAGTCTCACAAGCCTATCCAGTCAAAACTCTCACGCAGGGAGACCAATGTAACGCCCGTTGGAAGGCATACGATTTCGCATCCCGATTCGCAATTTCGTCCATACCCACGTTCGGCTCCCCATTCCGCGTCAAGGACAATTTCGAATTCGCGTCATGCGCAGACGAGGAAGAGTTTGCCTTTCTTTACACCGGTTAGGAAGGCAGGTGGACATAGTACCCTTGACCTATCTGGTGTTTTGGACTCCCCAACTCTGTGTGCGGACTTGGAGGTGGAGGTAGAGGGGAGTGTGGTTTTGTCCAGTGCAAGGCTGGAACGATTTCGGTCAGTGATTGCATTTTCTGGCGAACTCGATGAAGAGATAATTCAGAACCCGTACAGATGTCCCCGATGATTATGACTGCTCTTTGTTTGAGATGATTTGCTTGCACGCGGGGTCAAGTATTTGAATTTAGAAGTACCGATCCTTGCACCACTATTCCACGAGCAATTAGAAATTGGAAGCGGTTCTTGCAACCATTTGCAGATCCAGCGAACATGTTTTCGCGGGGTTCTAAAGACTGGCCTTGACGTCACCCGCTTGGCCCCAGCCTCCACGTCAAACATTATGTAACCTACGGAAAGCATCCAATGTCACTGTCAGTGTGCAAACATGCGTCACCTATTGCAAGTCTTTGCAGCTGCATGGAGCTAGAAGCTCGAAGCATTGAAGTTTTCATTCCATCATTCCCCCGCACCTCGATTGCTGGTCAACCTACTAGTTTCTCTCCGAATAATCTTGTTACTAGGCTAGCGGCTGTGTAGCCTGGAGCTCTTGCGGCGCCACCCCGCTAGTGCTTCCGTTTTTCACAAAGTGAACACTGAAGGCCGACCTATGTTACGGTCACACACTTGAATAAGAGACAAAAAAGGGCAAATACTCACTTGAATACGCATTGGGTGAGTTGTAGTTTCTTCGCTCTGGCAAAATGTTCAAGGGGAAGCTTTTTTCTTGTTCAAAAAATTTGTTCAGAACTTGAACCACCTTGTGCAACAATCCTGCGTTTAAGAATTAGATTGAATTATAACATCTCAAAATCAAACGGGGTCGAACCGTAACAAATTTGACGGGCGAGCACATTTTGATTTCTTTTCCTCGAAGCTATCGTTCCAATGAGGCCAAATGCTGAGGACCTCCCAGTTCCGACCCAGGTCTCCGAGTATGGTCCCGATCGGGCTTCATCCGCGTCTCATGGAGAACAGCAGATATCCTCATATCCTTTTGCAACTAGGATTCCACATGCGTACCTCCCGCCACACCATGCAGATACCACATCGCACCAATACCCCCCAGACGTGAATTTTATTCACGACCAGGCCAATACTGTTACAGGCTATCCAGAATCATCGCAACGGACGAGCATCCATAGTCATGCTTTCTCTTCTGCGTATAGCAGAGGCAGTGAAGGCCAGTTTGATGATGAACGAGGTTTCTCGACGACTTATGCAACTCTCGGGGATCCCGAATTGAATGATACGTCTCTCGGAATATCCTCGACAATGCGTCGACAGCCTCAGCTCACGCAACCCGATGCCTACCAATATCACACAAACCCTCCAGGCGTCTCACCGTCTCACCATAGGCGTGTTACCGATCAACATTCCCTCGCCGATACGGGGTCTGATCCTCCTCTGGATCACTTCACTTATTATGATTCGTTGAGACCTCCGGGTATGATGGCTCAAAGGAGGGTTTCGCCTGAGGCTCCGAATCCCCATCTGCCATTTGACTCTCCTCCGTTATATACAGGAGACTTTGCAGGGGGGTCTGGTTATTTGCCCTATGCCGACCCAGACCTCAAGGGCTCGCAACACGCCTCCTCGCTCATTCACCCCTCATACCCGGCTTCCATTCCCATGCGTAACAACTCGGACTGGTCAAGCGCTTCCCCTAGCAGTGCATTTGAAGCACAGGACCACGTCCAACCTCTCTACAGCAGTTCGTCCCGCACAACCTCAGGCACTCCAACTGCGTTTAGCTTGCCTGGGCCAGCGGAGCTGTTGGGCCTCAATCACGGCCCCGATTTTACCACCCCGTTGTCTTCTGAACCCACGAGCTCAACTTCTGTGGTCAAGAAGAAGAAATCCAAAATGCACGAATGTGAAGTTTGTGGGAAGATGTTCCCTCGGTGTGTTTGCTCGTCTAAACATTTTCATTTTGCTTAACGGCTGATTCCTTTTTTTTTTCCAGCCCGAGTGGCCTTAAGACACACATGAACACACACAACAACCTCAAACGTAAATTTCCATTCTTTAATATATTGTACGCTCTCTTAACTGGTCTGCACAGCGTTTCCTTGTGGCTTCCCCGGATGTACGAGGACATTCACTGTACGATCCAATGCAAAACGACACCTTCGCACCCACGGGGTCGATACGATACCTGCGGGAGTGCCTTTATCTACAGCTGTTCCGTATACTGTGGGCTTCAGCACTCCGACCGTTATGCCCGCCGACACTGACGCATCTCACGAAATGAGCAAGTTACCATATAAGCTCCGCTGGATGCCACCCAGCCTTTCTACTCGAACAAACGCCGATAGCCTGAGCTCTTTATCGGATGGTGATTCCGATTCTGATGACCTTGACGAAGATTCTGCTGCCACCAATGTGGACTGGAGGTCAGCGTTATCAATTCCTTTACGTGCGGTGATACCTTCCTCATACACGATTAATTCCTGTACCCGTTTTGAAGAAAGGAATTCATACCTTGATGCTTCATTATACCCATATTACCCTTCCCAGGTAAGTTGCTCATGATGCACATATTTCGTATTCTTCGAGATTAATTGCCTTTCATAGTTTCGAATGCTGCCTGGGCCTTTTGTTCCTATCCCCTTGGTCTCAGAATCATAGTGTTGAATACTTGCTTTCCTGTTTTGAATTGAACACAGATACTCGCTTGTTTGGAAGACCTGCATTGCTATTTCGTGATATGTAGTCGTAAATCTGTACGCTGCGTCTTGTTCATACCCGTGTAATTTGTAGAGATATATCACAATGTTTTCAAATTTGCTACATGCCAAATACATATCTACTATTTGTGGTGCAAGTCAGGACAATATTTGAAAACAGTAGCCTATGACATTTCAAAGAGTCAAGAAGGTGCGGGAGTTCTCGGTTCTTGCCTACTATACATAACACGATTGACCATTCCAATGGGTATGTCGTACAGTTCAGGAGAGCCCCCAGCATTCAAATAAGGGGTATTGTCGCGTGGATCTAAGGGGAATATTGCTCGATTATCTGGAATGACACATCACATTACATCCTAGGGAACCATGTAATGCACCGCACCAGTGATTGCGCTCATATCTGAGAACGATGGTGTAGCCGCTATGGCCAGGGAGGAATATACGATGTAGGTTGTGATGATCAACATGATGGACCAGGCAGGGATAAGCAATGCCCATTCACTACTCGCGTAGTCACAATCAGTCCAGAATTGAGGTTGAAAAACAACTATGAGACGTGCCGATTTGGGTACCAGTCAATTCCCACCCATACGATGTATTCATCTGGTACTAGCGCCCATAGGACGTAGAGACAAAAAGCTAAAGATGTGGATGTCCATGCAACGAATCCGTAGAACTCGGGTGCACGACTTCGAGACGGCGGTTGGTGGTCCATGCCCGACCTTGAGCGTCTTGAGTCATCCGACATAGGTTTCTTGCATCGTTTTACACGGTGCAAAACAGATTTGAAAGAGGAAAAGCTCAGTTCACTGCAGTGTTGTCGGATGGGAAGGAAACGGTCTCTTGTTTGGATTCCGGCACTTGCCGATCCGAGTCTTTGTCTCATGAAGTTGGACTGGCCCAACAAAATAAACATAGGACTGCCCTCAAAATGGCTGCTATCATCTCTCTCAAGGCCCAGAAACATGCCTTGCGGAAAGTCATATCAGCGACTCTCAAACTAATGCCCACGTCAGTTGTTGCCGACCAATGTGAGTATACAACTGTCCACCGGAAAGTAACAGTTTACCAGGCCCTTGTCAACGTTTCCCGAGCAACTAACCTTGGTCTCTTTTCTTCGTATTAAGCTCAAGCAGTGATGGATCGTGTTCTGTCCTTACCATCGTTCCAGCGATGTCGGTCAATCAGTTGCTATCTGAGTATGCCCTCAGGCGAGCTCGACACCTCGTCGCTCATTTTGGAAATCTTGGATCGCGGTCAGGACCTTGGACATCTATCAATCTCAGGAGGTGTTCGCTGATTCGCGCGAGTCTATAGGCAAAACCCTTTTCGTTCCAAAGATCGAATCGAAGGATGGCCACATGGACTTTCTGAGAGTATATGGCAAGGACGATCTTAACTCCTTGCCCAGTGGGGTGTGGGGAATTAAAGAACCGGAACCATTTTGGCAAGGGTCCAAACGACAGAATGGTAAGGCTCTCCAGTCTCCAGATGCAGACGGAGGCTATAACTCGCGAAAACGTTCCTCAGTGTTGGATACCTCTTGTGATGGCTTAGATATAATATTGCTTCCTGGTCCGTACCAGTTATTGATCCCCTCTACAGCTAATTTACTGAGGTGATCACAGGTGTCGCATTCGATCAGTCTTTATCACGCTTAGGACACGGGAAAGGATACTATGACCGTTTCATAACGTCGTACTCGTCCACTGGACGTCCTCGACCCTTGCTTGGTGCGTGTTTACGAGTGAAATACATAACACTCTGACTCTAGGCTTCGTGTAATACAGTTGCACTTGCTCTCCGTGAGCAAGTCTTAGAGGACAACATAGTTCCTGTCGCAGCTCATGACTGGAAGATGGATTTAGTTGTCACCCCCGATGGCATTCTAGGTCAAGAGGCATCGATAAAACAGGAGACCAAAGCAATTCAAGAATAGCTACGAAACACACAGCAATGTTACCGAGGACCAACAATGAAACAGACCTCTTCCTCATCTGAGCTGAGGTCTGAAGCCTCACCGTCCGGTGTGTCTGGTGTAGAAGGTACCCAGCCAACGTCAACGAGGCTGCCTCAAATGGAGATCAAATGGAGAGACGACATGTTTTTGAGCGGGCCGGACGGGTTGTTCTGTGTGTTGCATGATAAAATCGTGATAAAGGGTATTGATTCTGCACCAGGAATCAGAAATGGTACAGAATCAGCGGAAATAAACTTACTCCTTGGGATGGGTCAGATGCCCGAAATGAGGAGTCCCCTCAACCTGAACCAGGTCTGCTTCAGCACCCGCGTTCACTAACATTTCGAGAAGCGCCTGAGCGAATTCCACTGGATAGGCGATGTCCCTGCCGCAAGCCACCAATCTCACAGGATTCTGGATCTGTCGAAGTTTTTCCTTGGGATGTGAATCTTGGTCGGCGAAAAACTTGACGGACGTCGTGTGGAACTCCTCGAATTTGGCAGGCGCGAAGTTATACATCGCTTGGGAAATGGTGACCACGTTCATCCTATCTCGCCCAGATCAATAAATAACCGCGGCAGAGCTAACTGATGTCCTTACGCTCTGATCAAACTGGACTGAGCACCGCTGGACCCGAGCTGGAGGGCACCATACACAGCGTCGAGGAGAGCTGATTCATCGATGTTATTGGGATTATCAAAGCCCTGGGTCCAGCAGTCATATATCTCCTGACGACCTTGCGTGATTTCATCTGGCTGCAGTGGAGACTCGAGTGTGAGCCTTGGGAGTGAGACGTGACAGATGTTGCATTCAATGGGAGAGGGGAGACGAGGAAGCTCGAGAGGACTTTGTCCGGATATTATGTCGCGGTCTGCAGTGCTATACATGCCCCCATTGACACTCCGAAGAGATGACATGGAGGCAGATTGAGCGCTTCCTGATACCCATTCAACACTGCGACACCTTTACCCTACACCAACAGGGCGGACGCACCACAAAGGCGGCAAGATCATTCGCCGCATGCTCTCGCCGCCAGTTGTCGCTCACAACACCTTTTGTTTCACCATGATCCCTAGCATCCAGCGCAATGAGATTGAATCTGCGAAGTTGGGGATCTTGAAATTGTGCTGAAGGCAAGGAGTGAGCGGTCAAGGCCCTGTTGCGCTCTTGTAACGAGACGCGTATTTTGGAATATGCACTGGGCAACGTAAACCGGGTGAATGAAGATTGCCGTTGGAAGGTCTGGATTAATTTTGTCGGAGGAGGGTGTGTCGGGTGTGGAGATGGTGTGATGGATGCTGGCTGGGCTACTGTTTGTCTTAGTCGCGATGAGAGGCATCTTGAGAGATGCATCGGAGCGTCGGATGCTCGAGGGCAATCATTGGCGGACTTGGACAGAGCGGATTCGGAGAAAGGCACAGACAAATCCGCCGTTAAATTTCAAAGGTAAGAATAGATTTTCTATCTACGTTCCCCAGCACAACTAGCAATAACCAGTGGACACGAAGAGGCCTCACCTACAGGTCGAAATGTTCAGACCGATGTAAGCTCCGGGCACTTGATACGGCCACGAGAGAGAGAAGCACCATCCATGCTTGATCCACGCGATATGATGTCCAAATCTCTGGTGCTATGTACGCCGGCAATTGCCTTCGCCTTGAAGGACACAAGGTTTTTTGCGTACCACGGTTTTAGCGGATCTGTCCTTCTCGCGTCTTTGGGGGGGTGATCAGCCAAGGTGCATGACCCTCGCAGCACACGTTAACGCACCACTTCGTAAGAAATCGATGGCGATAGTCCTGCTCCCGCCCCTTTCTCGTGCTTGGGAGAGGAGATCAATTTGATGAACCTTTGTGATGGTGAGTGTCAGAAAGGATCAGATCGATGGTGAGAGATGTGGTGGGAGGTTCACCCTGATCTTTGCCCCTCGGCAGCGAAGATAATTCGGTGTGTTTTTCCTGGAGGGAGATAGCTTGGTCCTGTAAGCTCATGGAGGCGTCATTTCATGGGGATGGAATCAAAGAAAAATCAAGGACCTAGCTGTGGAACCATGATACCCTTGGCCCCAGTGTCAAAGCTCCCAGAAGAGCCATCTGCATTCAGGATTTTCGTTGAAAGCTGTGACGTAATCACAATCTATATTTCGTTGAGATGAGTGTCAGGACTTGGGGGTACAGGAGGGGAGGGGGCTGGTACTGTCAGATTGCGCGCTGTCAACCGGGTAAAAGTTTGCTTGATCTTTTCTAGGAGTGCAGTTTTGGCCGGAATGCTGTGCCCTCCTTGAAAAGGAAACGAGATAGAGTTGAGCACAAGCAGAGCTACCTGCAATGAACGATTCGGTCGTGAAGCATTGAATGCCAGGAAAAGAAGTGCGGACTGACCTTCCTATAGGAATCGAGCAACGAGGGGAGATGGTGGAGCCAGACCATAAGCTCAGGCAGGCTCTGCATGCTCAAATGATACACAAGCCGCGTATAATTAGGGGGAAGGTTCTGCGAAGCTTTTCCCATTGAAGATCCAAGAACAACAGGCATAGAGAGGTACTGTACTTTGTAATGCCCGGTCCAGCTTCGCTGGGCTAGTCATATTCTGGCAATCTACAGCTCGTGAGATGGTAGCCAGATGATTGACAATGAAGGTCACTGTTACCAATGAACATTACTTCATGCCCCGCTTCGACAAAGGATATCGCGACGTTGATTGCCACAGTTTCTTTAGGTGAGCCAGGCGTTCCGGAGACTTCAAGAATGTGGCCCTGGGAAAGACCTCCGGATAAAATACTGTCCACTGCGGAAGATCGCGTGGAGAGCTTTTGTGTATTACTTGCCATTGACGCAGCAGATTGAGTCAGAGGCATGGTCTGTGTCTGAGCTAAAGGTCGCTGAGCAAGTGACAATATAGCTTCTGCGTCTGTTACGGGAATTTGTAGACCTGATACAAATATACATCGGGATGAGTTAGTTATTATCCTCAAGGGTACCGGAGTAAGGTTCACTTTCTGCTAGAGATTCAGCTGAGGTTACTCGAAGTTCTTGGACAGTCGTATATCCTGCTCGTGTTAGTTTCGATAGGGAGGAGCGAGGGAGAGCCAGCGACGACAATGGTCGAGAAGACATGGATGAAGTGCTAGCAAATGTGCTAGTCAAAATCTGAGTGGTGGCGCGACCGGGACGCGTCTGTGGCGTGGGAAATGTGTGTCAGATTGATGAGGCCCAGCCAAGACTCTCGATCGCAGTCTGGTGCTCTTTGCTTTCGACCACCACCACCTCCCACCTATTCTCATTTCTTGCTTTTCACCAAATTCGTACACCACTTCTTAATCTTGTATCTTCTCCCAGCGTACCCCATCCGATTAATATGACCACATCATCATCACCAGGCTCTGAAATCTTCAAGTTCCAACATTGCCCAACCAATTCTGTGAGGGTCGAGAATATCTCTGCTCGCAGTTCGTATTTTGTTGTTTCCAGTGTTTGAGACGTCAAACGACATGAATATGAAAACTTTAGCAACGATCAATGAAGTTGTCGCGCTCTTCAATACTCTCGTTGGTGAATCTCTTGTGTCACTCCTCACGTCGATCTATGCATCCTGATCATGCATCTTCTATCAGGAGGCGTCAAGAGCTCTCGCATATACGAGAACTCAGACGGTAGTTACCTTGAGATAATGTTCTCTGACCATGTCTCCGCTTCGTTGAGTATCTGTCCTCAGCATGAGTCATTGTCTGACGTGCTCCAACCGTTGACAGAAAGGCATTATGTATGTCAGGATACAGTGTCCAAGGCACCGTCCTGTAGGTTGTTCCCTCAATCCCTTCATGTATGCGCACTCCGTTATATGTGCGCATATATGCACCATCAGCATCACAATGCATTTCTCCTTTCGACGTCGCTTTCTCGACATATTCACTTTGATCTGCGAATGTTGAAGCGTTCGTGTAAACAGCGTTGTTAGCCCGACTACTTTCCCTCTTGGGGATGCTCGACCCAAGCGCCAAATCGACGATCGTCAAAATCTGTATGTGCTTGGTTTACCGTTCTCTCTTACAAAGTGCGTCAAACCTCTCTTTTTGTGAAGCTCTTCTCATGATGCGCGGTAGGGCCGAATTCTCATCTCTTTTTTCCCATTATGGCACTGTCTCGCATTGCGTCATTTTAGCTACAGTGGATAATTCTTCTCGTCGTCGGGGGTTCGTTGTTATGTCCACCCACGAAGAGGCAAAACTGGCGATGGCTTCCCTTACTCGAACTCAAATCAAGTGAGTTATGTTCCGCAGTCAGAGTCGAAGTCTTATATCTTTTCAGAGGACATTGTCTTGATATATCGTGGGCCGTTGTTCAACGATCTCATGGTAAGTTCCGATTTTACTCCCGGATTTAGGCCTAAAAGCTACCTACCGGATGATCAGGCTTTCTTGACGGTGGTGATCGAGCCATGCTGATGGACTCACGAACGACTCCTGCGACACTCTCACGTGTCGTCCGACACCCAACCCCTGATAACCATTCTGCCGATTCCTCTGCATCGTCAATTGGTTCCAACAACACAGATCTTTCGTTCCTAGCACTGAGCCTTGTTCCCACGCCGACCTTGCTCGTAACCAATCTGCCGACGCTTCTTTTCTCTCAAACACAGGACATGCATCCCTTGTTTTATCCCTTCGGTCTCATCAAGAAACTCAAGCTCGTCGAAATGCCCACTCAAGGTAGTACTGCTGTCATTGTCGAGTATGGATCTGCAGAAATCGCACAGGAGGCAAAAGAGACTCTTCACGGCGAACATTATGCTGGTCATCAAATCGCAGTTCGTTATGTTCGGTCAAAGTCTTCGCTTTCAGATCTTGCTTCCGCTTCCGACGCTGCTTGTTACAATACCAATGCTCCCGACGCTCTTGATCCTTTTGCTCGTCAATTGTCACCTCTGCTCGGACCCAGCGAGGGCCCGTATTTTGGTTCCCAACCTCTGCCACGCTTCAATAGTTCTCGATACATTCCACCTGGTCTTCAACACACATACCTCCGCGCGCCACACCCTGCCTTTTCATTCAATCACCGCCAGCGTAACATCTCCAGATCGAGTTCCGCCAGTTCTAGGTGAGGTTATTCCTTATGATGAATTGTTGGCACTTACACCAGGTAGATGGAGTATTGATTCGGCCCAGAACTCTTGCTTATACCCCTCTGCTCATTCGAACAACAACAATAATTATGGATTCTATGTCTAGATTTTGGAGGAACGCACGGACAGTAATATCCGCTCTCTTGGTACCTTGCTGTCATTGGAACTGGGCTCTCATAGACGCATCGCACATTGCTATCCATGTTATAATAGGCACATTAATACGCTGAATGCCAACCATTCTAGCTCAAAGCTACTGAAGGAGGTATTCATTCGTTTCCATGACTCCATCGTCGCCGACGGCATGCATTTCGGCAATAAGGCCCTTCGCAACAAACAATGATACACAACGCAGCATGTTACATGCCAAGATCAGGAAAACGGAGGTCATACATATACCGTCTCTCGTTCGCCAACAACAGTCGTTTCACCCCTCGGTCCTTCCCCATGCATTCCCTAATAGTTGTACTTCCCGTCGCTCTGACGCTATTTGCACGCAGTGCTTTGGCTACGAGTTGGTGAGCAATTCAATAATTAAAGTAAAGGCATGAACTGAATTCAAGTTCACATTTGACTAGTAACGCAACAACTCCTTGTCCATCTGCCTTTCCTTGCTGCAGTAAGCTTCATCTCATGGCTCCTTTGTTTTCAGTTCTAAACCTTATTCGGTTCAGGTGAATTTGGCTTCTGCGGCAAAGATGATGTTCGCTGTAATTTTCGATCGATATTCGACACTTGTCCCTGAAGAGGCTTCTGCAGTTCTGCCTCGGCGGTTGTAACCCCTTGGCATCTAATACTCTCGATTCATGCAAGCCAAATCCTGTCTGCAAAGATGCAACTGTATGAACCTAGGCTCGGGCGTCCAATTCTTTGCTGATCTTGGTTAAAGCATACCTTCACCGACAACTCGCGTATTCTCTCCAACGCCACATTTTTCAATGGAAACGCCTCAGAGTATGGTGCGTCCTCCTGATCCTGTAACTTCAGGTGGGCGACGTGCTGAGGGCTGGAATTTAGATTGGGTTGTCGACAAGGGCTCCATTTTCAACACAAATTCCTCTGGTGGCGAGCTCGCAATGCTTCTCACAGAGACGAACGGCGGCACACGCCTCTCTTCTACTCGTTATCTCCATTACGGCACTGTCACCGCGACAAGTGCGTCTCACACTTGAAATTGGAGGTGCACGGGGACTGATATACAATTGTTTTCCCTACTTAGTGAAAACCGGTCGCTGGGGAGGTGTAGTCACTGCATTCATTACCATGAGTGATATCAAAGATGAAATCGACTGGGAATTCCCCGGCGATGCAACCACCGAAGCTCAGTCGAATTATTTCTGGCAAGGCTATATCCGTAAGTTTTCGGCCCTTCATGCTGGACCTCAGTCTGAAGATATGCTCATTTTTATCCCGATAGCCACCGGTTCCAACAATGGACAGACAGCGAAGGGTCTCTCTGACACCTTCAGCAATTACCATGATTATACTGTAAGTTGTTTCTATCGTCCTCGTGGATGATATTCGGAGTTAGATATAACCTTTCAGATTGATTGGCAACCCAAAGCGCTGTCATTTTCTATCGATGGCAAAGTCGTTCGGACCATCAACCAGGCAGACACCGTTGACCCACAGGGCGTCAGTCGATACCCAAGCACGCCCGCCCGCATCCAGGTCTCGTGAGTCGCCTTTCCTCAACGTGTTGTTTAACCCCATGCTGATATCACCAACAGTCTCTGGCCTGCTGGTATTGACGGCGCTTCCCCTGGCACCGTTACGTGGGCAGGAGGTCAGGCACTCCGCAGCGTTTTGTGTGCGCCTCATGCTGATCTTGAGTTCCAGGCATGATCAATTGGAAAGACCCCGACTACGTCTCGGCCGGTCACTTCTACGCACTCGTCAAGTCTATAACTGTCAAGTGTGCAGACCCCACTGCTCCGGCGGCCGACACGACCTCGTACGTATATGGCACGAACAAGACAGCTGAGACGCCTTCAGTCGCGTTCAGCAACCAGACTACGCTCCTGAATGGCGCCGGTCCCACGCTTGCCAGCGGACTGCAGTTCCCCGGTGCCATGGTCGTTGCTGCTGCGCTGATGGTAGTCTCTTATGTGCTATGAGCCAGTCTCTTATGTGCTATTACCCAGCGTACATGCTATCACCCAGCTTATGTCCTATTACCCAGGCCTGTCACATACCCACCTCATTTTATTGTTATTGCCCGATGTTCATAATATACCTACCCTCCAACGGTGTTGAGAGATTTTACCTGGGATGATTACCATCTGTGTATCTGAGGACGAAGATTATATTCACTGATATTACAAGTCTCTATATAATGGTGTTTATGGGGTACATGAAAAGCGATGGAGGTTCCAAATCAATGCTACGAAATAAATAAGTTTGCTTGAGTATGCCTTGTGGAGTGAGTATGTGGAGTGAGTATGGGACTTAGAGATGAAAAGAGCGAAAATTTAGAGTTGTCCAAGCTGGGCGCCATCCACCAAAATACCCTCATCCTCCAAACTCCGGTCCGACTCCTCAAACTCCTCCAGCAACTCCTGTGTCTCCCGCGCGATTGCATCTAACGCCTCCTTCCTCGTCCATGTGGTCTTGAAATCCTCCTCCGAGTCCATCTCCAGACTATGCTGTGGCATCGGAAGGAGCGGCTCATACCCAAGACAGTGCTGGACTGTCCTTATCCTCCGATACGTTGCCCTCACAAGTGTCAAAGACTTGATCTTCGTAGTTGTCGCCATGGCGTCCGTGCCCTTTCCCCGGCGGCCTGACAGTGCACGGCCGAATGCGGATACGGCGGAGATGGGGCCGAGGTGAACGATGGTAGGGCCGCCAGTGTCGTGCGGGGATGAGGTGATGTTGTACCCTGGTTGCCGGTTCACGTCGAGGGTGGAGAAAGAGGTGTCGTGTGGGAAGGACTGGGATGGGCTTAAGCGAGGAGAAGAGCCCGGGGATGGCATGCCAGAGAGGCGTCGCCGGGGTTTGGAGAAAACGGATGTTGAGATACGGCGAGTGCGGGGATCATGGGGATTGAAGTACATGTTCTCTTGATGTCGGAGGTCATGATCGAGCTCGACAACCTTTTCGACTGTGAATAGACGCATTTGTAGGACGAGCGGATTGCGGTGGACACAGAGCAACTCAAGGAATGACCAAAGAGCGTAGTCGATTATCCGGGGACTGGAGAACGCCTTCGCATGGGACGAAGTACGTCGAAGGTCGCCAGATATCGAGGACTGGAAAGGGTCATTTTGGACACTTGTCCTTGGTGATGGCGTGGGTGACGCTAATGGCGAGCTGTCTGAGGGATGAGTTGCAAAGATGGCATTCCCCTCAGATAATGTCTTGGTCAGGGTGGACGCCAGGCGAGGCCAGATACCTGGAAGGCGCGAAGATACCTCGTCTTCAGCACGGACGACGATGGCCTTGAGAACCTGGAGTGCCATGATAAAAGCAGGCAGTGGAGATCGCTTCGTCTCGTTTGATCGATTCTTATCCTGGGATCTTGACCTCTCAAGAGAGCGACGTGGGTTGAAAGCCGACATTGTATACGACAGTATACGGACCCAAGCCCTTCCAAGAGCATTCCGATGCCACATTTCTGCTTGTACACCATTGGAGTCTAGGTGTGACTCCGTCTTGAGCGATACTACTAATGGCAAAATTACTCCGGCAAGGAAGTCGTGCGATGGAGTCCGCTTCTCTAGCTCAGAAATCACGTCCGCCCCACGAACGAAGACTGCCTGTTCGAGGAGTGCCACGATGCTCAAACGACAAGGGAATGAGAGCAAAAGATTTGCGGATGCGGCCATTTCGCAGGCTGCCAGCCCAGTTGTACAGATCTGCGCGACTACGACCTGCGAGAAGAGGGGTTCGTTTGCGTATGCCGGAATGGCTGCCAGTTCTGCTATAGCCTGGAATACTCCTGAGAAGTCCACTATTGCTGATACAGCGGCATGAGCACTGATCAAAGGTGCAAGGTCCTGAAGTAGCGCCACGACTACCTTGACATTTGGTGGGTTATCGCGCAGAAGTGATGTTCGGATAAAATCGGTCAAAAATGTGGAAATGACGTTGTTTGTGTCCATAGGGAAGTCTTTGAGCATCGTTCTTATCAGCTCAACTGTGCGAACTGTAGCTGGCTGTGGAAGCTGTCCACCTGCACGGGTAAACGCAACGATCAATGCCAGATAATCCGCTCGCATAGCCATGGCATTGCTGGCCGATCGAGACTTCTCGAGAAGTTGGTTTTCCAGCAGCGTCTCTCCACCAATATCATACTGAGCTTGGGTGAAAGAATCAAGACCCCGGGGTTTTGATGATGTCTTCAGAAGAACCACCCCCAATGCATCAATACCATCCTGCAAAACAGCCCTTGCTCTGGAAGACGCGTGGTAGAGATGTGGTGCAAGAAAGCGTAACAACCGCAAGAACTGCTCCGCGCGAACGATGGTGGGGTCGTGGGCAATGACTGTGAGCAAGAGTCGCACGAAATTGTCAATGTCGAGTCGACTGGACTCATACTCCTCCGGTAACTCGATCGTGACATGCTCCTCGCCTTTGGAATCACCGCGTCGCAGGAGTGATAAGAACGTCTGGGGTTTCTCCTCTGCAGTGCTGACAATGAGCGCTTCCCGTTCTTGAAGTTTGTTCGCATTGTGGATTCCGGCAGAATCCGGGGTAGAAGGGGGAACTCCCTTCCGCAATGCGAAGAAAAGATGGTAAACACTTTTAACCAGCCGATCAGTCTCGAAATTTGGCAACGCTACTATATGCGCCAAGATATCCAACGTTTGAAAGACGAAGGATTCCTGGTGGAGAGCATAGAAACGGTTGACTGCATACTCGACAGCGAGTTTGATTCCTGAGTGCAATTCGGATTGTGCATAGACCTTGATGACAGCAGGCATGAAGAGAGCATAACCGCCTCCCGATGTGAACAATCGGCGAAATCGGGTACTTGCAACCATGAGTGCTGGAGAATTTCACGAGTTAACTCAATGTTTAACAAAAAGTTCGACTATGATACTCACCAATCATAACCTGACTAACGATACCGATATCATCACCGTGGGCCAGGAGAATCCGATTCAGACCATCGACCAGAACAGACAATTCGTTACGATCGCTGAGATGTCGCGACATGGAACGGAACACTTGGGCTACGAGAAGCAAATGGCTCCGCGATAGCATCAAAGACAGTGATTTCAGACCAGCATTATCTGCTGTTTTCTGCGCTTTATGTGGCACGAAATCTGATAGTTCCAACGGAGAATTGTCATATGGATCGATTGACGGTAGATCTAGCCTTGACATGTTCTTTCGGATAATCTGGACATCTTGACGATTCCGTTTCAACATTGCCAGAAAAAGCATATTTTGTGAAACGCGGATCATCGTCATTGAGACAAGATCAGGTGGCAGTGTGTTGAAAGGGTTACTCCGGGATCCAAGGCTCCTAGGAAACATTGGCCCCTGTGGAGCCGAGGACGGGAACCAGAGAGAACCGGAGGGGATTAAAAACACTTCCATCTTTGAACGACGGATATCGCGTATGGACATGCCGCTAACTTGACTAACAAGCTGCGAAAGGAGAGGAACAGCATATGCAAAGTCTCGCAGGGCGTCAACGTCTTCGTCATGTCGCGCAGCGTACTTCAAAAATCCGGCAATGTGGTTGAACAGATGATGGGCGATCGTGAACGGGAGCACCCCTTGCACGTGTAAGAACGCCTTAATCGTCAAGATGGCAGCTTGAATATCCTTCTGTTCCCCTGCAAAGAGATCCAGTACCGGACGGCTCAAGAGGGCGGGATCGTTACGCATGAGGTCAAGAATGATATGCTTTGCGGCAGAAGAGACAGTGAAGCTCGGGTCGAACACCAAGGATGCCAAGCGGGGGAATATGAGTGTCAGTGATGGCACAAAGACAGCTCTACGCTTGACGCCATACACGGGGCCGCCTGAACTAGAATTACGCCGAAGGAGTCCAATTTCGTCGATCCTGTTTCCCGACAAAGAGGTGATGGAGGTTATGGCAGTAGAACTGGGTGACGGAGGCTGTGGACCAGCCATGGGATTATCCAGACGATCCAACTGGTTTGTTGGGAGAAGCGACATCGGTGTTTTGATCCACTCCCGTTCCTGATTAACCGGTTCATCGTCCTGGTCCCATCCTATTTCTGCTAAACGTTTTCTCAGTTCTAGTGGGAGACTATCTTTCAACTCGTCGGGGTCATCTTCCCGTATGTATGTGCTTGAGCCAATATCGGTGGCAACAAAAGCGAGAGGTCCTCGGGCTAACTTGAATGGACGGCGAGCGCGATCAGCGACAACATGCTGCGAGAGAATCTGGAACCGCCAATTGAATAGGATACTAATCCTGTGCACAGCATTTAGTTTTGTGCGTTCGTCGGAGCTGGCTGGCGTATGAGATGATAATATTAAACCGACGCAAAAAAAAAACCATACCTTTGAAGGTCGATTTCCATCACAGCCAAAATGTCCATTGGGGTTTTCTCAGCACATTGCATGATAAGAAAACATACCTAAGGGTATCGGGCGTGAGCAGGGTGGAATGTATCAACGGGTATAGGTTTACCGCAGAGGTTAGCGAGGAGTCGCCGTCACTGTCAATCTGATCCCACAGATAAGGGCTAAGACGTCGATAATCATTCGAGGTCAACAAGGTCGACATCGCAACGAGCAGTTTCATAACCTTTGCCACGAAGCCTTTTGACAAGGAAAGGAGTAAGGTTTGTTTGGCGACGAATAATGCTGCTAGGTCAGCACCCTTCTCGTTGGCACCATCTTCCTTGCTCGCATGGTGCATTTTCTCTACTGACTTTGACAGAAGCATCGTACTACGTCGCTGAGTCAATAATTAGAATTCCGAGGATTGAAAGTTGAAAGTTGGAGGGTATCATACTTGATGCGTGGAGCGCACGCCGTCCTGCGCAGCGGCATATAGCCCTTGGATCTGGCCAATCGTTTGATTTTCCTCCTCTTCAGGATCTTGACCAACGTCGTCCTCTACGCCGAAGTCCGTGTACCACGCGACGACTCTTGTAAGCCACGGAGCACTGATCACCAATCGTAAGTGATTGTCATGGCGAAGGTCATATAACACATACGGTTTGAGTGATCGAGTGAGTAATCTCATCTCCCGTAGGAGCATGCAGAAAAGGAGCTTTTGAGATGGGAGTAGTGGCGCATTTTGTTCCTGTAGAATTATCATTGACGATAGAACGACAAGTGCTTATACTGAAACTGACCTTTGCGTCAAGCAATATACCAATCCGTGATTCGAGGGCCACAACAAACTTGACAGTCTCAACAAAAGTATGATCCGAGTTCTGTTGCGTGGACAGAATAAATAGATCTCCAAGAACCACGGAGGAATAAACAGTTCTTACAGATAATGCCTCTTTCACATTTCGTGCAGCTTGGATGCGCCCAATCAGTTCCAACATCACAACACACTGACCTAGCCTGGCCTTTGGCCAAGTTCGACCAGAATCTGCGGTTGTCATGCTACCTCCGACGTCGCTCATGAGCGCCACCGATATCATCTCGGCATCCCGGATCCAGAAATCAGGAAGAAATTTCGCAACGACGACGATGACACAGAGATAGTTGACGACCGTGAACTCTTTAGACGAGGCCGCGCAAGAAAAGAGGGGTTTATAGAAGATCTGAGGGTATAGTCGGGCGATCGTGTCCAGAAGATTCGTAAGGGGTACGTGAGGATATGCAGGTGGTTCTTCGACGAGTTTCTAGCGATGATTTTCGGGTGAATACATAAGCCACACGGCTCAAGTAAGAAGGATACTTGCATCGAATAAGAGTGGCAAGACGAAGGCAATCATTGACTTTCGAGTGTCATCCGGCAGAAGCCTGATCAATGTAGAGAGCTTGAATATGATATTCGACCAGGTACCGTTGGAAACCTGAGAACGGAAATTGAATTCTCGAGAACAAGGAGAAATTGGACTTGTACTGACGACTTCCCGGAGGGTCTTGTCTAAACAAGACCTCCAAACAGATTGCTCACGATACCACTGCGCCAGTAGAGACAGGCCCCACCGCGTCGGATCTTTAGCCCTGTCCATGCAAATCAACTCGAGGACAATATTGGCTACATAGACTCTTGATTCCATCGACACGGTATTGCCCAGGGTATCCATGTCCGGAATAAATCGTTTCTGGAGTAGGTGAGCTGCACATTGTGCTCTCAAAAGATACGCAGCTTGATCGAGCGGCACTGATAGCAGATTAAACACCGCACGGCTGAGGCCACTCAGTGTCCGTGCATGAATTGCTGATAGTAAGGGTGTAAACTGAGTGCCCTTGTGGTGCTTAATCCAATATTGCTGAAATTATTTGGTTAAGGGTCATTATAGGTAATTGAAGGGGGAAAAGGTAAGGAGCCTCACCTCAAGGGTATTCTGGAACAACCATATCCGAGTCTCGTCACTGCAATCCTCGAGACATCGCGCCAATGCTTCTAATAACATGGCTCCTCTGAGCATATTACTATCCTCCTTTGTGGAAGGAACAGCATTATATTCCTCCTGGACGAAGCTTGTTTCTATCTCGCCGCAGCATCCAGAACGAACCTTGGACAGCATGTCATTCAAGAGGCTCACCTCCTCCTGGTCGGTTACTGAGGTAGACAGGGGTCGCAGCGATGGGAGTAAGGTAAACAGGCCTTGGACGAGGGTCTGAAAGCATTCAGGTGTGGTAACTGCATAATTTGTTTCCGTTGGAATTAGAAGGCCCCATAATATACTTAGAATTCGCGTCCGCATGCTCGACGGCGGGATGAAAGCTGCTTTGCAACACCAAAGGTAACGCTCAACACCTAGCACCTGTCAATGAAACTTATTAAGGTATAACACGGGAAGCAAAGGTAGGCTAACCTCGTTCTGAGGAGCCCAGGTTCGACTTATGACCTCGAAGGCAGCAATGCTGGTCCATCTCTCGTCATCCGACTGAGAACTTCTTTCCGAAGCAAGGAACGGAATTAGAAGCGTAGATAGTACCAGTGATTCCAAAGGTAGACTCGGCATGGGAAAGACACCATCCGCGGATGGCGTCGCGTGGTGTAGCAGTGTCTGATACAGTGGCTTTACGGAGGGTATCGAACGATAGGCTGTCGTCAGGGACTGAACCGACTGTGGGCGACGCATTTCGTGTTTCTTGTGGCTACCAATTGAAAGATTGTCTACGCTCGAAGTTCCCGTTGTAGCAAGTGAGGTATTGGACATGAAAGGTAAATGGAGCGACGACCCAGTTGTCGCTTCCACCTTCACCCGATGCGGTTCTGTAAACCGTATCGACCAACAGACCTTCTCAAGCTCTATGGAAAACCTCCTGGTGTCATCCAAAGCCACTTCACGAGCTTGTTCTACGACCTGGCGAAAACCTAGACGGGCCAACCGTGAAGGTTTCGGGGTCGGCGCACGCGGAAGAGGTAAAGTCTGAGCAGCCCCAGTCGGCAACTGCAAAGGTGGCGTTTCGGGACGTATGGGTATTGGGAGAACATGTTGCCGTAAGTGTTCCCATCGTGCTCGTGACGGTGACGCCAATGATGAACCATCCGGAGTGGTTGGCCTCGTGAATTTTAGAGGCGGTGGCTTGCGAGGTTTAGCTCTTCGCTCTGGAGGAGGACTGGCCACCCTGAAAGATGATGATTCGTCACCATCTAGATGAGGAGATTCCACCAAGTCAATTCCCGTCCAGGTATCATTCGGGGCGTCGTCAACGCCTATGGTTCCTTTCTCGCTGATTTGGTGTAATGCAAGGGGCTTGGTGGGCGTGGCTCGGCCGTTGTGTTGGTCATAAGAGTGTGAAGACGTGCGGTTCTTGAGAGCTTCGAAAGAGAGAATACGACGGAGATTCTTTTTGGGCTCAATTGGAGCCATGGACGAAAGCAACGGGCTTCATGGTGTGGCGGTGCTTCGTATTTGGTTGAACAACTGAAATCAAACAGCAACACGTTGTCATCCTGACCCTGACCCTCACCTACCCTCACATTCATCTGTCAGTGACACTGTCAGGACAGTTGAAGACTCACGCCTGCACCTTCCGTCTGTCCCCAGGTTTCTCCATCCGAAATATCCGATGCGCTGACGGGCAAAGACATGAGTCGGTTTTCGTACTTAGAAACGCAGAATACGCACAACGACAGTCGATGCAAACGAGAAATGGCTTGTTTCTTTTGTTGATCCTTGACTATCCTCGATGATCGATGACCATGCACGCCTGAAGGCCAGCATCGAACAAAATCCTCAGAACTCCACAGAATCAGGAGCTCATTGGCTCAGTGAAATGATTCGACGATCATTGTTGGTTTCGACCTCTCGCTTTGTGATCTTCCCCGAGATCTCCTAAGCGCACCAACATGGGCCACGCCGAGTACGCCAAGGACTCGACCATCCAATCATCACTGTCAAATGGTGTTGGCCAAGTAAAAGCTGTTATATCTATTGGCGACAGGAAGGCCACAAGCCCTGGTAACAATGCATGGTTACGATTCAGCTCCTTTGCAGATAAAGACCAGCGATGGAAGGCGTGTTCCGCCTATTTCGTCTCTATCTCTTTCTGTCTTTTTCCTGCTACTGCGTAGCCTTACTTTCTTTTCATTCCCTGCCCTCCCCCCTGTCCTTCGCCTTCCTTGCAAGCAGAGACTGCCTTTTTTTTCTGTCATTTTAGCTTGCCATAATGTTCTCCCGCGTTTTCCTCCTGGCTTCCGTGGCTCTCCTCGCTCTGTCTCCGATATCAGCACACCCCTTCCATGCTACTTGGAAAGAGGTCCGCATGGTCGGGCTGACGCAGTCGGCCAAACGTGCTGCCCATGCTGCTGAGCTAGATCTTCTCGGCGAGGGCAACAAGAAATTCCGAGAGAATATTCAAGCGTCAGATCCAGGACTTTTGAAGCAGCTCACTGACGAGGGCCAAGGTATGTAGTATCATATCCACCTTGTGATTCCTGGTCCTAATTGGGACATCCTTAAACCCCTCCAGCGCCTCCTTTCATGTTTATTGGCTGCTCGGACAGCAGAGTCAGCGAAGGCACAGTCTTTGACGCCAAACCCGGAACATTCTTTACGGAACGTAACATCGCCAACCAGTTCTTTGCCACCGATGCCAATGCGTGAGTGGCATGACGTATCTCGTGCAACAGGCAGCTCACATTCCTTGTCTTAGGCACTCTGTGATGTCTTACGGGATATCTGAGCTTGGTGTCAAGCACATCATTGTTATGGGTCACTATGGATGCGGTGGTGTTGCCGCAGCGATCGCAAGTGCACCATCCGCACCAATCGATGCCGCAAATGGTGCCGTGCAAAACTGGATCGATCCTATCCGCGCGATCTTCCAAACCTCGACAAGGTAGTTTGCTCGCAAGTACTCAAATTCCTGTGTCTCATTTGTTTTCGGTAGGCCAGAGATCGTGGAATTGCGTGAAAAGAACAAGCTTCTTGCTACGGTAGAAGAACCTGAGCCACAGGAACGTGAGTAGCATTGCTTTGTGTGCAACAAGACCGTCTTTGACTGAAAAGTATCTCTCACTTAGCTGGGTTCCGTGCTCTGGTTGAGGAAAACGTGAAAGCCAGCGTTCACCGCATTGCGACTGACAGTGTCATTGCAAATGTACGTCCTAATCGTTATCCCTGATGACCATGTAAGTGACGCCCCACACCTCTAGCACTTTGCGGCTCTTGCAGGCAACACAACGGAAATTCTGCTCAAGCGCGCTGAAGGCGAACCAGCAGGAGATGTATTCATCCATGGCTGGGTTTACGACATTGAGAACGGTGAGATTCGAGATCTCGGTATCTCTGTCGGTCCTCCTGGCAAGGAGATCCCAGCAGCACCATTCGCCGCCGTGGAGAGCGCAGCTGCTCAGACGGAGCAGAAGACCGAAGCACCCAAGGTCCTCGCTGAGGAGTCACCGAAGGCGCGTTGCGAATCCCTTTGTAAGGCGAAGAGGAGTCTCTTCGGCCGTTCGGCAATGTGATTGCGCATTTTCGTGGGTTATTCTACTGGAGTATTTGAAGGATTCTTTGTATTATGGAAGGTGCGCCAAATGGGAAGGAATGTTGGAAATTATGCAGTTCTTAGAATTATTAATCAAGGAATTGATTTGATTCACTACTTTTCCTCAATCGCAGGCACGAATGAGCTCCCATTCAAGCAATTTATAGTCTTGATAAACGAATGCAGGTGGAGTTTGTCTCACTTTACGACTTTGTTGAAGTGTCGACGAACAGTGTAAAATCTGAAGCGCAAGGTGAGGCATTTCCGTTCCGGTGTTTGTTTCGGAAGATGATACAGCCAAATAGTCACCAAGGTCAACATCTCCTTACTGCGGTCACCATCGGTTTTTGATCCAAGATCTAGCGCCAAAGAGCAGAGGTGCCAGCCTTCAATCTACCTAATTCTTATCGAAGGCAGAATGTAGACGTAGAGGTAAAGCATAACTTGGTAGACGTCAAATGGCCTCTCTCTGCTCACAGGACCAAAAATCTGGGGCCATGCTCATTGCTACTCGACGCCGACGACTTGCCGTTCCAAGTTTCACGGCCTTCTCTGGTCTTCAGGATGGCTTCACGCGGATGAAACCTGAAAAAACACTTATTAAAGGTACGCGGATGGTGGTTTGTCTTTGAAATTCACGTCGTGCCCATCATGATGTGCTAAAAATAACTTCAGAAACAGCCCTTTTGAGGTCCACCTCACTGGAAGCGGCGTCGTCTCCGTGTGGTTGTCTGGGTTTGTCGGTGTACTCTGTTGTTCCCGAGAATTGCGGTCAGATCTCGAGATCATTTAAGGCGGAATGTTAGACGAAGCAACCTGTTGGTGACTTCCCTCCAGTGCAGGACACTGTAGCCGTATCTTCTTTCAACACACGCGGGACGTTTCGACAAATACCATTCGTCATGTTCACTTTCATCCTGACTGTGTACACTCTGGCTTTGTTGGTCCTATCGCCTGTGTCAGCCTTGCCGGTCCTAAGGCGAGAGGCGATAGCGAAGCGGGATGTGCCCGCCAGCTCCTCCGACTTCGATGTGCTGGTCCAAGGGAACCAACAATTCCAGAAGGACGTCGACAAAGGCTTGATGGATGAACTGAAGGCTGGCCAACGTAATGCACATAAACCTCTCTTTGTTAACTATATCTGACAATACGTGGACGACAGACCCCCTTTTCATGATGATCAGCTGCTCGGACAGCAGAGTTGGCGAAGGCACAATCTTCAATGCTAAGCCAGGTGTTTTCTTCACGGAACGAAATGTAGCCAACCAGGTACTACCTGATGACGGGAATGCGTGAGCGGTTGATTCTGCCTATGCCGTGTAGGATTTGGTCTTTACCTGCTGACGCGTCTTCTAGACAATCTGCCCTGGCTTATGGGGTGACAGAGTTACGCGTGAAACATGTTATAGTTATGGGGCATTATGGCTGTGGAGGTATCGCAGCGGCAACCTTGCCAGCATCCCAAAGGCCACAGCAGTCGGCTGCCACCGCGATCCAGAAGTGGCTCGCTCCCATCCGAGAGCTCTACTCTACGTCGACCAGGTAAACTGGTTCCTCGTCGGTGGCCCATTCGGGTTTTCTGACTGCTGGACATTTCTCTCTCTTTTGCCCACACAGGCCGGAAGTCGCAGCGATGCGCGAAGCGAACAAAGATGTTTCCCCAGGGCTCGATGATCGTGAGTGTCACCTTTGATGCAGAGAATATGAAATGCAGCCTCACGTCCCACCACTACGACTAGCTGGCTTCCGTGCTCTTATCGAAGAAAATGTGAAGGCCGATGTTCAACGCATCGCTGAAGGTCCCATCATCAAGAACGTATGTACTTATTTTTCACCAACGAAAGATCATCGCTAACCTACCGTCCTTTAAATTCCAGTGGTTTCAACTCCTTTCCGAGAACCCTGATAAGCCAGCACCCAATGGGACTGTCGTAGAGCGTGCGGCCGACCCGTTCAAACCCCCCGCACCGGTGTTCATCCATGGCTGGATTTACGACATCGCAGACGGCAAAATCACTGATCTCAAGGCCTCTGTAGGACCCCCCGGTATGAAGATTCCCCCAGTGCCCTTCTCCGATGTAGCCACTGTGGCTAGGCGCCTCGTGAGTGGGGGCCATCATAATCATTAGTCCATTTAGTGGCGAATTTCTTGCTGTGCAGGATCCAGACCTATGTCAATCCTAGTACTTCAGTCCATCTCGGTCAACAGGATGATTGTAGGTCGATGAGAAGGGTGTGGACGCTCATCAAGGGTCTACATATGCCCTTTTCTCAATCATTATCTATACCCATCGCATCGGATAAAGAAAGCATCGATAGCGATAAGATGTCTGGGCTTTGGTTGCAGCATGCACGGTTGGTCAATTTAAATATAATAAAATTCTGCGAGTTGCAATGCCTCGCCGGACGTCGCTGATTATTACATCCAAAATAAGGAGGCACACTGGTGTGCATGTGCTCCCATCACAGTGCGAGTGAGACCACGGGCGTCCGATTATATCTAAGCGCCCACAGAACATGCCAAACCGAAAGAGAAGGTCAGACTGTACTTCCAGGTGACTGTACAATGATATAGATTCTTTGGAGCTTAGAAAGCTGCTTGGTGCCACGGTTTTTTTGCGGCTCGCTGCCGTCCGGTGTTCAGAACGACATTTTCGGGGTCGGTCATTTGACAGTTGGCAGAACCATAAGGCTGGCATCATCAGCGCCGAAAAACTCGAGCCTTCCGAGTCCCGATGACGTCGGGGGCTGCACTACGTCAAAGAAAGCATTCGACGCGGACAGATAATGGACTCCAGCCTATCCAAGAAAAACATTAGAAGACGTTCATTTAACTGCTGATGAATATCTATTGGACAATCTAAAGTTACATACAATTTATGTGTACGGCGAGACGCCCCCGTACGAAAAGCGACAGAAGTAGACTCTTTTGATGATGCTGCTGCGTTGGTATCAAGAATTCGGACATATTCTGCCCCCGGATAACAAACGATAACAATTCGATGGTGATGGTAGTGCAAATGCGGAGGTATATAAGTGAGTCCATGGAAAATCAGTGCAATGCAGAAGGTGAAAGCGGAAAAGATTGGAAATGGTATGGGGTCGACAGGTACGATGATGACGTCGGAGAAGGAATGTATGATCGAAGGATCTGCTTTTTGGTGCATAAGCAATGTAGCCCGCGGAATCAGAAAGCTGCTGGATTAATCTAGTAGGGAGGTCTCTTGAATTCGTTGCTGATACCTTGGGCTTCGGGATCATAGTTGTCGGTCTTCACGAGCTGACCAGACGCATCGTATTCCATGTATGATTTGTCAGTAGGACTCTCGAACGTGTCCATCTACGAACACTCTTGTAAGCTCCTGTTCGGAATGATAGGGTGAGAAATCAGTACCTGAACGTGCACTCCCTCGGCGGGCGCGGTAGAAACCTTCGTTGAAAGCTTAGGCCGAAGAAACGTTCCACCTCCTGAGCGGAAGGCTAAGGTTGAACCTTGAGTGGTTGTTCTAGTGGCGTATATTTTTAGCTTATTGATGCAGCGTAGGCACGAAAACGTACGCGAAGACTTCTGGTCCTTGAGAAGTATACTGCGTCAATCGACGGACGGCCCGGCAGGCTACAATCTGCCGAAGTGGTAGCTTGTGAGAAATGACCCAAGGCTGATGGACTGGAAGTGACTGACAGTGGATGCGATGGCTGCGGGCACATTTGCGATGATCGACATCACCGGGTTTAGGTTCAGTAGCATGAAGACCTAGTAGAAATTCATTAGCATTAAGATAGACGGTTTTTTTTACACTGTAAGCTCACAGTTGCAATCAGGTTGGCCAAGAATCTGATTGGAGAGTTTGATCGAGGACGGCATGCATAGGAGTGCAACTTGACTTACGCAATGACGAAGTAAATCAGACCATCGTGAAAGATAAGGGACACAAGTCGAGAGCGAGTAGATGCGCCAAAGTAGAGCTTGAAGGCCGTAAGCGATAGAACTGTGAAGTCGAACGCCATGGAGTAAATGAAGGTGATGGCAAGAATATTGTTATCGGTCGACGTGATGACACATCCCTGGTCGGGGACCCAAGCAGCCTTCAACAGAATGCCTATAGGAAGCCCATTTTGTCTTAGGCTGGACATTTCTACCAGACAGGAGCATAAACGTACCGTGTAAGAGAAGCGACCAATGTCCAAGGATCACGGCGACCAGTGGGATAACGATATACCATCTCTGAGACCAGACAGCCATCCTGGATAAACAGCTTGGCTGAATACACTTCTGAAAACACGCATACAACTTACGTTCTGAGGGAAAGATTGATGCTTGCAAGACCAATAGCAGCATTTCCAAAGCACTGCCGCCCAAGTCAGCGCATAATGAACACATGAGCGTCGTGCACGCACTTGATTAAAGGTGTAAAGTCCCTGGCAGTCGATCTCACTGCTTGACTCATCAGCACCTCTTGAGATCGGGTTGGGAGAAGTCGAGACTCACGTTGTGACATTCAAAGCGATCGCACTGAAACCATAAGATGTTGGCTCAATATTCAGCGGACAAAAGTGTGGACATACATTCCCATTAATGCGAAGAGCAGGCAATAGCGGTTCAGGAAATAGAATATCTGAGAAGCAATAAGAGCCAACGACGCAAGGATAATACAAATTAAAATAATACCATTGGCCACCGGAACGTTTTCTTCCCCGACAGGTATTGCCAGTCAAAATTCAACGAGGTGAACCATTCCCAACTACTTTTGGTGTGAGTATAGAAGACACGAACGAAACGAGGTCATACATGTATAGCCCAAGCAAGGTGTGCATAAATTTGTTGAACGCAGCTGTAAACCGCGTCAAGTCCAACCAGGGTACTATACGAGTGTCACGTACTAGCATCTTTCTGAATCTCTTCAGGTGAATTCCAGTTGACCATGTTGAGACAGCAGGAAGGCCAGCACGAGCGGGGAGCGGGGCTCTGGACAGGCTGAAGGCAAGATAGACCTTTCCAGCACTTTT
The DNA here is from genome assembly GCA_013433165.1 of Hypsizygus marmoreus. Lineage (NCBI taxonomy): Eukaryota > Fungi > Basidiomycota > Agaricomycetes > Agaricales > Lyophyllaceae > Hypsizygus > Hypsizygus marmoreus. The sequence continues at coordinate 1,224,046 of CM024084.1, read as the reverse complement.
ATAGAAGAGTCATGTGGGGTCTTGTGGGGTGTTGCCTGTTTTCGCACTTCTGGCTTCTCCCTGAGAAGACTCTGTCAGATCTTTCTTTGGACAAGCGTATCACCATTTCTGGCTTTGCTGACACCATTTCATCTAGGCGACGTCAACATTCCTTGGAAGTTCCTGTGCAGAGATCCCTACGAAAATCATTATTATGAATTTGAATGGAAGGAATGTCCAACCACCACTATTAAACACTGCGATGGATAAAGCTGATCTCTGCTGCAGGCTGGTTAATGACGCATAATGACCGAGATCCACCATACCATAAAACGATTCCTCGGGTGGGTGGAGGACAAGTACTCAGGGTTGCCAATTTTGTTATTGGGGTTTGCCGAGCGCCGACTTTTGAAGTCCGCAGGCTCCAGGCGTTGTGGCTGGCCACCGTGATGTACGGTCTTCAACAGCCTCAGGTTCAAGGTGAGCTCTGGAATCCAACTTACCAACTTCACAGAATGCTGACTCGCTACTTTTACAGGTGGCGCAAAATTCTAGTCAATGTCATTAGGTCGTTATTGTGTCTGGTCACAAACAATGCAGATCTTTTTTCCTAGATTGTGTGTCCAAATCCATCGGGATGTCTTTCTGACGATTTCGCCATCGGTTCAAATTCTACATGACAACTGGCTGATGGATACAGAGGGTGTCCCAATTGCTTGCGCTAGCGTCCGAGTCTCAGGCGTCCCAACCGAAGACATGTGGATTTTTGGGCCGTCATCATCCTTTCCTCTGCCATCCATCAATCCTGACTTCACGGAGCATCAAACGTAACGTGGAAACATTCGCGGCTTCGGTGTGTCCCTTCGAAGCTTCGATATGTTTAAGTTCCACATTCAAGCCTCCATGATAATCATGCGACCTCCGTGGAGACGGAGTTTGCGCGCCCGCTGTTTCGCGCGCGTCAAATTTTCAACTTGAGCACATGAATCTGGTGGACTAAGGCTCATTTCGCAACCTGTGTGCTCTTTAATCCACGGTGCATGAAATCAACAATTCGATACTACAATCGCACAAGCGCAGACGCCGTCTTTTTTTTTCCCAGCTCGGATATATCAGCTACAAGCTTCTGGGGTGCAAAAGTATGCAGGGTTCTAGTGAATTCAGCTTCACAACCTCCATCGCGCGGTAGATCTTTCGTCCTTATGTTTTCACACCGACTCCACCATCATTTTACCGACGGTTGTTCGCCTCCTCCAGACTGCAATTTTATGTTCCCCGTCTCGCTTCGCCCTTGAACCCTCTCGAGTCTCGAGTCTCGAAGCCCGCATAAAAGATACCACTTTCAATCACGAAGCTCTAATCTAAAACATAATGAATGTTACACGCCAAACGGCCACCGGAGAAGATCAAGGTTAACGCCCATCCCAGTTCCCCGCCCAAGTCCCGCGTGGCGAAATGCCATCTTCTCTGACTTGTGATGAAGCTGGGAGATAAAGATCCTTTCATCTCCTCCGAGATTAATTATTTCTCTCGTCTGCGGGGTCCACTGAGAATTTTCCCAAGCATATCGCCCTTCATGTCATCCCTCTTTATCTGACAGACGCCGTTGTAAGTGTTCATTCTGTGCCACAAATGGCAACCATTCGGTATTTTGCATTCTTCCGAAATCGATTTCGTTAGAGCTACATACTCTGTACAATCGTTCTTCCACCGAAGTACCTGGTGGGTGTAAGTATTCCCAAATGAATGTGGTATATTCCGTGCCGCCTTGTAATAACAACAATAACAATAAAACAATTTCACAGGCGTTGGGTATAGTAGGTACTGTATTAGGTCCGTGGGGTGAATGAACGTGTAGAGAACGGGGTATTGTATTGCTGTGAAAACTCTATATGCCCTTGCACCTTGATAAGTACAACATGCTATAGAGGATGTCCCTTCGCCTCCAAGTCGATATCTGTCTCGCTAATATCCTGACGCACTCGCATGTCTCCTTTATGCTCTTGTATGTCTTCGGCGTGAGTGAAAGTCTCCATCTAAGTGCGAACGTCGCGTAAGCAGTAGCTCAAGCGATATGACGACGTAAACCCCCACCTGAACATGAACTCCGTGCTTAGGTGTTCCTTTATACGATCCAATTGTCGTGACCCCTCGTCCGGGATTTTGCCCATGGCGGAAGTTGACATTACCAGAATGAGACGTAGTGGCACCGCTATAAGGTCATTAGTATATTAGCGATGGTATCAAGAGATGGTATCAAATTTACTCACTAGACTTCTGCGCCAACATTTTGGAAGTTCGTGAGACGGCGGACTACGCGGCTTGCGACGATCTACATGTTGTTTTAGGTCAGTATTGTGCAAAGAAGTGCGAATGATGGTCTAAAAGCTTCTGAGAAATGAATACCCACGGTAGAAGCGACAGCAGCAGGAACGTTGAAGATAACACTCATTATTTGGTTCAGATCCAGGACCATGAATACGGTTGCAAGAAGATTGGCGAGGAATCTAAGCGCGCAGAAAAAATTTCGTTAACGAAAGGATATTTCAACCACGGAAAGTGAGCGTACGCAATGATGAAGAAGATCAAACCATCCTCAAATATCATTTTCGCGATTCTACTCGCCCCGAAGACGCCCTTCGTCTGCATATTCAAAAGCTTGTAGGCATTAAGAACGAGCACAAGGAGGTCGAATGACATGGAGTATATGAACGTGGCCGCGAGCACTCGGTTATTGGTCGACGTGATTACGCAGCCAACACCGTCAACCCATGTTGCAGAGAGGAGAACTCCTGTAATCGAATCAGTGCGAATTGACTGCATAAACCGTCATATAGCATACCCTGTAAGATCAGGGACCAGTGGCCGAGGATAACGAGTACAAGAAGACCGATGATGTATTTGTTCTGAGACCAAACAGCCATCCTGCATTATGTCTCGTGAATACCGCATGCACCCGCCATAAAAGAAAAGTACCGACGTTCGGATGGAGAGGTTGATGCTGGCCAACCCCACTGCTGCATTCCCAGCAAGCTGCGAATGAGCCGCGTCAATGATGCCAACAAGACTGAAATCAAAATCGCACCCACCTGATTGAACAGATATAGTGCTTGGCAGTTAATTTCCCTGTATCGCTGAAATTAACAACCATTCTTCAGGAGGCGATCGAGCAAGAACATACGTTGTCGAATCAAGGGCAACAGCGCTGTTGGGCGCAGTCAAAATCACCGAGACGACGTTATGGACTGAAGGCACTCACATTCCGGCCATCGCAAAGAGCAATAGATATCGTCCCGAGAAATAGAAAATCATTGGCCAGCGGAATCTCTTCTTCCCAGAGATGAAGTCCCAGTCAAACCGAAGGGAGATGAACCATTCATATCTGACGCGCCTACGTGAGCGACTGCGCGGGCGCGAAAGTCGTGATCTTACATGTAGAGACCCAGAAGAGCGTGCATAAACTTCGTGAAGACATCTGCGTCCTTCAGCAACTCTGCGGGAGACTTCCAATCAGGCATCGTGAAGGTTGGTGAGGAAAGCAGACAGTGAGGAAGGCCGGAGCAACAGCTGGAGGAAAGCTTTCGTGCAAGCGACGCCTGATTATAAGTCGAGAATTTTTGATCAGGGAAAGAAAAGAAGCAGGTCCACAGGACGTGGTCCCTTGACGGTTAAGGCAGTTTAGCGAGCCCGTAACCCGTGTATGGCAGATGTCCGATGATAGGCTAAAGACTAATTATTGCCAGCTGAACTTCTGTGGACAGGAGACAAGCAGAAGGCTCATTTTATGGAACAAGGACATAGACGCTTTGAGGTAGCTCAAGGCGCAACCATTTGGAATTGGTCGAGACCCATGGGGATGAGGTTACGAGGGTGCACCGTGTATGTTTTTTCCGCTTTTGTACCAGGGTCGCCGGATCGACAGCGGCCATTATGGTAATTTGGTTCCGAAATGAAGGCCTCAACGTTGGTGCTTTCCAAGAATGGTTTTTTTAACAGGGACAACACTCCCACGTGATCGCCGCTGGTATCGGCGATGCGTGGGAGGCTCGAGCACCTCGAGGTGGTTTTCCGGCCTTGACGCAAACTTGACAGACGAAAATTCCTCAACACCATCGACCCGTTCTATCTTCAGTCAAAGGAAAGAATCCCGCCGGCTTGAGCAAGGAGCTTCAGGGAGCTTCTCTTCTCCTCCGAATCGCGTATGTACATATGCCGGGCGCGCTCACGAAGCGCTTGGAGGGTCATTGCGCATTCCATGATCGAGGTTCTGATTAAGGTGTGCGGACCGGACGAGATAGCAGAGTGTTCTCGAACGCAGTTCAATCCTGAATGAGAGTTCCCAAAGACGACTTGAAGGTGATCCACAAAAAATTGAAGCGCTGCTTGTGGCAAGCGGCTGTTGGATACTTAACATTCGGGGATAAGTATGAACTTCGAAGAACTGTGAACAGAACGCATTAAGACGTCCTGACGACGTGATTCCAGCCCAAGGCACGCTTTCTCGTCGTTGAAATAGACCATCAGAGTCCGAGTAGATCTGATGGGAATAAACCTGAGGCTCCACCGTGTTAGTCAGTTCAGGCTGCAGGCGATGGAACATGAAGACTCAAGTACTGAACTTGAGTTAAAGACAGGTATTGCCCTATGAGCTCGCAGAAAATCTAGGACTTGGAATGAGGAGAGAAAAGAATAACTACTGACGGACTGTCGAGTTCGAGAGAAGTTCATCGCCGTGAAGCCAGGACCAGTGGCCAGTTGAAGTCGGACTTCAACCGCAAAAAAATTGGGAGGAGTGAAGCTGCCGGCGACGTGAATGGTTCAGACCCAACAGATCGATTGAACTGATTATCTTCCTGTAAATACACCAGTGGATAACGAATATCCTTCCTAGATTTCTTTCCTGACCTACATGATAACCAGAGTACTTACTCTGGACTCTGAGCTGGAGTTTGCACGACCCCAAATGGGAGGATGATGTATCGAGTTGAGGCGCGTCAATTCACCGGCGTGTGATCATAGCGTTGACGTAAGCCATTACATGCGGTCGTGTGGTCAACATTGAACAGCCTCATGATTCATCCCGTTCGTCGGCGTTGCGGTGATGACAACACCTCTACTCAATACCCTCATCACGAATGCATTGGAAACGCAAGTATATCCTGACGGAGGAACAGAGGCGGATGTACGCCTCCGAAAAGCTGATGAATTTTCGTTGGATTTCGAAGGTTGTGGCCACGCGCTCATCCTACATGTTGCAGGATGCAAACCTTGCCACACCTGAAGTTACTGCAGAGCTTGCTGAATTAGGTACATGTGCTTGAATTTTCTTGCTGCGATTTTCGCTGACAGTATTAAGGCCAATTCGCTGAGGTTGTTTACAGTGCAGTCCCGTTCGACTTTATATTCCAGAATATCGTCATGCTCTCGGAACCCGACTTTCCTCTGGAAGGTTATGACGCACTGCAACCGTCTATCCTGGCGTCATCGCTCGAAGGACGCGTCGGACGTCTCCCTGCATACATCGTTTATCGACCGTCGACGAAGCAGTTAGTGGTAGCGATCTCTGGGACCTCATCCGTGCAACTCGCACTTCACGACATCCGCACACTAAAGCACCGTCACCCTTCTCGCTGCGGCCATGTGCACTCCGGGTTTTGGGCTCTTTACAAGGGTATCAAATCTTTGATGTTTGAAGCCATCCGCAAGGCCATCAGAGAGCACGAAGTAGATGAGCTCGTAGTTACTGGGCATAGCATGGGCGGGAGCATCTCTTATCTGTTGTGTATGGACCTTCTAAGTACCGACGGTACCCCTAATAGCCCACTATCGCCTGGATTAAAACTCAAGCTCGCGGTCTTTGGGTCTCCGAGAACGGGAGATGCAAAACTAGTTGGATATTGGCAAGAGTTGATCACAGCTTACCGAAAATTGTATGGGCCCGATCATATGACGGAGTACTCTGTGAAGGCCTACAATGACGGTATGTTAGTTCTCGTTATATGGCTCAGTCACTCACTCAGCGATCCACATTCTTCATCAAGGTGTACCCGCACTACCACCATCGCATTTTGGTTTTCGTCATTTTGCTCAGGCGCCATTATACCTTGACAGGTCGCAATTGTACCATGTCCCTCCTTCAGAGGCTGAGCATGCTCTGTTTGAGGCTGCATCGTACGACCCAAATCAATTGACAACTTTAAAATTCCCCAGGGGAGGCCACAACTACTACAATGGTCATGACCTTGAGAGGCTCATGCGCCGTTTCCTGTGGCTCGACAAGGCGGAACCTGAAAAGGATAGCTGGGAAGAGCGCTATCGACAAGCGATCGCTAAACACAGAGCTACTGCATAATAGGTTTGATCTTTCAATGTCATCCAGATCACTACCAGACTTCTCTAATATTATACATCAGGATCACCAAGCCTCCTTATTTTCTGCACAAGACGATGAGATCGCACGTAACCCAGTGCTCGTGCCTATGGTGGCGTGCCATAGTTCGTCTGATTTCCTGCTTTTCGAAGTCGCCAGCTCCAGCAATCAACCAGTCTGGGAAGAAAGGGAAATCCGAAAGCGGTTTACATCACGGCGCCACTGCGATGGTCACTTGGGTCAATTGGGACACTTCCATCTACACCGCCCCCATTGCGGCCACGGCGAACTGTTTGTGGATCGTAGTTGCATCACAGGACAGGAAAGCCCGTAGACTTCGGTATCTTTCCCAGCGATTGATCGCACGATGTCCTAGCAAATGTGTCCTAGTAAATACCTAATGCTCCATTCACTGGCCTTTGTGCTTTCAGCTGCATGTTCGAGCTCGAGCTCACGGACACGGTGACACATGAGAGTAAAAATTAGGAAATCGTATATATGTTCCAGGACTGCCTATAGTCGATATCGTTAAGCCCTTCATCACATTCTAACCTCTACAAGTTACATCTTGCATAGTGCTGCTAGACCAGTCCGTTTTTAGAACAAAGGAACAGCATCCGCTATTTAAGAAGGAACAGCGATGCACACCGTTGTTAAAGAAACCACCTCAGTTGACACGAACGTGTCGGCCAAATTGAACGGAGAAATGAGGCCTTAGCCCCCAAAAGGTGACATAAAGCAACCTCCAGAAATTGCAGATCAGCCAAGTGACTTGAAAGGGAGGCATGCTGCAGTTGCATACCCTGGAATGATTGCATGTCGTTTACGCGTATCTGAAAAGGATAAAGTTGGATCTAAATGAAGAGTGAGGGTGTAAAGCAGTGCACTAACGTGCTACCCTAGGACCTTGCAAGCTGGATTTCGAATCTGTTGAGAACGACAGGTATTGTGAGGAAAATATGAGAACGCACTGGAAGCCCATATTCTTTGAATCTGTATATCGGTGGGGTGCCTTTGAGGGGTAGATGAACGTTTAAAATGAACGAACAAAAGAGGCCGGCCCCGCCCCTTGAGCGGCTCTGGAGTTGTCGACTGACGACGTCTGTGCGCCTGAAATGTTGCGTCATAGCACGTGACGCTTTTAAAAAAAAATAGAACGCAGCAGAATGAATTCTCTGCCGCCCAACTCATGCACCGGTAGTGCTGTACAGTTTAGTGTTGATGGCAAAATCGCGCCAATTCGCCGCGCCAGGCGCCGCCACCTGGCGATCGCCGGGTGGCGAGACGAGGAGGGTGCAAAGGGGGTGGCGAGAGGTGGCGAGAGGGGGTCCGGAGCCAGTACTTCGGAGCAAGAACCTGCCAGAAACCCTCTACAAAAAATGATTTTGGTCTTGATCAGCCCATTCCCGGAGCTGATTACGCATTTGCCAGTATATCTCATGAAGAATTCGGCCAAAAAGTTGACATGGAGCTCAACATTTAATATTTAATACCCATTAATGAGCGTCCTATGGCCCGTCCTGCAAAAAAGACGTTTTCGAGATCTTGCGAAGTGCATTGAAACTGATTTCGATTCAAAATTCGAATGGTATTGATCGAGAGTGATCGTGTGTGTGGTTGAAAATGTTCCACTATGGGTTTGGCGCTCACTGAATACACGATTTTTGATAAAAATATAGTATCCAGTTCCGAAAACGTTGCGTTTAGCTGTAGAGAGTGTCAGGAGAGCAGATTTCCACCTCGCCAGTCTCGCCAGGTTTCGCCAGAGGGTTTCGCCAGGGGTTTCGCCTCGCCGGCAATTGGCGAATGGCCTGGGAGGTTTTGCCCACGACACTAGCTGTACTTACTGACTTTGCGCAATGCACAACCGCAGATCTGCTATTGGAACCGTGGACGCATCTGATCACGAGCAGCCATGAGGATTGCACCTGTGAGTTTCCCCCAAATTCTGATTGGCTCCGCGCAACTGCCTATCATTGGCTACCCTTGGCTATGTAGACTGTCGCCAGGGCATTGGTCGGGGTGCGAGATCTCAATTTTCCGGGATCATGACCAGCATGTGTACCGTTCCCGTGATCTTGGATACTGCCGCCAATCTGATCTCGTGAAGAACTTACAGAAAGTAGTGTCGCGCCTTTGACTCCCGACTTAGAACTCTTGAGGCTGAAAAGAGCATTCACAAACCACAAGGCACTGTTCTCTGCAGAACAGCCATCTCCTACGAAGTCACTTTGCCTTTTGATATTCCTTGGTCTGCGAGAGCAAAAATATGTAGCTCTTGTGAACAACTCGCGAACTTTACAACCATTTGGTATCAACCCTCGTCCCCTTACTCCTGGGTTCGGCACCACTCCGGCACTGTCATCTATCAGCACCAGATTCTCCTCATGATATGGTACCATGGTTTCGGATCCATAGAAGACTCGCCTGAACAATGAATGACCGTTGATTGACACGCGAACTTGCGAACCATTATAAGATGGAGGCTAGGGATGCCCTCTCATTCCTCAGTTCCCTCAATCTTCTGTCTTTCTCTGCCCGTTCTTCCTGCCCCAGGACCGGTTCCTTCCCTTCTTTCAGACATAACCTTGCTTTCCTTAATTTTTCTTTCATCGTTTCAATCCCTTTTCTTCCCCGGCGGCTTCACATTTTTGCAACTTCTACCCGAACATGTTGTCGAAGGTCTTTGCATTCGCGTTTGTCGCTTTGTTGCTTTCCGCTCAGGCGCAGGCGCACGCTGCCGTCGCTCCAGCTCTCGGTGTTGCTGGTACACCCAAACGAGCTGATGTTCAGAAACCACGAGCTGCCACCCCATGCGGGCGAACCAACGTCGCCTCGAGCATCGATTCCTCGACCCCTGTGGCTGCCGCTGCCGATGGAACGTTTACTGCTACGGTGACGAATTTCAACGCGTATGTAGCTCCCCCGATGTTATCCTACTTTTTCTGACGTGCGACATTTCTCTCAAGTGGACGAGATGGCTCACGACAAGTCTCTTTGACCGTCGATGCCACTGGCACTGGGAAAAACTTTGTCGCTGGAACTGTCAGCACGAACGGTGTCGCTGTGCGTAGGGATCATCCTGTTTGTGCAAACTGAACTCCCTTGATTTATATTTCCCTCAGGCGCCTAAAGATATTGGCTCTGAAGAGATCGTGGCTTCTCTTCCTGCTGGTACCCAATGCACTGGTGGGGCTGCTGGAAATTTGTGCCTTGCTGTCCGTATATCCAAATTTTATTTCTCCAACCGTTCGAGCTGATACGAATATGAGCAACAGTCCTTTACGACCTCGGCAGGCTTCGGCAACTGTGTTGTTGTTCAACAGGGGGCCGCCGCCGCTACTGCTGGTACCGGCACTGGCACTGCCGCGAAATCTACTACCATTTCCGACTCCACTACCGCGGGCAACACGACCACAACTGCCACCGGTACGACTGGTACTACTGGAGGAACTGGCAACAACGGCAACGGAGTAAGATCCTCCAGTCTAGTCTTATGGCATTCACTGATTGGCTACACAGAACACAAGGCAGACTACCAAGAACAGGGTGAAGGCCGCACTTGCCGAAGCTCAGGCTGTAAGTTTTTGCTTAGCGTACGCTTTTGGTTCTGCTCCTGATGATGATTGGGCCGAATTTCAGGGCACTCGTGCTCCACGCGCCCTTCTGGCTGATCTTGAGACTCGCGAGGAGAGTGGCTTTGAAGTGGTGAAGCGCAATGTCTTGAGCTGGATGTGGGCCTAGAAATGATGTCTGAAAAGATAGGCATTCGGTGGTCCGGACCGTTCAATTTCCTGGGTCATTTTGTGCACATTATCTTCTGCATCGATTGTGGAATGTCAATGAAGGGCAAACTGGCCGACTGATTATTCCATTTTTCGGTTCTGAAGAGACTAGCGAGGACTGATTGTAGGAGAAGACAGGTAAGTATGTGCCCTGAAGGTATCTTTGCTTAATGGCTCATGTCTAGGGAAACTCGTACATGTGGTCTGCCTCAATACTCTGCTGCCTGTTAGTGTTGATAGGGGTTGATCGTCATTTGTATCAAGTTCTAGCAGCACATCAAGATGACTTGTTACTGTGGTTTCGGAACCAGAGGACCTCAGGCAACATAAAACGGAAAGGAAACACTTCCGAAACTCCCAAGTCCTGTCTTTGGCGATAAAACGCAATCACCTCTTTTGGTAAGAAGCCACTTGGGGACGACAGCGAAGTCTGCAAAGTGTACTGCCACCTGACGTTCTTGAGCTGAATAATATTGACGTGCGCGGGAAGTCAGCGGGTATTCCAGGCCGTCGGAGGAGAATTCTGTTTCAAGTCTTATCGATATCGCTCACAATAGAAAGGGACATGAATGAAAGTGCATTGAGACATGCCTTCGGGACCTCTTCATGATTGTCGAAGCCGCATGTTGGTCGCGCGGCAAGAGAATCAGGACAAGGTGATGATCGGCGAAAGGTCCATGCATGTCGACTCCGAGAATAAATTGCAAGGCGAGTATTGTGCTCTACGCTGTCGCCAAGGAGGTACTGGTCGCGGTGCACCTTGCACCCATGAGATCACAGCTGACTGGGAAGATCATTGCACAGCCAGATGAACGAACTCTCTATCAATAAATTGTTGACGGCAATGTTCGGCGCGCTGAAGGCTGTGACATGTTTGAGGAAGAAGCAATGCAACTTGTGTGCTGTTGTTTGCCAACCTTAATCCAATATCTATAGCCGCCCCTCGCGTTGCCCTCATTCCTTCATTCTCAACACACCCGCCTTCAACGCGTTTTCTCTTTTTCCCTCGCTATTTCGGTGTGTTTCTGAAAGATTGGCTCTTGGGCCGTGCGAAAAGCTCACGGTTTGCTTAGAGTTTTAGCCAACCCCTGGTCAATCATGTGTGGAATTTTTGCATACTGTAGTTTCTTGAAGGAAAAGGTGTGTTTCGTTTGTCTCTCTGTCCATGTCTATCCATCTTTGTCCGCCATCATGATGTTTCAGACGCAGCAGGCGTCCGGTGGTCGATGGTGGTCAATCAAGCCTCCTTGATGGTGGCATATCTTGCGGAGTTGCTGATCACATCTTTCTTTAGACTCGTCAGGAAGTCCTTGAGATTCTATGCAGTGGTCTTGCTCGGCAAGAGTACCGTGGATACGATTCGGCTGGCCTTTGTATCGACGGTGACTCGCCTGGTGAGGTCCTCTACTTCAAGGAAGTCGGCAAGGTTGCCGGCTTGCGCAAGAAGATCGCGAGCTCTACGGTAGACGTGCATCAGACCTCGCTGGCGCAGGTCTCGATTGCGCATACCCGATGGGCAACTCACGGACCTCCCTCGGAGGTCAACTGCCATCCCATCCGCTCTGATCCCAACAGCGACTTTTGTGTCGTTCATAATGGTATCGTCACGAACAGCGCAGTGCTTAGGCTTGTTCTCCAAAAGCGAGGATACAAGTTTGAGACGGAGACCGACACTGAAGCGGTCGCGATCCTTACCAAATACCTCTTCGATACCCACGGAAAACGATTAACATTCACCGACTTGATCAAGTTGGTGCTTAAGGAGCTCGAGGGTTCCTTCGCCTTTGTCTTCAAGTCCAAGCACTATCCCAATGAAGTTGTCACCGCACGTCGTGGATCGCCTCTCCTTATTGGCGTTAAGACCGATAAGAAACTTAAGGTGGACTTCGTTGACGTTCAGTTTGCTCGTCCGGATGAGGCGAGAGAAACTCGTTAGTTTGTTCTGATTTCAGTTCAATCTCCTGTCTAAATATCTGTCTTACAGTGCAACCCCTGTCGCCGACATCGCTCCTGTCCCCCACTTCTGCCCTTTCTCCCAAGTCCGCCAAACCCCAGCGTCCCCAATCTCGCAACTTCATGTCTGATGATGGACTTCCTCAGCCGATCGAATTCTTTATCGCGTCTGACGCCGCTGCTGTCATCGAACATACCAAGCGAGTGCTCTACCTCGAGGACGATGACATCGCGCATATATCTGAGGGCGAACTCCATATCCACCGCCTCCGCCGCAAAGAGGAGGGTGACCAGAGCCCTGGTCAAATCGCTACCACGCGACACATCGAGACGCTTGAGCTTGAGCTCGCCGCGATCATGAAGGGCAAGTTTGATACCTTCATGCAGAAAGAGATCTATGAACAGCCAGAGTCTGTTGTTAATACTATGCGTGGCCGTGTCAACTTTGAAGAGAACAAGATCACTCTTGGTGGGTTGCGGGCATACCTGCCTATCATGCGACGTGGACGGCGTATCGTCTTTATCGCTTGCGGTACCAGTTATCACTCGTGCCTGGCGACACGTGCCATCTTTGAGGAGTTGACAGAAATCCCTGTCAGCGTCGAGTTGGCGAGCGACTTCCTGGACCGCAAGACTCCTATCTTCAGGGATGACGTCTGTGTCTTCCTCAGTCAAAGCGGTGAGACTGCCGACACGATCTTGGCCTTAAGGTACTGTCTGGAGAGGGGTGCTCTTTGTGTTGGTGTTGTCAACACTGTGGGCTCGACCTTGTCTCGTGAGACGCACTGCGGTGTCCACATCAATGCTGGCCCAGAAGTCGGTGTTGCATCGACTAAGGTAAGGTCCCGGTTCAACCTCCTAACCCTTCGCGGTCTGATCACCTATTGCTCCCCCGGTTAGGCCTACACATCGCAATACGTTGCACTGCTGATGATTGCCCTCCAACTCTCTGAGGACCGCATCTCCTTCACCGAGCGCCGCAACCAGATCATTGATGGCCTCCACAATCTGCCTGGTTTGATCAAGAAGGTTCTCGAACAAGATCAGTCGCTGCAGCAGCTCGCCAAGACGGTTTCTCACAACAAGAGCTTGTTGATCATGGGCAGGGGTTACCAGTAGGTCGATAGCATTGTTATTCTTTCCTTCTCTAATCACCTCGTACTTCCAGGTACGCGACATGTCTTGAGGGTGCGTTAAAGATCAAGGAAATCAGCTATATGCACTCTGAAGGTACGTGCCGTTCGGGGTCATGAGATCACCGTGTAGATCATTGATTTCTTAAAACAAAACCAGGTATCCTCGCCGGAGAGTTGAAGCATGGTCCTCTCGCGTTGATTGACGAGAACATGCCCGTCATCATCATCATGACACAGGACTCTCTGTACCCCAAAGTCCAATCAGCCTTTTCTCAGATCACTGCCCGCAAGGCGCACCCGATTGTTCTCTGCAACGAAGGCGATGACGGCATACCAGCGGGAGCCAAGACGATCCGCGTGCCCAAGACCATCGATTGTCTGCAGGGATTGTTGAACATCATACCCCTCCAGTTATTGAGCTACCACTTGGCAGTCACCAACGGGTGTGACGTCGATTTTCCGAGGAACTTGTGAGCATTTTGTTCATGGTCTCCACGTCCGACTTTGCTGATGGAACCTGGATGTTCGCAGGGCGAAATCTGTCACTGTCGAGTAGACGTGGCGCAGGAACGGGTTATTCTTCCGTCTGAAAGGTAATGAGTTTTCTGATGCATGGACAGAACAAAATTAGTGTACTTCTACGGACTGTCGCGGACTGCAGTATGTTGATCATGAACTGTCCTTTCACTGGATGGGTGGACGACTACTTACATACCCTCTATCGCTAGTTTTGTTTTCTCGGATTTTCAAAGGACATTAAATAATGAACAGTTTATAATTCCAGAGAAGCCTCATCTGTTTCGGGGGTGAATACGGTAGCCAGCGTCTTGGTCGACCGTTTGGATCCCGAAACCAAACACGGCGCAATCGAGCAGCTCCACAGTCCACAGTGCGTAAAGAATATGGCGGATTTTCATGACGACTGCGCCAAAAATACTTTTAATGCGTGTCGGGAGAGGAATTTTAGAACATGCGCAAGTGAGAGGAAAGGCCATTGATATCAGATCGTTAACAAGAAAGAAGAAAGAAACTATCAATAGAGACCAGTACAACATGAGGCCACGCTCTTCCACATATAATTTCTGTCCATTGACCGTCCGGACCAGCCAATGTAGAATGGCGACGCTGCTCTCCGTGTGAATGGTCAACGAAGTGGCATTGGCTCGAAATTGACGGCCTTTTTTCTCCTTTGGAATGAAATTATGCAGTGCGCGGAGCGCACTCCATGATGAACTTTACGCGACTCAGAATAAGACAGCCCTTGCCTTCCTTGCACCTCGAGGAGCTGGCGAATGGCCCGCTGACGGAAGCCATCCTCCCAGTTATGATTGACAGATCATTTTCGCGCACCAATGAAGATCCTGGATCTAGACGGTGCTCTTGACGCCATCCGCAGGATAGAGGATTAAGTATGGAGTCGAAGCGAAGATGGTGAATGACAGGCGGCGATTCGACGGCCGATATTTTGGGAACATATCAGGGTTTTCTAACATGAAATCAAAAACGCGATTTCGGATATCAAATCCCAGATCGGCAGAAGATGGTATGGGAGCAAAAAGGCGAACACCTCATGCGGGTTGGCAGCTTCAAGCTGAAGTTGAAGCTAAAGGCAAGGGAAAAAAACTGTAAGTTGCCAAAGGGTTTCGCTGCCTCACTTGACGTTGTGAGAGCATTTTTACATGTGGGGATCACCTGAGGCAGAGTTGACATGGAACGGAACCAATGAAATCAGGGAAGTCAGAGCTTCTTCGCGACATTTACAGACGTGCATGTTCGGCTCCACACTATGCACACCACAAAATCAAAATCGTCGGCGTTGAATTTGAGAGGCATAATAAAAATCCTGCTGTCTCAAAAAAAAACGATTATGAACCCCTCTCGTCATGAACAAGAAAGGATTGAAGAAAGACCTTCTTTGTGTTATGTAGGATTAATCGCCTCAACCACTACGCAACACCAACGACGCCCCAAAAGCCCGCACGCGGCGCTGTTGGCTCTGATGGGATGTCAAACAGATCCGTCTGGAACGATCGAGTGTTTGCCGTAATCGAGCACCTGTAAGGGAAAAAAACAGGGAAATCCACGGTGTCAGTTTGTGACGCAGGTGTGAATCCAGCCTAAAGGTCTCCATCTGGTCAAATATTACCATTAGCCAAGAGCAATTCCCAACGCCTGTGCGGAGCCCGAACTGGGAGGTCGACGACGTTTAAAAGACCTGAGAAATGACTAGTGTTCTTCAGTCGAACACCCCACAAGTTCTACTATCCACCTCAGTCAACAATGTTTGCCCGCGTCTCCACTTTCTTCTTGTTCTTCTTCTTCGCGCTCTGCGCGTCGGCCACGGTCGTTCCTCGTACCGACCCTGCGAGCCAGTGCAACACTGGTTCTCTTCAGTGCTGCAACGATGTCCAGGCGGTAAGACACGGCATGTTTGAAGTTGTAGATGTGACTGACCAAAATACCAGTCGAGCAACCCGGTTGTCGCCCTCCTCGCTGGTCTCCTCGGTGTTGTCCTTGGTCCCATCACTGCACAAGTTGGCTGTACGTATGCAATTTTGAACCCGCTGTACTCGATGCTGAAAACACATTTTTCCGCCAGTGACCTGCAGCCCTATCACCGTCATTGGTGCCGGAGGAACCTCCTGGTAATTGCTTCGTATTCAGATGCTGTTGCACGCGACTGACATGCACGATAAAGCTCCGCTCAACCGGTTTGCTGCACCGGAAACAGCTTCGTGAGTTACTGTAATCATTACGCAGTAGAAAGAAAGAAAGCTTACAGATTTTGGACAGCGCGGTCTCCTCGTTCTCGGCTGCACCCCCGTCAACCTAAATCTTTGAGGGATGCCAGATTTGCTGTGGAAGGATTGACCATACAGTCTCGGTTCATCTGTAGTTCGAGAAATTTGTTGTTTATAGTCTGAATGGAAAAAAAATGTAGTCGAGAAAAACCAGGAGGCTGGCCAGTCGCACTGTAGGGCATAGTAAGCTTCACGTCTCCAGCTGAGTTACAGGGTAAGCGACGACTGCGAGGTTCTCCGAATTGACTTTTGGGTTCAACCAGGACCATAGTCGCTTGGCATCAGTACCACGGCCTCGTGAGCAGGATTGAGAGATCTTGGATGACAGCTGCCAATCACCACGGAGTAAATTAGACACGCGCTGTTCTTGCGGCACAACAAAATGCGAACTTACTCGTCAGGATACCAATGGGACGACACCTCGCATCCGACGGGCCATAAATTAATCACCAATAGGATTAGCTCCAGCATTCGGGAACTGCAGGGCCGAAGATCTCGACAGCGCTGGTGCTGTGGACCGAAGTCACGGTCACTGACCGCCAGTGCACAAGGGAAGTGGAATGGGATTCGCGAAATGAAAAAAATGAATTTGAAAATCAAAAACGAACATCACATTGATGCTACGGAAAAAGATGGGTTTCCGAAATTCAAGGGAGGGAAAGTGTTTGGGACGAGTCGTGCCTTCGGTTTGTTTGGAGTGTTCTGGTAACATATTTCCTGGGTCTGGATGGAACGAGGCAGTACAAAACTGAAAGTCAGAACCAGGGCGATCAGCGCTTTCTCGAAAGTTTCGGAATATATTCCATCCTCCTCCGAGACGTCCCTGTTCGGGACTACGCAAAGCGCGCAGTTCCCCATCTACTGAAGGACTGTGGCGCGACGTAAGGCACACCTGAAAGTTCGAGTGAGGTAGGAAACATACGTACTTGTTTATGTGCACTTCAACATGGGTTTGTGGCTCCGCTGGTCAAGCAGATTACAATGAACTCGACTGCAATTCATCATATGGATCCATCGAGACAGTCGGACTCAGCCCCGGTCCATCCCTGCACACTTTCGCGTCATGATCGGAAGTAGAACAATCAGGTGTCCGGAGGATATTGAAAACAAATGCGTGGACCGAAAACTACTTGCAGGACCTCTGCCACGGCAGTCACATATCGAGAGAGCCAAGACACAGCTAACAATTTCGGCGCGGAGTCCAAAATGAACGCTAGGGACATATAAAAGGCTTTCGCAAGAGCACATTTTGTTCAGTCGAACAGCCTCCAAGTTCAGCTACTCTCACCTATCTTGACATGTTTGCCCGCATCTCCACCTTCTTTTTAATCTTCTTCTTCGCCCTTTGCGCGTCAGCTAGCGTTCTGCCTCGTACCGAGCCCACAAGCCAGTGCAACACTGGTGCAATTCAGTGCTGCAACTCTCTTCAGCAGGTGAGATGGGAAGGATGGACCTCCGTATATGCACGTCTGACGTCTTCACCTACCAGGCGAACAATCCGGTAGTGAGTCTCCTCGCCGGCCTCCTGGGTATCATCCTGGGCCCGATCACTGGGCAAGTTGGTTGTAAGTATAAGTCGTGCCGGTTGTGATCGGTACTTACGAGCTGAATTGCTGTCATTGCCAGTGGGCTGCAGCCCCCTGTCCGTCATTGGCATCGGAGGCAACTCTTGGTGAGTTTTACATTGAGTTTCTGTCTCCTGATGCCTGACGCGCAGCAAAGCACTGCCCAACCGGTCTGCTGCACCGGCAACAACTTCGTAAGTAACGTATTCATGGGAAAAGGGGCCTTATCGACTTACATGCAAATAGAGCGGCCTCATCGTCGTTGGATGCACTCCCATCAACATCAACCTCTAGTAATGCGTCCGGTCGGAAGGCTTAGTCGTTGCACAAATCAACTTGTCCGTCGGAGTCCATAGTCACGGTTTTGTGCAATATAATACTCTCGTTAGATGATGAAAGGTTTTGAATGAACAGCGCGAACAAATGTTAACGGCCGAAGAGTGACTTGTCGCTTGAGATTGACGCGATATTCGACACATCATTTCCTTTCAGCATTTGAACAGAGGTTAACAGTTTAAATAATGTATAGGGCTCACCTACTAATTATCGTTACGGCCCATAGCACAGAACTGCTACCCATGCACGAACAACAAGTTAGATAACGTGCGAAGTGAGCAAGCCGTACATGTAGACTCGCAGACAGCAGAAAACACCATCACCACAGTCAGCCACTTTCCACCTAAATAACCAACTCCAAGCTTCAAGATCGTTGTGTTGTGAACAAGATGAAACAGTGACGAATGCTAAGCTCTGAATGAGGATGAATGAAAACATGAGAAAAACGTTTATTGCTGTTTCCATCAACGGCCTTCAACGGCCCGATCTTCCCTCCCCCGAGAACACCGACGGTCCGCTGACCAGTCACAATTCTGTCACTCCAGATGATGATCACATTCAATGTGCTGAACGACTCCCACCACCATCGTCTGTGACGACCATGGCGTCTGGGCTGCTTGATCGTGTCAGCTCTCTTCTCTCGAATACATCTCTTCAATTTCGCTTTTTCGGGCATGACGTTAACGTATTTTCAGCCATCTTCGCAGTCTTTGTGGTGTCGCGGGTCATGAAGCTTCTGAGTGGGATACGCGTGCGTAAATATTTTGTCTGGTATCTTTGGGAAATCTACTAAACCTTTCCTCTTATTCCCTTCAGACCGTAAATCATCTTCCAGGTCTGCGCGTTCCATTTCAGCCACTGGATGTGCCTGGCGCGATGCTACCAACGACGTGGTGGAATCCCGGGCTCCACTTTACATGGAAAAGACGTTTCACTTGTAAGGACACCAACTAGTTTGCCTCTAAATGATACATTTACCTCGCATACAGTTTATAAGGAGTTCCAGAATGAAAATGTCTCCATCGTTCCATTCATTTCGGGTGTCCCAAGCATCTTCACATCGAATCTGGACGTAGCTCGCCAAGTCGCCGCAGGAGGACATAAGACCAGCTTCGTTAAACCGGAAAGTGCTAGTCGAGCGCTTTTGTAAGTTTTCGGGCCACATCATGAATATTGTTCCGTTTGACCATCATCATTCCAGATTATATGGGATGAATCTCGCCGCTGCCGATGGAGAAACCTGGAGGAGACATCGTCGTATTATGGGACCCGCGTTCAATAACACCTTGTGAAATAGTCTGTCCTCCGGGCTGTACTTTGGCTGATCGACTTGTTACAGGTATCAAATGGTTTGGTCCGAAACACTGGAAACCTATCGCGACATGACATCTGCAGAGGGCTGGGAATCTAAAGACACGATTGATGTTCCAGTTATCCAGCGTTTGACATTCAAAGTAAGATGAACACCCGGCTCACCACCTTCTCTCTCTGACCACCCATATACAGCTCGCACTTTTGATACTCGGAAAATGTGGATTCGGATTTTCGTTTAATTGGTCCGAGCCGCCCACCGCTCCCGACGGCAGTATGTCTGTGCAGGAAGCTCTCCGTATTGTTGCCGACTCGCACATGTTGGCCCTCTTCGCGCCAAAGTGGTTACTGTCCCTTCCTTTCCGCAGGTAATTTCTCATGATTGCTATTATTCAACGTGCTGAGTCCAGTACTTCTACCTGTTTCCTAGGTTTAAACAGATCCATCAAGCACATGATCAGCTCATGGCATTCATGCATGCTCAGGTTGCTGAACGGAAAGCTGAAATCCATGACCTGGACGGAGGCGCAACCACTAGGACTGATGCTTTTACGATGCTTGTCAAGGCAAATGAGGATGAATCTGGAAAATTTAAGTTGGACGATCAGGAGCTTGTACGTACCATACTCCGATCTTGCGGTAGCCCTCTGAAGCAGCTGTGAACAGATCGGAAATGTCTTTATCATGCTTTTTGCTGGACACGGTGTGAATGATCTTCAAGAATACTGAGCAGATACCTAACACATGCTGCAGAAACCACTGCCCATTCCCTAGCAGCAACTCTCGGCTTCCTCGGCATATACCATGATATCCAGGATGAGGTCGTGGAACAGATCCTGTCTGTCGTTGGCCTCGATCGTGATCCGGTATGAATGCCTATTCTCTTGTCGCCAACGTGCTTCACCTATCTTTGGTTCCCAGACGTTTGATGACTATTCAAAGCTTGACAAAGTCCTTGCCGTGTTCTATGAGGCCCTGCGAATGTTCCGTAAGGGCACCTTTGATTCTATAGCTCATACCTCATACCTCGTTTCTCTTTCAAACATAGCTGCTGGCAACCTATTGATTCGTGAAGCCACTGAGGACACCGTGTTGCAAATTCCGAATCCGCCTGGCCAAGAAGGAACTACAGCTTTCCCTGTCCCCAAGGGTCTTCAGGTGAGCAATAGTTTCTATTTTCCCTCCCATCATCTCAACTACTTCCTATCCAGATTGTCGTGGACATGGTTGGCGTTCGTGAGTCCTTTGCTGCCAATGGTTTATTGCCTTAAATTCTAATCATCCTTGCGTGTTGTAGAATATAATCCCCGCTATGTCGACGAACCGGAGAAATACAAGCCGTCTCGCTGGTATGGTGTATCGAATGAGTCTGAAGCCTTCTCTGCTTTCAGCGTTGGACCACGTGCATGCATTGGAAGGAAATTTGCCACGACTGAAGCCGTTGCATTCCTCACCATGCTACTGCGTGACTGGAAAGTGGAGCCTAAGCTGAGGAAAGGCGAGTCGAAAGACGAGTGGCGAACACGTGTTCTGGATGCGCATTTGGTCTTGACACTTGGGGTGGCTGACGTTCCAGTGACGTTCACGAGGAGGGTGAAGAATTGATTTGTTTTGCTTTCTCGTCTTGTCTTTCCCCGGGTTATTTTGGTTTTACCTATTGCTATTGATTTATCTCCATGCTGAATTTTATATGCAGTTATCCATCCATACTCTGTTGAAGGACGAGCTCGCTTGACCAGAGCAAGGAGAATTATCCAGAACGCGTGACTATGAGTCCTTGGTCCGTAATGATTAATCAGGAACTGATCTGCTTTTGGCTCAACATAGTTGTAGTTTTGAAGCATATGTAATTGACTTTCCTGGTATCCGTTCTAATTTTCCTCATGTCTAAGTTGATCCGGCGACTCGATGCTTGAGTTCAACGACTCCGACCAAACTCCACGGTCCGTGAGTGACCCAAAGTGCTCGTTAGTTGGCGGATATCAGATGCGTTCAACGCGGAAAGAGCATCACTCCCCAAGAGAATCAAAAAGCCATGCGGGCTGTCCGAGTGAGCGGAAGCGGCGGTTCCTCTCTCCAAGTTCCTGCCACGTGCCACACGTCGCGTTATTTACTTAGGCCTGTTTTATTCCGGGGCTGGTCACTGACCAATCACTGACCTTCTTGAAGTTCAACGTTCAAGTTCCACCATCATCTTCTGTGCTTAATTAAATGTGTACAAACTTCCCCGGATATCTGGCGTTGATGAAGTGCTCATTCTCCGCTCTGAACCTTTATCAATCTTCGCCATGCTACCACGAGTCTTCGGCACCGCTTTTTCATTTCTCCATCCAAACGAATACAACTGGATTGGCCAAGCACTAGATATACCGCCATAATCAATGAATATCGGATATCAGCATTGCAAACGACACGTCCAAGGTGGAACATTCCAAGGAACCTGCCAAACATAAGGCTGCCAATGGGCGCATCCCCGGTGGCACAGCGTTTGCCCTGAAATCAGATGGCCGAAAATATATCGATTGCGTTGACTGATAGCAGCAGAGCTTCAGGTGCCTTTAACCGGTGCGACTTTTCCCAAAGCCATTGAGTTGTACTGACCCACCAACCAATAGAAGGTGACATCGAGGGGGCTTCGTTTCCTATCATCGGGCTCTGTTGACCTCGGAGAATTGCGGTCAAAGCACTGACTCTGGCTTTCGCTATTGCCTCTCCACTGCCGCGATATGTCTGACCTCGGTTCTTCGGAATCGTTGACAGCATGTACATCACTTTGCAAAGAAGAGCCTGTGCGCAAGGCACAGGGCCCTCATTCCCCCTTAGTCTCGCATCTCCTAGCAGCTCCTAGCCCGCTCCACCATCATGACTTAATGTGCCTTCGCATTCAATTCACCATCAGTACCGTGGCTAGTGACGCACTCGTGAATCATCCCGACTAATAATCATCAGCAATGAAGAGATCCGCTGCGGGAGATCGACATGCGACGGTGGATCACTGAACCTCTATTATCTTCTCCTTCCATAATGCATGTTAACGTCGGCGCATCTCCCGGATGGAAGTGAAAATCCTCATGCTCAAGAAGATCGCTGCAAAAGAACAATTTTAGCGCCCAGGGGCTTCGAAGACTCGTGAATCCACGCACTGCATCTGTGTTCAGTGATTTTCTCCCAGGGGTTCGGGATATAATAAATAGTCTTGCACGGAGGATCGAACTATCTAACTCCTCAGCCCTCATTAGTTCACACGTCGATCCCCCCGCATCACCATGTCGCCGGAGGAAATACTTTTCCTTGGGAAAGTTGGCCAGTTGATCGATAATGGCGTCGCTTGGGTCATCACTCTGACGTTTTTGCATGGTGGGCATCGTATTCGAGAACATCTTCAGGCCACTCAATGCATTGCCTACAGGTGTATTCGTCTTACTCTTCGGCATGTCAACGGCCTCGATCATGTTCGTGAAGTTATCTCTTCCCTTCTGCGCTCCTGACATAAGTCTCGACAGACGTAGAGGCATGAAGAAACTTCCCCAACTCGTCATGTTCATAGTAACCTTGGCCAGCTTCATCGTCGCAACTTTGTACCTGGGTGCCCAAATGGCCTCTTTGTCTATCACTGTCCGGACTTTCTTCATCGGCAATACCGAGCTTTCGTTCCCTGCGAAGCTCGAGATATATCGCCGGAAAGTGTTCCCGACAAACCTTATAATTGCATGGGCTAGTGAAATCGTGGTACATAAGACCCATTTTTTGACTGCTGAGTTCCATGAGAGACTGAAATATAACCTTGTCCAGCCGATCATCAGTGACGCGGTCGTAATTTGGAGAGCCTGGGTAATCTTCACACTCGACCGTAGATGGCTGTTGATCGGACCCATCGTTCTCTGGGTTGGAACGATTGGTAAGGCCGCCTCTACGTTGCTAGTGTCAGCCAGTGGCTGAACTTTGCTCAGCTTCGGCACTTGGTTATTTGGTCCTCACCTCGAGCTTTGACGGGGTGCAAGGCTTGAACACAGGTGGCACTCAACAAAATCTATTCACCGCCAACATCGCATTGTCTTTTGCAACCAATGTGGCAGCGACTCTGTTGATTGGATACAAACTATGGTACGACACTCCGCGTCCATCCTGCTTATCTTACTTAAGAATTGTTATGATTGGACCATAGGGCACTTAGAGCCACTGTCAGCGTGTTTAGTCAAAAGACATCAATGCCAGTGCATGTCTTGATCATTCTTGTAGAGTCAGGTGTCATCTATTGCGTGCTTCAGGTGAGTTTCTGCACTTCAACTTCATCATCCCGAAGTACACTCAGACAGAGAGCAGCTCGTAACCTTGGTAATGAGCATTGCACCCAACGGAGGCACAGGAGGAGTTCCTGGTTCCGCGGAATGGGTTGCCTCCCAGATATTCTCCTCAGCCTACTTTGAGATTTCTGTGAGAACAGCGCCGTCTACCCTTCCTCAAGATCTCGTGTTGCTTACGATATCTTTGATCTCAGGCAATGTATGCAGCGATCGTCGTCGTCGTCGTGAACGCACGGCGTTCCATTGTGGACACTTATGGATTCAGTGATGTGACATTGGATGTGGAAGGTCAGGTGGGACGCAGTC
Organism: Hypsizygus marmoreus; assembly: GCA_013433165.1. Lineage (NCBI taxonomy): Eukaryota > Fungi > Basidiomycota > Agaricomycetes > Agaricales > Lyophyllaceae > Hypsizygus > Hypsizygus marmoreus. The sequence continues at coordinate 1,200,200 of CM024084.1, read as the reverse complement.
TTCCCGGAGCGGGGGTGCGTTCAGGGACGCTGGGACGTATGTCTTTCATTACCCCACTTCCTCAGAGTGTAAGAAGCACGAGCAGTGGAAGTGGGGATAGCGATCCGGCGGATGTGGAGAAACTTTCCGAAGATGGAATGCGGGGAAATGGGAATTCAGAGGGATCGAGCGATAAGACCATCACAGCCGAGTAAGCGATCCTTCGTCGCGTGGTCTGCTCCTCGAATTTGTCTCTTTCTTCTTTTCTTTCTGGTAGTTTGATGCTTCGAACTTGGCTGAAATGGTGAAATGCAAGGCTCAATCACATGAATCATCGTTATATTTGTGGTCTATTCCGTCGTGGTTGAATTGTATCTCGATATAAATTGAAGAAAGTGCTTGTTGAAATTAGCGTGAACTCCGGTCATCTAAACAGTCTCTTTATTTTTACTTCCATTCAATCCTCGTGATGTCAAATATCCCCGCTAATGGCAATGTGGGGAAGCCGTGTGATGTCTTCGACGCTTGCAACCTCCAGTAAGCTCCTTACCCGCCCGATGGAAGAGTAGGCGGACCACCGACGGGCATCCTTTCCACCACAGAATCCTTGCATCTCAATTGCTTGCTGTGGCGCTTCCATGTTCTGCACCCCAAACTTACGGAATTGGATTCTAATCAACCCCTCTCCTGTTATCACCAACGTGGACACGTAGGTCACGTTAGGTCACCAGTTTGTTTCTCCAACGCCCTAGGATCCAGACTCTTGGTGTATTTCTGGACGAAACAGATGCCTGCCCTGCTGTGCAATGACTGCTGTTACTTACGATTGTCAGCGACGAGATAGTACGAGTACAGCACTAACGCCTAGATCGAGGCCTGGACTCCGAGCACGTGGTGGCTCAACTGCTGCCAACAGATCGCGTCGACCACCACTCACCAACGCTTTTTCTAATTCTCTGCATGGGACAGACCTTGGGCCTCCTTGGACTTCAACAACCGCATGATCCCTATGAGTCTGACCTGGTTTCGGCTCGTGATCATGCTCGGATCGAATTGAGCGAGATCTGAGACTTGCAATTGCGGGGTATAATAAGGGTGTCTACGCGAGTCTAGATAGGGGTTACACCCTGGATTGACAACTTCCCATGGGCATAGCGAAGGCTAGCAGGGGGCTGGCCAAATGTTTAGGCACATCGCTTCTTAACCCGTCGAAGGCGAGCGGTCCGAGAAATCGATTACTGTGGCCTAATCTGTCCATCACCATCACAGCGTCATCGAATCGTCCGGAGGTTAAATACCGCGCACCGAACTATCGGAGTCTCCATCTCCCTGCCTTTGCTCCAACACCTACCTCAAGTAACTTTGCAATGTCTAAGACATACACGATCCCTCAAGTCCAAACCGCCGCCATAATCCCCGAGAAGGGCAGCTCCATTGTCGTCAAGCACGACCATCCAGTCAAGACTCAGGCTGACCTCGCACCCGGAGAATGTCTAGTGAAGCTTCACTGCACCGGTGTCTGTCACACCGACCTTCACGCTGCCCTCGGTGATTGGCCACTCAAGGCTAACATCCCTCTTATCGGTGGACATGAAGGTGTCGGCGATATCGTCGCGATTGGCTCGCACACCCCCAACAGCCCAGTCAAGGTCGGTGACCGTGTTGGGATAAAATGGCTCGCGGACTCTTGTCTCGATTGCGAGCAATGTCGCAAGGGCAGAGAGCAAAGTAAGTATGACCCAAAATTCACCCAATGATACAACCTCTGACGTCATATCTTATCTCTCAGCTTGTGCTCACGCTAAACTCAGCGGTTTCAACGTTGATGGGACTTTTGCGCAATACGCCGTGCGTCCAGTTTGACCGTGCTTCCTGGTTTAGTTTCTTATCCACCCCATCCAGGTATCTTATGTCCGCCATGTCACCCCTATCCCTGAGGGCTTCGACAGCAACGAAGCAGCGTCGATATTGTGTGCAGTACGTGACCACAGTCTTCGATTCGTGGCCCGATTTTGACTTTCCCTCGTTAGGGAGTCACTGTATACCGAGCGCTCAAATACAGCCAGACTAACCCAGGTGACTGGGTTGTACTTCCTGGTGCAGGCGGAGGGCTCGGGCATCTTGGTACATTTCCCTCCCTCTCAGCTGGATAGCCAAATCTCACGATAAGCGTAGCCGTCCAATACGCCAAGTACATAGGTCTGCGCGTCATTGCGATCGGTATGTTTTTCGTGCCATCGTACCCCATGATTACTCACCTATGATAGATACGGGCGAGGAAAAGAAGAAGCTGTGCCTTAAGTTGGGTGCCGATGTGTGGATCGACTTCAAAGAGTCGAAAGACATTGTCGCAGATATCAACGCTGCGACAGACGGCCTCGGTGCTCACTCAGCTATTGTGACTGCAGCATCGGTAAATGTTTTTGATTACATTCCATCATACTTGGCATTAAAGCTACCTTTGTAGAGCTCTGGCTACCAACAAGCCATTGAGTACCTCAGGCCAGGCGGAACCCTCATGGCTGTCGGTCTCCCCGGCGAAGCCACTTTGAATGCTTCCATCTTCTTCACAGTGTTCAAGGTACACATCTTGTCTTTTCCATCCATGCCCGATGTCTTACTGTGTGACAGAGCATCAGCATTCTCGGCTCTTATGTAGGTAACCGTCAGGACGCTAAAGAGGCCGTCGACATCGCGGCTCGCGGAGGCGTGAAATGCCACTTCATCCTCAAGCAATTGGATGATCTTGCCGAGTGAGTTTACTGATTTTCCGTACTCATATATTATCTTATTCGACCCCGAACAGCGTTTACGAAGGCTTGACCAAGGGCACCATCAGTGGCCGTGTCGTCCTTGACATGAGGAGCAAGAACTGAGATTATATTGTCGATGTAAATGTACAATCATATGAATAGCTGTGTTTATCAAGGGGGGACTATTTTGGTGTAGGTACTGTATTTCTGCCATAGGGGCTGAATAAAATTTGTGATTCGATTCCAACAACTGGACAATGTTCGAGTCACCCACATTGTTGAATTCCTGAGGAACTATAGCTTGTGTCTGCCGTGAGGTATACTGTACCATTTCGACCGTAGGTTCAGTAATGCGTAACATTTTTGCGTGAATTGAACCTATTCGCACTTTCGTAACGCTAACGGCAGCCCAGTGAACTCCAATAAAATCGTAACTTTTGGGCGCCTAAATACAAAAAATCCTCGAGCTGCCCTACGGACTGTCACAAACACGTTGACCATGGGAAACAATGCATTTCACACTCACAGCGTCGTTAGGTGAGGGGTTTCTGACAACAGATCGGGGCCTCGCATGGCTGGTGGAATGGGCCGAGTGAACTTGTCCAAGACCGTAACGCGTAACCACGAAGCCTGAACCGTTTGAAAAGTGAACATGCTGCGTAACACGTAACATGGCGTGAACCTATGGTCGAAATGGTACAGTAATATTTCGGACTCAAGACGCTGATCGTGACTCGTCGGACGCGACAACATGCATAAATAACGCGCTCAAGAATTGCACGTGATGCTTCCGTTTGCACCCACTCACCTTGAGACTTCCATGGCAGAGAACCTGCCGAATGAACTGATCGGGGAGATTCTTCAGTACGTACTTCACGTTCCTGAGGAAAAGTTCCAAGATGTGTCGGAGGTCTCCCCATTCTCGTGCCCTTCTCACTTCCCGTCCGCTGCCGTTCTTGCTGTTTGCAAACGGTGGATGATTGTCGCGGCGCCTCTACTCTACCACGTCGTTATTATTCGCTCGAAGGCTCAGGCTCAAGCTCTTGAGCGTACACTGCGTGGCCAGAAAGAGTTTGGCACTTGTATCAAGAAACTGCGGCTGGAAGGTGGATACGGTGACGCGACGCGCAAGATCATCCTTGCGTCGCCCAACGTCAGCAATTTGTGCATCTCTCTCGCCATACGCTCTTCGGACAGTACGAAAGGCCTTTGTAAGGCCCTTGCGACTATCAATCCTTCGTGTTTGGTTATCTGCGATTCACAGAAAGCTCTCAGCAATGCGTCTCTATCCAACCTTGTTTCGACGTTAATAGGTTGCTTTGCAATCTGGACAAACATGGTGCGGCCTCGCTCTATTTTCCCTGCTCTCGAACGGCTGACGAGTTCAATTCTTCAGCTACGGATCCATCTTTCTCCTGTTACCAGCAACTGCAGCGAATCGATAATCCCATCCCTAGCCAATGCTACCTCCCTGCAAATTGTTACCATCCCCTTATCTTTTCTTGGTATCAATCCGGAGTCACTTTCTTCATTGACTGCTAGTAAGTCACTGGAGGCCATTCAGATCTTTTCCCATTTTGGGAACAAATCAGAAGAGGAAGACTCGGATCGTCTCAACGATACTATGAGAAGGCACCCAGACCTAGCTGCTCTTGTCTCAATTGTAAAAAGGTATATGCTCTGCTAGTTCCACCTCGCCTTTCGAGTTTAATAGGATCTCATTTATGGTCATAGAGCACACGGCCCCCTGTCTGACGCAATTATCAACGTTGCTGCACCCACTGATCCATCCTTCTCTCCGATGGCCCACGCTTCGCCCGAAGTTCGCGAGTTGGTCTGGAACCGCATCATCCAGCTTGCTACAGACTTCGATTTTTGCTGGTGTAGGTCATCAGATTGCGAAGAACAAATTGCACTATTGAACTCTACGCGATCATCTATCTCTGTGGTTTCGAAGACATTCCAGGTATGGATTATATTATCAGCCGTTTCATCACTCAATATGATTTTGAACGTCCAGCGGCTCGCTCTCCCCTACATTTACAGCCACCCGATCTTGATGGAAAACTCATCTATGAAACCATTTGCTCTCGCACTTGAGAGAAACCCGTCGCTTGGGGGCTATGTCCAGAGCATCATGTATGCCACCCAGTTCTGGTCTGATTCATATGAATATAGACAATACTTGCCCCGAATACTCCAACGAACCCCCCGAGTTTCCCGTATATGTGGCGTTCATTCCGATTTCGGGTACATTTGGGCGCCCAGTGAGTTTTTATCATTTTCCTGGGCAGATTTCGAAACGTTGGCCAAGATCGCCGGTCGAAATGTCATCTCCCTCGACAAAATTGCCGTCTACGATGACTCCGACGATGTATACGGAGTTGGAGACGTAGACGAACAACTTCAGAGCCCTGCCGCTTTTGGTCTGCTCGGGAATCTACGTTTGTTGGAGTGCGATATGGCGGTCGCATTCAATGTTGAAGCTTCTCTAATATCACGCGATTGGCTGGCCAATCTGGAGTCGTTGAATGTTTCTTATTGCAACCCATCCTTCTTTGATGTGCTATCCTGCTTGGAGTGCGTAATGGTCATTTTTATCCATTTCAACTATCCTGATCATCACGACAGTTTGAATTCTCTCCGCGAAGTCGTGATCAAGTTCGAGTGTTCTCAGAGCATTCGAGGATTCCTACGGGTGCATGGGAATAAGATCCAAGCCCTCTATGTTGACGGCAATTCGAATGACCTTTCTGTCCTCGCCTTTTGTCCAAGACTGACGACGCTGAGCTTGCGAGTTTACCAGGCAAGACTAAGTTATGAGCGACACTCTTCTATTTGTGAGCTAACTTATACATGTAACTGCACAGTTCCCCGATCCCAAGATATTTCTTTCCAATCGCCCCCAGCCTTTCATAACGAAAATTGTCATTGCTCATCCAGAGTATGTGTGCCCCTCTCAAACCTATACACTGTAATGCGCTCAGACACCGACATCATTCCCAGTTTTACAACTTCGAGTTCCATCAACACCAGCTCAGGGAATGCTTTCTTCTCCTACGTCGACTTCTCCGCCTTGCCTGCCCTGCGTGAACTCCAGATCATAGTTTGCCAATGGCCTTGTAACGAGTCAGTATTTCCTTACCTGTCCAGCTCTTCAACTGAGCAATATGGGTTTTTTTAAGATATGATATCGAAAGAAGTGTTTGGGTCCAGTGGTCCAGTGACTTGGCCAAGAAATGGAAGATCAGACTGACTGATGGTGAAGGACAGCACTGGCGCCCTCGGCTGGCAATCTCAAAACGATCCAAGGGGTGAAACTTGCATTGCGACACACACCCAGCAAGGCTTAGGATGGTCTCGAGAGCAGCCACGATTATTTCGTTTTCAATAGCGATACAGTTGACGACGAGTGAATTACTGAACATTATTTTCAAACACCCAGTAGGTATAGACCTCAGATCGTAGTATACACAAAGACATGGAAAAATAAAGAGAACACGAGCAAGACGAAAGAAACACGAATTATCTACATTATGCACACTCCCTCCATTCCCTCAGCTCAGCTGTAACATACTCCCATCCGCCACAGGCCCGGAGGTTGTATCCATCTGCTGCACCTCATTAACCACCGTCCCCTGTCCCGTCGTCCCAAGGTTCAGCCCGGCCGCGGTAGCATTCGTCACGCCCCCCGTCCTCGCAATCTCAGCCTTGACCGTATCGATCATCTTCTTCAAACCCAACCTTTCATTCACTAACGCCATCTTCGCGCTCTCCAACCCCCTTCTTTCCTCCTCCAGTATATCCTCCAGCTCCTCAAACTGCGTCATCTTGAGTTCGAGCTTCGTCAACGTCAGCTTGATGAGCGACGCAAGTCCCTTCCGGATCTGGTTGTCCTCCGCCTCTGCGAGCGCTCTCGCTGCTTTGCCAGACGCTTTGAGCGCCAGGTCGGCCGCGCGCACGACTTGGGAATGCGGGAGGGTATGGGTAGGTTTTTTTACGTCGACGCCTTCTGAGGCACCAGGTGCGGGGGTGCTGTGTTTGCTTGTGCTGCCTTCAGCTTCATCCTCATCCATCCGGTCGTCATCCCTCTTCTCTTTCTCCTTCTCCGTGGCATCCTCGATCGTCTTCTCCTCCTTCACATCACTCTCGACCTTCGACCCGCCCGTGAGTTCATGCAGTGCCGTCTTTGCCGCCTCAGCAGCAACTCCGGGCCCAACGACGCCAGCAAGGAACGCGACGACGCTCATGACTGGGTTGTCTGCCTGGTCGAAGGGTATCCGTCCGAACCGCAGAGGGCCCATCGACGCCTCCGTGTTCAGATACGGGTCCTCGATAGGCAGCTCCAGGAACTTGCGGATACACTGTTGCGCCGACCGCGTCCCAACATGTTCCTCGATCTTCGACCAATCGTCGTCGTACATCTCCACACCCTCCAGGAGCAGCAGCACCTCTTGGTCGGACCAATCATCATTGCTTCCGCTCCCATGGGCAACCCCTGCCGCAGCGCTGGTAAGCTTGACGAAGTCGCCGCTGAACATCGTCGATGGGAAGCGGCCGTCAAGGTAGCATGGCGGGCAGATCTCAAACTTCTTGTCTTTAAGCGAATGGTACCGGACGGCTGTGCAGTCTGAACCACAGGTGTCGCAGCTGTGTGTCTCTGGTGCGCGGACGACAGCACCGTTGGTGGCAGCTCCGTTTGCCAGCGACTCGGCTTCGGCAGAGCTGACGGTGCGGGAGGCTTTGGCGGTGGTTTGGTAGATGGAGGAACGGAGTTCGAGGGAGGCGGGTGCGGCGGCGGCGGAAGCGGGAGGCTTTACGGCACCGTTGACGGGTGCGGCACCGGGGTGTGTGGGGCGGGTGCCGGGGTGGAGGGATTGGAGTCCCCGAGGTGTATCGAGGATTACGCGGAAGTGACCTGTGAAAGGGGGAGCCAATGCAGCGGGACGTGACTCGGGGTCAATCTGAGCGTGTCGAATGAGAAGAGTGCCTGGTAATATAGCAAAATATGGCAGTAGTAACATACCTGGTAGTTAATGAGACCCCACTGTTCGAGGAAGGCGTGGACGCGCATGATGGCACAGACATCACCAGCCAAGTTTCTTCGGCAGGCAGTGACTGTGAGGTATTCAATGGGCCGAAGTCGGTATGTGTTGATCATAAAGTCGCGGTAGTCCTTGTAAATGGCTGGCGTCTTGGACCTATTTCGCGAGTTGAAAAACTCTGGCAGAGCACGTTGCTCAACCGGATGGATTCGCGACATGTCGAACCATGCCGAATACGAAGGTATAATGACCTCGTGCGTCTGAGCAGCGAGGTATTTTCGAGCTTGCTCCTCCAAACGAAGACGCGTAGCCTCCAGCTGTGCAGGATCCTCCTCGTCGTTTTCATCGCCAGAATCCGCCTCTTCGTCGACACCATCGTTCATGGAAACATCTCCAGTATCATCATCGTCACCCTCCTTCAGCAACCTGACCTTTCCACCGTTCTCAGGCCGAGACTGCGAGGGGCCCTCCGGCGGTAAGTTGGCTATATCGCCTGACTGAACCGGTTCCAGTTCACCTCGTTTTCCTGCAGCATTCTCGGGGTCGACTGGCGTGGCTCCTTGGTTCTGCTGAGGAACGGTGAGCTTTATGCGCTTGGAGTCAGACGAGCTTGGGCCAGGGGATCCGGCGCGCTTGGGAGAATCCATTGTCGAATTTTGGTGTTGTTGACTGCAGTATGGTTTCAAGCTGGAATGTTGTCTGGCTTGCCCAGTTCAAAATACACATCAATATGGGAAAACAAACCATTTACTCTCTTCAAAATTCGTTCAACATTGTTTTCAGTTTGCGAAGTTCAGATTTCGACGTCGACTGCCCAGTTTTCAGAACAAGCACATTCACCATGTTCCCAACATCATAAAGCTTTTTCTGATCGCGAATTGACCTAAATTGACCTGCACATGCTCAGTTCTGAAGTTCCCCAGATCACCTGAGCTGATCGCTGTCACTGGTCAGATTTTCGACTCATCGAGTGCGTTATACACAACTCCCACGTTGTCCTTGCAGAGTATTTATTTGCCTCTAGGATGGCGACGTTCGTGAAAGCTAGGTGCCACTGTGGACGCAATACATTCAAAGTCGCCTTCCCAACCATCTCTCTTCCGATAATCAACGACGCATGTCATTGCAACTCCTGCCGCCACAGCACGGGACAGCTTATAGTAATGCAAATCGGCTTCGAAGGCGTTCCATTGTCCCCAGAAACGAACGACCCGGCCAATCTTTCGAACCTCACGCCGTACAAGACATCAAAAAGTGCAACCCGATGGTTCTGCAGCACATGCTCCGCGCACATCCTCTGGCAGTACACCGCCCCTGAAGTGAGCTGGTGCATCTCCACAGGTGCGCTCGAGAAGACGGAGGGAATCGTGAAATTGGGGTATCACATTTTCGTGGCAGATACATTGGACGGCGGTATCGCCGATCATCTCAGAGTTATCGACGGGCTTGAAATCCCTCGATACATCGCCAGAGCCAAGAAAGACGAGGTCGTGCCTCTCGGGTGGCGAAGCGCAGAGATTGCTGAAAAGAAGCCAAGTGCTGACGAGGATTGCCTTTCCTTGCACTGTCACTGCAAGAGAATCCAGCTTTCCATCACTCGTCCTTCAGCTGCCTCTACGGTCCCATCGTCTCCTTATCCTGACCTTCTCTTCCCTTACATCTCCACCCCAGCGTCCAAGATCGCGAACACCGAAGATGAAAAGTGGTGGCTCCGCCCTGCTGGAGTTGACAAGCCCACGAAGTACCTCGCGGGTCACTGTGCCTGCACCACATGCAGACTCACCAGCGGCTTCGAGATCCAAAGCTGGGCGTTCGTTCCCCGAAGCAACATTCTCACCACCTCCAAAGTGGAGCTTGACCTCCAAAACGGGATGCTTCGCCCAAATGGACTTCGGCAATACAAGTCCAGCCCTGGGAGGAACCGTGAGTTCTGCGGGACATGCGGGGCTACTGTATTCTGGTGGGGTGAAGAGAGGCCAGAGTTGATCGACGTCTCTGTTGGGCTAATCGATGAGAAGCAGGGAGGTGTGAGGGCGGAGGGATGGTTGGATTGGCACAAGGGAAGGGTGAGCTTTGAAGAAGATGCACTCAGTAGGTCTTTGGTGGAGGGGTTGACTCAGGGATTGCAAGCATCGGTCTGATGTGTACGTGCATATGGAAGTGATTTTTCTATTCCTTGTACTTATGACACCTTTTTATGATCAAGGCAATTGTGTAATTTAGTATCCAAACCATCTCTGCATCGCATGACATCGGTGAGATCTGCTCCCCACGGCCCAGTGGCATTCTACGTCAACGGTCTTCCCCTATCGATGTCAAGCCGTCGAGAAATGCAGAGTTTCTTTCTCCTGGCTATTACGGCTGCCCATTGACGTCATCAGCACGCCCACTCGAAAGATGGGGTGCGGAGAGTGAGCCACATTCTTCTCCGTCTTGACTTGCGATGAGAGTCCCGCGTGACTCCCCGGATCATACGCGTCGAGGATTCTGATTGGAACCCTCTTGGCGGTCAAGACATCGCGTCAGATCTCAGGAGATAGGCAAATATAATATTTCCTACCTTTCGCCATTGACTCGCCCACCGACCTGACATCAACCACATTAAAAGCCCATTGGCACTCACTTCCTAGCTCAAATACACACTACACTACAATGACCACTGTTCTCAAAGCTGCTTGCCATTGCGGCAAAAACACATTCAACATCAAGCTGACCACTGCCTCCCTTCCCGTCGTGAATGATCTCTGTCATTGCTCCTCCTGCCGACACAGCACTGGGCAGCTCACTGTCAACTACATCCGCTTTGACGGTGTACCCCTCACCCCTACATTCACCGGCTCAGACCAGCCCGCAGACCTCAGCAACCTCACCGCATATAACGCGACCGGCGCCGCGACGCGGTGGTTCTGCTCCACGTGTTCTGCGCACCTGTTCTTTGAGGTCATCGGGGACAAGTACTGGTGCGTCGCCGTTGGCAGCCTGGAGAAGGCGGAAGGTATCGTGAAGAATGAATACCATATTTACGTTGCCGACACGATCGACGGTGGGATTGCGGACCAGATCAGGACCGTCGACGGGTTTGAGCTCCCGCGGTATATTGGGCCGCTGGAGGAAGGAAAGGTTGTTCCCCTTGGGTGGCGGAATGATGAAGTGATCAACGCCAAACGGCATTTGGAGACCCTCGCGTTTCATTGCCGCTGCAAAGCGATATCATCTATCGTCACACGTCCGTCAGCTGCTTCGGCTCTTCCACACTCTGCTTACCCAGACCTTCTCTTCCCCGCCCACACCACCGACGCATCGAAGGTCAAGAACCCCGAAGACGAGAAATGGTGGCTGCGTCCGCTAGGCGCGGACAAGCCCACAAAGTACCTCGCGGGGCATTGTGCTTGTACACACTGCAGACTCACCAGTGGATTTGAGATCCAGAGCTGGGCCTTCATCCCTCGGGCGAACGTGCTGGTCTCCAGTGAATCAGGTGCTTCCCCAACAATACTCAACTTAAAGGATGAGGGCCAGCGTCCCAAAGGTCTCGTTCAATATAAAGGTAGCCCGGGGATCCGTGAGTTTTGTGGGACGTGTGGGGCGACGGCGTTCTGGTGGTCTGAGGAGAAACCGGATCTGCTGGATGTGTCGGTTGGGCTGGTAGATGAGACACAGAATGGGCTGAGGGCGGAGGGGTGGCTGGAGTGGCATAAAGAGAGGATTGGACAGCAGGAAGAAGCAGTGAATAAGGCGTTGGTGAGCGCTGTGGCTGAGGGTTTGAAGGCCTCGGTGTGAGAGAGTTGGTGTGGGCATGTGTAACATGTTGTCTTCTGTCAAGTCTAACGCCATCTCTTGGGTTGTTTCGCGTACTCAGAAGTATTTCGCATCATGCACAGGGAAGATCGCGACTTCTGTGTTCAAACTTTACGCGTCGTATCACATCGCATGCTCTGATTCACAATTGCCGTGATCAACGCGATTGCGTTTTCTGTCTCCGCGCTCACGGAATATCTCTTCCCCCAAACGTGAACAAATAGATCTCCTACGACAGCGCAAATGGTGCATTCCAGGCGTCAACCTTGTTTGTCTCTGACTCTAAACCTGGACAATCCACAAGTATGGCTCACAGTGTCTCAGGCTATAACTCCAATAACGCGCATGCAAGCACGTCGCGGAATTTGAATCCGGCACTGATGGCTCCTCAGAATCGACACCTATTATTGCAGATCCATATACATATGGAGATACGAACCATTCTCGATCTCGCTCGACCAAGATTAAACCTATCTATGGTGCACACCAACGTACGCAGTGCCCCCTGGACATTCTCTGAGCTGACTTCTCTTATACCAGGCTCACCACACTCAGGGACTTCAAGTAAATCATCACATGTCCCATTAGATGTACTTATCCCGGGAGACAGCTCTCGGGCATCAACCATCTGAAACCACTACCACAAGCAGGCTTAATAATATCACACCAGATGCTGTGGTGCTCGCGCTGGAGAATTCGGGAAGCATCGCGCGAAACCACCTCGCGTCTGAATGGACATTTCTCGCGTATGTGCAGACAAGTCTGTCGGTAGCCATTGCAGGAGTGATTATGTCCCTGTGTTATTCCCTTCATGCGTACCCGTGTTTTCTAATCAACGCACTGCACCCAAAGTGTTCAGTCTTATCTTATAGACAGACAGCTATCCCTTATGTACATTCTCCGCCATATGGTTCGCCACAACAGAGATGAAATTGGATTATATTTCGAAATTGCAATAAAGTGTTCAGTCTTAGTGTTGGCACAGATGACGAGTTTCTCAGAATACTTCTCAGAGACTCCGTCGAGACGCGTAAAAACATTTGCACGGTCGCTCGGGGCTTCTGCCGTCATGCTTGCGCTGCTCGTGTTGTCCATCGGTGAGCGAACACACACCCATCTCCTGCCCGCCGCTACCCTGATACCCGTCGCCCTACGGTGTTGCGCGATGTTTCTCAGTTCAGAAGTCCCTAGTGAAGGGAGTGTTCCCGGTTGCTCGTATTGGCATCACGCTTCTTACCACACACTCCTCGGCGCGCTAGTCGCTGTAAGGTTCGGAATCCTACTTACTAGCAGGTCGAAGAAGCCCTAACAATGACGCTACCGACATGCAAAGTGTTTTCTTTCATTTTTTCGAGGGTCCTGAGTTATTAGATACCCTCGATTTCTACTGTATGATAGCATACCCTAGAGGGGATCTAGTCTACTTCTGGATACTAGGAAGACAGGACGAAACGGAACGGGATAATCGAATAATAAACATAATTCTAATCAAGGGTGAGGCATCAAGCTATCCAGAAAGACAAAACGAAAAAGGGAAAACAGACCGGACAGAGGGATGGCTTATTTTGGGGTGACGACCGTGTCGTTCGACCCCTCTGCATTATCTGGCCCACCTTCCCACATCCCATCCCCAGAAGATTTCTCCACGCCCGAGGCTGGGTCATCACTCACATGTCCACTGCTACTGCCGCTTACTAACCTCCGAGGGACTGGGGTAATGAAAGATAGACGTCCCATTGTTCCAGAAGTTGCCACAATTCCGGCAAGACGTCCGAGCTGATCCTCCACATCCCTAAATCCATATGTGTCCGCGATCGAACGTCGTGCGTTCACGAGGACGACAATGACCACTGCATACATTGCCTGATATTGTAATCCTCATAAGCGACGATGCAAAGGACTTGATGACGGGGAACTGCGTCATACTCACAGATATCTCAAAGTAGGCTGCACCGAATATCTGGGAAGCGACCCACTCTGCCGAACCAGGTACTCCTCCTGTACCGCCGTCGGGTGCGATGCTCATTATTAAAGTTACGAGCTACTCCGCAAATTAGTATCGTTAAGTAGAAGTTGATCACGAAAAAATCTCGCCTGTAGCACGCAGTACAGGACACCTGACTCTACCAGAATGATCAAAACATTCAGCACCGTCGTTGGGCCGAGGGCACCTGCGACGCTTTTCCGATGCCTCCTAAAACGTATTCCTGAAGATCATCATAAACATAGGTTACGGATGACTTACCATAGCCTGTACCCAATCAGCATTGTTGCAGCCGCGTTCGTAGCCAGAGACAAGGCAATGTTACCCGTGAACAAATACTGCTGAATACCGCCAGTATTCAACGTGTGGACACCCTCGTAGCTCGACGTGAGGCCTAGATAAGCAAGCGCCGTGGCTAGAGTAGTAGAAACGTCAGTAGTTGGACGGTATAAAGATGCAGACCTGCCCGCACCAATTGTACCGAGCCACAGCGCCAGCGGGCCGATCATGGCACTTTTATGGCGTTCGAATATAACCCAACTTCGCCATATGATGACTGCGTCGCTGACGATGGGCTGAAGAGTATAATATTAGCCTGCGAAGACCTGTCGCGAGATAATTCACATACCACGAGTTCGATGGCCCACACAATTATGATGTTCATCGGAAATACTTTCCATCGGTATATTTCGAGTTTGGCGGGGAGTGTAAGGTCGACATTGCTAATGAGGACAGTGTGGACCGCCATAGACAACGCAGCTATTTGGGCACCTAAATACAGAGTTGCTATGGTGAAGCTGAGAGTGGTTAATATGAACATGTTGAGCTGCGGACGTCTCCAGATCCCCTGCCGTCTGTGCAAGACTTCTGTAAGGAAGAGAGCAGAGGCAGAATAGAGGGGAACATTTTACGAACATGATGAAGATCGTTGACATGCCGAAGAGCAGGGTGAAAGCACCTGTAGATGAAATGAGCGGCATAATACATTTTTCGATGGCAATGTGCACCATGAAAGATCGCCAAAGTGATGACCCAGGCAGCCCCGTTATCGAGCTGGAAGCCGATGCTTCTAAGGTACAATGTTTCTTCAGGCGTCATAGTACTGGGGAGCCTACAAATACTCAAGAGGGGCAAGTAAGTTGGAAAATTCGACCCAGCAGTCAAGGCTATTTATTCCATTCTAACACCTTGAAGAAATATTCAACGTCAGTGCAGTGAAGTCTTGGGACTTTGTGGGTCCTGTCATTATGTTTCTTACAAGCTTTCCGTATGAAGAGGAAGTTTCATGTGGAGAAGCCGTCGAGGGGTATGAGATGCAAAATAAAGGAAACCCTTATTCGATGACGCCTGAGATTGACGCTGGTGGGTCGATATCCGAGTGATAATCATGAGTAGGAGCGGTTCGTCGGTACGAGAGGCTATGCCACAGCGGCACGGCGAGATATCACGATCCACCCGCTGGGGAGTTTAGCGAGACGATGTCAGGTGGTCGGGTGAGAGGTACCTGACATTCGACATTCCATGTCCAAAGGTGTTCTTCAAGCGGGGATAAGGTTTGTGGCGACCAGTCATATTCTATCGGCACGATGAGGCCTGAAGACTTGGGACAGTTACAGGCTTGATCCTCGGGCAGACACGACATGAGAATTGAAAATTTGAAGAACCAGGTCCCAACATCCAATGACATGAAAAAAAACATCGATGTTTTCATTTTGATGATCGGCGATGTCTAGGACCGGTACCCCGGCATAACACATACCTAGGAATATGCCGGGATCCTCGATTTCTTCATTCTAACAAGTGACGTTTTAGGTAGAATACTCACATTCGTACCACTCAAAGGTCTTGTGGCGCCGTCAGTTGGGGCTGTGCCCCGGTGGCATTCGTGCACAAGCCTGAAAGCCATACGGTTTTTTAGGTTCAGTCAATCTTGATTGGCATCCTAATAACAGGATCCACTGATATCCAACACTCGTCGATCATAGCGGTGAACATCTTGTCCTTGGCTAATTCAGTAACAAAAGTCACTGTGATGTAAATGTGGGGACTCGCACCATTGCTGCATAGAGCGGATTATTTCTCTCAGTTGGGTCATGTGGACGTGCCACGACATTCCCTCAGCCACAGGAGGTTGACATTGGTTGGTATTGTTCAGAAGCAATGGCACTGTCACCGCGACCGCCGCGAATCCCTGAATAAAAACAGGGGTAAATAACGCGTTCAAATCAGCCTCACGCCCAGGCACCGTTTTGTAGTACCGAACCATGGCGGAGAATCTCCCCAACGAGCTGACCAGGGAGATTCTACAATACGCGCTTCACGTTCCCGACGCCAAGTTCCGAGACGTTTCAGAGGTCTCCCCCTTCTCATTTCCTGCCCATGTCTCTTCATCCGCGGTCCTTGCAGTTTGCAAGCGGTGGATGAGTGTCGCAACACCTCTGCTCTATCACGTCGTCATTCTTCGATCGAAGGCTCAAGCTCAGGCCCTTGAGCGCACCTTGAGATTGCATAAAGATTTTGGCAGTTGTGTAAAGAAGCTGCGTCTGGAAGGAGGGTATGGCGATGCGACCCGCAAAATCATCCTTGCATCTCCGAACATAACCGACCTGTGGATTTCTCTCGCCATTCGGTCGTCAGACAACACCAAAGGCCTTTGCAAAGCGCTTGAAAAAATCGATCCCACGTGTGTCGTCATTCGCGATGCCCAGAAATTTATGAAAAACGCGCCTCTGACGAATCTTCTTACGGCACTATCCGCGAGTATGGCGAGGTGGACAAACCTCGTGAGTTAACATTATCCCCCTCTTGCTTTGTCAAACCCATGAAAATATTGCACACCAGCAACGCGTCTACCTGTCGGATATCAAAGGCACACCCAGCCAGATAATCATGGTACCATTATCCAGGGCACCATCTCTGCGGTCCATCGTCGTCCCATTGACCTACATCAGCACTGATGCACGAGCCCTTCAAATTTTGGTCGCCAGCAAGTCCCTGCAATCAATCGAAGTCTACGTCGACCACGCAGCGAAGTCCGACAACGAAAATTTATGTTCCCTTAACGATGCTCTAAAAGAATACCCCGATCTAGAGTCTATTGTTGTTGTAAAGGAGAAGTATCCGTAAGCAATACCTTATTCACTCATTTCAATCAAAGCTGATATGGTGTCGTAGCGAGAGACAGTTTGCGATCGTCATTGCGCCGCCATCGAACCCATGCTTCATCCCCATGGGTCACGCTTCCCAAGAAATTCGCGATACGATATGGGACCGTATTATCCAGATTGCCACGGATTTTGAATCATACCAACACCTATCCTTGACTTGCGAGGAACAAATATTGCGCTTGTTTCGTGCGCAGCAATCCGTTTCCCAAGTGTCCAGGACATTCCGAGTAACGTCAATTCTCTCTCTCCGATTCATGTCAGTCTGACAACATCGAATAGCGACTCACCTTACCGCATATTTTCTCCCATCCAATCTTTCTAAACGACCGTGCGGTGAAGTATTTCGCTCTGACCCTGCACGACAATCCATCGCTTGGAAGCCATATTCGGTCCATCAGGTTTTCAAGTCATGTGTGGTTTCTCCATGATAGCAACCCCATCCGACGATATATCCACCAGATAGTCTTGCATGCCCCTCGACTCGCCAACATAAAAAGCCTGCATTCCGCTAATCAGATCCGTGGGATGCTCAGCCGGGATTTGTCAATATCCTGGTCAACTTTTGCAGCGTTGGCAGAAAATGCGGGTCCAAGTGTTGTATCCCTCCGTAACATCTCTGTTCATGATGAGGTTAGAGCCAACGAGAAAATTGGGTTCCACGACGAATCGGAGTCGGAAGACGAGCCGGAAGAAGAAGATGGGACTCAGACCAGGGACCCTCCAAGCTCCTTGATTTTTGCGCGACTCCCGAACTTGCGTTCATTGAAGTGCAGAATGGCTATCAGACTAAAAATCGAAGCACACCAAGTTCCTCGTGATTCGCTGTCGAAGCTGGAGAGCATATCTTTCACTAGCCAGTGTGATCCTTCCTTCTTTGATGTCTTATCCTCCTTGGAGTTCGTGGCCATCCTGCAGTTTGATTGGACCTTCGCTAACTTTGATGACAGTTTGAATTCCCTCCGCCATGTTGTGCTCAAATCATTGTTTTTGGATAGAAGCCCTAGTGTTCTGGGGTTTCTGCGGGTCCATGGGCCGAAGCTACAAACTCTTGATATCGGCGGCCAGTCCAGAGCTGACGGAGATCCCGAAAAAGTGTCTGTGTTTGACTTGTGTCCAAGAATAACAACTATAACGCTGCGGCCTTACCAGGTGAGCGTATTCCTTCGTCTTCACTTTTTTTTTTTTACCGTCCATGCTCAACGTCACACAGTTTCCGGAGCACAAGATATTCTATCCTGATCAGCACATTTTTATCACAAAAGTCATTGTCAGCCGTCCGAGACGTAAGCGTACACCCCTGCAGATATGTGTCCTGCTCATGCATTATTTCTAGGAACATGTACCCACCATATTATTTGAAAGAGGGAGACGACTTCTTCTTCTCTGCCGTCGACTTTTCGGCCTTCCCAGCCCTCCGTGAACTTCAATTCACATTTGACTTTTGTCCTTATAACGAGTGCGTCCTGCTCTCCCTTGTAAATGGCTGGCTGATAGAATTGGGACTGAAGGTACGGCATGGAGAAATCCCCTTGGATCAAGTGGTCGGATGACTTGGCGAAGAAATGGAACATCAAGCTGACCGATAGTAAAGGACGGGCCTGGCGCCATCGTCTGACCTCTTCAAGAGATTCCCGGAGAGCGTAAGCTTGCGATTCGAATGACCAGCACGCAACGGTCACCAAAATGGAGTACTCAAATACAATAGATCTTATTAACATTTATCACGCTTATAATCTGGACACCGTACCTACTCAACTTGAATTGTCGCATGATCACTTTGACGATTGTGGAGGATTAATTCAATTAACAACTGCATTCTCATATTTCTGCAGACTCATCAGATCGTTGGTGTACAAGGATAGTTTCTGCCATTATATTGGAGATTTCCGATAGTCAATTTCGACCCCTCCAGTTAAGGTTGCTGCGAACAAGACCTGCCTATCAAAGAACCCATGTAAAACATCGGAAGGATGTCATATTCGCGCACCAGATTCATGTGCGAAAGAATCGACACCCTGAGAGAACAATTAGAATCCCTTCATGGTCTCCAAACTTGACTACTCACTTCGTATGTCGTCTCTTCAGAACCTAGCTTGCAATATCGGAGAGCAGGATCACCATGTCCACCATCGCTGATATCACGCAGGATCCAATTCCGACGTATACGTCAGACCAAGGGCGAGGAGAGCGGATCCAAGCTCAAGCGGGAACGACAAGGTGATAGAGTGATAGATTGAAACCGAGCGATATTGGGATAATATGCGAAAAAGTATACATATGAGGTCAATGCGGGCATACTCCGGCCATGTGTTCACACCAACAAAACAGTCTCCTGCGGAAGGCAGCCAAAAGTGGTGATGCCGTATAGAGAGGACCAAATAACAAGGTACCATTATGCCAGAGTGAGGCGCTCCCGGAGAGCTATATGTAACGACCTGACCCAGAATCGGTTCCACCTCGGTTTCCGGGTAACCATGGTCATTATTGAAGCTTGGAGAACAGAAACACAGGCACAGCAAGTTTGCAGCAAGTATCAGAGTACACGAGCGAGTCCAAAATCCACGAGCAGACCATATGGCAACTATTATGCCATCGACACTTTCGAGGTCCATGGTGATTATCAGAGCACAAGGCCAGTGTCGAGGAGAGACTGGGGAGTATAGCGAGCAGTGCAAAGAAAGAGTATAATGTACAGTGTTGAAACCTCAGAGGTCCTGAATCGGAGGCTCTCGGCATGCCCAATTGCCGACACTTGTTAGGCTGGGTAGACGAAACCAAATATCCTCCTTTCGACTGTTTCAGTGAAACTTTCAGTGCCTCAATGGCTTTGACACAATTGCAGCAAGGATCGCTTTTTCGCTCTTGGGTAATGGATTAGCGTCGCGAATAATCTTGTTCTGAATTACAATCTACCCTTGCTCCATGCATGGAGCAATCACTGAGTCCGAATGAGCACCAAGGAGCATCTGCGCTCGCTTGTAAATCTGATCCTGCCCTCCAATGACGAAAATCCATACCTTACCACCTTCGATTCTACCTTTAGAGTCGCTCATTGGACCAAAACAGTATAAATACGCAGTAAGGTATGATATCGATCTCATCGATATCACGACATTGTTTTTCTCGGATTACCATCGTCCGAAGTCAATTTGGAATCCCATTTGCAAGCCAAAACTCTCACCGATTTCTCCGCTTTTTCACCAGATCCATCATGTCCCCATCCAGTCCCAAGATCTATGTCGCAGTCGTCGGTGTTGGCCTCGTCGGCTCTGAGCTCATCGAGCAACTCTTATCCATCCCTGAACACCACACTCCGTTCAGCTTGATCTCGCTGACATCCTCCAGCCGTACGATCTTCGATGCTGAGAACCCCATCACGTCCAGTTCCTTGTGGAAGTCTCAACTTGCAGCGTCCGCTGAAAGGCCTGACTTGAGGGCTCTAACAGAGAAGCTCGCGAGCCTCGTCTCGACACACCACAGGGTTGCACTGGTGGACAACACATCTTCGGATGATGTAGCTGCGTTGTACCCATCTTGGCTGGAGCGCGGTATCAGTGTCGTTACCCCTAACAAAAAGGCGTACTCGGGAGACCTTAACTTGTATGAGAGCATTCTGCGGGCAAGCCAACTGACGGGGGCGCGTTTCTTGAACGAAGCGACGGTTGGTGCGGGGCTGCCCGTTATTTCAACTTTGAAAGAGTTAGTGGCGACAGGCGACAAGGTGAGTCTCGTTCGTGGTTGAGAAGAAATGAGCTGCAGTGTGAATCAGAATATGAGCTAGGTCATCAAAATTGAGGGCGTATTCTCTGGCACCATGAGCTATATCTTCAACGAATTCTCCACCGGAAAGTCTGACGGACCAGCATTCTCATCCGTCGTCAGCGTTGCACGCGAAAAGGGATACACCGTAGGTCTATCACCTAGGTCTCTTGTGTAATCTAGTCCCTTACGAAGATCTCGCACAGGAACCCCACCCAGCAGATGACTTGAACGGGTTCGACGTAGCCCGAAAACTCACCATCCTCTCCCGCACCATCGTCTCTGGCTCGCACACCTCCACTGCGCTCCCCATTCTGCAATCTTTCGCGTCGGTGGAAACGGCGTCCCTGATTCCCCCTGCACTCGAAGATATCCCTACCGGTGACGAGTTCATCTCTCGCCTGCCCGAATTCGATGCGCACTTTGCGCGGCTGCGTGCCGATGCGAGCGCGGAGGGTAAGGTGCTGAGGTTTGTAGGCGTGGTGGATGTCTTGGGCGGTGTGGTGAAGGCTGGTCTTCAGAAGTGCGTGTTTTTGTGATGTCGTGCGGCCTTTGTACATTCCACTGACGCTTTCTCCGTTTGTGTCATACAGGTACTCGACGAGCCATCCATTTGCCACTTCGCTCGGGGGCTCGGATAATATCATCATGTTCCATACGGAGAGATATGGTGCAAGACCGCTAATCGTGCAGGGTGCTGGTGCTGGTGCAGCCGTAACTGCTATGGGCGTATTGGGAGATCTGTTCAAGCTGGTGTAAGACATGTAATTCTATTCTATGAGGAAAATAAAGTGTGTGTCTTTGTAGAACGAATGACTGGCGGCTTGGGGGACTGGGCTAATGTCGATCCTCCTTCTGTTATCAGATTCATAGGGGACCGAGCTTGCCTCCCCAGGTCCGAATAATGGCGAGTCTGTATGCTTATAGGGGCTTATGGATTAGCCTCACACTAAGTTTAACTTCGACACTTCTGAGAAGGTGCCAAATTTCCGGTATTACGAGTCTTCTAGCCATTACCCAGGCCTTTCGCACCCCATCCGCCATTCAGCAGATATCTCATGCCTGGCCTTGATGATGGTGGCATTGGCCCCGAGGGAGGGTCTGCTTCACGTAAATGGCCGCCATTTCCGTTGAACGCCGGGGTGATCTAGACATTATCCTTATAACCACCCATCCGGGCTGCCCATCAGCACTTCCACCGCACGATGTCTGGTATACAAGTTGCCCCCGCGTGCGTGCCGTTCTTCAGTGTGTCTGTGGATTTTGCTCATTCTGTTGCGATATGGGCAGCCCATGGAAGCTCAAAGGCCGAAACTGGATCTTCGCGCTCTCTGGAATATCCAAGAATGCGAGTTTTCCAGCAGGCTTCGCTGATCCAAACGAGGCTGAAGCGTTGGCCTCTGGAGGAGAGTTTGTTGGTGGCCAAGGGATGATTCAGGTGTGTTGCGGGCTTGCCTCTTCTCGACTTCTCCCCTTAATTATTTAATAACCACTTGTGATGTCATAGATTGTCTCCTATACCGAGAGTCCTGTCGGTGCGTTGCCAGAACCCTCTTTCTTCTGGTTTGCTCACTGACTGAGCTGTTCTATGATTAGGTCCATGCATGGCATCTGTTCTGAATTTCGGAATGCGGCACATTACTGACGCTTGACACTAAATTAGACGATGAGCTGATATACTTGCCTGGTCGGTGGAAATACGCCGATGGAACTGTCGCTTTTCGTATCACCCGTATCTATGTTTCCTCGAAGGAGTCGACAGAAAACGGTGCGACTGTTCACTTCTGGAACAGGAAAATATCCACTCACGACCGTGCCGAACACCATGTAGGACGCCGAAACTGGAACATCCCGAGTCAGTGGAACTGGTTGCAGCGTCTTCATTAAATAACGGCTTACACTGTGTATCACAGAACACGTAGCAAATTTCAACATCCACACAGCGGAGAATGGCACGACGAGCGTAACGGTCTCCCACCCGAACGCGTCCTCCCCATTCTTCGAAGCAACCATCAAGGCCATCCCCATCCTCTCTCGCCTCTCTGTTCCGGTCAACCTACGGATATTCGGAGAGTACACTGCACTCATGCAACCCCCTCTCCAGTCAGGCGAGCTACCGGAAGAGGTGGCCACGAAACAATGGGCGGGTTTGAACCCAGGAATGAAAGGATCTGCTCGGTTGGTGACTATAACTTCTGGATTGAACGGGAAGGTCGGAGATGGCGTTGGGTTTCCTGCGATTGCACCATGGTCAGTCGGCGTGGCAATGGATCCACTTTACCTTGACTTTTACGAGCCGTCTTTGTACGATTCGAGATGAATTCCTTTGCTTATTTTAGTCATCCTAAATGATATGAATGCAAATGCAGCAGTCTCTGTAATTCATACCACCGACCTCAAGGTCTCACTCAAGGACGACATGTTGCCAATACAGAATAGATTAAAGAAATACACTGGTGTACAAGAACTGAAAAAATAATAAAAACTCCAACACCCCAGGTAGCAACACTGGGCTATGGCGTCAGATGAATGACAAGATATCTGGCTGGAGATGACTCACGAAAGATGATTTACTTCGCTCCTGCTGAGGAGAACTTCGTCACTGACTTCGTACCCTCTGAGATGGCATGCTTGGCGAGTTCTCCAGGTAGGATGAGTCGCACAGATGTTTGAATCTCGCGTGATGAGATGGTAGACTTCTTCGAGTATGAGGCGAGTTCTGATAAGACCGGTTGAGCAGGAAATCCCGACGCGTCGAGACTGCATACTCACTGGAGGCTTCGGTGGCAATACGTTCGAAGATATCGTTGACGAAGCTGTTCAGGATAGCCATCGCCTTGTTGGAGATACCAGTATCAGGGTGCACCTGCTTCAGCACTAGAGATTGATGGCCAAGTTAGGGCGATAGGCGACAACACGGGTCATACAACGTACCCTTGTAGATGTAGGACGAGTAGGTCTCCTTTCGGACCTTCTTGCGCTTCTTCTTCTCGCCCTCAGCAGGCGCTGCTGCTTTAGATGTCTTCTTAGCCGCTTTCACACCTTCAGTGGACTTCGCAGGTGCCTTGGAGGCAGTGGAAGCGGGGGCCTTGCCAGCGGTCGAAGCGGGTTTAGGTGCCATTGGAAATTAGATTGAGTTTGAAGGGAAAGGACGCTGAAGTGGGTGGTGGTGCGAGAGAGAGTTGGAGAGGAATTCAACGGAAGATGTGTGAGACTATTTATAAAGACACGTGACGTTGCAGTTGTTTGGTCAAGGCGCGTCAACGCGTCTTTGTTGATTCTCGTGTTCTGTCGGGATATAAATACCACGACCATGATTGTTTTCGGCCCACCTACTTCTTGCTCCCACCACCACCACATACCTTCGCCGTAACTCTCTCTCTTACCAACCTCTCTATCCACAATGTCTGGCAAAGTCGGCGGAAAAGCACGCGGTGGCAAGGCTGCTGGCATCGACTCCACCACAAAATCCCAATCTCGCTCAGCCAAGGCCGGGCTTCAGTTCCCTGTCGGTCGTGTCCATCGTTTGTTGAAGAAGGGCAACTACGCTCAACGTGTTGGTGCTGGTGCACCTGGTGAGTGTCCTTAGCCTTTAGCGCAAGCTTGACCCTCATCGCCATCTATAGTGTACCTTGCTGCAGTTTTGGAATATCTCGCGGCTGAGATCCTGGAACTCGCCGGAAATGCTGCACGGGACAACAAGAAGCAACGTATTGTTCCCCGTCACCTTCAGCTCGCCATTCGA
This sequence comes from Hypsizygus marmoreus, assembly GCA_013433165.1. Taxonomy (NCBI): domain Eukaryota; kingdom Fungi; phylum Basidiomycota; class Agaricomycetes; order Agaricales; family Lyophyllaceae; genus Hypsizygus; species Hypsizygus marmoreus. The sequence continues at coordinate 1,175,970 of CM024084.1, read as the reverse complement.
AATGACGAAGAGTACGTGGCGCTCATTTTCAAATTCTTCGTCTTCACTCATCTTTCTTCACAGGCTTGGCAAGCTTCTTGGTGACGTTGTAATCTCACAGGGTGGTGTTGGTACGTTGTTATGTCTTCGAGCTCTTGTAGGTTTTCTGACTTTTCTTCAGTGCCCCATATCGCACCTGAGCTGTTGCCGACGAAACCCAAAGCCGGCAAAAACAGTCAGGAGATCTAGAGTGGAGGATTGTACTGCTTGTCTTGCATATCTGTACTACTATTGTATTATTATTATCTTATTCTAAAGCGGTTATCTCTGGGATGATGTTGTCGGACTTCTTAGTTCATCGTTTCTCAAACAAGCTCAGACGTATGAATTTGCAATGATGCGAAATCTAGAATACATTAATGGCTTTGTAGTTGGATACAATGAATATGTGATACAGTGCTCTAAATCCTGTTGAAGAAATGCGATACCTTGCCAGTTGGATGGCAGAGGTCATGACCCAGAGACAGCATCTTCCGCCGCCTTCAAAGCCGTCTCGAATGAGCGCAGGAGAGCCTGCGTCTCCTCCATCCCCATACTGATCCTGACAAGCCCCTCCTCAACACCATACTGCGCTGCCCAGTCCAGTTCCGCATAATGAGCAAGGATAGTGAACGGGCACGCCAGTGTAAAGTTCGTCCCCAAGCTGGGCCCCTTGTAACAAGGAAGCGCATCGAAGAACACACGCGACGCCGTAAGCGACGTGAACGTCAACGAGAACAATCCACCATATCCCCCTCCCTCCTCTCCCGGACTCGCGGCCTTAATTCGACAGTGCTCATAGTTTTCTGGCGTGATGTACTTGGGGTAGAAGACCTCCTTGATGACGGGGGACGGCGCACCGCCAGCGAGAGAGCGGGAGCGCAGAAAGGCGCAAACGGCCTCCGTGTTGGCGTCGATGACCTTGATGCGGCTGCGGAAATCGCGCGAGTTGCGCTCCATGTATATCGCATCCTCGTCGTAATAGAGGTCTTCGAACGTCGAGTTCATGTGGGCTTTGAGCTCCACGTAGTGTCGCCCACGGGGATTCAGCACGAGGCTAAGAAAAAGTGTTAACTCACTGTGATGCCTTGTTGCAGATTGGATAGGATACTCACCTTCCACCCATGACGTTGGAGGCACCGCTGAAAATCTTTGAGAGACTACTGACGACGATGTCGGCATACGGAAGGACCTCGACGTTCACAAAGTTGCCAATTGTCTCATCGATGATGATGAGGAAGTCATATTTGTCGGCGAGGGCACGAAGACGTGGTAAATTAGCTGAACGAAGGAGGGGATTTGACGAAAACTCTGTGAAGAGCGAAAGGATGGGCGGTGTGGTGGGATCACGGGCTGATTCTTTCTCTAACAGGGCATCCAGGTCATCAATCTCCTTGTCGACTCCCTCACCGAAGAAGTAGCAGCCCGGTCCCCACTTCTGTAGAATCTTGAGAGAATCGGCATACGGAAATCTATAAACACATCGTAAGACCTCAGTGACGAGTGCGGCAAAGCGCAACACACCCAAAGCAAACACTCTTCGCTGCAGGGCGTACGGACGACGCAATATTATGTGCATTCCAAATTGCAGCCATGCCCGTAGGGAATAGGTACACATCGTTTTCAGAGACATCGGCAACGCCACGAGAGCTTGGACCAACGACGAGGTTTTTATCGCCAGCACAAGGCTCTCCTTGACAATCGAACGCGATGTCGCGGATAAGGACCCCCGCGACTCTGCGCCGAAGGGCACGCTTCGCAGATGCAGCAAATGCAAGGGGTAGATTCCGGCCATAACGTTCCTCGAGGTAGACATTCTGATCTGGATCCAGCTCTTCCGGGGCTTGCGCCTTTTGAAATGGAGAGCCTGCGAAGGGAGATAAAGGCGGTGACACCGGGTGAGCCGATCCCTTTACCGAATAATGTTTATTCCCTTTCTTTACAGGGAACCGCGAGGAGGAAGAAGTAGGCGACGATGTTCCCGACTTCGTCAGTTCCTCGGGCAGCATTGACAAACAATGCTCCGCCCGACGGCTAGAGATGCCCATGCCGGAGTGCTGCCAAAACTCTTTTGCGACTGGAAACGCATCGCTGGGGAAGAGAACGATGTGCAGGTTAGCGGATTCCGTAGAGGTACAGTCGGTCTGTTGGCTCCTAGTGTCACGCTCGATGATTCGGCCGTTCTCCTTGTCCTCGGGGCAGATGAGGAGGCTAATGAGACGCGGGTGGATGGATCGGGTTTGCATAAATGACCGGCATTGGTCGGCTACTCTGTGTGTGGGGAAGAGCATACACCGCTCGCCATTTGTGCCGTACTTTTGCTCGAATATGCGTGCGAGCTAAGGGTATGAATAACGAGTTAGCAATGTGGCTTAGGTATGAGTCAGATATGGTTGACGCACCTTTTGGATACTAAGGTGGATGAAAAACCTGGGATAGCCAGAGACCATGGAGTCTACGACTCTTTTGTCGCCCTCTTCGTATCCGACGTTGTCACGCCATGTTGGCAGCGAAACGGAAATTGCGTGAGGGGTGAAGGGGGGCACAGATAAGCCCAAGGGAATGCTCTTGTGTGCTGTGACCACAACGGTGCTCGTCGAGCTCATTTCAGATAGAGAGCCTATAAGAACGCGACCTGGAAAGCGGTAGCAAAAGAGTATTCGGATGTGTGGGATGGAGGTATGTAAATAAAGCAGAGGAGCGCGTAAACGAATTTCATTTTTCTGTTCAGAAGGGGTAAGCGCGAATCAAGTTTATGCCGATCGATTTTCGGTTTCATCGGCCGATCGATCACTCCAACGTCTCCAGCCAGTTGAACTTGTTAAGGATTGCATTTGATCATCGTTATGTATTGTTATTTCTGGAGCTGTCCCTATCGAGGAACAACTGGTGACGGCCATAGGTGAAGCGTACGCGATACGTAGTAATACAATAGAATGTACAGTACCAAGCATGATAGTCCCAAGTACAACGAAAAAATATAAGTCCATCTGTCATGACTCTCTCTTCAAACTCATATTCGCACCCATACCTCGAAGCGCCTCAATGCCTGAGATCGAATTGCGAGGGCTCTCACTGAGGACTATAGCAGGAGGCAAAATCAAGCTCGCGCTGCGTCGAATACCCGTCCGGCTGCTCGACCGTGACCGCAAAAAGAGATCACGCTCGGGTTTAGAGGACTGTAAGGAAGTGGAGGATGCTCGGCGATGTCGCTGCATCCTGGTTGGATCAACGTCGGCAATATTTGCAAGGCGTGCGAATAGAGAAAGAACTGGGGAAAGTCAGGGCGGGACTTTGCAACACGAAAAGGAAGGTCCACTAACTATCGACGATTGATACAATTCCTGAGAGATTCCCGAATGAGGACGACGAAAGGATAGGAGAAGACGGTCGCGATTCTGTTGTTACAAATAGTCTATGGGCATTGGCTGACGACGTAAGAGTCAGCGACGAATAAAAGCTGGCGAAAGCCCAAGCGCGTACTTGCAAGAAGTTTCTGTATCGTATACGATAGTTGGCTGGAAGGGGAAACGGAATACACTATGTGTGCGAGAAACATTTAAGTAATTGAACAAAGAGTCAACGAACTGGCCTGGATCATACCAGGGTACTTGTCGGCGCCATCTGTAGAGCCATAGGGTTCCTGGAACGACGCAACTGAGTGCAATGAAACCATGTACGCGTAAGTCTCCTCACCTTGATATGAGATATAAAATAGTGCAGTGGCGTGGACAAGATATGCTTGCTTTGGGACGGTACAACAATCTGAAGGTCAAAATGAATATTCATTACCCCACAAAGAGTGATCGTCGACATACCTTCCCTATATCTGTCACACTGACGGCGCTTAGCAATGCGCCGCTGTCGTCATCGATGACCGCGACGCTGCTGACGCCTTCCTCGCTCATGAGTTTCATGGCATCCAGTACTGTCGAGCTTGCAGTCGTGCCTACGACGGCAGAGTATATATTGAGAGAAGGAAGAGAAAGGGAGTGGAGCGAGTTGTTAAGGAATTTCTGGAGAGATGGGGTTTGGGTTGCATATCTGTCAAACCATGCAAGCAGACCGCGATCCGATACCATCCCGAGAAAATCGTCAGAAGAATTTGAGGAGTGTATCAACGCTAGGTATTCAGATGGCTCGTTCACATTATTCCGATTTGGTTCAAAAGGCCACAAACCTCGATGGGAGCCCCGGGAGAAGAGCTCTAACAAGGATAGAACAGTTGCGTCATGCGGAAGGGTTTCCAGAGGATTCTTTTCAGACAAGTCTACCGCAAGCGTTGATTAACCAGACAAAGCTTAAAGGAGGTGGGCTTACTGCTGACAAGTTGAACCGCTACACGGCCCGTTTTAGCCGCGGAAACAATCTCATTATACCGTGGATTGTCCATGAGATCTTCGGAATATGTATGCCTTGTTGCGGCAAGTGTCAGGAACGCGTTAACGTCAGAGAACTATAATTTAAAGCGTGAAACGGCAGCGAAAATAGGAAACACGGTCCCGTACATCGAAGAGGCCAAGATATGGCGAGCCGTTTGAATCGGTTGCCTTGGACTTAACGGCCAGACAGAGGATATCCTCAGACAAGAGAATCTGAACGACGTAAGTCAGTGTCTGATGATTGATTAGACAAACTTCAAACACCCACATCACACGCATCTTCGACACTAGTGTCGGCATCGACGGATACAATCCGGGAGTCGATAAGGTCTTCTTGCGCTCAGCCATTACTCATAACGACACGATAGAGTCACTTACCTCTAGCTAATACGCTGCTCCAGTCTTTAACCCATTGATCTGAGTCTGTGGATGGAGGCTTGATAAGATTAAGTGGTGATTCAATCCAGCTGCCGCTGAGCGACATCGACTGCCTCCTGCTGGAAGTCATGGTTATTTCTAGGGATTGTATGCTCGCCAGTGGTGGTGAAAGATGACGATGGACGTCGGAAGCATGCGTTTCATCAAATACAAGCTCCAGACTTCTGACACTGTGGAGAGCACAAACCCCGACTTGGAATTGCTGCCAAGCGCCGATCGTGACGCTGACAAAGCATCCTTCCTCGCTGCTACCGTTAACGTCGAGGCCAACGCTCACAACCTCGACCTATATTGTGACGATTCTCATGACTTACGCCCCCACAAATCCTGTTGACGTTCCTCCATATCAAGTGCAACACCTGATATCTCCTGTCGTCGATGATTCCGGTTATTACATTCCTTCTGATGCTTCGATGCGTTGTTCTTATTGCTGAGCAGGACTTCAACCTGGCACGATTCATGTGCGTTGCGCACAGGCTTTGGGTATGTATGAAGCTCCCAAGCGACAGAGTTTTTGAGAAATGGGACACAGGATTGATACAAACACACAGGTTCTGAGATATATGTGGGCTGTTCCAATGGTGAACTCATTCGCTTTGCATTGCAAGCTGATGACCCCAACAAAGTAAGTCGTTTAAAAATATAACTCACTCAAAGCTCATGCTTTTCACACAGCTGGAGTCATATAGCATATTGTCGCGACAAACAGTTCCAAATGGGAAACCAGTTGACGAGATCGTTTTGATTCCATGTCTATCTCGGGCATTCATCCTATCCGGTACCTCAGTACATCCTCCTCTTCTCAATTTCAGTATTTTTGACTGACGGGAAACCTGCTTCTAGATCGCATAGTTCATTTCTATACTCTTCCTTCTCTAGACCCCGTGTCGCCCAGCTTGGTCAAGCCTATACGACATGTCGTCACACTCGCTGTAGATCACCGAGATCTACAACGACCTCCACTGTCTTCCTCTGGACCTCCCGCCCCGATGGATCCAGTCAATTTCTGCATCATCAAACGGAGTAGCATAGCGATGTACACCATGCGTGAGCGGTTATCATACCACAAGGTGACTCGCTCGTCTGTTGATGATGACCACATACTCACTCCCTGCAAATAAAATCAGGAAATCCCGCTTCCCGAAGGCGCCACTCTTGCACGGCGGATTGGACGGTCGCTGTGCATAGCTGACAAGGAGAATTATAATATGGTCGATTTGGAAGGGGCATCCTTATTTCCCGTAATTCCAATTTCTCAAGCGCCCGAGTCATCGACAGCTTTTGTCAAGCCCTCAATTACAATCGTTGGCGAGAACGAATTTCTCATCCTTTCATGGACGGGCGCAAGTACAATTGGCCTTTTCGTTACTGGTGATGGGGATCCAGTGCGGGGAACCCTGGAATGGCCAATGCATCCAGAGGCTGTCTGTATGTCACCATTCATCTTTTTGTGAGTCTCACCCTAAATTGCCACCCAGGTCTGGATTACCCCTACGTTACGACACTTCTCCCAAACGATACGATCGAGGTACACAGTATCGAAACGCAATCTATTGTTCAGGTCATCAGTGCCCCAGTGTCCTCACCTCCGTCGACACCCACTAGCCAGGAGAACAACAACCCACGTTCACGGCTAAAGCTCGTCTCCAGTCTCGGTGGATATCTCGTACCGTCTACTCAGCGCTCGGATAAAATGCGAACTGTTCCTGTACGGCTATTGAGAGGCTCTGATGCGATTCCCTCGACCACGTAGTTTACCTACGGTGCTTCATGGACAGTTTGAAATCTAATGTCAACCCCTCCTTGCTCGTTTGGTGTCAATAACATCATCTTTCTTCGCACACGGCATTCAGACGCCTTTTTTTTTACCTGTCCTAAACAGTCCCTCAGGAGGAAGTATCCTTCTGCATACAACCTTATGTTCCACGCATGTCGCCCTTAGGATCACTCTTTCTAAGAGCCAGGACCAGCGGTCCTAATAGGGCAACGATCAACAGGAGGTCATCTGACATTCTGAATCACTACAGACGTTGAGGTCCTCACTATTCACGTTTTTCTTCATCTTCCCCTGCCAAACTAGCATGTATGTTCCACCACCCGCATAAATTGACGTCTCATGCTCTTTGTCTTCCCAACAGTCGAAAACCTCGATGTCCAACGTTTACACCACGCCAGATGTCATGTCTGCACCGAAAGAGGAGAATGACGACCAGAAACTAAAACAACACTCATGATTCCAGCTCTCGCATCTGCCTATATTGTCAAGAGCCGCCACGACTTCACGATCACATTCGCGAAATACATGAATTTTATACGCATCGTACAAACTCGAGGCCGGACTCCGGATGGGTATTAACTCCCAGGCCGAAGAAATCCACATTACCGTCTTTGCGCCGTCAACCAACCGGGTCCCGAATGCACTTCGACGGCCGTTGAGTAGCTCGCCGAACCTTATTCATGTGTGTTTCAAACGCAAGGCAAGTCTTGATGTTCCCGTTCCTGTGATCATTCGTATGACGCTCGCTCGGTCAGCCACTAGTCACGGTGAACTTGATACAACTGAGGCTGATGTAGAGAATGACACCAAGAAACGGTAGTGAGTGAGACCATTGGGTTGATTGGAGGTGACTATGACATAGGAGGGGAGAAAGCAAATAGCTGTCACGGGAATGAGCAAGAGCTGCATTGGAGAAAGAAAAAAAAGACAGCCCAAGCGAAAGTGGCAACGTCCGTGTGAAGAAGAGAGTGGATGAAAAATGGCGCAATGGCGCCAGGCGGTGGTGTGCAATTCACATCCTCGGTCCATGTCAAGCCCCCAGGATGCCCTGGGCAGACCTTGAGGTTTACCCAGAAGGCGAAGGTGAGTTGCTCGTGTCCCTTGCTTTCGCAGAGCAATGAACGTTGTAGTACGGAATTTGCTTCGAAGATTGAAGCCGACGTCGACCATAGGTTTACCATTGGCGTGACAGTGTTCCACATGTCTGACGTCTGAACTTGCACCAGACTCGACTGGATTTGAGCAAATTTCACATTGATGACTGTCGCCCAGACAGAAGACTCGTCACTTCACGAACGGCAAGGCTACACTCCCCCGAGACCAGAACGAAGAAACCAGAACGCGCGATCAGTTCATAGTCAAGGTGTCCGATATGCCGCCGTAACCCGGTACCCCGGGACAGTTGACGTTTGGTCAGGTTAAGGCGGCGGAAAAATTTGGTGCTATCCTGTCACGGATGTGGACGAGCACAGAAATAGCGTGAGACTTCTAGGATTGGTGGACGCCCACTCCGTCCGTTCAGTTCACCTACTTTGGGCGGCCACTCCACGACATACTTACAACAACGTGCATCTGGTCGATGCCCGAATTGACCAGGTATTCAAGCAAAAATTTCTCGGATATTGGCACCTCATACAGGTCGTGGATCTCATGCTCTCTCAGTCTTTCGAACAGGCATCAGACTATCGACCTTGGAGATTTGGATCGACAATGCAGCCCATCAATAGATGTAGATCGATGTGCTGAAGACATTGACGCCACTGGTTCAGAATTACACTGCCTGAACTTAATGAAGGCCGCCAGAATCATTTTGCCAGGCACGTTCAGTCTCTCCTAGACAGACATCATCAGTCGTTCCTCCGTTCTGCAAGGCCCTTTACCATTGATGCCGTATGATAGAATCCCCTTCTCATGACAAAGCCTCTCAGTGCGGGGAGAATTCCTTAGGATGCGCCCGGTGAAAAAGATAACATTATGGCGGAGCCTCATTCTTTGTTTTTTGAATCAGCTTCTAGTAGCGTCAGTCATTTTTTCGCCAAGCCACGCCCGGTGCACGAGCGATGATCTAAGTTACGCACTGCTTAAATTTGGATATCCCCCTTGTGCAGTGGATCAGTACAATGTAAAAAATTCAGGACGTGCTTGAATAATAATTTCCGATTGCGGAGACTCCATAATAGATGCGTCAGGAAATGCTCGATAGAAACAATCAAATGTACTTTGTAATCCACAGATTTGGCTTTCCTTTGAATTGAATTACCCGCAAAGTGAGCAAAAGGTGGAAAATGTCCCAAAAGGCAGTAGGGTGAAAAAGCGTGGCACGACGATGCGAAGGACAACAGCTTCGAGAACCAACGCCAATGACATACCACAATACGACTCTCCTCTCTCTCCCCGTATGCCGACACTTTCGTGAGCGGATCGATACCTGATCGGACATTCGGTGACGAACCGTAAGCGCTCAAAGCCGCCTCAGGACGTCGAGTTTTACTGTAACCTACGGAACAGGAGCCCACCGACCTCCTTCAAGGCGATTCACTTACAACTGAGCTCGATAGAGTAGACCACTCACGACAGGGCCATTTTTAACACCGCAATCCATTGCGACTGCTTGTAGTCGGAGGCCCCACGCACCAGGGCACTGATAGCGAAGCGAACAGTCTCGTTCCTGTTCCACAACGACCGGAATTTTTTTGTTATGTAAACAGCTAGTGCATAGCTAGAGAGTGACGATAGAGCGTCAGAAAGTTCTGATGTTACGCGTTTGAAAGACGATTGGCACCGATAAGGCCCGGGAGATTTGAAAAGATCCGTGTTGAACGACCATCTCGGAGACGGTCTACGCCGTACAGACAATGCCCTGTTCATCCATGTGATGCGTAGCTGAAAAAAACGAGGACGAGAATCTTCAGCAAGACGAACAGCATCGACACAAACGTAAGATTGGTTCCTCACAAGTCAAGGATGGGTGTCGGTATGACTCAAAATCCGTGGCAATCTGGATGATGCGGTCCCAGATCGTATAACGAACTTCTTGTGAAGCATGATCCATGGGAACGAAGTATGGGTTAGATGGCGAAGTAATGACGCAGACTGTCTCTCACTATGACACTATATCAGCCGTAATTGTGATTGAATGAGATAGTACTTCTCCTTTATAAAACAATCGTATGTAGATCGGGGTACTCTAGATCATCGTTAAGGGAAGACAACTTCGCAATGTCCATCTTGGCTGCATCGACGTAGACTTCGATTTATTGCACGGACTTGTCGGAGACCAAAATTAGAAGGGCTCGTGCATTAGTACTGATGTAGGTCAATGGGGCGACGATGGACCACAGAGGTGGTGCCCTGAATAGTGGTACCATGACTATCTGGCTGGGTGTGCCTTTGATATCCGAGAGGCAGGCGCGTTGCTGGCGTGCAGTATATTCATGGTCTTGATAAAGCAAGAGGGAGATATTGTCATCTCACGAGGTTTGTCTGAGTCACTAAACACGATAGTGCTGTAACAAGGTTCATCAGAGGCGCGTTTTTCATAAATTTCTGGGTATCGCGAATGATGACACACGTGGGGTTGATATTTTCAAGCGCTTTACGAAGGCCTCTGGTGTTGTCTGACGACCGAATGGCGAAAAATATCCACAGGTCGATTATCTTTGGGGACGCAAGGATGATTTTGCGGGTCGCACCGCCATGTCCTCCTATCAGTCGCAGCTTCTTTAGGCAACCGCCAAAATTTTGTAAGACCTCTGAAACGTCTCGGAACTTGGCGTTGAAAGCGTGTAGCAATTATTGTAGAGTCTCCCTGATCAGCTCGTTGGGAAGATTACCCGCTAAGGTTCAATACAAAGTGGTGACGGTGCCGCCTGGCACGAGCAGGGCCTGCCAGGTGTAATCTGAACGCGTTGTTTACACCTGTTTTATTTCAGGGATCTGAGTTCAAGTTGGGTCACAGTAACGTCACAGTGGCAGCCTGCCCCTGCCGCCGACTCTAACATTTTCCCGTTGAACAATAGCAACCAATGCGTAAACCTCCTGTGGCTGAGGGAATGTCGTAGCGCGTCTACATGCCCTAAGTGGTAATCTTTTTAATTAACTTTCTCTATCTACCAATGGTGCGTGTCTAGGTTCGCATCATATCTTTGTTACTGAATTAGCCAGGGATGAGATGTTCACCACTGTGATCGACGAGTGCCGGATCTCAACGAATCCTGTTATTAGGATGCAGGCCAAGCTTGACTGAACCTCAAACCACGATATGGCCAGAGTTGTGCATGTCCGGAATGCCATGAGTATCCCACTTAAAAGGTCACTTTCCAGAATGCATATCAATAGCGTTTGACCGCGGCATACAATGAGTAGCGAGTGCGCACTGCAGAAGGACGATACGGAAGAAATGCCGATGCGCATCATCATCAAAATGAGAACATCAATGTTCTTTTCGTGTCATTGGACGTTGGGACTTAATTCTTAAAGATTTCGATTCGCATGTCGTATTTGCCCCAAGATTAAGCTTGTTGTCATCTCAAATCTCTAAGCCCCATCGCGCAGATCGAATGTGACTCCTCACCATAATCCTTATCCCTGCTTAGCGAACTCCTTGTGGAAGGGAATTCCAGCGCCCGTCACCCAGCGTCGTCCTACTAAACTCCATAGCGGCTGGGTCGAATCTCTCTTCGATGATGTGCCGCCGCAGTGTCGTTTCTCGTACCACCGAATCGTCGTTAGTGCTCAGATTATCATTCAGATGTCGATCCACCACCATCGGTCCCGTTTCGTCGGATCGATGCACGACAAGGCCACGAATTTCCAAGACTTCGAAACTTCCACTGTACGGACGTCGGATATTTCTCCAAAGTGTTGGTATGGAATAAATAGCCTTGACTGCTGGGTCAAATTTTCCAACTTACAGTTACCCCTCTTGAGTATCTCTTAGGCTCTCCAGTACTATGACGCCTGAAGAAACATTGTTCCTTCGAAAAATCGGCCTCACGCTCGATAACGGGGTTGCTTGGGTCATCACTCTGGCGATCTTTCATGGTGCACATTGCCATCAATAAAATGTAGTATGCCGCTCATTTCATCTACAGGTGCTTTCACCCTGCTTTTCGGCATGTCAACGGTCTCCATCATGTTCGTGACATCTTCGCCTCTATTATGCCTCTGTCTCCTCCTTACAGAAGTCACGCACAGACGGCAGGGGATCCAGAGACGTCCGCAGCTCAACATGTTCATAGTAACCACTCTCAGCTTCACCATTGCAACTCTGTATTTAGGTGCCCAAATAGCTGCGATGTCTACGACTGTCCACACTTTCCTCATTAGCAATGTTGATCCTCCACTCCCTGCCAAGGTCGATAGATACCGATGGAAAGTATTTCCATTGAACCTCATAATTGTGTGGGCCAACGAACTCGTGGTGTGTGACTTATTCCATTCTGTCTGGTCTTCTCAGATTAATGTTATACTCGTTAGCCCATCTTCAGCGACGCAGTCATCATATGGCGAAGTTGGATTATTTTCGAACGCCAGAAAAGGGCCATGATCGGCCCGCTGGTTTTGTGGCTCGGTACAATTGGTGCGCGCAAGTCTGCATCTGTGTACCATCTAACCGCTGACATTTCAACTACTCTAGCCACGGCATTTGCTTATCTGGGCCTTTCTTCGAGCTACGAGGGTGTCCAAAACTTGAATACCAGTAGTGTTCAGCAATATCTGTTTACGGCGAATATTGCCTTGTCTCTGGCTACGAATGCGACCGCAACAATGCTGATTGGGTACAGGTTATGGTATGTCATCCTTTACCCATTATTATAATGATCCACATGAATCCATCTTAGGATGCACCGGAAAAGCGTCGCGGGTATCCTCGGCCCCACAACGACGGTGCTAAATATTTTGGTAATCCTGGTAGAGTCAGGTGTCCTGTACTGTTTGCTACAGGCGAGCATTTTCATCATAGACTTCTACTTGAACGACACTCATTTGTGGGGCAGCTCGTAACTTTGATAATGAGCATCGCACCCGACGGCGGCACGGGAGGAGTACCTGGTTCGGCAGAGTGGGTCGCCACCCAGATATTCTCTGCAGCTTACTTTGAGATCTCGGTGAGCATCGCGTTTCCCGGTTATCGAGTCTTTCAGATCGTAGCTTACGAGGACAATGCTCTTAGGCAATGTACGCAGTGGTCATCATCGTCCTCGTGAACGCACGACGTTCGATCACGGACACATACGGACTCAGTGATGTGGAGGATCAGCTCGGACGTCTTACCGGAATCGAAGCAGGCCCTGGGACGCTGGGAGGCCTATCTTTCGTTACCCCAGTCCCCCGGAGTTTAACTTTGAGCCTGAGCAGTAGTAGAAGTATGAGTGATGACCCACCGAGTGTGAGGAAACCTTCTGGGGACGGAATGTGGGGAAATGGGCGAGATCGAACGACACGATCCTCGCCGAAGTAAGCCATCCCTCTGTCGACATCCAGTCTTTGTAGTTTTGTCTTTCTGGATAGCGTGATGTTCGCCCTTGACTAGAATTGTGTTTATTACTCGATTACCTCGTTCCGTTTCGTCCTCTTCCTAGTGTCCAGAAGAAAACTAGGACCCCTCTCGGGTATGCCATACTGCAGTAGGTATCGCGGGTACATACATATCTCATATCTTTGTAATAACAAAAATGAAAGAAAGCACAAATGTGGGTATCGTTACAGTACTGTTAGGTGATCTTCAAGCTGCTAGCGAGCAGAATTCCAAACGTTACAGCGACTAGCGCACCGAGGAACCTCGAGGAACGTCACAACTTTCTAACGCCACGAGGACATATGTAAGGAGCAGGTGATCAAAACATGCAGTCATCACGCGAGGAAGGACAAGCCCTCCAAAGTCACGATCATCGACTGGATGCACGCCGAAGCGTACGGGAGGAAAAAATTGGCATGCAAGACCCGAAGGTCTGCATGCACCGGAACGGGGTGAAAAGACAGGTCCCTCCACCGCGTCCCCTCGGATGCACATCGGCGCCCCTGGTGTCCTCGCCTGCGGGAAACATAGCGGAGCAAGCCACCCTGCCAAACACCGCACTGCCCAGCCGAGTGAGCGGGTCCGCGACGTTGAACCAGTGAGCCTGCTGCGAGGACAAGCTCATTGGCCATCTTGGACAAGCTCTCTTGGACCCCGGCGGCGTGGGCTATGACAAAGGTGGGAGCGTACGGCCACCGCCATTCAGCACATTGTTAGAGACAGTGTTTCCGGTCCACCGCGCGCGTTCGATGACTGTCAAACAGAGGCGAATATCTCTTGAGTGGGGGCGGTGGCCGGACCGAGGGACGTGGCGCGCAATCGATGGTTCTGACCGGCCAGGCCGCGGACGGCGCTGGACGGCGCTCAAGAACTCGCAGAGCATGGTTAGCACCGAGAGGAAGGATGAAGGGAGCAAGCTTTTCACCCCGCGTAGCTGTTGGACAAACCGCGTCAAGAGTTCAAATTGGGAGGAATAGTACGTGCCTTGCCTTCATTAAAGATAGAATGTCAGCTGAAAGCCAAATAGGAAAGCGGAAGACTCACAACTGTGGCGCACTATAATAGGAACGATTCGTCAAAGTCATGCATGAAACGCACAGACAAGGGCGATAATCGTAGCACGAAGCGGCGGTACGTAAAAACGTACAAAGCAAAAGATTATCCGCAAAGCTGGGCGAACCATGCATATTTTGCGGGTTACGGTTGCCTGCAGAGCAGGACAAGCATAACTGCTACTTCATCAAATGTCTGCTCAAGTTCCGTACGCGAGGTACGTGAGGAAAAAATACCCCACCGAGGCCCGCGCAGAGTTCACGAAGGGAACACTGGACCTGACCGGCCCCCGCATTCAAGGTTAGGTCACATGGGACCAAACGCTCGAAGGGAGGCAGGCGCTCCTCATTTCTCCGAGAGCATGGTCAGCAGGCTCCGCTGGCGGAAGTCTTGAAGGATGTTAACCAAACAACTTCCAACCTCCCCGCACCCTCCGCGCTCCCGATCATCTTCATCGGCTTTTATATTCTAGGCGAAGGCGTTGTAAGAAAGGGGAGAACAGACAGATGATGACGACTTACATCGATCATTTATTATCAATCGTCGGTCAGTCGTTTTTCGCCTGGCATTGACATCGTCATCAGCAAACGTATCTCAAAAACCAGAGACAGGATGACTTACCACTTGGAGGCATCATAGTTGCCGGTCGGTATATTCTAACGGAGAGGTTCGTTAGCAACAGCTTCGCGAAGAGGGATATAGTGCATACCTTGAAGCATATTCATTTCGGTCGGTTCTTTATATTTCGCCTGGAGTGTACATCGTTAGAAAAGGGCTCTGGCAAAGTGGTGTTAAAAACTTACCATCCAGGGGGGGGAACTCTTGCGGTCGAGCTTGATGTTCTGGAAGAAACGTCGTCAGCAAGATCATCGCGAGGGGGAAGTTTAACACATCACCTTGATGGATTCATTCGTTTGTCGTCGGCCTCATATTCTGGGACAGGAGTAGTGAGCAACCGTATCAGGGAAGGAACATTATAGAAAAAACACACCTTGATGATCTTGCGTCGAGGCTTCTATAAGGGAGACACGGCGTTATAGATCATATCGCGCAAACGACGAAATCATGACCCACCTTGTATAGCCATTCATATATCCTCACTGTGCACCGACGATTACGAGTGAGCACGCGTACCGACTCGCCACGGACATGAACAACCTCGCTCTTAGTATGGGCCCTTATCTTGCAGGCCCATAGTCTTCAAGGGGGAAACAGGAAGGGATAACCCTGCCTGCCAGGTCATGTGTCGGTCCTGTGGAATAGAAGACAGTGATCAGCCCTGAAATTCTCGACGACAGTACATCGAAAGGAGACGGCCGACGGCGACGGCGGCCCTCGAAACGAAGGTATTACAGGTCAGTGAGTGTCCAGACACCCTAAGCCACAGCAAACTGGCATGAGTGGCACTGACAGAAGGTGTGGCGCAAATGAGTGTGGCCACACCGAGCAGCCCGATGGCGGCAAAGCCACCGGCATACGCAAGAACAAGTGTCCACTGAGCGTGGAACACCCAAGGCGAAGTGAAGAGAACGTGCGATTCACCTGTGACCCAGTCTCACCACAGCAGTGTGGCGCACTGGTATGAGGGGCATGACCGTCGAGCAGGGCGTTCTAGACGAAGGGAGAAGTCAGCATTAGGCTCGGAATCGCTGAGGCAGCAGCAGGAAGGGATGGGGGAGGGCTCACCTTAGGGAAGATGGTGGTGGTAGAGAACGAAGAGGCGGACTTGAATTCGGAGTCCTTTATACGCTTTGATTGTGGGCGTCTGTGGGTCCGCCACACTTGTCCCAAACGGGTGTACTTGGCAAAAGCTGTTAAAGGACAAGGGCAAGGAACGTCACCTGACCTGCACGCGTCGCGGATTTCGGAAGCGGGACGTCCGCCGATGATTATCCATCACAATCAGGAATCGATTCGAACAATAGAAGCGTGCATAGAAGCATCGTTTGCACAGCACTGCACAATAGGGATTGTCTTAATGAGCATTCATGTTATTGTGATCGTCGTAGAATATGGAGGAACAGGTATAGAAGTACATGGAATATTCCGGCTTCAGATCTTTCAGGTTTGTCTGTCCAATTATCATACGCGTACGCCACACTCATACCAAGCGATTCGTCGGATGGCCCCCAGACAAGCCGCCAGCCTGTCCACCCTGAGGGTTGTGACCCGTCGAGGGTTGAAGATTATCCGGATGGGCGCCTGCTCCAGATGGCAAGAATTAGTGCTGTGTCATGAATCACTTTAGCAAATAAAACCTATACACACCATGTCCAACAGCGCGCTCCCTACGCATCCTCGCTTCGCGTTCTAGTCGTTCAGCCTCCGCCAGTTCAGATCCCTGCATCTTAATTGCATTTGCTTCCCTAAATCCGACCACTTTCAATTAATCACAGTGCAAGGAAAAATGGCAAAACACATACTGCTCTTTCTGCAACCCTTTCGCCTTGAGCGATTCACTCCCAATCAAAGACCCTACCGTCCGTTCGATCTTTCCCGTAAGTCCACCCCCTGATCCACCCCCTACATGCCCAGAGGTGACGTTGCCTGCAGGCGGAATCCCACTGCTAGCACCCGGGTATCCACCCTGAGCCCCACCACCAGCACCTGCACCATATCCAGGTCCAGCACCAGCGCCAGTGCCGGCGCCGGCGCCATATCCCTCATTTCCGCCGGGATACTGCTGTTGCTGTTGCTGTTGTTGCTTTACCATCAAAGTCAGAAACATGAAGAGACACATTCCGCATTTAAAAGGTACTCACGTTATACCCAGGTTGCTGTTGTTGCTTTACCATCAAAGTCAGAAACATGAAGAGACGATAACGGAACACATTCCGCAATTAAGAGACACTCACAGTGTTATACCCAGGCTGAGGCTGAGCCTGCTGCGAATGTCTGCCCTGGCCCTGGCCAAGGATCCCGGTGCCCGTCACGCCCTCGGTCTGCTGGTGGTGCCCGTGCTGGTGTCCGTGTTGACCGACACCGGGCTGCTGGACACCAGGCTGCTGCGTGGTGTTCAAGTTCTGACCGCCACCGCCGATCCCCGTGCCTTGGGTTCCCGACTGCGCCTCAGTGACATTGTGTTTCTGTGTAGAGGGAAGCAAGTACGATTTCATTAGATGGAATTTTTGTCAATTGAAAAGAGGAAGAGGCCGACCTTGCTACCGAAAAGAGGCATTGTGTGTTGTTGAATTGAAGGTATGTAGTGTTTAGTAGAGAATTTGATTTAAAAAGACTGAAGTCTACAAAGCATGCCAGCTTAAATACCAGCGAAGTGGCTTCGATGGCGTCGGTGTGACGACACGACGAGGTCATTGACTCCAGAAATTTCGGGGCGAGACATTATTGTTCGTGCCCTGGATTCGGATTGGATTTGGGGCGGGGTCACCTGCGAGGAGCCTCGCTGCGCCGACGCAGAGCCGAGAGATGAAATGGAGTAGTGGAGTGGCGCGTGGAGATGGCTTTGCATAGCATTGGCAAACAACCGTCGTCGTCAAACGCGTCATGTCAAATTCATAGTCGTAGTTCTTTCAAGCAGTTGTAGTCCTTTCAAGCCAGGAAAAAGATGACGAGTCGCACGACACACATACTGTACGTGTACGGCGTAGCTGCCATGTACGTAGCACGGGCCATACTTGTTCCTGGTCCGACGTCGGGACTGCTGCGGGTCATATCACTATCACGCAATGAATGAAAAGTAATGCAGCGTTCGCAAGCAAATAAGATATATAAAATATACACATAGTATGCATGCAGTTTTGTCGTCCGTGCGATGGGGTAGGTAGGTATGCGATAGCCCAAGCCGATCAAAGCAGATGCCGAAATAGCGACAACTTAGAAAAAAAAAGTCCAGGAAACACGGCATGGAGAGGCGACGGAATGGGGAAGATGAAACGAAAAGACGCAGTTGCGGTGTGGATATATGTACTGGACTGGATGATGCCAAAAAGGAAGAAGGGTAGTTGAGGGGAAGTGAAAAAGGAAATTAAAAACTGAAAGCGAGGATGCATGTACAGGGGGAAAGCGAAGTGCGAAGCGGATCGTTCCATGAGAGGGTAACGAAAGAGAGAAAAGCAGCCGTGATGTTGTCGTCGTTGTGGTATAAAGATGCTGTGCCTTCGCCGCGGTCTCCCATGCCATGTCAAGACACAAAGAGGAAAAACAAAAGTTAAAAAATCAACGAGAACAGAAGAACATTACGCGCCAACCACCTCCTCACTTCTTGATATTGGTATACGCCGGTGGCAGCTCCACCGTCTCCATCTCCTCGTCAGCAGGCGGCGGCGGCTCACTCGGGCCCGCATCATCGTGCTGAATCACATTAACCGGGCGCATCTGCCTCAATGGGCCCTTTCTCCCGCTCGCCGACGACGGCGCACCTCCACCATACCCATACACGCTCCCCAGCAGATCCGGTGTCCCGCTGCGGCTGGTCGACGTGTATCCCGACGTCGGACGCCCGTCCAACGTGTCCCCATCGGTCGACGTGACCGTGGGGTCGGGCACCATGAATGGCTCGGGATGGTAGTACTCCGGCAGCTCGTTCGCCCTGCTGCCCGATCGGGGTGCATCGGGTGCATCGTCGCCTTCGTCGATAAGGTCCATGGGGCGTTCTTTTTGTTTCTTCTTGTCTTGTTGGCGGCGGCGGAGGAAGAAGAGGATGAGGAAGAGGGCGACTAGGAACACGACGCCGCCGATTACGCCGCCTACGATGGCACCGACGTTGATTCCGCCGCCACCAGTCCCGCCAACGCCACTGCCAGTGGAGCTCGTGGGGTATGTACCGCCGGCAGGGCTGCCTGGTGTTGAGCTGGGGCTGGAGTCGCTGAGACAGCTGCCGTCGTTGTTGGGGCCGCTGCTGACGGTGGCGAGCGTGCTGCCGGCGGTGCCGTTCCCGCGCTCGTCACCGCCGACCACGATGATGGTTGTTCCGCCACGCAGGGAGGGTGTCCAGGAGAAACCTGTGCCCTGAGCCTCGATGTCGGTTATTTTACCTTCGGGGATAGCGAAGGACTGGCCACCAGGTATCAAGCCGAGAAAGTTAGGAGTGCTAGGAGGGTATGAGATGATGAATGTGCAGGTGACATTAACGAACACTCACCCCTGGACCTTGGATTTGTCCCACCATATTCGTGTAGCTTGGCACTGGACAATTTGGTTCGGAGGTTCAATGGAAAAGACGAAATCTGGAGCGACGTTTGTTGTGGAATCAAAGCATGAGGCGTCGGAGGACGTGGTCACTTCAGCTGCTACGCTCGTTCCGCCCGAGCCAAAACCTGTGGCGTCGCTGACCTGTGAGGACGTGATATTAGTTTTACAGGATCGATAAGCACAGGAGGAATAATGGGAGGTTGATAATGACAAGTGAAGGCATGCAGCGTAGTCTGGGCCATCTGGCAGGCGGGATGGAATATACACCAATCTCGTCTGGATGTTCTCATGGACCAAGGCCAAAATAAATGTGAAGTAAAAAAAAATCAACGACCAGCACTGCCCACGGAGCCAACAGCTGCGGATACACGCGGCCAGGAGGTATTAAAAGAAGACGAGTCACTCACCACTGCTACAAACTGAGAATTAGCTGGGTATTTCAACTGAAAACTGACGGTGGTATCATTGCCCGAAAACGGCTGGTCGACGATCCTCCTGGCTTCGATATTCTGGGCAAGTGGACTTGGTCCGAACGGGAGAATGAGGACGCGATATGGGGGCTTGCCGTCTGAGCCCGAGACGGCGATAGTGAGATTCTGGCACTGCTGCGCAGGGTTCTTGAAGTTCCAGCTGTACGCGGCGGAGAGAGTGGGGAGCGTGAGGATGGTGAGGAGAGCGGAGGACAAGGGCGTGACTCTGGTCGTGAATGTAGTGCCCATCGTCGTTGTCGCTGTCGTGCAGCCTCGGTCGACGTCGTGGTGGACAAGTGGAGCAGGTTGTCCAACTTGAACACTGCAGAATCCCAATAGTGATCTTCTCGTTGCAATTCCAAGACGTCACATCTGTCACTGATCTACCGTAGCCACAGAGTCCAAGGTCTAATTTTGAAATTCCGCTCACAACTTTTTCGTCGATTTCGCCAGTTGGATTTCCCATCCCCAAATTCGGGTCCAAATGCACATTTTAGTGCTTTAAATACATCTACTAAGTTCCTACAGTCACCAGGACTATGTCCCCTTTCTCCAGCGGGTCACATAGGATCTCTGAGCGCTTTCCAGGACTGTTTGTGGAGTGTGGTCAGATTTTCATGGCTCGGCTTCGTTCATCCGCCATCGAAGGCCCCTCTTCAAAGTCAAATCTATGTAAAAAGCAGTCATAAATCCCTCCCCATCTGGCGTCGTGGGTGGCTCTGGAGCACCGTCCGACGGCGGAGTCGCCTTGGAGTCGCCAGCGCATAAAAAGTATTACATAATATGAATATTTAGTTCAATGTCCGCTTTCGGGCTTGCGACCTTCGAGTCATTCTACTGTTAGAAAGCTCAGAGGAAAAGTATGTACACCAGGATTCACCAGAGTGAAAAACTTGTGTGTGTTATATATCCAAGAATCCACTTCTCGTCATTCGTAAGACATGTGCCAGCCGGGCATGAAGTCGGAGACTGAAATTCGAATTTAACCGAAGATTGATCACAATTGACACGTCACCGAAAGTGACGGAACGAGGTTGAAGGCGAGGGAATTGCCAAGTAGCTCCTCTCCTCGAGCGGCTTGTTTAGCGGAGGAGCGGGGGAACGGAAGAGGAGATAGCTAGTCCTCGGATTCTGGAATTTGAACTGAATTTTGTCATTAAGATCGCCTAGATACAAAAATTCCACTCCAGGTGCTTGGGATCACCTCTGTAGTGGCCGCGGATTGTGCAGAAAATAGTGCAGAAGTACTCTATACCTCCGCAGACGAGCACCGACAGACGTGTTTATAGAGGAAACATACAGTATGATACACAGGCGAAGTCGACGAAAAAAAGTTGTAAGCGGAATTTCAAAATTAGACCTTGGACTCTGTGGCTACGGTACTGATCCACCACGGCCCGACATCACAACACATCCTGAACACCCTGATTCCGGTAATCGCATCCTTTCTGTTCTTCCTCACCTCTTCCATCAACGGCCTTTGTTCTCCGTGCGCGGGAGAATGTACTCTCCGATCTAGTAATCTGCCAGCTTGACTTTCATCCTTTTCAACGGAGGAATTGGACCATATGTAAACTGGACGGGCACTAGCGGACATTCACAAACAATCATGCAGTCAGCTATTCCGGGCACCAGTCACCGTCGAAATCATGGACTGCTCTGCGCGGAACCACTTTGATTGGTGCAAGTCGGACACTTCCGAATCATGGTCCAGCCTTGTCGGTGTGTATCTCTCCGACGTTGCATCATACTCCGTCCAAGATACCTGTCGAATGGTTTATAATTCCACGACGCCACATGAAGATCACCAATAAAAAAATAACACACCACCGATGAGAACGAGTCCGGTCTTGTTGGTGTTTTGTGCGTTCATGACGGAACAAATCACTGTCCTTACTCGCGACCGATTCCTATGCATCACATTCTACTCTGTGTTGAAAACCTACTTGTGCCCTACGATGCCCCGGTGCCGATCGGCACAGCACCAAGGCATTTAATGCCTACCCCTGTTGATTCAAGTGGTAGCGATTTCGAAGCCTTACCAGGGGACTTTTGTCTGGATTGGTCAACTCAAGGGCGACTTTGGAAAAGCAGTGAACTCCTTTGCTAACTATGGCAAAGGTTCGACAGCAGAGGCATATGATGTAGCCCTGCCATTCCTAAACTTTCAAAGGGCCCCCTTTCACAGATCATTGTGGGCATAAGGAGCAAGCACTGCCCTTTCACCCTTCGTGACTTTGTGGGCAGATTAGGTTCAAGAACCGACTGGAACTTCCATCAAATCATCGATCTAACGTTTGGAGCCTGCACTCCGCTCTCCTGGCTTTCTTTATCGTAGGCTACCCTCTACATGCGCCCCTCTAACGCAGGACCACCCCACCCTCGGTTTGAATGGTCTGCCCTAGTCCCAGGGACGCCACACCCATATACCCCGCATTACCTTACAATAGGAAAGATTGATCTCATCATTCTCTTTGACCTTCTTAATCCTTGGATTTCCCGTGGCAAGATCATCCGTCGGTCCTGCATATCTGTCTCATTCCAGCCCTATATGGACGAGGATCTTGAACTCGAATGTTCGGCGTCCACGGATAGGCTCCAATCGACTCACGCTTTTGAAGCGTCTTACACTTTGGCAAAAATCGGACTCCTACTGCACTTCTAGTCCTCGTTCTTTCTTCGGTTCTACGGTGGGACAAAAATGAAAATCGCTCATCTTGACATATCCTCCCTCCGATGCTTCTGCGTTTCTGTCGTCGTGGGCGCACTGCCAAAGGCCACCAGTACGACCAGCGGGAGATCTTTTAAGTGCTTACGACCTTGAAACCACTGCGGTTTCGAGATTTCGACCGCTTCATCGTACAGGATCTGTTGCACCTCTGGGGATATGGCAGAGACGGCTGCAGTGGAAGTGCATTTCAACCAGCGGCGATACCTTCCTTGTCAAGCCCTCACTCCCTGTGTACTTCTGTGTCATTGCGGCTGATGAGACGGCCAAACCGGTTGTCACCCCCACACTGTAAAGAAAGGTTATCGGCTTCGCCTCGTTCCCATCCTTCCTTCGATGGAACAGTCTTCCCGGTGGCACAACCTCGGTCGCACGCTGGCTGGCGCATGAGGCGGGGCATTGGTCGGACTGCTTCATACGTTCTAGTTGCAGGATCTATTCAATGTCGTTGTTACTTTATTGTTGTTTTGTGCTGAGGCGCGTTGTTGTGTTTGCTAAGGTGCACCGGAGTGGGGGATTATATGTCTGATACTCTGGCGGACTCGAGGCGTCTGAGGCTTACGGGCACCCCAGAGGATCGGTGTGATTAAGCTCTACAATAGAATATTACGCGGATTGCGCCGACGACGCGTGAAAGAACGCGTTGACGGGGGGACAGGGTGCAAGGATGAGGGGACAGCTTAGGACATATCGTAGGACTCTTTTTTAACTTGTGGGTATGCGGGATATACTCACATCGCTCCTTTAATTCTTGCGGACTCGCTGGCAATATGAAGGCAATATTGTTGTCATACTTTACGATGAGTGATGGTAGAGTAGGGACGAGCATATAATGATTACTGCACTGACACACACTAGAAAAAAGAAAAAAGGAGAGAAAGTACAAAAACAACAATGACCAAAGTGAATGGCTTCATGAAGACCAAATCCAGGCAGTCAATCACTTTGTCGAAAATAGTGGGTTGCCTCGATGGTCGCCCAAACCAAAATTCTGGGACTATGAGGCATTGTCACCGACTACAGTAAGAAACAGAGATTAAAGCGAACCCACTTTCTTGATGGATTCCTGTCCTTTCCTGACGTCTTGATTCTCTTGGCGGGAAGACTGTACTTCGTCCACTAGAACTAGGCCCATCACCCCCTTTAGTATCATGCAGTCTCTGATATCTATCCGGAACCGTGGCAGGGCAATAGTCCAATCGAACATCACCAGTGGCAGAGAACTTGGGGTTAGTGACATCGAGTGGTATCTTCACCTCCACCTCGTGAATGATGTTTTCGTAACCTGGGCAAGGCGCTGTTGGGATCGTAGTAGAACGCTTCGTTTCCCAAGTGCAGGTGGTTTTGACAAGGATATATGGTGGTAGTTGGCACATGTAGTTAAAACGTAGAGACGGTGCTCTGGCGGCACCTGCGTTTTTGAGTATCAGTCCATCTCTTCGGGAGTTTGGATCTGTAATCGAGTAAGTCCAACTCTGACCATCGTCGTCTTCATCCGAGAGTGTGACTTCTGGCCCTCTGACATTGGCTGATACATCGTTCCCGAACCCAAACATAGCGCCCCAGGTGGTGTTTGCCCCAGCCTGAAGGACGCTTTCAGGCAGAAATGACGGCTGTTGTGCCGGATTTACTTCATCAGTCAGGACACTGTCCGTGTCACATGGGAATATCGCAATCTTCACGGTTGCAAGGTCATAACGACCTGATATGTCTGAATCTGCTGCTGCTGCCGTGCCAACCTTGCATGACTTGACTGCCACTGGCACATACCCATTGTAAATCTCGACCTATAGCCAGCATAAGCAAGATTAGTACAGGCATTCCTCTCTGAAAAGATAAATATGCTTGCTGTCGTCCTTTGTGACAGATTCAAGCTCTGCTTCCCGCAGCCAACACGATCAAGACTGACGGTTGACAGATAAGAGACACCTGGGCCATCGTTCTCGTGAGCTTTTCCCGCATCTGTGCTGCTATCACCACCTCCCCCGTCCCCTCCATTACCACCACCTCCCCCACCTCCCTGTCCGCTTGCCATACATATCTTCTCACTGACCAGTTCAGTCGGAAGCTCACTGTGTTCGGTTCCCTCCCCGATCCTTTTCTCGCTGTCTCGTGGATATTCGTTTCCATCCTCATGGGCATCATCTAGTTGGACAGGTTCAACTTCGAAATACTATGACGCGGAATCTATTGACCTGATACAGTGGTGTTTGTCAAGGAATTTGTTCCCCAAGCTACCGCCACACTTGCCAACTCTGCATAGGTGGCACCTGGAATGGCAATACATGTGAGCCATGAGGGCGTACTCCTAGACAGCCTTAAAACTTTCCTTGCATCTCGAGAATGCAATTGAATGGCTTCACTAACGTCGTAAGTCCTTCACTGAGGGCCATTGGGAGGCGCCTTGTGGTTGGTTTGTAGATAGTTATATTCACCTGTTCAACCGCTACGTTGTGTGTCAAGAAGAAGGACCTGATTTCCAATGATGTCGTGATAGTGTAGACAGCATATGGGAGGTTGGCGCGAAATAAGTCCGCAACGCGGGGGGCTATCTTCATGACGTGGGCGTGAGCATGTTGGGGGAGTAGTAGCTTCTCGGTGCCAGAAGGTAGTTGTTGTAAAGGCTTGGATCCCGGATCATGTGTGTTGAGGATACTAGGACGGGCCATCTCTGAATTAACAGGCGAAGATTGAGGCGAGTGCGTCGTGAAGTTCGGCGTTGAAGATGAAGGCCGCATTCTGACCCAAAACTCAGAAGAGTTGCGAAAATTTGCAGTTGACAACTTGGCAAGCCTCAGATTTGGTTTTCGTTCCAGAAATAGGGGTCATGCGGAGACAGAACCTGAAAAGGCCGAACGCAACAAGACCAAACTTCGCTTTGCTCCTGAACGCTCATCAACTTCAAGTTCTGGTTCTCCAGTTCACGCGAAAGAAAACGGAAAAGATGTCTGGTAAGAACTTGAAGGTCGTCCGATCTCATCCGATAGCATGCAATGGAGGATTTCTGGAATGGCCTTCTAATAGCGGTACTCACTGGATGGAAGCATGACGATGGATCAGTTGAACTACAGTAGGCGCCGCGTCTGAATCCATTTCGGCGCCACCGAGGTTTTCATCGAGCATCAATCAAACGGAATGTCATACTCTGATCTCGGGTTGTATGACGCCTTTTACCTCACGGTCGCGGAACGGACGTCGGTAGCCCCGGTTCCGGCATACTATCCCTGCCAAATTCACCTATCGTCTGTGCTACCTTTAGCAAACACCACCGTATATGTCATTCTATCTCGCCCAGTTCTACTTCGTGTCAGGCTCAATTTGGATCCTTTATTCAAGCCTGAGAATGGTACTTCTCTCGCGCCGATTGTTGGACTCCTCAACTCTTGTTTACCTCCTGTTTGTTAACGTAAAGCTTCCAAGACGAACGGCATACTGTTGTATGCTCGGAATTCAGTCTGCATTACTCTTTAGCGGCTGCTTCCAAGATGATTCACACTTGAAAATGACATGGCATTCTCTTCTATTAGCGATTGGAATTTATCCGCGTTCAATTATTAGGTTTCATCGGAAAGCGCGTTCCACACCTTCTGGGCGTACTTAAAGCTCTCAATACGGGCAGGTGAAGTTTCTATAGTCACCCGTGTCCCCACACCACGAACGGGAATTTCCAAATTTTGACGGCCATCTTACCAAAGCCATGAAGCATTTCTCTATCGCAATCCTTGCGCTTCCCCACTGGTGTTCCCTGGTCGCAGGAGCTCCATCTACACCTGATGCTACAGTTCACGGGGACGATAAACAGATCATGTAGGACTTTATATCCGCGTCTCATCTCCAATACCCACTGCTTCTACAGGACATGTGGAACATCGATGGACAGCGCCAAGATATCAGCGGCTGAAGCACACTTCAAGCAGCACCAAGTACCCCCGACCAACACAGACACCGAGCTCATAGCTCCGC
This sequence comes from Hypsizygus marmoreus, assembly GCA_013433165.1. Lineage (NCBI taxonomy): Eukaryota > Fungi > Basidiomycota > Agaricomycetes > Agaricales > Lyophyllaceae > Hypsizygus > Hypsizygus marmoreus. The sequence goes on along the minus strand of CM024084.1, from coordinate 1,149,470 downwards.
CCTGGATAAGTGTCTACTTCCATGTTGTCGCCGAGGACAGATCTACCAATGGTGGTTGGATATCGTGCGTCTATCTGTCGCAATGATTTTTCTGACCGTACCGCTGACTCTGTCCTTGGTGGTGTAGTGATGCACAGATACAAGCCCAAATCAATGTTTTAAATGTCGACTATGCTCCATCAGGCGTCAGATGGCGTCTTGTCCTGATAACCCGGACTATTAGCGGGGACTGGTTCCGAAACGTCCTCAATGGAAAGTAAGTACCGTACCAACATTCTTTACATAAATGGACCTCAAGTTCTTCCCCAGTCGACAAGAAATGGCCATGAAGAGAAGACTTCGTAGAGGAGACGCCGGCAGCCTAAATGTCTATACAGTCGGGTAACGTGCCATTGATTTTCTCAGCTTTGCATCATTTCCTGACTTCTTCCCTTCACTAGACTATTCAACCAGGCAGGATTGCTTGGATTTTCTACGTTCCCATTCAGCTACGGTGCTGACCCGATTGACGACGGAGTCGTCATCAAGTGGACTAGTCTTCCTGGCGGTACCTTTATAAACCACAATCTCGGGCGCACGCTCACCCACGAAGTTGGTCATTGGGTTGGGCTTTACCACACCTTCCAGGTATGTGGATGTGACGCAATTCTAAAGTGCATACGCGTCACAGCTTTAATCCCCATACCTTTCAAGGGTGGCTGCACAGGAAATGGCGATTTTGTCACTGATACTCCCCCAGAAGCAACACGCGCATTGGGGTGCCCCGTGAATCGAGACACATGTCCAGGAGGTGGGCTTGACCCCATCCGTGCGTTCCTTTCATTTGTTCAGTACGAAATTGTCGCTCACATACACTTTTCCAGGTAATTTTATGGATTACACGGACGATGGTTGCAAAACTGCATTTACAACTGGCCAAGGTGTGAGGATGAGGGCCCAACTTAGGACTTATCGTGGTATCAATATTTGACATCTGGACATCATGATTATCTTGCAAGAACTTTTCAGTCGATTTGATGGTTTGGACCTTAGTGCGTGGCATCCAAATATAGGCTTGACTCGTTACTACATCGAAAACTTCTGGTTAACAGCGAGCGATCGATCGATCAGGGCGGAGCACTCCTTGTCAAACTTGAGGCCTTGAGGATTTGCATCTTTCCAGTTCCATAAACCCATCTTAACGCAAGTCATTAGTCAAGTCAAGCTCCGGGGACAAGGATGAATGGAAGAGGCTAATCCTGTTCTCAGATATTGCAGGTTCTCCGGAACGGCGAGAGCAAGCCACGACACCAACGTCAATACTTCAAGGCACCGCAGTCCGGTCATTCAACTCATTTGCCACCGCAGCGCATTGGCAGTTATCGTGTTCACAACTTTCACGTGAATATTCAGGGCGTCAACAAATTTTCTTGTCCGCTCTTCGTCCCTCGGACCCGCTGTTTCTCTCGGCCAACAGCGAGCCACTCAGAAGCTTTGCTGAGCTGCCTGAACATCTGCCCAATAGAAAGTAAAGGCCCCATTTGGGTCCGCAGCATTGAAGCTTGAATGGCTTACGCCCTGCTTGGCGCTCAAGAAAAAAGCAGGTTAATCTCGGACTGGGATCCTGGGGCCTTTTCTGGTTTCGAGGAGCAGGTCAAAGGCAGCCTGGAGGTGAACACGTCTCCACTATATCTTCATGTGATTTGACGCTCGAGTGACTAGGATCGAGGATCAACTTGAATTCCTCATCACATTTGAATCCCAGGGCGAGAGAGAGGTTGCTGAGGCATTGCAGGAATACAGTATATAGATTGCACTTGGCACTATAAATACCAGATAGCAGTTGATTACTATAATTTGTGGCTCGCAAAGGACGATGTTACTAGAACCCGTTCAGAGAAAACAAAACCGAGACACAACACCGATGTCGAAGCCTCCAACCTTCACTGTGATGCTCAAAAAGGCAGGACAGAAGTCAGAATCATTCCCGGAGGCTAAACTGAACTTACCAAACATCTCGTCAAGCTCCGTAACGCGCGGACCTTTCTTGAAGCTAGTCTCGGGCCCGTTCCGGCGTTGAGTTTGGCAGAGAGGCTTGAACCAAGGCTGCGGACTCAAACGGCGCCCAAGTGCTCGATCGTGATCGATCATGCATCTTAGGGGGCCTCGTTAGGAAGATGAGCGGAAAGAATTCGAAAGAAAGAAAAAAAACTTCCGAATATAACAAAGCCAAAGAACAGGGTCTGGCTATTCTGGCCATTGGCGCCGCTGTGGTGCTGCTCGATCATGTCAACTGTTCGAAAGGACAGGAACAAGCAGCGAGAGGTCGACTGAGACCGATCATTTTTTAAAAAATCGGAAGTTGTGGCGACAGAGGGGATAATGATAGCGATACAGTAACGCAAGGGTTCAGGCGCGAGTACAGTAAGTAGACAGACGAAAAAGCCCGGGGAGACAAAGTAATGTGCGGAAACCTATGAATTACAACAGTCAAGAGGTCGTACAGTAGCAATGGGACAAACAAGAATTGTGTGGGGATAATACAGATGTAGGTGCAGATGCAGTAAATGGGACGGGGACACGATGGATCCTGGCAAGTGTATGATGTAGAAATTAGGCGTCACGAGGGGTATGAATCAATAAGAAAAGTTTGTTCCCAAAAACATCCCAAAATCAGATAGCGGAAAATGCCTCCTGGATCTTCGTAAGCTGGTACTCTGAGAAGAAAATGGATCGAAATCAGTTTCCTGAAGGTACTATTGGAAAGGAAAAAGAGACGCACTGCCGAGAGAACTTTCATCCGAAAGAGTATTCAAAACGGCCATTCCGCTTCGCAATCTCTCCATGAGTTCATCTTCACTGCCTTCAGTGTTTGGAGGCCACGCGGTGTGCATAGAACGCAAGCGTGAGATCTCATCAATGAAGACATGACACGCCGTCATCCATAATGTCTAAAGATGTAACGACATCAGCAGTCGAAAATTAGCACAGGTTGAGAAGAACGGCCTTACACCAATGATCGGATTCAGGTAGCCGACGTCCTGAATGTTGAATCCCGCGAAAGCGAGCATGTTCCGAGCGGATGTTAAACAGTGCTGTTTGGAAGAGGAATCCGAATAGGAAAAGATGCTGTGAAGTTTGATAGTGGCTGCGTCTGTGAGCGCATGGGTGAGGAGAATGGTGCGTGTGTATGGATTTTTAACATCCAACTGAGCGAGGGGCGTGAGATTATGGCGGAGGGTCTCAATAAGGCGATTGAGAGACTGAAAGACTGCCGCGAACGATTGAAATTCTCTTGGTTGCAGGTCTAATTAAGATATGAGACGATGAAAGATAAATGATAGAGATCACACACTTGGAGTCCACTGTCCTGATAACTGGGCCGATCGGTGGAACAGGATAGCTGCTTTGGCGTTCATGGCCAACACAGACTGTCCTTGATAGCCTTGTTCAGGAATGTTCACTAAAAAGTTCCTAATGGTGTTACTGCCTCGAACGTCGGGATGTAAGAGACCCTGTTATGACGTCAATCATCAGATCCCTGATACTTTGAACGGAAAAAACGTACCTCCGAATAGTTGGTGATGTCGAGAGGCCAAGGGGTGTCGATCTGCGTTCCTGGTGCCTCTAGGGTTCCGCAGACGCTAGTCGGTGGTTCCAAAGCGATCGTTAAGTATTTGTGCAACATTAAAACAGTCCAAAATCCATTTATCCGCTCGCCCTCTTCGATGTTATCATGAGGTGGGTGTAAAGATATGGGAGTTTCGGAGGAGAGACCAATCATTGGCTGTGGATGAAGGTTGGACGTGCGTATCTTGTGAAAACCTGCCGCGAGAGCGAGTGATACAGCTGTCGCGGCGTGAGTTTTGGCTTCGAGAAAGCGGCCGGTCTGGAACAGGTAGTAGGACAAAAGCACTTCGGCTTGTAGCGTGTGGAGAACCGCGTCTGGGTGTGGCCCCATAATGTCTGTCGCGGTATGTTGTAAGGCTCGAATCATTAAAGTATGCTCTTGCGCTAGAAGAAGTTCCGACTGAGAGAGGTGGGCTCCCCATAGGTAAACGGCACTTAGAAGGGACCGAGATGGTCGTGAATGGTGGCCGAAGGAAAGGGGCAGAAGCGTGGCGTGGCGAAAGCGGTTCGTGTTGAGAAAGAAACCAAATTCCGAAGCATGCGGAAGGAAGTGGTCGACACTGAAAGATGCATCTGTCATCAGCATCGAAAAGCTATGGAGGTATGAAAGGGCTTACAGATTTTGAATAATCCCAAACGATGGTTCCTATAAAAATGGCTCAACAGGTGGCATAGAAGTCGTGATGAGCAGAAATACCTCTTCGCCCAAGAAGGGTGAACTTGCATGATGTCCGTGAGGCGATGAAGACGACCCACTAGACGTTACTGAGTCTGACTTTGCCTCCAGGCCAAAGCTAGTCCATTGTCGACCCGATGGCAGACTTGAAGTTGCAGAAGTCGGGGAAAATGGCGACAGTGGTGTGAATAGGCGAGAATCGGGCATTAAAAGTGTCGATGGATGTTTAGAAAGTTGACGAGAGTCGTGATATGGGCTATATGGGTCGTGAAGAGTGACGGAGGGGGTGGTTTCGTCAGGGTGTTCGAGTTCTTGGAGGCGGGCTTCGAGGCGCGATACTGTTTCTTCCAAAACTTTCGTCCTAGACCTCGTAGGCCCATCTGAGAATTCGCATTCTTCCTCCTTGGGATTTTTCCGACATGGGCCACAAATTGGTCTAACGCCATCGCATTTCTGGAATGAAACGTTCAGCAACCAAGGGATGGTCATAAGTAAGCTGTTGGACCACTCACAATTTTTAATATCCTTTGGCGGCCAGAGTCACAATGTTAGCTACATCCACATGCAACCAGTATCCATACGCACCTGCAGGTCATGCACGCTCTACCTCTCTTCAGCGGCTTCGCCATTGCTTTCGATGCAGCAGTGTTGGTCTTGGGTTGTTCAGCGATCATCGGCTACAACCTCGAGAGTACGAGGGCTACTGGCGCCTAAACGGATCAAACATAAAAGCTTGGAAAAGAGGTCGATCCATTTTATAGTTCCGAACCCAGTGAAAGGATTGGGTAAGAGCTCCAAGCAGAAGCAAAAGGCGGTCGGAGGCAAAACTTTTCGGGAGTGGCTGTACGGCAAACGGGTACCTGGTCCACTCCCAGCCGACCGGATATGAGTTGGGTCTTGTAAACATCCCCAAATATATCAATTTCTGTCGATGAATCCATCCACCGTTGTTCATCTTACTCCAGCATTGCTGACTTCTCCGCTCACAAATCCCCTCGCTATTTCGAATTCCCTGGCAGTGTAAGCTGGGGCGGCAGCCTTACTCGTTAATCTCGGAGAGTCGGAATTATGCAGCTCCTATACAATCTGGATGCGATCTTTTGGGATGACTAGGCAATGACTAGGGCGAAGGGAGCATATTCAACTCCATAGCTTTCCGAGGAAGATTCTCTCAATTGCGCCATATGGTGTGTCTCATCGCATCTGCCTCCAAAGGGGCATTATTTTTAGCACCCAAACCTGGCGCATTGTTCGACTGTTGTAACAAACTGTTACAGACATTCAACGTCGCCCCTCAAATGTTCATTGTTTTTCACTTTGACAAAAGATGTCCTCCTATCGAGATACTTCGGATTTAAAACGGAGCTCGGACTGGCCGGAACTTCTATTCGAACATACTGGAACGTTCCGTCGATTGCACCAGAACAGGACAGACTGCGCCTGTAGACACTTCATCCCCTTGGAATTTGTATGGGAGGATCTAGGCTTTGCGCCTCATGTCCAACGATTCGATTCACTCCAGAAAAAACCTCTGACTCGATTACAAAAATATCCGAGATCGCAGAATTCGTAGTCTGTGGAGATGAACCTCATCGACCTGCCAAGGTCTCCGCGTCGGATTTGTCTGCGCAAACAACGCAAGTCTCCTATACACACGTATCAAGAAACGTGGCACATCGCTTTCTTGCACCTGATTTCTCCCTATGCATACCTCGTGTCTGCCTCGCCTCACCAAAAGTGACGTCGGCGAAGCCATTTCGAGCGGAGCCCTCAAAGATAGGCTCTGCAATTCAAGGGATCACTCCAGATCTCCTCCACAATCTCGTGCACAGCTTACCCTGCGCTTCCACTCCGTCGATTCACTCCTCACCGATCAACTTCGCTTGTAGATTTCTATCTCATCTATTCCGGCCAAGACCACCGCCGATGTTTTTCCTGTGCTCAAAGGAGATTTCATTCAACTCTACGACCCCTGGTCAAGGAATTTTTTTGAAGGATAGAGGAATCACGAGCCTCAACCTCTTCCCCGGCTGAGCGGTCGCAGCTTGAGCAGATCGGCTGCAAATTCGATGATAGGACTACAGGACTGGCGTTCGCTGGAGCTGCCAAGGTCAGGGTAGAGGATTAGACAGCTTTCACGACCGCCCGCATGTGTCATCTGCGTCGTATCTGGACCTATCTTCTGGTTCTACTCAGTCACCCGTCTAGTCGTCCTCCAACGTCTCTCGAGTGTGCTTCGGCAACGCCCCGGAGATCCTATTATTCTGAGATCTGCTTTTGGTTCCTTCGGCAAATTCTTGCAATGGAGACCCATCCCGATCGGTCGCACTTACATGTACGGTCTCAGATAAACACCCATTTTCCCAAGTCCTATTGTGGCGCCGATAGAGTGGCTGTTTATTGTGTGGCCACGAAGCTGTTGACTGTCACTCGCGACAGCTCTGGATGATCGACAGGGTCTGTCTTGAGGCTTTGGGCTTTGGGGTAAATGTACGACATGCCGACTCCACAGTTTCTTACTACTGAAGGTGACAAGAGATTTCCTCTGTCGTGACTAGTCATGATTACTGTTGCCAATTTGTCGTTTCGAATTATTTTAGGTCATATAGAACATAGTTTCTTGTGTACAAAATTCATACCATGGGATGAACCGGGGAAGTTGTAATGGGGTTCGACGGGGGCGCGTGTTAGGGTCCATGCAATATGAATGTCAACTAACTCACTAAAATGAATAGTATTAAGGTTATGCTGTGGCGTTCAGGAGCTGGAGAGGCATTTAGGATGGCTGACAGAGCCTCGATCTCTCCAGCGGAACGATTGTACATAGGAGCGGAAACGGATATGGGCATGGGAAACAATATGGCACTTACATTGTATTGGCCCAGTGGCTATTGTTCAAACAGGACAATAGTAAGACTGAATCAGATGCTTTTCTCCTTGTCAGTTCGGGTAAGTGATTGGAAGGGAACTCAATCAATTCCTTGGACTGTACGAGGTCATCTACCATCTCTATTCGTCCTCAAGGCCTACCTCAAAACCTACAGCAAGGCGAAGGTAGACTGTAAGCATGGGTTATGGACTCCAAACCGTAAGAAGCCCAGATAGATAACAGAAACAGACTCTGCCGTAACCACTACCTCTTCATCCATCCCCTAGGGCACCCTTCATGTCCCGCCTGACGCATCGCTGCATAACGACGGCTTACACGTGGGCCAGCAACACGCCTTGACAACGTGTTCTGCGCGCGAATGGGCGGTGCCCGATGTTCGGTCGTGTCCGACAAGGTCCTTGTAGATATGCTGGCTGCCAGGACAGCCAGACATAAATTATACACTGGTGTTATATCGTCGCCATAAACTGGTATGCTGAAAACAATACTCTTAGCGTTAAGGGAGAAGAAATGGAATGGGGGAAGCTGTACCTAGCTGTGTAAAATTAATTCTTAGGCAACATGCGTGTGCCCGGATGCATCAGCCTATAGCCTAAAAATAACAGTATTAATTAGCCAGCAGGCCTCAGCGCCACAAGGCAACAAAACCCACTTTGTTCCTCCTGCAGCCTCGCCAAATCCTCATACACCGCATCCAACCGTGGATTTTGCCCCTCCACATAAATAAACCGCTTCCTCAACCGCGCCTCTACCTCCAGCGCATCCCTAACTTGCTTCGCCATGACAAAACCCTTCATAACCGCGGTATACAGCACGACATCCGGGCGCGGCAACCCCTGGTCATTCTTCTTCCCCTTCCCAGCAGATAACATGGACTGAGGCTTGTCGACGGGGTGCTGTGCCTCTAGCGAATGGAGGATGAAAAGCGCACGCTGCGTGTCTCCCATCTTGGCATAGTACCCGGCAAGCTGTGTGAAGTGGTGGATGGAGGGCGTGATGCCCAGTCGCACCATGTCTGAGAGAATTTGGGTGCCGCGCGCGGCGTCCGGGGACATGAGGAGCCGCTGGATAAATGGTGTGAAAGCTTCAGTGCCCACCCGGAGATGCCACGATGCAGGGACACTCGTGCTATTAGTGGTCGAGAGGCGTGGTGAGGTGCCGGAGGCGAACGCGAGAAGCTTTTGGTAAAGACGGTCAACAGCTGCGTCGGACGGCGCTAGGGCAACGAGGGATTGCCAGACGATGTCACAGTGGGCCTTGCTTGGCCAGAGCTTGGCACGGTGGTGGTCGTTCAATTTGGCACGGCGGAACTTGAGGTTCTTCCAACGGATGATTTGTTTCTTGGGAGGAGTCCAGTAGGGGTTGTATTGGCTGGATGGTGAGTTTTCATGGATGGCGTCGTCGTAATAGTGGTCCAACTGCAGTTGTTGGTATTGCAGGATGACATCCTCGCGGGGAACACCGGATATAGAGAACTGTTCCACGAATGTCTGGATAACAAGGTCGTCGCGTCCATGTTGTCGATTGTGAATCATTTTGGCGAGGAAGAAAACAGAAGCGCATTCTGGGGGTACGAAAGGAGCAAATTGCTCGAGGACCGAGATGGCCTCGGTTCTCCCGGTGGAAAGATAGCTGCGGAAGAAGTCTAGGAGAGCGGGAAGAGTTGGAGGCTGGTGTCTGGACCGTAATGCCTTGCTCAAGGCTGTAAAGTCCCTGGCCAAACTCACTCCTATGAACTGATACGAATTGGGATTAAGTTCCATGACCATCCGACTGGATTCCTTGCTAGGAACAGTTTCCCGTATGGTTGGAATACAGGCGTTCTGGTTTTTGGAAAGGTCATCGACAAGTCGAACATGGTCGAGGGAGGAGTCGCTTTCCCGGAGGCGTCTGAGAAGGAGGTCGTACGTCGCATGGGTTAAACGAAAAGCTGGTGACAAATGATCGGGGAGAAGGGAGACAGCTTGCTCCAGGTAGCCTGAGTTTGCTAAACTCTTCACCGCAGCCCCACGGACGACGGTGGCCATGCGGCTCGTACTACTGCTAGGGTCATCCGTGGTAACTCCCCTCAAATACTCCTCGTGCGCCTTCTCAAAATCATGAATAAATTGAATGCTAACATCGGGAGAAGCGAACCGCATGATAAAAGGAATAGCCTCGGCGGAGATGAGGGCGGCATAACCTTTTGAGGCAAGGAGGGTCGCAAATCGGATAGCGAGGAAGACGTCGGAGTGTATGGATTGGAATACGAGGCGGCGGCTTCCATGGAATTTGCGAATTTTATCAGCTTGGTGGGAAGGAGGGACCAGAGAAAACCAGGTCAGAAATCGAGAGGCCTGTTCAGAGGAGTCTAGGGTTGGTGAAGATGACGATGAGAAGACGGCCTGGGCAGCCTTTTCGTAAACATAGGAGAATGGAATGTGTAGACCCGAATTCTGGACCTCGGTAAGGAGATGGTACGCTTCGTCATAGCTCTTGGCCAAGACAAGATAGACGAGAGTTTCCGAGAGGGAAGCAGGGTTCTGAGTGAGGGTTGTCGAGGTGAATGGCGCGTAGTCGTAATCCGATGCGTCCTCGAATATCAATGCGTCCCCCGGCGCTGGCTGAGGTAGTCGTTTTGGTAACCTCTCCTCAATAAGGCTTAAGGTGGATGGTGGCGGCACAGTCGACCCAACGACTGCATACTCGTCCAGCTGCTCCTCAAATACCAATGGATCCCTGACCGCTGGTGCTTCCTTCGCGACGTTGATAGGTGTCGAATGCAACAAGCTTCTTGCTGGGAGACCCAGTCCTATTGAGGCGGAGTTGGACCTGGTGGTGGATTGTGAGATGGCTCTAGATATGATGTCCCATCTGAGATGCTGCATGCGGCCCACAGAGCTCCATGGTGAAGGCAAGAGAGCCCATACCGGGGCCAGCATGTACGGTCGTGCAACGGTGCGGCTGCTCGCAAAAATCGGGTCGGGAGTGACGGTGGTAACGAAAGTCACATCACATGTTGTTGAATCCCGCCGAACGGCTCAGATTTGATCTTGGTCCCGCACATCCACTCTACCTCCACGCCTGCTGCCCGCCGGACGAGCATCCCGCCTAATACAAACTATACCCTTTATAATCCATCTACACATTCGAATCACTTAATATGCCTATTGTGTCCTCTAGCCCGCCTCGCGCTCCCCCAATCAAGTACAGTGCACCCCTAGGAACTCGCTGGGCAAAGGAAACCGCCGCAGCGGGTGGCGTTGGCGCTTTCGATCTCCCCACTGATCCGAAGAACATAGGTCCCTGGATCCTTGGAGAATGTGTTGGAAAAGGCGCCTCTGGTCGCGTCAAAATTGCCAAGCATCGACTCACAGGCGAACTCGCTGCCGTCAAGATCCTCCCAGTAGCCCCGCTCGTTAGTTCTCGCGCCTCACTAGCCACTCAACAAGCCAAAACGGATAAGCAACGTCTCGGAATCGACAGGGAGATCACTATGATGAAACTTATGAACCACCCGAATATCATGCGCATTTACGATGTCTTCGAAGGCGAAAAGGAACTCTTTCTCGTGTTGGAATACGTGGAAGGCGGCGAACTCTTCGACTTCTTGGTCAATCGTGGACGGCTTCCTCCTGCCGAAGCTTTGGCTTTCTTCAAACAGATCGTTTATGGACTCAACTACGCCCACACATTCTCTATCATTCATCGCGACCTCAAGCCCGAGAATATTCTTCTCGCCTCTATATCACCTCCACTCATTAAAATAGCCGATTGGGGCATGGCAGCTTTCGCCCATCCCTCTTTGCAACTCGAGACAAGCTGTGGCTCGCCACACTATGCCAGCCCAGAAATCGTCAACGGCCAAACCTATCAAGGAAACGCAACGGATGTCTGGAGCTGCGGAGTTATTCTCTATGCCCTGCTGACCGGCCGCCTTCCTTTCGACGACAAGAATGTCAGGACCCTTCTAGGCAAGGTGAAAAGTGGCAAATACGACATGCCATCCTGGATCGACCCTCTTGCTAAGGACTTATTGGGACGAATGTTGGTCGTCGATGTCAGCAGAAGAATATCGGTATGCCTTTCTCTCAAACTTCCCGAGATCTACCTGATTTTGATCTCGAAATAGGTTGCCGAAATTCTTTCTCACCCTTGGCTCCAAGTACCCTCAGCGTTTCCTCCGACACCTGAGCAAGCGGCCGCGGAACTGGCCATCACCCAACTTCCACCCTCTCCCAGTACTCTCGCTCGTCCTATCACGTCTCCGTCTCAAATTGACCCTGAGCTGCTATCATCTCTGCGAGTAATCTGGGGCCGCCACACTGATTCAAATGGAGACTCCATTAAAAGAGACTTATGCTCCCCCGCAGGCCAAGGCGTTCATGCTAAAGCATTCTACTTTCTGCTTGGAAAGTATAGAGAAAATTCAATGCGCAACAACCATGACCGCACTGATGCTAACCTAGAAATGAAGCTCGACATAGGAAGCATGAAGTTTAACCTCGGCTGGGAGCTTGACCTATCTACTGTGAACAAGAAATACGACGGGAACCGGAACAGCATGCTCGCTATCGAATCCCCTCTGGTTACTCGTGCTCGGTCCCCAGCTTCTGTGCCTCTCTCAGGTTTAGGGCCTCCAGCTATGAATCGTACTGGTACTGGAAGTAGCCATAGCAACAGAAGCTCTTCGTCAAGAGAACGCGCCCCCTCGCCCGCTGGCCCTCGCGCTCCTCTGCCCAATGTGACGGGCCGGGCTGGAATGGACCTCTGGCGCGCACAGGCGAACATTCTCGACGACAGAAAACTGAAATCTTCCGTGAACTCTCCTCAGGCCACCACCTCCAGCGGCATCGGACGTGGTGGACCCCGACCCCAGCCTCCCCGACGTGGATATACATACATGCAGCCAGACAGGAATGTGTCGTCTGTGCAGTTCCCCGGCGTCCACTTGCAAGCGAAGGATATCTTGGACCAGCAACGACCGAAGTCGGCTATGGGGCCGATTTACAATGTCAACTTCAACAGGCAGAGTATATGGTTGCCTTCGCCAAACCCATCCGATTCGCCTATGGCAGCTGCGCCTCCTCCGCCCGTAGTCCCTGCGCCGCAGATATACGCGCCTGTCCCGGTATCGGTGTCGAAGCACACGTTGGATATAAATACGGCGGTTGAATTAGATCTACACCTCTCTGTTGGCGGTGGGCCATCGAATCCGGAGCCGATGGTGACGATGGACGATAACAAAGAAGATGTCATATCTCTCGTTACGACCGCCATTTCTGACACACAGGACGTGCCTATGCCACAGCAACCGGTTCCTCAAGACAACAGTCGAGCTTGTCGGGAAACTGAGGACAAAGAAAACCAAAGCGTCGGCGAGGAGGGCTGGAGCTACGTCGGCGGTGACGACTCGCAGAAGGGGCGGGGAGTTGGCTTAGGTGTGGGTAGAGACATTGGAAGAAATATGGGAAATGTCACGAACCTGCGAGACGGCTTCTCCGCTGTCAAAGGAAAAAAGGGCAAGGATAAGAAGTCTAGACGTGAGTCTTCCCTCAAGATTAAGTTAGCCATACAGATTCTAATGTCAACATTTCAACGTAGCACCTACCCTGGATTTCCGCAACCTCAATCAGCAGAAGCGGTCGACGGTCCTTGGGTCGCCGATGTTAATTTCCCCACCTATCAACGCCACATCGACCAACCGCCTCCTTACCTCCCCAGTCGTCGGCGAGTTCAAAGGCTGGTTCTCCAATCTCTTCAACTGGAAGCATCAATCGAGCGCCCAAGGCGGGATCCTCTATTCCCCCGATGACGTCCCACGTACACGCGCGGACGTCGGGCGGCTCCTCGAAGGTTTCGGTATCATTGTCGAGGGCGGTGGCTTCGATCGCGGGATGACACCAGATGACTGTGCTGGGGCACTCAAATGCCGTGTAGAGGAACCCAGCGGAAGCACACGCACTGCATCAACACTCAAGTCCGTCCGGTTCAGAGTCGAGTTCTCATTCGCTCCAAGCAATCCCAGCAATCCAGCACCCGATGGCGCTGAGAGGCCCTCCTCGGCGATGGCGGGTCAGACGCAGAGCTTCAACCCGGACTTCCTGGCTGCGCCGGCGCCGAACCAAGGTGGCTTCCTATCGACTCCTGGCTCCGGCTCCGGCTTTAGCGGTATCAGCCCCAGCAGCAATAGCACGACTCCGAGGAGCAGCCGGAATAGCATCTTGATGATAGGCAGTAACAGTAACAACCGGGGAGGGTACTCGCCCCTGTCGAGTCCGTTGCCTGATGCCGCTGCTGGCGAGTTCCCGCCGGGGTGTGCGTCGGCGATCTTGATGGTGTATGAAAAGGGCTCCGTGTCCAGCTTTAGGGCGGTTTGGAGACGCCTGAGGGAGGCGTATGGTGCTGGCGGCGGGATGGCGGCGGGTTGTAGTCCTGCGATGATGAGTACGCCGCTCGTGGAGCATCCTGACCGGTTTGGGGTCTGAGTTGGAGATGGATCTGCGGTGTTACGAGTTGCCTGGTATTATTGTACTACTCTTGGTAAAAGTCGTGGGTGGGCTGGTGTGTATTTGTAAACTATTTCCGTGTACTCTGTTATAGAGATATCTATCACGATCGGCCATTTCGAGCACTCTGAGGGACACTGGCAGGTGTGCCGCATGGTCAGTTCGATGATCATTCAAAATAGTGACTAGTCCTTTGTGACTGCTTTTTGGGGACCGCAGTGGGTCGGCCGTGAAAACCCGCTCGACCCACTCCGTAGGGATTCGCTCATAATGATTGCAGATGTTCATTGTTGGATTCCAGTGCAGAAACCTAGCTTCCAGCATCAAGCAGCAATAGAAATAAAGCAATACACAGCGGCACCGTTGAGCTTATTTATGACCACTTTGGTGACATGCTGCTGATCGTACTTGTCATGTTACGGAAACACGGGGAACTGTGATTGCACCAGCTATTGAACATAAGATTTGCCACTTAAGCTATCCCTCTTGCTAGCAAATGACCCGGGGGGATATCTGTTGTAAGTATCCTCATGGAGAGCGAGAACATCACGGACCTTCGTGAGCTCACCTCTATTGCGTACAAATCTCCACTACTCGGGGATATACATCCCGCCGATCCCATAAGGGGAGAACGCCACAGGCAAGGCCTGGGCACCCAATATCTCTCAGTTCGCACCACGGCAAGGTTGCCAGAAACATAGATTACCATTGAATTCAGAGCGAAGCCGATTCCTGATGTACTTTAGTGTGGGTAATGAAAGGGATACAAGGAGCAAGAAAGACCTGAAGAAAAGCGATAAATCGAGTGAAAAAATAGAAGTCTGATAGTCTGATATATCTCCAAGCAGCAAGCAGCGGAAACAAAGAAAGCATGTTGACTAGTAGCAATATGTATGGGAATATCGAGGTCGGCGGCGTTGACGATGACGAGCGGGAACTGGGTAGATTCGTCTCTCAGCAGGTCAGTAGGCTCTCTCATGGAGTGTGATCTGGATACTAGGCTTTCAGAATTATCGAACGGTTGGAACAAAAGATATGGCACTCACGTCTAGACCCAACCATCCTTGCCGACGCCGATGGCATCGAAGTTCTTCCCACTGCGCGTCCTCCTCTCCTGCAGAACGGGCACGGCATCCAGATTGATTAGCTTCTCTGACGGCGGAGGCGATCCCTCAACCCAGCCCTTCCAACCCTTTTTCACGGCTTGTCGCTTCTTCCGTTGCCGCTGTGCCGGTGATGAGATCGACGTGGAGCGGTGGTTGTCGAGGTCTTCATAGTCGTCAGGTGTGCGTGGGCGCTTGGACGAGGTACGGGACGTGCTGGAGGAGTTCGACGGCCCAGGTGTCGATGCAGGGGTAGATAGCAACAGCAATGGCGACGTGGGTGGTGGCGTGACGGAGACCGACCGCTGCATTGTCGCGATGTGAATAGCAGGTCGTGCTCGCCAGAAGGACGAGGTGCTGCCTTTAGTGTGGATAGGTGGCGGTATCACACTTGTACTGGGGCAACTCGTGTCTGGCGTCGCGTTGAAGCCGGCCTCATGGATCAGAGCCTTCTGCTGTGCCCTCGCCGCTTCTGCCTTTTCCTTCTTACGCACTTTATCTCGTTCCCGCTTCTCTTTTTTCTTCGTCCTCCTTGCCTCATCCTCTTTTTCTACAGCTTTGTAAGGTGGCACACCATTCAACAAACTCGTTAAAACGTCGCGAGGCGGGCGGGGGTCGAAGGCGCCAGCCATAACGGAGGTAGCAGTACGTCGCGTTCTCTTCGCGGGGTGCATGGCCGGGGGACGGTGGGGAAAAAGAATGGCCATGGGGATGGAGGGAGATTTATATAAAGGAGCCCGCAGTGGAGCAGGTCGTGGTTTGGAAGCAATAATGGCTTGTTACGGCAGACATCAACAAACAGAGCGCCTTCCTGGGCACGTGCATCCCAGGAACCCTTCAACGATCGATTCGAGATGAGTCTACAACCTTCGTATCACAGTTCACTGATCTATCCCCATCCAGTCTCTCCATTCTTGCCTGCCTTCCCATTCAATCCACAATACATTCCACAGCAAGTCCATCGATAATGTCCCTCACCTTCCTTCTGCTCTTCAGACTTCTTCTGTGCAGTCACTGTAGATCCGCCTGATCACCGGCTCTGCAATCTGCCACAACGACCCACCTCAGCCTTAAAAAAAATTCTCTACGGCCTAACCTTAATTCTCTTTTCCACCCTGTGAATTTTGAAGCCTGTGAAGGTGCCGCATTGATTCGGCAAGGCTAACCCTCTTCCGGCGAAGAGCGCCCTCATGCAGATGCCCCTCTAATTTCGATCAACCAATCAGGTTTCACGGCCAAGCAAGATAGCGTGGTTGTTTCCCGCACCGTCACGGAGTATAGTTTATGGCACAGATCTAATGGGCCTTGTATTCCGTCTCATACTCAGATACTGTTCTTTCAATGTACAATGCTGTCCAGAATCAGGTGAGCACAGAACATGCCCTCGTTCCTCATTCGGGTTCGGGGCATCACATATTTATATCTGATCCCCAGACAGCCTGGCGCCAGTTGCTGGGGTTTATTATTCTTTATCATGATCTTCCCGTCCATTATCACTGGAATCGATGGTACGATGTTCAGAACCCTGTGATGCCCAGTATGGTTCTTTGTTCCTTCACCAGCGGTGTATCTCGCTACCTCGGCTATTCTAGAATATTCCCGCCAGCTTGTCTTCCAAACCTGCAGGCTACAGTGACTGAACAATCCACTACGACGTGACTATGACTATGACTTGACCCGACCTCTTGGATATCATGGATTCTGACGCCCAGAATTATTTCGAACCATCTCGATTGTCAGTCACTGATGTCCATCATACCATCCAACGCTGGAACTCTCCGAACACCGTGTGTGCATAACAATCGATTCGGAAGTGTCCGGCATGACCGCACAAGGCCAACCCATCGTCAGATATGTGTAAACTTTACGGCAAGCCTTGGGGTCTGGGGTAAAAGGATGCAAGCGATCGCTGTGTCACTTTTGCTACTATTTCTACAAGGCTGAGAGGCTTAAAACTTGCTGCGTCTTCTGTTTAAATCATCCTTGGAACGTCCGTGGATTCTCCCAAATGGTGCCTTTTGTATTGTTTTCCGTGTGACTTATTCGCCATCCGGTCGGGCCGTCAAATAATGCACTGATTGCCATGAGCCGCAATGGAAAGTTCTGCAACCCGCTTTTTATAGGCCCTTCTTTTCCAACCCAGCGTCACTAAAGATGGTTTGGTACGCGATGGGATGGTATGCGGTGTTTACCAATAGCTCCAAGAACGACATCGATGAGTTGTTACTGGTCCGGAGGTAATTCATTTTGGCACAGCAAAGCAATCCAAATGGGAATTTCACTCATGGGGCCACAGACCCCCTACGTGGTCACTCGTAATTTCACTTTCTCGTGGATGGACGGGCGCTGCTGTCTCCAAAGCCAACCATTCCTTACCGTCTTTCAGCTTTGTTCCTACCACCCTCAACACTTTACCCGCGCCACAACGACTGTGCCACTTTGTTGCCAAACTCGTACTCGAAGATCTTGCCTCGGCCTCCAGGTTACCTTTGCATGTGACAAACCGATGATCCAGCGAGAGCCCTCACCTATATTGGCCCCGGTGATCGAGCGCCATACTTACACCCTCCCGCACATGTGATATGTGCACTGTTCAAGTATTCGTCATTGACAGGTTTGTACCTCTCTCTACCTCCGCACCACAAGATATCAGGTTATGACATTGGCCGCTGGATTGCTTCTATTCGTGCTTTCTTTAATATCGCTTTGCTGTGGGCACATCTGCTGACAGGTATGATTTAGTAGGCGATTTTTTTTAATACTAGGTGATGGCTAGGGTTGTGAGTTCATTTTCAGTCATTTTCAGACTTAGAATGGAGGGCCTATGTAGGCGCGTTTGTACGCACACATAGGACAAAGAATTTACACGGGAATCATATCAGGGGGTTAACTAGAAGTTTCCATGTTCGGCGCGCGTTGCCGACATTCTCAATGTTTCCCCATCAAACGATCACCACTGCTTTCGGGCTGGCGAACATGCGTTTTTAGCACGAGTCACTTTTTATGAATATACAGTACGATTAATAGCTAGCCAGTCATTTTTTATTCACGGTTAGGAATTTCCAATCGATCACATTTCAACGTGGACATGAAAAGGGAAGAAAGAACAATGGGCTGTTTGTCCTTTTTCGGGGGAGGATGTAAGCGGGAATGCGGCTGGCGTGAGGCATCATCAAGTCTTTTTGTTCTGGGGTGACCACAAGGTGTCGGTGTTGCTAGCAGTACGAACCTGACTCGAGAATGAACCCAAATATCGTGTTAGCGCGGAGCCACCGCGTCGGATCGTCAGGGGCATACCGTCCAACGATAGCTGAAAATAGACAACGCCTTGTAATTGTCAGAACGAGTCAGCGTATCAAGAAATCAATTCATGTAGGCAGAGACTTTAGTGTTTGGCAGCATAACGTACAGATGAGGCTGATTAAATCGGCGAGTAGCGTCAGGGCGTGGGATGAAGGAGATAAAGAAGGAAAACATACACTTGGGATGCAGAAGAATAGAGGTATTTTCTGGAGGCTGCGAGAGGTAATGAAAAGGTCGCGGATTTAGAATAGGCGCGGTACCGTAAACGGTAACCTGATAATGTGTTAGAGTCTGTCAGACTGATGTCTGGCGTACTTGTACAAAGCAGTGTCGGCGCTGAGCCCTCGGCGCCTGTCAGATTTTTGTACAGAGCACACTGTCGGTCGCAGCGCTACCAAGCTTTGACTTAGGCAGAATCTGGTTTTTCAGAGTCAGTATATACGTTTTTACTGGGCAGCAGAATTACTTGAAAGACATACGGAGGTAAAGTGATATAAGAACTTGTTGAGCCCTTGTCCGAATTATGACGCTATTTATTCCTGAGCCATTACATGCACCGTGTAGAACAACACCTTTGTGCCGGAGTTCTATCCATGGAAGGGTGGGTCGTACTCACAGGTGGATTAGTTAACTACGGCACCTTGGTGCTTAGTGACCATCGAAGCAAGTGGCTGTTCATCAGCGAGTGCGACAGGTAATAATATACCCCCATACGTAGGCCGTAAGTATGACCGAGGTGCTAGCATCGCCGGGCTCAAGAGAGACGCCCATACGCTATCCCAACGAATGGATTTTCCGGGCCGAAGCAAACGTGATATACAGAACCGACGGTTGAGGTACAAGCTTCTGGTATTTAAGGCCACGCGATCTAACACCTGGGTAGGTATTGGGTCTATTGTGCCGGCATACAGATGAAGAACCGCAAGTCAAGGAAAGCCACGTATACGGTATCTGTATCAGTTGTGGTCTTGGCGGACGGAAAATGGTGAATCCCTGTTTGGTCGTTATTTGGTTGTTCAGCGCAATGGCGTGTTGAAACAACTTGGCCAAATAAATATCGCGTCACAATTTTCGGAATGAAACGTGACACGCTTGAACCTCAAGGCCTCACCTTGAACGAGGAGCCATCTCTGAAGCTTAAAGTGGTCGGTCATTAGTTTCATCACACTCCCTTTGCGTACGGGAAACCAGGAATACACGAAACAACGCGCCGGATATCACTGCGTGCGCAGACGGGCTCCTTCAAACCCTCATCGACGGATTTTCCATCCCGAACACACTTGTAGCTCCAGGCGTTCGAAATCTACATCATATCAAGAATAGCGAACCAATCTCTCTCATCAACCGTTCACCTCTCACAATGGCTCTCATGCACATTCCAATGCCGAGTCTGCCAATTCCGCCTTCGTGGTTCCCGGGGCACATGATGAAGTTTACACGAATGCTTCCAGCGTTACTTACTCGGACAGACGTTGTTCTCGAAATCAGAGACTCCCGGCTTCCACTCACAAGTATCAACAGAACTCTGGAAGGTGTGTTTTCTGTACGATTCTCGCGTTCCCTTCGGACTCGGGGTTTGGGCGTGGCTCCACGAACCCCTTCGCAAGAGTCGGAAGTGTCTCCTGTCTTTAAAGGATGGCTTCGCGCGAACGGTTGTATCTTCTGACCAAAAATATATTACCCAGAAGTCTTCTCTTGCATTTACATTTCAATCACAATCACGAACTTGAGCAACTGATTATTTCCGCAGGAGCTCTACAGAAATGGCGACTCGAGCGTGGCTGGGATCCGAATAATCCAAACCGCCGCATTGTGAATGCCGGAGCATGCGAACGTCTAGTTGTACTGAACAAACGTGACCTTGTACCCGAATGGGGGATGGAGGTAGGCCTTTTGGCCTTATCACTTCAAAGTGGCGTTCACAAACTCGTTCATGTCCATGGTTCCTGATCCATTAGCCTTTTCGCTGTGCAATGGCCAAGAAATTTCCTGATCAACAGGTCCTCTTTGCTTCGTGGCAACGGCCGCGGGATATCCGGAACCTAAGCGAGATCCTAGTAAGTATGTTGCAATCTTTCAAACTTGGATGAACGAATGTATCCAGAAAGATGTGATAGCTCATCTCTTGTACACACCACAGATATAGCGAGAAAACATCCTCACGCCATGGAGCTTAATGTCCTGGTTATTGGAATGCCGAACGTCGGTAAATCAACATTGTTAAATGCGCTCCGGAATATGGGCATCAAAGGCCGTACGTCCCCGTTCCAAATTATCCCCGGTCCTCTGTAAAATTAAATCCGGTCACTTTTGCCAGGTACGCCGAAAGCCTTTCAGACTTCGGCGCAACCTGGTCTCACCCAGGCTCTGTCCACACGGCTGAAAGTTTGTTTGGACCCCCTTGTATATGCCTTTGATACTCCCGGAGTCATGTTACCTTTCCTGGGCCGTGGCGTCGAAGGCGCCGAGAGAGGGGTCAAACTTGCGCTAATAGGTACGTAAGATCCATCCCTCCACGCGTTCGTACCCATTCTTTTGGTGATCAGAGGCTGATGAAGAAACCTTTCATATTTACATCGAACAGCGGGAATTAAAGAAGGACTATACGACATGGAAGCCCTCGCATCCTATTTACTCTACAGGCTCAACGTTCTGAATCCCATATGTGCGTCCAATTACCTCAGTCCGTTAAGAACGTGTCGATGATAGATGTGATTCCACATGATTACAGCTCCGGCGTACCTTGCGCTCCTGCCGGAAGGCGCTCAACCCATTGTGGATCTGCATGATTTTTTAGAGCAGCTCGCACGGCGAATGGGGATGATCAAGCGTGGTGCGGAGCTTGATACCACTAGGGCGGCCGTATATTTTGTACGATGGTGGCGCGAAGAGGGCGGGCTCATAGCTGCGTCATCGGCGCTTCAGATGGGTGATGCTTCCGTATTAAATCCCGGCGAAAGCAGGACACAAGGATGGGGCTTTGATTTCCAGTGGCAGCTGAGTCCTGAGGATAAGCCCACAAGCAAGGACGGCGACGCAGCTATCGTTCAAGGAAAAATGGAGGCCTGCATCGATGAGTACCTCGAAACGATGGAACGCGAGGAAAGCGGAGAGAACAACCTCAGTCCAACGCAAATAAAAAAGCAACAGATGTTGGAGGAGAAGTTGAGACGGAAACAGAAGCATATGAAGAGATAATATATTATTCGTGGTCTGTGTTCGCCTGTTCTACCCCTCGCTATCCCTGCGATTAATTTCGGAAATGACAATGGAAATACTACTCTTGAATCCAGGACGTAGCGTGTCCACCTTGGGCTCCCGTTAGTGAATTTGGTTATGACGCTGGAAGGTACGGAAATTTGCCGTTCCAAATTCAGACTTCCTTACTGCGTCTACCCAAGGCATCCAGTGCGCCACCTTTACGTCTTCGACTTTTCCGCTTTTTCTCGGGCTTCATGCATGCATATCGAATTCTCATGCAGGGGTATTTTTTCATTCCCCGGAAAGGCGGCCAGAACGGCGGACCTTTCCTGTTCAATGATCTTTCTGATCTGGAGATGATCCTTTTCCTGGTGTGATGTTGCAAAAGTTTGAAGCGCTTCTGATGCGTTTCAGATTTCCATTCTACAAGTGATTCTTCTGGTCGTTCTCATGGTCGTGAGAGTGACCGCGATCTGTTGTGAGATCATTGACAAGTTGTATGGGAACAGCCATGGTCTGCCGTTCACCGGACCGCGATTGTTATTGGGGAGTGGTGAGAGGTCAGGATCCAAAACCCATCGTTGGGGGATTTGCCGATGAACCTCGCCATATGTATCCGCTATTTGCTTGGGAGGAGACCTCTCTTTGGGCCTATCTATCCTTGGCGCTGGTTTGACCGAGTCCGAATTTGTTTCCAGATGCATCTACAAGACTACGATCACCCCGGAATGAATTATTTTCTGGATGTGGATATTATCCTTGTCAGGATACTGTCTAACACAGACGTCCGCAGCATCTCATCTGCCTGCCATGAGACTGATTGGCCTCCGCATTACTTTAAACTACTTTTCGGGGATTGTAGTGGACCATTTTCGCATGTCACCAGGTGCACCGTCCGAAGGGCTTCGGCCTCGAGGACACCAGTCGGATGGAGCACACAAGCACGGACAGAAACACGAACAGTAGTCCCACGTAGTATACCTGACATAGGGCTACGTCCCAATAGGTAAAGGACGGGAAAAAAATGTCACCAGCTGTTTATTTCAACGGACATGATGGATTTTCCGGAGCTCTTGAAAGGTCTTATTCTCGGGCTTTCCCCGCTCATCGGAGGAGCAATTCATCCGGCGCCTGGCGAATACCAACTTGATTTCTATTTTTAGTCCATATGAATTTACAATGTTGATTTCAAGGCAAACGGCGTGTTTTCTAATCCAATACCAACCGCCTGTTGTTCGAGCGCCCAGAGACAGAACAGCCAGAACAGTATCCTGATAATATTCCAACAGGATTCAAAAACCTAACAATACAACTAGAAATAAAATACTACAACGCCACCACACCACGCCACTTCCTCCGCTAAAAATCAAGATAATCCCTTCCCCCAGCCCACGCACCGCCCTGACCACCCATCCCCGCCCCACCGCCACCATACGGGTCGTCTACGCCCATAGCGCTGACGCCGCCCACCGTGCCCTCTACGTCCTTGAACGAAAACTCCCTTTTGAACTTGGCCTCGAGGGAGGACATGGTGCCGATGAGCTTCGTACATGCCTGCTCGAGCATCTCCTGCGGCGTCACGGTGCCGTCGGTCTGGATCTTGAGGATGAAGTACGGGTGTAGCGGGTGAGGGACTTTGTACCCTGCGAAGAGGACCTGCGGCATTGCTAGGAGTTGGCTGTGGGGTGGGGTTGGCGGGTGAGTAAGTCGATTTGGATTTGGATTTAATTTAGAAGGGTTGGATGGAGGTATGATGTGCGATACGTACGAGCGCAGCATGTTGCCGAGGGTATGGTCCTGCTTGACGATCTTGATGGTTGCGGCGTTGGGGATTTTGGTGTCTTCTGTGACCTCAACACTGGGGGAGGGGTGTGCTTCAATTAGTCTGGCTCATTTGGTCGGGAGCGTGACGTACGGTTTCTCGCCGTCTTCAAGGACGAAGAGCTCGAAACGATTGGGTGCGTTCATATTGATTTTGCTCAAGTGGCGTAAATTCTGTGTTTGACGAAGGGTCAGTAGGTGAGGTGAAAGATGAAAAAGGAAGCCCGAGGCGATGGCTTTAATTGTGAGGAATGGACAGGGGCCTACCTTGGTGAATGTATCTCGTTAAGCAAAACCTAGAAGACAATGGGTGGATTAATATTCATGACACGACCAAGAAGACATGAGAAAAGAATAAACATCTCCTTCGTGACGCGCGTTACATGGTCGCATCTTCCTGCTGTAAGCCATTGGGACCGCTCAATATTCTCTTACCACCAAGTTGGCGATCACAGTGGCACGAGCCTTGTGAAGACCGCAATTGTACGGGATAACAGGGCACAAAGAAAAAATAGGAAGTGGGAAGCCAGATCTTCCATGTGCTTCAGTCTTCGAAAGGCAAATTGACGTCCAGGAAGGTGTGCCCATATGTGTCTCACTGTGAACGAGTGCTCACCTTGAACAATTATGGGAGTTGATCCACTCTCACGGCAGTCCAACTGACAAGTTTCGACGGAGGCTAGGTGGGGACTGGAAGAGCGGTAGCAAAGGGCACCAGCACCTGGAACTAGGTGTCAACATTGAAAAGGTATTGTGATTGGGAGAACAATTGACAGTGCTCAAAGAAGTGGAATGATTGACGGGTAGCGCCGACGAAAGGTAAACGTATCGACTGTGTATGTAGATGGTGTCCCCACGACACGACACGACACGGCAAAAGATCGGTCTTCTCGGTGTTTCCTGACCCAGAAAATACCTGTGCACGAAAGAGATAGGAATGTCAGTTAAAAGAGTAACGAGACAAGAGGTCACAGCAAGAATCAGCCAAAAAAGTTGCGATCATTCAACAACTGCATCGTTGCAGTCACCGACAATAAATGTTGGCATAAAGCCCATCACTAGAGACGCAGACGCGAAGGAGATGAGTACTCACAGGAGCTAACAGACACCGACAGACACGTACAACAGAGATGGAGGATGGAGACGACGTTGAACAGAAATTTGCATTGATTGCAATGATCGAATTAGTGTTTGTCGCTATTTGCAAAGTGGCGCTAAGTTTTGCAACACCAATTGAGAGTGTCCGTCGCAGTCCATCAACCCGCCAACCTCTCCTCAAGGTCAGTCTTCATGCCATTTTTCTCGTTGTTTCGTCGGAGACACCTATGAAACCATCTATCGCATCGATTTGCATGTCTTTTGAAGCAGAAAGGTTGGGATTTGGGGTGGATCGCTGGACATGGCTTTGGATGGCATTGATGCACAAATTCGGATCGGTCAAGATACTGAGCTAACTGGTATTGTGAACCCTACAGAAAACAATGCCGACACACTTGTCGAAGACTCGCAAGCACCGCGGACACGTATCGCACGGTCACGGACGTGTAGGAAAGCACCGCAAACATCCCGGTGGTCGCGGTCTCGCTGGTGGTCAGCACCACCACCGGTGCGTTCCTTTTCAAAACCCACAACATTCCTATCGTATTCTGATACGATTTGCCTTTCCATAGTACCAACTTCGATAAATACCATCCTGGTTACTTCGGTAAGGTTGGTATGCGTCACTTCCACTTGACCCGCAACTCGCACTGGCGTCCCACCATCAACGTCGACAAGCTATGGAGTTTGGTGCCCGCTGCTGAGAAGGAGGGCCTGACTGAGAACTCGGAGGTCGTCCCTGTGATCGACACTCTGAGGCATGGGTACGGAAAGGTGTTGGGCAATGGCCTGTAAGTTTTCAGTGTTTATTTTTCGTGCTCTTTCCGTTATTAACTCTTCACCAGTCTCCCCAAACTGCCTTTCATTGTAAAAGCACGCTTCGTGTCATCGATTGCCGAGTAAGTTCATCCATTACAAGTATATGGAGACATTGTTAAGTTTTTGCACTTCAGACGCAAGATCAAGGAGGCTGGTGGTGTTGTTTCGCTGATTGCCTGAGCTTGTACTTAGCGTTCATGATGTCCTATTCCTCATTACTCTTCTATATGATCATGCTATGAATCAAGCCATGTAACACGACGACGGCCACTTGAAGTCCGGTTGAGATCCTGTGAATAGAGCACTGCCTCCGAAGTCGGATTTAGATTTCGAGGTCAGCCGATCAACAGGTGTCTCCTCGGTCATTCTCAGACAGCGGATGCCTGCGCATTCTCACAAACTTCTCTTGATCCTTCCTCCCATCGTCTCCTCATGAGCAGTAGCTTTTCGTCCTGGTGTAAGCCCTCAATACAGGCCCCGTATCCAACCATAACCCTTCGTTATCAGATAATTCACATTATGCGACTTGGAATCGCACCCGATCAATCCAGCAGCCACCATTTCTAGCACGAACGGACACCAACATCGCAAGGGCTGCAGTTGCCATGCACAACGGTACTCACCCTGGAGAAGGAGCGAGCAATGCAAAGGACAAGAAGACGCAAGACTCCTTGTTCGGACCTAACATCGGCGTTGTCAGCAGCGGGCCTGCCTGGACTGCCTCCACGGAGAAGAAAGTATTGACTGACGAACTCACTCCGGAGATTGTAGAGGGTTGGATAGAGAAGAGCAAAGATGTTCGTCCTCTCAATTCACTTTCATGCCATAAGGTAACGACTTCTAGGCATCACAACCAACCACGACCCTCCAAGCCCTGGTCAACCTTAAACGCCCGACCCTGCGCCTCTCTCCACTATCAGCCGAAGACCCGGCCCATACCGCACCTGATCCACACCTCCACCACCACGGTCTCGAGTTCGAGTACGATTGCGATGCCCCAAAGTGCGGTATCTATGTACATATCCTTCTTCCAAAAGACCATCCAGACGCACCCGTAACGGCCGCCTCATCAGGGCTCTCCAAGCTCCTCGTCTTCGAAACCGTCGTCGATGGTGGGTTTGGCAAACTCCTGAAACTTGAAGAGGGCGCCCTCCTCGAACTGGGGCGGTTCGAGTACACACCGGCACCTGCTGCAGGAGCACCTCCGAACCCTTCTTCAACGAGTCTCACAAACCAAGGCGACGCAATAGGGGAACCATCATCGACAGGCGACGACGCATCTGCTGCCGCCACTGACGCAGGCGCCGCTCGGAACCCGCGTCGCCGGTTCACCCACTTCCATTTCCGAAAACGCTCACAAGGCCGAAGCGTCTCTGGTCCAGCCCTCGCTGTCGTCGATGCCGAACCCGTTCCTGCAACGGACTCTAAAGGCAAGGAAGACACGAGCGAGGGTGTGCGTGTCATGATCCGGCTTGCGGCGCTGGATGAACAGGGTACCGAGCTGGCATCCCTCAACGAGCAGGTGACATATCTGCACATTGTCCGTTTCGGCACTCGGACAGATGCGGAGGCCGAGGATGAGGACACCCGTCCGTGGGTTGTCAAAGTTGTCAAACGCGAGGCTACGGTGAGTATATTATTACAGTTCTGGGTTTGGCATCGCTAAAAATACCGACGACGTGCTGCGTAGATTGGGCCGCACACTTTCCACTTGCATGAGATTTATGGTCTGACATCCTCCTCTGTACATACGACACATACCCCCGCACCCACCGCCCCGCTCCCATCATCACCTAGCTCGGAGACACACACCTACCCACCCATCACGCCAACCTTGCCTGTAACTTCGGTTTCGGAAGACGATCCATCCACGGAGTGTCTGCTCTGCCTCTCGTCGCCCCGTGAGGTCGTGCTCCTGCCATGTCGGCACCTTGTCGCGTGCAAGGACTGCGCATTGAATATGGTTGAGTTCGGCGCCGGTGGCAACATCACGCAGTCCGAGGAACCCGTTGCTGCTGGCGGCGACATCGGAGAGGCCGGTGCTGCTGAGGGTACTGATGGAACACCGGCAGATGCAACGACGCCTGCGCCTGCACCGACTCCGCCTGCAGCACCAACGCCCAATACACGCAGGAAGAGAAAGGCCAAAGGATGGTTCTGCCCCGTCTGCCGACAACGTTTGTTTTTATCTATACATCATTTTGACCGTCCAGTGCTGATGCTATGTTTAATTAAGCTTATACCTCTCTCCTTCGGATAACGACTCACCCACCACCTGCAGAAGGTGAAGGCGGCACGGAAACGCCCAGCGCCACCACGGAAGGCGGCGAAACCCCCGCGGCAGCGAATGGAACCACTGAAACCCGGCGTGGCGGGCTCCTTGGAGGTATCGGGCCGTCTTTCTTCCGGGGCTTGAGTTTCAATCGGAACCCGCAGGCGGATGTGGAGAGCCAGGCTGGGGTTACGAGGCCGGGTACGTAGGTGTCGGGATGTGGCTTTGTGTATATTTTGCTGGATTGTATGATGGTGTAAGTAGCTTTGTTGTTGACGAATCGGGTTTGACTTTTGTACACTGTGTATGCATATCTTCTTTTCCTTTTCTTTCTCGCTTGCTCTTACTTGACCATGTGCGATGCAGTGCGAGATCGCTAATATATCATAACTCATTAATCTCCCCATCCAAGGTTATGTTGCACAGAAATGAAAGCATAATAGACATCGATATGCAAGTTAAGGTTCACGATACTCGTTCTGACCAAGCCAATTGAGGACATTCATTTATAAACAATCATGATAGAGAAGCTGGGTGTCGTAACTGGTTGGACTTGAAGGATGTGTTTAGAAAGGAAATGAGAAAGCTGGCGGTGATGTTTCGGAGTGCTCTGAGTCAATAAATTATATGTTGCGTTTGGTATACAGGAACATAGGGAGCGTGGTATCGATCAGCTTCATGGATAAGTTCTTGGAAGGGCCAGCAAGGTCCCAGACACACCATCATCTGCCTTGACCGAGAGCATCTTCAACTTATCTTGGAAGGGCCAGCAAGGTCCCAGACACACCATCATCCACCTTGACCGAGAGCATCTTCTCCAAACCAAGTTCGTCAACCAGTTCACCGATGTACCCCAACTGCAAAGGGAAAGCACTCCCAACGGACCTCAACTGCTGAGTGAATTCGCGCCATACATCCATCATGTCGGGATTGACAACTGGCTCCCCATGAAGCCTGGCCTGCCCACGGCGCTCTTGCTCCCCCAGGATCCAAGTTATTAGGAATGTCACCAAGTTCCACTCATTTTGGAAATCAGGTTGGACTAGTGTCCCTGCCTCGAGAAGCCGGTCGCTCGTGGAGAATGAACATTTCTCTTTGTAGCACTGAGTATAGTCTCTCGTCATCCACTTGGTGACAAGTTCTTCAGCCTGGGGAATTTTATCCTGGTATCGCAAGAAAACAAAAGGGAGGATCCAGATAAAGGCTTCCAGTTCATGATGATAGAGGCGTTTGAAGGTGCCAGCCCAATATTTTTTGCGCAACAGTTCAAGAGCCATGAGCGGTATCGTGCCTTTCCTGTCCCTAACAGATGTCGAAGAGATCGACAGGTCGTAATCCATCAGAAATCCACACCCTTCGTCTGGACTACAGAGCATGTGAAGTAGACTTGTGTCACCAGATCTTTGCATGCCATGGATCCAAAGCAGAGAGTGACCTATTTTTGAATGGATCAACGCAAAATGGGAACAAAACTCATACGAACATACATTTCACGCAGTCTAACCAGGCTTTGACAAAAGCTTTACCGACGAGCATTGTGAGTGAGAGCATTGTTGGAGAGAGAAGGAGCCTCGTGGTTTGACCATTGCAGGCGTTGTTCGCCAGTATTTTCTGCGCCCAACAGCCCGCGAAGGTTCCTGGTGAGGCGGTCCCCTCCAAATGCTCGTTGATCCCCTGGTCCGTTTCGTGAAACTTCCAAAAGAGCTTGCCAAGAAGCATATACTCTTTGTCATCTAGTAGCAAAGCTTCGAGATTGTACATGCCGCGTGCAATGCGAAGGGCGACGCGTCTGAGTAAGTATACTATACTGGTCGGCGGTCGGCTGCTGTTTTGTTCGAACTTCGGAGAGTATAGCTTTTTGAG
Organism: Hypsizygus marmoreus; assembly: GCA_013433165.1. Taxonomy (NCBI): domain Eukaryota; kingdom Fungi; phylum Basidiomycota; class Agaricomycetes; order Agaricales; family Lyophyllaceae; genus Hypsizygus; species Hypsizygus marmoreus. The sequence goes on along the minus strand of CM024084.1, from coordinate 1,120,327 downwards.
CCAGGAACTGCTTCAAATGTTCGCAGGTGAAGAATACTATTCTATAGCTTGAATTGAGCGAAGACTTACGATTCCTTGGCGCATAGGAAGATGGAGGTGTGAGAGGGTGTGAGTTGAGGGAAAGTGGCGAGCCGCGACAGTCACCGCGATTGGCAACATACTTATACTCGGCGGGATGATGTCATCGACTCGGCGGAACCTTTGCGGCTCCGCGAAACTCAACCGAAACCCATTACAAGGTTCACACTTCCAAGTTAAAAGCTTACGAGGCCTAGGAAAGCAAACCCGTTAGTGTCCAGATATCTCCTTGTCGAATAGAATGGACGAGAACATGTCTTTATTGTTGGATGGGCCAAGCGTCTGAAATAACGGTAAGATAGACATCAATTCTTTAGAAAAGTAGAAGTAGGCTGAGCATGTAGAGAATCAAAAGACAACATGCGAGAGTGCAATAGATCATATAGATGTGTTCGATCCCCTATGGGAAACTCAAAATAAATTCTTTCATCTGCTTTTCCCAGCTACAATTCGGTAGCCCTTTCGTGGACCCAGAACGAATGCCTCCGCAAATCGCCTGCAGTTTCGATGGGATCCGACGCAAAATATTCTTCAGAGTATCCCTGTCCTTCTGCGTATCTCGTCGTTGCTTTGGTAGACGACTCCCCCAGAAGCTTCGTCGCATCGCCGGCGTGCCTCCCGATAGCTCCTTTTCCCTCAAAACAGCCTTCATCACCGCGCCGAACGCTTTAGTTCCAGGAGTCGCGAGAGCCTGTAGCCGGTGCTCCGTCGTGTTGTATGCAATGAACCGCAGATCGGAGTAAAAATGCACGAGGGAGCCAGGAGTACCGCATACTACAGGACAATCTGGGTTAGGACAGCCGGGTGGATTGACGAGGGGTCCGCTAGGATACTTGGGATTTCTACGCTGACATTTGCCGTGGAAATAGCCGGGGAAAATGGCGGTCTCGAGAAGTGAGTAGGCGGATTTTTCGTATTCCGAAATGATGGGTTCAACCATAGATATTGGGGGTACGAAGTATTGCCGATTGGGAATCATTTTAGCAGCGATGTCATCAGCCTGAACAGGGATTGAAGATCAATGCATGTACTGTACAGCACCGGGATCAAGATGGTCTGAAATGGATAGACGTACCACTTGTTTCATGACAACGTTAACAGGGTAGGTGTAATTTGATTCAAACGCCTTTGTGATACCGACGATACATTCACCTTCGCAGGCCGTCACGACGCCAGGAAGAATTACGAGGAGCAGAGGAAGGAGGCGAGTGGTACGGGATAGCATATTGTCAAGTCGCAATCGTTCTGGATGTGAAGAGTGGTTGGCTTAAAGTTATGTGAAACCCTCGCGCGGCGGGCTAAAAGGTACAAGGCGGCGAGATTATAAGAGGAAGACTACACATTTTGGGATGTGCAGGCTGAGGTAAACCGCGAACGCGTCGAGCACGTGATGATAGACGAACTCGAATTTGCCCCGCAATACGACTTTTACAAGCAGTACATACCTCCTAGGTTTCCTGCGCTTACAAGGCATAACCCGTTCCATGCGCTACCGGCGAACGTCCATATATTATTCTGTCTCCCGCCCCTATTGTTTCAAGGTTGGCCCCTTCAAGGCGGTCACATCACAACGCTTGAGACGTCACTATAAATAGATTCGATGAGCCCGACGAACGAGTCGAGGAAAATGAAAACTTTTTCACGAATCGTAATCAGGAATTGGCTGCTTCGGGAAAAAAATATCGCCGACAACCATTCCTACGAGTGCCACATCATACATCTCCGCAGCCGACGATGACGGTGTACGATGGGGATGAACAGGCCCCGATGGCCATGGGGACAGCGGCTGAGGACTGGGTGATCTTAATGCATACCGCGGACCTCGAAGGTGTGCAGGCTTCCGCACAATCTCCCGAGCCTGAGCAATTCGAGCAGTATTGACCACGCCGATCCTCTTAGCTTCGTCGACCGTCAGCGGATTCGGCCGTTGGCACAGCGATTCGAACGCAGGCCCAAGCCATTGAGGGATACCGTACTTTTCTGCCAGCGCTATTTTCTCGATGGGGTCCAAGGGAGGCGTGTGGCCATGGATCATGTCTATCGCGCGTTCACGGACTCGGTCGAAGGCATAACGAGTGGAGATGGAAAGAAGATCAATCCACTGTTCGTAGTATTTATTGACCACCAAGGAAGTGTTGAACTTCTTGCCAGATTTCTTAGTTGGATAGGGTCGAGCATAGTATGTGGGAGACGATACATCCTAATTAGAATAACGATATGAGATTTTACTCGCAGAAAAAGAACGCTTAATCTGATACGTGCCCGTCGTAGAACAAATCAATAAGCCTTTCGAATTCACGACTTTTCACCTCAGGAAGTGGAATGGGCTGCGAATCATCTGCCCCTTCTTGAGCTTCTATTTGCGGGGGATGTGCAAACATCAGACGAAATATGTCGGATTCCCGCTTGAGGAAGTGACGGTGGACTTTGAAGAGTTTGTTTTCCACCTTGAGTCGTCGACATAATGAGGGTGAGAAGTCGACTATTTCTCGTCAAACGCACCAAAAAGATTGCCTTCTCGTCGTCAAAATAATATTTTTCGCTGCATCGCTCTGTGATCTGGCTGGGAGACGAAATCGGCGAGGGAAGAAAAAAAGATGTGCCAGGAGTAGTCACTGGCGAAATGCCAGCCTGTTCGTCCTCTACCATGTAATGATAGTTGTGGGTGATAATCCGAGTTGTGCTGGGTGGGACGTGGGGGTACGGAGCTACACCGGACAAGGCAAAATCTAAGTATAAGTACTCCAGAACACGTTGTTCCAGCGTCAAAAGATATTAAGGCGTCTGATCCATCCTCGGGCTCATTCAGGCCGAATGCACGTGTGTGTGAAGGGAACAGGCAGAACCGAGTGGTTCAGCTTGCTTGAGGGAGGTCCTAAGCATAATATATGAACACCATAAGATGTTTCGTTCATGTGCGTGCCACAGCTGAAAGATAGCGCAAGTTTCCGCGCAATTGCGTGCTTTTAGCAACGTACACACATATAGGGGCATGGCGGATAAGCTAAAGGTGAAGGGAACTCTCATCCTCGTCGTGCGCCATGAAAAGCCCATACCCATTGCTCCACTATAAAGTAGGAAACGGAGAGTCTAATCGCCCGGCGGGTGGTGAGTGATGACTTGTTGCACGATATCAATGACTAGTGCAGGCGAATATGGCAAGAATTCAACCGGAGATGCCGCTCTAGGTGGAGGATAAAGAAGGCCCGCTTGTGTGTAGGGAACTGAGGCGCGCACTGCCTCCCGAGCACGCGCAATCAAGATGGTATAATGCACTCCAATCTTTTTGCCCTCATGCAGTTCCAGTGGTTTGACCCGCTGGCACAGGGACTCGATAGCAGGTGCGATCCATTGAGGATTTCTCGGCAAGTATTATTTTCTCAACGGGATCCATAGGTGGTTTGTGAGAGTCGACCATGGTAATGGCGCATTGACGGACTCGATCAAAGGCATATCGTGTCGAGGTCGATAAGAGGTCGATGCCCTGATCGAAATGAGCCCTCGACGTCTCCTCTTCTTCTGGTTCAAATGGACTCTGGCGATACATCCTGTTGAGCACACAGTACCGTCAACCTGGGTCTGGTTGGGATACTAAGTTTGCGAATAAATAGAACATACCCGTAGTATAAAAAGTCGATGAGTCGCTCGAATTCATGGCTGATTACTTCAGGAAGGATAACTGGTCTACTGTCGTCCATGATTTCCGGAACCTCCTCTTGAGAAGGGTGTGAGAACATCAGGCGAAATACATCGGACTCTCGTTTGAGAAAATGGCAATGAACTTTGTAGAGTTTGTTGTCTACCTTTGGTATGGGAGTGTATTGATCATGAGCCCACACTTCAGTCTGGCAAAAAACAGACTGTACCAAAAATATAGCCATCTCTCATCAAAATAGTATTCCTTGCTAGCCCGCTCCACTCCGTGGTTCGTGTGTGGTGGAGGTGGTGAGAAGGAGTTCTTGGGTCGTCTTTCACTCTGAATTTCACCTCTCATTCTCCGTGCTCACCGATAGATCCATGGTTATCCTGGGTGGCACCTGGAAGTGGGAATTCAGGATGAAACCCTAAAAGGTTAGAGGATCGAACACGCTGTCGGCGCGTGCCATGAGACGTTTCTCCAATAAAAAAAGCAGGTGGGCGCTTGAAAGTTGATGGAAGCTGAGGAGGCAAACTATCACCAGTTCTGTTTGGGATGAAAATTCTGGAGTTCTGTCGGCCAAGGGTCACATCAGACACGAATATCCTGAGTGCGCACGAAGGTTGACTCGGAGTTTGGAAGAGTCCGAAGACTATATAGTATAAACAACGGTCCCCGTGTTGCCGTGGGAGCGCTTCCAAATCTTTCGGTTTCTACGGGACCGCTGCGGGTTACTATCACTCTATCACTAGCTATCACTACGGCGTACGCTACACGCATTTGCCCACCTGTCTTGAAGGCAGTCAGCAGGACAGCTTGAGTTTGAATATTGAATGCTCTCTTGTGTCTAAATTCGCGTTCTTGCTCAACCGACTGCCTTTTCTCGACCGACTGCCTTTTCTCGAAATCTCACGATAACTTAGTGCCTGTGACTTTTCGCCGTCCCTGACTCCCTTGCCAATTTATATCATTCACATCCTGGGTTGTAGCATACTCAAGGGATCCTTGTAACACGTCGATCATCCTCTTCTTCTGTCAATTCCCAGCATGAGCTGCCCAGATTGCATCACCGGCGGACTGCTACCAGGAGAGCCTACAGGAAGCCTGAGCATCCAAGGCGCGTATCTTGCGCCAGGTCCAGTACTAAATGATACCGCGTCCAAACGCGCTATCGTCTTCTTGACGGACGCATTCGGTCTCCCACTCAAGAATTGTAAGATTCTGGCGGACAAACTCGCGACACGCCTGGAATGTGATGTATGGATACCGGACTACTTTGCAGGTATTTCATGGACTGACCTATCTCATGAGTATCTCCTCACGTTCTGTTTGGACTCGGTTAGGAAAGCCTCTTGCGCCTGTGAGGAGTTTACTCACTCCTGATCGCGCCGGGGTCCGGATGGGTGTCTGCCAGTGGCTGAAATTCATAATATATACCATTCCCAGCATTCCTGCTTTCATCCAAAGTCGTCCTTCAGTGGTGGATGCCAGATTATCTAAAGTGCTCCTTCAGCTTCTCATTCTGAAGAGTGTCATTTACTGATTTGCCCATCAGTTCATCAACGCCATAGAAGAAGAGAAGAAGTATGAGAAAATCGGCGCCGTAGGGTATGTCGGTCGGTTGCCTTTTCGTGATTTCACGGTTGAAACATGAAGCTAGATATTGTTATGGAGGTTCAACAGTCATACGTCTTGGTGCAACCGATCTGGTTAATAGCATCGTCGTCTGTCATCCTGGACGCTTCTCGATTCCTGAAGTCAAAGCTATCAAGGTTCGTTCCCATTACATCGAAACAATTATGCAACTTCCTATCAGCCGCTTTACACAGGTTCCGGCAGCTTGGGTTTGCGCTGAAGGTCTGGCAACGACGTTTGGGTTCGAAACGTGATGATGGTCTTATTATTCCTTTGTAGAGGATATGTTTTTCAGCCATTCCCTTCGCCTGCGTGCCGAGGCCATCTTCTCGGAACGACAGGGCACTGATAGATTTGTTGAATATGAATTCAAGGACTACAAGGGTTTGCTGTTTTTATGGTCGAAACATCAGGCAGCATATTAATCGTTCCTCAAAGGCACGGCTCATGGTTTCGCATCGCGACCAAATCTAGACCTTCCGGAAGTGAAAGAGGCCCATGAGAAGGCATTCGAACAAACTGTGGGATGGTTCACAAAAACTTTAGCAGACTAACCCAAGGCTCAGCACAATGCACCGTGAGCTTTTGCTGCATATGCCACAAAGTACTCGTACAATTTGACACCGTCGCCTCATATTTACTTCCTGTGTAAGTTGGATTTGTCTAGATATGGTACAGACTTTCTACTTAAACAGATGAGTGGAATCTTCTAATCCGACGTAAAACAAGATACATTCAGCGGCGTCAAGCACGCTGAAGCCATCCCACCTGAAGCCCCGTCATCTCACGCAAACTCTGGGGGTATGCACTATTACTCTCTCTCAAGATACCAGCCAGACGCCGGCAGATAGGCATTGGATAGAACAAGTATTCCGCCTGCGGAAACCCGGGGTATTTGGCCAAGATGCTAAAAGACCAGATGATGTTAGAAGAAGTGGCATGGGATAGACAACCAGGAGCTCACCCTTTGAGATCCGCTGTCCGCTCAGAGGGCGTCAGGATCTTATAGAGAACTTTAGCTGCGTGGATAGAGGCACTCTTTGGTATCGCGTATTGGGTCGATTTGGTATAGGCAAGTCTAATGCTTGGCTTGAAGAGCCAGACCTGAAGGACCATGAATTATGATATCGTCTGAGGCGAAAGCAAAGTGACAAACCAGAATTCGAGGGAGCTCGTCCTCTTCGTCGAGGATGACAAATCTATAGGTTGCGTGTGCTTGGACGAACTCCGTCATATCTTCCACAACGAAGGCAGATAGCGGAATCTTCGATGGTCTGCACGTTGGGTCAGCTTACATCCTCACAGGGCATGTAGGATGACTTACTCGCTGGTTGAACTAACAGGACGGATAGCGAACTTCAGCAGCCTGAACACGGCCCGTGTCAAGCCATCGCCACTCCCAGTAGGATGGTCTTGACATCGACCAATGACAGCACCACACAAACATCGAGCCAGTCGCCAGTCTTCTCCACGCTGCAGATCAGAAGACCGAAGTTAGTAAAGATGACATAGAAAAAGAGGAGGTGAGAAAAGAAAATAATTGTGTTCTCAAGCGTAGCTCCCATGACGTGAACCTCATTAAACACGAGAGTTGTTTGAGCGAGCAACTGAGAGCAGCCTTTCAGCCACTACTCATTGATATAGGACGCTTTGTATCAACCGGGAAACTGCCACCCGCGCACTCGCCCACAGTCTCTTCAGTGCGCTGCAACTCAATGAAACCAACTTAGGCTTCAAAGAATAACAGACACCATCAAGAAAATGTTCGAACACGAGGTGAACAGCCGCTGGTAGGGATCCAACGCCGGTCTTCTTAGTCGTCCGAATGGTAGGAAGGAGGAGACAGAAAGAAATGTGGAATCAGCATGGATATGGGGACACACCTTCGGTTCTTCACTCAGGTGGAGATTATTGTGTGTCATAGACGACTCCTCGAAAAGGATATAGCTTCCACCAACGAGAGCTTGACCGGCATGTGGCCAGAATCCGCCTTGGCCATGCTTCATAACCTGGTCGTGGAGCTTCTGATCTGCGTGGCACATCCAGGCTTCAACGAGCTCTTGCCAGTGCTCAGAAGGCAAATCTCGGTACTCGATGATACTGGTTGATTGGACAAGATGAAGAGAGCACGACGCGCAGATGAACGATACTGGATTGGCGGAGGAGAGTTGAGCTGCATCGAGAAGGGGAGGGGGGTCCTCATGTGTCGAAACAGGAGACGGCTGACGCGGAACCGTAATCAATTTGATCTCAAAATGGCCACTCTGCACTCTCACTTGCTGCTTCCCAGGCAGAATGCGAGCAGGGAGAAGGAGAGGTAGGGAATTTCGAGGGCCACTGCTGATAATCAGGCGATCCCCTCCTTCGGCATGGCTTTCTGGGAACGGGGGAAGAACCTCTGCTTCGATGTCAACCCCGGGTGTGGCACCCGTCACCGTGAAAAATACCAAGACGTGTTGCAGGTTTTCATGGTTTTCAGCGACGTAATTCACTTCAAAACCGACTGTTGAAGATTATCATCATTAAATCCACGTTGTGACGGAAGGAAGGCGATAACAACAACACACCATCCGGAGCCGACGGCACTGCATTAATTCCGCGCGAACGTGATCGGGAATGGGAGGTGGTATTGGTACTGCTACCGCTGCTGCTCGATCCCGACTTGGAAGAGGACGATCGCAACCATGATAGAGACGGGGCGGAGAGGCTACGATGTCGCAGCTTTTTCTTCTGCTTATATTTCGACAGCTCGGGAAGCTCGGGATTCATGTCTTCGAGATGGGAAGGAGGTGCCTCCTTCACGAATTGCGGAAGAGTGAGAAGAGCATGCGGGTCCTGTTGTATAAGTTCTGGGGGGACGGATTCACGTATGAATTCCGGAAGAGTTAGAAGAGCACGTGGGTCCTTGATTCGCGATTGTAAGACTGCATCTTGGCCATGGAACCGCCCAGCGTCGGAGTGTTTAGCGAGCTGCTCGACGAAGGCTTCTCTCTGGAGGGCTTGTATCAATAGTGAATACACCTGTAACTGATGGAGAGTCAACATACCTGAGCGACATCCTTTTGGCGAGCCTTCTCCAACCGTCCTGGCAATCCGCCCTCAAGGATCACAGATTGGTTGGTCATTGTTCGATCAGTAGCCTTGCTCAGTAGATCTAACATCCTCTCGAGGTCATCTTCTCGATCCTTCTGCTTGCCCGAACGCGAATGCGGTGTCAGGGTACCTTCTCGGCTGGCTTTCTCCATCTGTGCAAGTTTCGAGGATTTGAGTTCAACTCGTTGGTTGTGTAGCTGAGGAGCGACCATATACAGTCTGTCGATGGCCATAGCCACACCTTCGAGATCTAATCTCATCTTCTCGTCCATTTGACGGGCCGCCGTCACCGGGGAATGAGGCATGTTCCGTGACTTCGACGAGTCTATGGAAGACCGGACCCCCGAATCATCGTATTGAGGCGGTGTGTCAAATTCGTAGTCTGCAGGATCGTACTGCGGCGGTAGATGATCTTGCGAGAACATTGGAAGGTGTTCGGTCCGTTCTTTACACATCGCCACAACAGTCTCCAACTCTTCGTCGATCTTGCTCCACAGGAGGGCGGTCTCTACGGCGAGAACTGGCGGCGTTCCTGGGGTAAGGATGTCAGGTTGGGAAGAGAGGCGCTCGATCTGAAGATCGCTGAGCTGGCGCTTGAGGACATCGAATAAATTGGATGGGCCTGTGGGTTCCCAGGTACTCGAGTCTGAAGGTTTACTATGAGACAGCGATGAGCTTGCTTGAATTTCAGACAACCGGTTAAAATGTGACAATAGGGAGACGAGGGAGTTGGCAAGGATGGCGTCTGCCGGTTCAAGAGAGGAGGATATGCTTTCGACGCGTGTGCGAAGCTCGTGGAATAATTCTGAATCGCTCCCGGTCTCCCGAACTTCGGTCATGGCGTCGGTGACATTTCGGTTACGGAGGTTATTCACGAGCGTCTGAAGTGCAGAGGACGAGGATTCGGCATCAGGCGAAGAATTAGAGGCCTGGGGGGTGGATGGCATGGAATGGCGACGGTCTGGGACGATCGGATTCCATCGTGTCGGCACGGACAGGAGGTTATTGAGTGTCATTAAGCAGGACCTTTGCACATCTGCGATCGACGGCAAAACTTCATGCTGTAATAGAACAGGATCAATGTTCATATTCTCGCATAATTTGTATGTCATCTTACAAGCACGCCATGGCGATGCGTCGCGGAATCATGGACATTGGTGGCGTCAGCAGTACGGGAGGGTCCAGCCTGTGCTTCAACTGGCTGACTCGAGTAGGATTCATGCTCCTGTGCTTGAACAAGTTCTCCTCGCGGAAATGGTGCCGGAATCGCAGAGGTTAAGACGGGACTGGTGGCAGGCCTTGAGGAAAGTTTCGGACGGGTAAGGGTAGCCATACAGAGTCAGATACTCCGGCTCCACCACTGGGTAAAATCCTGGGTAAAATCCTGGGTCTGTCGCCACAAAATTAAATCCATTAGGCGAGAAATGCTTGACGCGAGCGGATATGAGAACTTACATGCTACGTTCAAAGCCGTATCTCAACAAAAACCACAAATCGAGGGATTCATGCAAAGAAGAAACTTCGATTTCCGTGGGTATTGGCTGGGGGGCGATGTGAAAGATAAGTATAAAGTCACTGCCCTGTGCTGATTGACACTGGTGACACAGATGTCTGAACTCCTGATGTTCGAGGCAGAATCGCGGCCGTCGAGTTGCAAACGATGATCAGTGCAAGTCGCAACAACGTCGACGGGAATCTAGACTCTTGATACGGTGGTTCAGGACTTGCGTGGAGGACGACGGACTCGAAGAATCCGAAAGAGTTCGAAAATCCTACCCTTGCCACGTGATTCAGACCCTTTTGATAAAACCGTGGTGACTGCTATTTAGGGTTGCGGATAAAACGACGTGTAAATTACAAAGGGTTTTATACGTGTGTAATTTACAGTAAATTACGACTTTTATACCATTCTCCTGAGAGGCATGTATAAAAATGTATAAAACTCCTAAGCCTGCAGACGACCCAAAGGCCATCTAAGGAGATTCCAGGACATTGTCAATCAGGGTTTCTGGCCATCTGAAGCTTGCTCTCCACGTTCTCTCCACCGAGTCAGAGTGAAAACAGGATGCCGGGATCGGCTCAGTATTTGGGACCCGCGGAAGTTGAAAAATCTAAAAAAAATCTGGATGTCGTCCCGCGATGCCTTCGAGAAATTCCAAAACACAATCCATTTTGAATCTGAACAGCGATACGAAAGGCCCTCACACTTACTGGCTAGTTCAAAAGCATTCGAGAACATACATAGTCTTTCTCAGCCAAAAGAGTAGTTTTGACAGCAAAAATTTCACTGACTTCACTCCAGCCAAGAAATCGAAGGATGTTTTCATTCACAAAGTCAATGTTGTCCTATTGTACATCCAGCCATAGCCGCAGGCGGGTACTTGTATGGTCTGGAGACCGGTTTTGAGCAGTCCTCGAAGCGAGCCCACACGTTTTGGGACAGCACGTGACTGAGAAAATTTTTGTAACTTACAATGTAAATTACATATTATACATCGGCCCGAAAATTTGGATGTAAATTACAGACTTTTATGCACCACCTCGAGTTTTATCCGCAACCCTACCAGTGCTATTCATGGTTACCTTCTGCCTGGTACTGTATATTTTCTGACATATCTCTGCTGGATTCGATTCAAACTTTGCAGAGAGAGAACATGAAAGTGTGGCGTAAAAATCGTAAGCGTTCATATCGTTATCTCCGTCGGCATTCACGTCTGCAGGCCACATGTAATGAATTGCAGATTACTGGTTGCCGCAGCCGCAGTTCTTACTGCTGTAAGTATCCGACTCCGATATCATATCGTGGCTGGAGGTCGGACCCTCTTTTCCGTGCGAGCATGATTCACCTTCAATCATGTCATTTTGGGTAGTTCTGAACCGAGGAAGCCTTCTCGACACCGAGGCCCAGACTCTGGTTCGTTCTGGTGAAAAGACCGAATCAGTCGCATCCAGCAATCAGGATGGCGCACTTCTTTTGGAAAAAAATCCTGGCTGGGCTAATCATGTGTATGGAGTTGGTTGTAAGTCACCTTTTCACCGTGCTAAGAACTTGAAGACTGACATTGTGTTATCAAACTGACATCTGTGATAAGTAACACATTGCATGACCTTGGCCCCGATGTTGAAAGTTGCAATTGTACTGGACCAGAAGTTGTTGTCATTCATGATCTCCCCCCTATTGAGACTACCGCGAGTTTGGGATCTCCCCGACCGGTTGCTCATTGTAACCTCGCGTCTCCGCTTAAGAGAGAGTCCAGTCGAGTCGGTCCCTGTTGTTATCTCAGGCAGGCATTACGTTTCCGAGTCTCGCGATCTTGACAGGGTGCAGGGTTTTGTTTATGTGGGTGGCGCGACCTCATTGTGTGAGTGTCTAACACGAGGGGGTAACTGAACGAAGCGATATCCGAACCTGTTCTTAGTGTGGGCCTGTATGAGTCCCTTGGTGTTGTGTTGTACAAAGGAATAATTTAAGCGTTCGGCCTATGTCTTTCACTCTTTCGCGCTTCAGCGAATCGAATCGTTTCCGGATATAATGAACCTCCTTCAGGCAAAGTTCAATCGTTGTATTCTGTTCTGGGCGTTAAGATAAGGTAAGACTGCAACGAGTATGAAGATATCTAAAGAAAGGTGGAAGTTCTCAGCGAACTACCGATGACTTCGCTATTTCTGGAGTGGTGAGAGACTATCCATGCAGGGTCACGCCGGAGGTGATGGGCTTTGGGTACCTGCTTTTCCGCGAAGATCCAGATGGCGTGCTATTGAAAAATGGCAGGCATGTCCTACATCGCAAGAAAAATGCAGAATAAGGTGTGGGTCGCCGAAAGTCCACATGATTTAGTAAATCGCGGCATGCGTAGGAAAGGTAATTGCCAGTTCCAAAGTGGTTGACTTCGAAGGGTTCGTGGAATAGTCGAGGATGAGGGTCCCTTTGTGGAAATTGATCATCCTATCTCGGTTACTTATGATTGTTCGGACGTTTCATCGAGGGTGAGCCTGCAATGCCGACCAGGGGTCAAGGGCACTCTGGTTGTGATTGGTTTCCACGGCGTTTGGTTGGTACAGAGAGAGCATGAAAGGTCATCGATTCGAGAAGGTATCCTGAGCGTATATGATTGACGGCATAATGTCCTGCAGTTTTGATCAGAGATCATGTTTTAGAATTATGGAGGTCATCTTACGAGGAGGCTGTAGGGCGTAGGCTGACGGAGATGGTCGGCTTGAGGGTATTGCGAAGGTCAAAAGCATATCTGAGGCTGATAAATCTCTCGCCTGCGCGTTTGGGTCGTTAATTGCGGAAGTGAGGCTGAATTAGACCGCAAATCGCGACGACTCGTTGGCACCCTCAAACAAAGAAGCCTACCGACCAGTTATCATGCCTCGCCGCGAAGATAGTTTAATTCATTAGAAGGAAGATGCAGGGCCGAAAATGTGAATGGCCTCCATGAACATATTCCAAAAGCCACCGCTTTTGGGAAGGTCAATGAAGACAAGAGCTCGCGCAATCCCTGTGTTGTGCTGATTCTGGCGTCATCGAGAGCATGGATTCCGCGCAATAGCAGGAACAACGTACGCAGTCTTAATGTTGGAATGCATAATCGGTTTGGCGAGTTCAGAGGTTAGTACGGTGAAAGGAGAGCTCAGTCAAGACTTCGAGCTAACCAAATTAATTAGTCTCGACCACGTGATTGGTGAAAAACTTCAGTGGCGCGCTCTTTCTCTTCTCACCACTCGCAAAGGTATTCGAAATCGATTGGAATTATCGACAGATAACTATTTACGCGTCTTTGAATGGGTGCGATGACTAATAACCGGCCATGGATGAACAAAGGAGGTTTGAACCCAAAACTGTCACCGAAGAATTGCTGCGTGGTATTTTGATCAGGGGCAGCACATGTCGGCGCTTAAGCGACAATGTGTTACTGAACATCATCCTTGGCTCTTTCTTCTACCGCCACGACTCCCGCCCTCCTTCTCCACGACTTTCAACGATTTTTGACGATCTTCATTCGCCGTTTCCGTCGATCTGGCTCCTGAACACGACTTTTACGCACCCGCTCCATATTCCCGCTGGCCTTTAAGGAAGCCTTGGTAGCAAGACTTTGCACTGTAACTTACGATTCGCCAACGAATTATGCCTCCGCATTTTGGAGTCGAGTTCTCAGAGGCTTTGCCTCCTGTTGCAGCTACTCCGCCACGTCCTTCCCCAACTCCCAGCCGTAGGGAGACTATTCTAAGCTTGGTGGAAATGCTTTTGCAGCAGCACGACGATTCTGATCAAGGTATTCTCCCTTGTTTTCGTCCTCTGATTATAACTGAAGGATCAATTAGGAGAGAGGGTTCCCAACTTCGAGGATGATAAGGACGTCCGTGAGTTTCTTCCCCATTAATTACCTGATAAAACCACTTATGACGTCTTCGGCCAGCCACTGTGGATGAGCATTTACAAGTTGTCGGAGCAGAAGCTTTCAACAGATTTCAAAGGTTCTGTTCCTGGATGTATTACGGATTGCTTCTTATGGTTAACCCTTACAGACGAATCAATAATCTGGACAAGGAAGTCAGTATATGTGTTCTTCACAAGCGCATTTGAAAGTTGACTTCAACATTAGCTTCGAAACTTTGCAAACGCATCCCGCCAATTAGGCAGCTCTGTTGCAATCTTGTCCTCTGCTTTTCACCTTCGAGAACGCCTTGCCCAGATCCTCTTTCTGTACCGCCAGAATGCTGCCGATCTTTTCCCGCGCAAGATCACACATGTAACGAGGGAACTTCCCCCAAACCCCGAATTCAAAACCAAGCGCCGACGTCGCGTGAGGATGGCGAAAGCCAAAGCCCCACCACACGTTGCACGCCCAACCGTCAATGAGGACCTTGACCCTGAATTCTTCCCCGAACAGTTGGAGGCTTTAGCCACTGATGTGGCTACTTTTCTGAACTGCTTGAATGAGTTCCCAGAGTTCACGGACGAGGCTGTCAATGCCTCCATTCGTTCATTCGAGGGTGATCTCAAGGTACAGTCCCATTTCCACGTTTGATTGCAATAGCTGACACACAGTATCTCAGTATTGGGCTTCCTGTCTGAAGGAGTATGCCGGTACGTTCCGATTCTATGCTGGGAGTATTCTATTCATATCAGAGCAGGACATTTTCGGTATCCTGCCGTCCAAAGATACATCCATGATCTGTCAACAGAAATGGGGGAACATATTGATAGTATCACCGGAACCCTTTCGATGTTCATCGAAGTCGGTAAGTCGTCATTTATACCATTTGCGATTGATTTTGATGAGGAGTAGGTGTCCCAACAATCCGATTTGCCCAGAAGCATGGGGCTACTAATCTTCTCAACCTATCTACAGTAGCAACCTTCTTTTCTGCTGTAACTGCAACAACACTACAATTCTCTTTTGAGCTCGAGCATACACCAGCTGCAGACGCGGTGAACTGCTTCTGGTTCGCATCCCTCGTCTTCAGCATCGGAGCTGCCGTGAACAGCTTGCTAGGGCTTACTTGGAAGCAGGCCATGTAGTGCGTCAATCTATCGGCCTCAAGTTACCGAAATCCGCATTTACCATTTTTGGTACAACTTAGCCGCTCACCAGGCCACCGCGTGCCCTGGTGGGTCCTGATTTGGATTAAGAGATCACCACTCGTGTTCCTCGTCATGTCGGTCGCATGTTTTTCAATCGGACTTTGCCTTTTCGCATATGCATCGGGCCAGGTCAGATTATCTTCAATCTTCTCCGTGTTTCATATTCACCAGTTTCCGCATAATTACAGGCCCAAGTGACGTCAACTCTTACAACCGTCTTCACGGCTTTCACTTCTTTCGGTCTTACAGCCGTGTCTGCATGGTTCGCATCTGAGCGTTATATCTTCTTGCGCCATCGTGGTCAGAAATGGCTCAGCGATGCCCTCATCGAATACAAGGAAATGATCATGAAGCTCCCTGGCATGCAGAGACTCAAGCTGGGAGTAGAAGCCATCGGTGAACACATTCTCCAACTCAGCGAGGCACTGCAGAGGCTTTCTTGCAAGATTCTCGGTATTGCATATGCACGGAGTACCTCGTCAGAGGATAGCGACGATTTGGAAGCCAACGTGCTTCCAATCGCCCATAGCAATCATCATCATCATCATCATCATCCAGGAGAGACTCCTACATCGCCCATTCGACGACCTTCGGATGTGATGAGCGAGCCTCCCAAGTCACCTCCTCCGCCCCAATCGCCTATTTCTGAGAAAGACCCGATGCCCAGCCCAACTGAGCCTTCACCGGGGAAACAGCGGTGGAAAAATGCTCTTCGGAGTGTCAAGATGCGTTCCGCAGTCTCCTCTCCCCTGGGCATGAGCGTAATTGGCAGCCCACCACTTCGTCGACGAACGACTTCATCAGGCTTGACAAGCAGCTATGGCGAACGCAAGCGGACTATGGCCGAGGAACCTGTCAAAGCGATTCTCCGGTCTCGCGTTGCAGCATTACAACCCAAGCTTCGACAATTGGAGGCTACGCAAGACCTCGCAGCTCATTCGGCACTTGTACGGCATCTCCAGTTCTCGCCTGATGGAAAATATCTGGCTACTTCGAGGTTCGCGACTGACAATCATTCTTGCTTCTCGTCGTATTGACTTAGGGATGATAGTTGGGATCGGACTTCTGTGGTTTTCCGTGTAGGGGTAGGTTCAATGTCACCTTGCGCCAAGGAGCATCTACTAATGAGTGACTGTACTCAGGATCCCTTTGTTTCTCATCGCATACTTGCGCATGCGCAGGGCTTTGTAGGACAGGTAGCATGGTACGACTTTGTCAAGACAATGCACTTTACCTTTCCCTAATTGTCATTCAGGTCTCCCACTGGAAATATGTTGTTGACCAAACTCGCTCGGGGTATTAAAGTTTGGACTGCGGAGGTGGGTTGAACAAGATGACCGATTGAACTTCAGTTGCAACCAATAGACGCTGACCAACCACTCGCTTTTTTGCTAAAATTGACTCGCAGGAGGGTGTCTGCAAGAAGACAATCGATCGGAAAACAAATGTTGAATCGATCGCATGGTTCCCAGATGGAAAAAGTAGTCGTTTATCTCTCCATTACCGACGTATCATTGCTAATTCTGGAGCGACATAGCTTTCATTTCCGTTGAAGGCAGTGATGTGACGAAACTTGTATGTCCGCTCCCTTCATTCTTTAATGGCATGCTGACCTCGATGAGTAGGATCTCACAGGCAAAGTTTGTACGGAGCTCAGTTGACATTCAAAGGACTAACAGTCTATTATCTCAACAGATCCTCGACCAGTATGACTTTGGGCGCATGAGATTGCATGATGTGGCCATTACGCCGGATTCTCAGAGGTTAATTGGCGTCGGGCCTCTGCTGGAATCCCCGACTGGGTTACAACCAAGCAAATCAAGGGCAGAAAAACGGCTGATTGGTGAGTTTTCCATTCTGCTAGTCATCGTCGACCCTTTCTGATTGAAGATTAAGTATATAACATGGAAACAAATCAAGTCGAGAAGTGAGTAGTACAACGGTGGTCTGTATTGCTCCGAGCTGACTGATTCACCCGACAGCCAAACACCTGTGTTGAACGACGTTCGGGATATCACAGTGACACAAACTGCACGTAGTGGTGTCATCGCCCTAATCAGCTACGAGAACAAGGTGATTTATCGCCTTGGGCCTTCTCTATGCGTAGTTATTCAGACCAAAGTAGGCACCTCCGCAACTCTGGAAATTAGAGCTAGTCAAGGACCGAGAAAACAACGCCATTGTCACTGCACGACTTACACTTAGGTCAGTCCCAATGTTCGCGCGACCATCGATGCTTTTCTCACCCCCTGTTCGCCCATAGACACACCTACATGCCCAAGGTTCAAGTTGACTTTGCAGGGCCCAGCTACTTCGGTGGCAAGAACAATGAATTGGTGCTTTGTGCTGGCAAAGGTACATCGCTTGTCCTTTTCTTTCCCTCATCGCTTACAAAAACCGTGTCACAGCTGGAGATATTCATATATGGGACCAGGAATCAGGCGCTCTTCTTCACTACGTCCGGGCTCAGGCACACGGTGGCGACTTGACTTGCATTGCTTGGAATCACGCATTCGTGGACCCCTTTATGTTTGCTACTGGGAGTCACGATGGCGCTGTTCGCATCTGGACAAAACGACCCGAGGAATCGGACGATGATCTGGGCATGGATATCAACCGCGTTGGACATGGCGCATCTTTCCCTAGGACCCATTCGCCCTTCGAGCTCGACGATCGGAATAGATCGGACAGTCCCTTCACGCAACAGGACTTGGACTTGTCGATAAATACGTCTCTGCAGGATCTAAGCTCGCCGGCCATGCGGGAACGATCTCTGACTTCGTCTTCGCAATATGTAGTCTCTGTCGAGGTGGATACACCGGAATCTTCACAAAATAGTACCGGACCGTCCCTACGGGAAAGGATCCTCGCCTATGCTGCTGCCCAGCGCACAGCGGAAGCCGCGACGTAGCTGGACCTGCCGTCGACCAGACTCTGCTGGACTCAGAGCTGTATGCTATTCCATTCGTCATTTATCTATGCCTTCATGGATTTCAATTATTCAAACAGATTATGTATCTCTTATCATAGTTGTTCATAGTATTACTTGTGTTTAGACCTACAAAAGTATGTTGGCTGCCCAGTACGCGTGTTCTTATTTATGACTCACATGTACCTTTTGGAACTTATGATATGGCGGACATAGAGGCGGAAACAGTAACGCTACAAAATATATCTAACCCTGTTGTACATTGCTTCGAATCCCAATGTTATGTTCTCTCCACAATATTCTCAGAAGCCTTTATCAAGACCAAGCCACTGTTTCCTGGCCAGTGTTGTTCAAAAATTGTTGTTTATTCAACGAGTCATCAGAGGTTAGGCACTAGTTCGATGCCAGCATTAATGAGATCTATATCGCACTATTCTGCACTATCTTCGCAATGTTGCATGTGTTCCCAGACGCAGATGCACCAGTGACAGTGTAAGGCTGATACAAAGATAGAGTTCCTGTTGAGCACACCGCCTAAGAAAACGACAAACGAACATACATATGTTCCCAAGTGGGCAGTTTTCCCGCACCATGCAGATGCAGCAGTCGTAGAAGTGATTTTCACGTTTGTCTATATCGCATGAGACGGAAAATCAGTCAACATGAACGGGGAACTTACATATGTGATTGGTCCAAAATTGAAGGGAACATTCGTCAGCTTGGAGAAGGATATCGTTATATACGTCTAGCGCAGGCCAAGGATGGTCTCACCTCAGCAGCAAAAATCGCTCTACGTACAAGGATGATCGTGCAC
This sequence comes from Hypsizygus marmoreus, assembly GCA_013433165.1. NCBI lineage: Eukaryota > Fungi > Basidiomycota > Agaricomycetes > Agaricales > Lyophyllaceae > Hypsizygus > Hypsizygus marmoreus. The sequence continues at coordinate 1,101,549 of CM024084.1, read as the reverse complement.
ATAAGTTTATTATTGCACCTCAAAAAGAGTAGTATCCTTACCTGTTCATTGTACTCCCTGTAACATTCAGCGTGGTAGTTGCAGATTTACCGTTGCTCGAAAGGGTACAAGTCCAAACTGTTCCCGACTACTCAAATGTCAAGTAAGCTCACGTACAATGAAAATAAATAAAAACCTACACACAGACGTGAAGGAAAAATGGACCGTGTCTCCTGGATTGACGTTAAATCCGTTGCCCCATGGCAAAGAGGGCGTTCCATAAAAGCCGTCACCTACATGATGCGCACACTTATAAGGCGCCAACGTGGTTAGATAGTGGTGAGTCTACCGATCCACCAGACCCCGCTCCTCCCATCAAGGACAGCCTGGAGGACGCCATTTCCACTTTGAACACCAGGCCAAACGTATGGCGTGCCTTGACGAACGTTGAAAATCAAGGTGCAAAGCATAGCAAGAAAATATTTACCGCCAGCCTGAGGCAGGCGGGGAACGACCATATCTCCAGACATGGCAGTGAAGGTGCTAAGAACAACGAGTATCGTCATGAACTCCTAGTTACGACCGAAAAAGCACGAATACCGACGCGCCGTTCCATTCGACGGTGTACCAGTTGGCTGCGTGCACGGAAGTGACAATGAAACTTAGCGCAAAAGCAATGAAGGCCAGCATAGCAACTAGTCAGACTTCTGAGATCATGAAAGGTGTCGAGTCCAGCATCTTATATGTAACAACGGTCCGTCTCGGATATTCAGGAGAAAGCAGAGAAGCTGGGAGAGAATCTCGTGCCGTCTCCGTGCATGTCATGGGACATTAAGACCATTGGAAAACCGAGAATAAGGCAAAGTTACGGAGGATTGAGAACGGTTCTTGTAAAGATAGTTTGTCGTCGCCCGACAGAAGGCGGACGGGCGGACGGGTAAAGGATGTGACGGTTGGGGTCCGGGATTTGGCGACAACCGCGTTCAGCTCTGCGCCGGGCAAAGAAGTCCAAACAAATTACATCGCTGGCACCGTTCCTCTCTTCAACTCCGAGCTCTACTTTCTTTCTATACCGCTTTTCTCTTTGGACTGCCGGCATGCTTTCAAAACAAATCATCGCAGTAGCGCGTGGTCGCGGTCTGCTCTACGCTAAGCGTGCCGTAGCGCCGAGTCTCACCAGGGGATGGTATGCATATCCTTCTCTACCTGGTACTTCCATGACATGGGAAGGAACAGGGATCTTGCAAGCGCGCATACCAGGACAGCAAAATTTCACTCGTCAAGACTATTGCAGGGTGCGTAATATCTAATCGCGACCACGTAATGTATCAACATGCTGAACCCATTTTACAGCCGAGACCGTCAAAGTCCCTCAAATGGCAGAGTCCATCACGGAGGGCACATTAAAGACCTGGTCAAAACAAGAGGGCGACAGCGTCGCAGCTGACGAGGAAGTTGCGACTATTGAGACTGATAAGGTCAGTTTACATAGTGGCCATTCCTTAAGTTCTTCGCTCAAAACTTTGTTGTAGATCGATGTTTCCGTTACTGCTCCTCAATCCGGAAAGATTATCAAACTCCTTGCAGCGGAGGAGGACACTGTGGCTGTCGGACAAGACCTCTTCATCATCGAGCCTGGTGAAGTTGGCGAAAGTGCGTAGATTTTGGAAATTGAAGTGTATAACATCGTAACATTCGATTAAGCAGCAGCCGCCCCTCCCCCACCCAAAGAAGAAGGGGAAAGTAAACCCAAAGATATTTCCGAGCCCGCTGTCAGCAAGGAACCACCCCCACCTCCTGCACCCTCAGCGGGTGAACCTGTCGGCGTCTCCAAGGAATCTAAAGAAAAGAAGGAGGTCAAGGAGCCGAGCAAAAAAGAGAAGAAGGGCGAGGCAAAACCCGCTCCTCCTGCTCGAGCTGTACCAGGAACCCGCAATGAGACGAGAGTAAGTTCTGTACACATCATAAAGAGTCTGAACTAATTGAAAGAAACAGATCAAGATGAACCGCATGCGTCTGCGGATCGCCGAGCGTCTGAAAGAGTCCCAGAACGCTGCGGCCTCGCTCACAACATTCAACGAGATCGACATGTCGTCACTTATGGAGATGCGCAAGAAGTACAAAGAGAGCGTGCTGAAAGAGCACGACGTCAAGCTTGGCTTCATGAGTGCCTTTGCCAAAGCGTGCATACTGGCGCTCAAAGAGATTCCGGCCGCGAACGCCTCTATCGAAGGAGAGGAGATCGTATACCACGATTTTGTTGACTTGAGTGTGGCCGTTGCGACACCCAAGGGTTTGGTGACTCCTGTTGTTAGAAATGCGGAGTCGATGAGTTTCGTTGATATTGAGAGGGAGATTGCCTTCCTTGGCAAAAAGGTCAGGATTGCGTTAGAAACTTCGCGATTCCATGTTGTAACATCTCCCCTAACAGGCGAGAGACAGCAAATTGACCCTTGAGGATATGTCTGGTGGCACTTTCACAATGTGAGTACTCTGGCTCGGTCAATTATCTCCTTGCTGATTGTCTTTTTTCATCTAGATCTAACGGCGGCGTCTTCGGGTCATTGTACGGTACACCCATAATCAACTTGCCTCAAGCTGCCGTTCTCGGTACGCGTTATCCACAGTTTATCTGTCCTTCATGTTGTTAACCGCTCATCGTTGATCTCTAGGTATGCATACCATTAAAGAGAAACCTGTAGTCGTCAACGGCCAGATCGTCATCCGGCCTATCATGGTCGTCGCCCTCACATATGACCATCGGTTGTTGGACGGCCGAGAGGCCGTTACATTCCTCGGTATGTAACAGTTTTTCTTCCTTGACCTTGACCTTGCGGGGCTTGTTCTTTCCGGAAAGATTCGCGCTTTGGCGGAAGGCCGCTCGCACCTATCGGATATCGATCAACATATCCGTGTGGTTCAGCGCTGCTTGCTCCGAAGGCGAGGTTGATCCCGCTCTTCGATCACGCTTGGCGTTGCAGTCTATTTCAATCTCCCGCCAGCATGAGCGATTGCACCATCGAGCCTTCTCTTGTTTCGAATCCCTCGATTGCCATTCGTCGACGTGGACACTGACGTATAATTTTTGATTTCCAGTGAAAATACGCGACTACCTCGAGGATCCTAGAAAGATGTTACTTGCATAACGAATTTCGTTTGGCAAATAATGGGAAGGTGGGCCGTATATAGATAGAACGAGGGTTGTCGCATGGGAGCTGGCTAATTATTTGATGTTTTCATACGTTGTCCCATATAAATCTACCATCTAATCATGTTGAAGGTTCGCATCTCAATTTCGGTTCATGGCTTAGACGGTAACCTGTCCCTGAAGCAGCCAGTTTCTGTTCACGATCTGTAAGGAACTTTTCATTTTTCTCAGCTTGGTTCTCTATCACAGGCTCAAAGCCCCCAAGTCAAATCATCGACCCGGTCTCTACTGCATCCCCGAGTGTAGCCCGGTACCCCGGGTTTCTCATCAGAATAATCCGTTGTGTATTTAACTTCACACAGTCCAGTGAACGGTGCGGATTGCAACGTGACTGCGATGTTTTTCGTAATTCGTTTCATGTCACAATCATGTCATCCCAAGTTGCTGAATGATGGTCAACAACGACGCTGACGGTGATCAAGACCCCATGGCATCTCTTCAAAAGGGGACTGATATAAATCGATATCTTCAAAGTGCCTCTCTTTGTTTCTTTCCACCAGGCATTGCATGAGAATATCGACATTGTTCTCCACCTTTTGGCGCACACGATTTCGAATCCTTGCAAACAGACCGAGTACACACTCGTTAAGGCACACCAGCGACCTCAGGATGGCCACCGAGGAGAAAGTTGTTTATGCATCTGCGGAGGAGGAGAGGAAGTGGAATCTGGTATGCTTCCGTTATCGTTCCGGAAAATTCGGACTATGCTCAACTTCTCTCCAGCTGAGCAACCGAATGTCAGAATTTCACCAGCATTACAAGCATGAATGTGAGTGCTGTCTTCATGTCTCGTTCTGGGCACTCAATTCAATTTCGTGCCCTCATTATAGATAAGCTCATCTACGAGGTTTGCTTGTCTGGTCATCTCTTGAGCTTCTTTCTTATCGCCCCGGGCAAAAGTCTGCAGATGGATCCTTCACGAAACGAAGACTTACTCTCAATCAGTACCTCAATACCATAGCCGCGTTTAATTCTCGTATGTTGCTGCTACTACCTTATTTCTGGTGACCTTTTGCATATGATTGCAGACTTGACCGCACACCACACCATCGAAGAACACTATGTGTTCCCTATCCTTGCGAAGGGGATCCCCAAGTTCTCTCATAACTATAAAGATGGACACGTTAAATCCCACGAGGCAATTCACGATGGTATGCCCCTAGTCAGAAAACTGCTTCGAACGTTTTATGTTAAGCACTGTGCACAGGCCTCGAAAAGCTCGCGAAGCTTGTCGCCAAGTGGCGAGAAGATCCAACGTCTTTCTCTTCGACAGATCTGAAAGCCTGTCTGGACAGCTTCAGTGGGGTTCTTTTCGAGCATCTGGATCAGGAGGTGGGTGCTCTAGTATATTTGTATTTTGCTGAGTCCCAGCTTATATTTCGCAGGTCGAGGATATCCGAGGAGACAAATTGAAACCTCACTTCAAGTTAGAGGAGATTTTGAGGATTATTGACTGAACTGATAACATATACATACGAGGACCAATGTCCGATGCGGTCTTGTCAAGCTTAACAACCTTGCTTTAGCTCTATCGAGCCAGTAGCCGCAGCATTGTGCTTGGATCAGTAGTTACCATTGGCCAACCCGAATGTAGTGACTTCTAGTTATTATAGAGCCTGAGGGCGTGAGAAATTTAGTGAGAAAACTACTCCAGAGTCCAAGTGTACATGTCGAGTCGCCTTCGTGCAAACGTTCATGTTACCAACAGCAATACCCTACGATATCACTGCTGCAATATTTCACGAGCTTCAGGACGACCGTCCAGCTCTCCTTAACTGCTCAACTGTTTGCTGCGCCTTCGCTGTTATCGCACAGACGCATTTGTTCCGTTCCATATGCCTCTCAAGTTCCAAGACGTCACTTCTTTGCCCAAATCTTTATCGACTTCTTACGCACAGCTCGCACATCGTTCCTCTTATCCGGCACTTGACTATCTGGGCCGGCTGGCGCAGGTTTACCCAGGGTACCCTCCTCAAGCCCGTTTCCTGGGTGTTCACGGAACCAACCTTAGCGCCACTCCTTTCGATGCTCACCGATCTAAAGTCGCTCGACATTGACAGCAGTTCCTTTACATTGGATTGGTATAAACTCCCGCCGGACCTCCAGTCTTCCCTCCTTCGCCTATTCCAAACCCCAACCCTCACGAGCATTAATCTCAAATGCATGTCTATGCCCGGCTCTGTCTTCGCGCAGGCGGCACAATTAGAGAATCTGCATCTACATGAATGTGTTGTCGACTGTTCCGAGGCCGCATTGTCTCCGCTTGATTGCCGCAGTTCTGACTCTACCTCCGGGACAGCACTATCGACGACGACTCGGAAGCCAACAATCAAATCTTTCAGGGGGGTAAAAGGTTGCGGGAAGATTTCACGTATTGAAGGCCTGACGACTGTTGTGGACTTCACGCGTTTGCGTGAGCTCGCTTTGCGCGGATTTGACATCGACACTGTCAAGAATGCAGGAAACTTGATGAGAGAGTGTCCATCATCACTAGAAGTACTGCGGTGGGAAGTTTCAATGGGTAGTGTCGATAATGAGACTAGTATGTATATTCGTCTTTCTCGATTCCTCAATTTCACGCTCTCCTTAGATGCCTACCTGTCCTGCCTAAACTTCCCGCCAAGTCTCCGTGTCCTTGAAGTGACATTCTCGGACTGGCACCCACATCTCGACCATCAGGTCGGGAACTGGGACATTCTTGCTTGGGTCGTCCATGTCCTAAAGAATCACGCTCTGCAGCATGGCACTGTTCCATCCAATTTTGAAGAGCTGTCTTTCAAATTTGTTGCAATGTTCCATCAGGCAGCCAGATTCTATGATTTAGTATCTCTCAATTCGTGGGAAGAGTTGGACAGCCTCCTCACCAGTAGCAATGCATTTGGGAAATTTCGGCGCGCTACATTCACCCTCGTAGTCAAGTTCCAAGCTTTCTCGGAGGGAGATATGAACAAGCAATGGATTACACCTTTGACCAAGAGGTTGGCCCACCTCCACGCTCGACAGGCATTGTTTCTCTCCGCGGGATCCTTACACACTGGTACTGATGCAGATTTCTGGCGAGGCATTGGAGCAACTCCAGTTTAACCTACAGGAGATTGACTTCTAGTTTGACGAATTCGAATTTAGTGTGTGCATTGTCAGCGTAATAGCTTGGATATTCCACTTGCTGACGCGCGTGAATGTCTGATTAGCTGCGGTGGGGCTGGTACTCTCCCCAATTGAACTCGTGATAATGCCATCTCTACGTTTCCTCAAAGTTGGTACATGGGGATCACCAGGAGTGTTTGCGCACCGCAATCCCCTGGCCTGGGCACTTCGGGCACTGCAATCACTCAGTGCCCAAAAAACTGGCTCCGTAGCCTTGGAGGAGTTCACCGTCGGAGTCACCAGCTTTTTTCTTGAGACTATCGATCATATTCAGGCAGTGTCGACAAACTCACACAGATTCTAGGATGAAATCAAGGGGTGACCAAAAAATTACTTCCTCCCACCAACTGTAAAAATCTCGCTGCCAGGACCCCGGATGTCTATACAACAACAACAACCCTAGCCGAGCCAAAACAAAAAATCATGAAGTCTTCAAAGCTGGAGTTACATCGAAAATGTTGGAAATATAATTTGCAAGTCGGCAGAAATATGGTTAAGGACCGTCAATCATTGGATGACTTCCCGCAGGATTTAGAAACGCAGATTATTTTCTAAACCCACCTAAGCGACATCAACCGAGATGCCGATGGCCATATTGGTGAAGTGTGATCTCGAATCTTTGAATGGCACCCTCTTCCAGATTTTAATCTAGACGAGGCCTACCTACCCCCCTTCTAGTTCTAAATCCTTTTTCTAAACCCTTCTTTCATCGCCCGACTCTCTCATCAATCTCGCTAATGAGATGGACATGACCTGGGCACCATCCTCGTCGCGTCCATCCCTCACGACGGTGCTTGACTCTCCACCAGTCCTTCAGATAAAACTTTGGTAGGACCGAAAGTCATTATGGGCCTCGGGATATGATTTCCCGTGCAAAAAACGCGTGGATTCGCGCTGCGCGGGTGTTCAGCAATCCGTTGGTTCTCCATCTTCGCTCCGACGTGATTGGACGCGTCTCCTGCTCGAAATCTGCACTCGAGGCCGTGTAAGCATGAATTTCAGCTAATTTACATGCTTCTCTGCTCTCAAACCTGCCTGTCCTACTCTCTCGCGACACGAAAGAGGAGCCAAGGCTAAGGATCCAGGCACCAGCAAAATCCATTCATGATTCTGTATCTGTGGTGCACTTGGTCTACGGTTTGGAAACATAGAAATAGATTTTTCAAGTTCCGCTTGCTTGACAGTTTAGAAAATAATCTGTGTTTCTAAATCCTGCGGGAAGTCACCCAATAGTTTTACTTGCTGGAAGAACTGTCAATTTTACGAATCTTTTTATGGCCTATGTACTCGGTACAGTAAGTCAATGTAGGGCCGAAGCTAATGAGCCGAATCGTGAGCTGTACGCCTCTCGCAGACACTCCAAACTGCATGTCAGAAGGCATAACCTTTCGTACCAAGGAGGGTGTCTTAGTCTAGCTTGTCCGTCACCGCTCTCCCATCTGCCAGCCATGCGGCAACGCACGAAGCTGAACGTCCCGCGATCCCAAGTGGCGTGCTGGAGGTGGAGGCGCTGTAATCGCAGGTTGATTGCTCAGTTTGCTTTCAGTGGTGTTAGCAGGGCTCCCGATGCCGTCTGACGCGTACATATTCCCTGCTTGCTTCATGTCCCACTGGCTGACGCATTCGGTCATCGTTGAATTCGTAGTTGCAGATCCAAGCAATCATGGATATGCTGGGGAATGTTGTCATTTGGAGTGTTTCTCGTTGGGTAGAGCGCGCTCGTAAGCGTAAGCAGAACGTAAAGTGGAACGACTGAATCTGTGCGGCCGCCGGTGCCTGTGGTAAGTACTGATCGACGAAGGTGCGATGTCGGGCAAAGATACCTGCATAACAACTGTTGTGCGCTTGATAGCGCACCCCTCTCCTCGCAACTACAGATCGTCGGCCAACTTGCAGTCTATGTCCTACAGAGGCAGTAACTGGAGGTAGATACCGGGTGCAAGCGGTGAGCGGATATATGGGATGTGAAGGATCGTGCATTTACCTCGCGTACAACTCTCCCCTGCTACTTTCTCCTCCTCCGCTGTTCGTCTGTGTATGGCGCCAGTGCCCGTTTATGTGTTCACCACCCATTTCGAATTTCCGCCTGCCTGAACGATCGTCATTGTATGGTCACAATATCAATGCGCGCGAGTCATTGCTATTAGTCCTGTGGTTGATGCACTTGGCAGTGTCGTTCATTGCTCGTCGCCCGAGCGGTGAGCTCAGAGTCAGTGAACGTGATGGTCAAGGCCGGCCCGTCAACGCGTCGCGATCCGGTGTGATCTGTTGACTCTTGTTTTCAGAGAAAGGAAATGCCAGGAAAAACACCCGCTTCAAATGTTGGTGGCTTCACTAATCCACTCACCACAAAAGTGGTACAGTTGGGATCAGATGCAAAAATGAGTTCAAGGACAAACAACTTTCAAGGTTGTTTGAGAGGGAAGGAAAAAAGTTAAGGATTTTCTTGCTTTTGCACGTCTGGCAGGACCCCGAACACAAGCGGATGGACTACGCCTATACACCCTGCGGGACGAATTAAGATTTTGGTCACCCCTTGACACAGTCCGACTTTTTTTCGAATCAGCTTCGACTTTTTTTCGAATCAGCAGCGCATGACTGTATTTTTGGCTGCCGTATACTCGCCGACGTAGGACAGCCCTCTCCAACGCTGAAAAGCAATGATGGCCACGCGCCTACTTCGTCTTCATGCAAAAGGGGCGTTGTTCGTGACTGAGGGTTTTTTAAAACCGTTGCTCGAGAAAGAGGGAGACAGATAACATGCGTCTGGATTACTGAATATGTGCTGAAATTTTGTCAAAGAGTATAAAGGCACTCCGAGCTGCATTGTGGGTGTTGCCCGCGGAGTTGTTGAAAAAGCTTCTGGAACAAGCATTGTCAAACACCAGTGCCTGATCGCGGCGATGCACAAGCGTCAAACGTTCAAATTGAACACTGATATTTGGATACATAATGGTCCTCTCCACCCCCATTCCCGTCGACATCATAATCCAAATCGTCAACGAAGTTCCGTTCAATTCCAAATACTTGCTACAATCCTCCACCGTATCCCACGCCTTCGCTTCAGCATGCCAACGTCGCCTTTTCGCAACTGTTGAAATAGGGTCATTCAGAGGTCGAGAGCGTTGTCAACAGCTTTATGGGTTCCTCAAGGACTCGCCACACCTTGCGTCATTCGTCCATAACCTGACTCTACAGAATGGCTGGAATCGAATGCCAAGCCCATCTGGCGGCGAAGTGAAAGTCGAGTGGCTCTTGGTGGAACAGACTCTCCCGCCGCTCCTCGACATGCTTCCGGCACTGCAGTCGGTTAATTTGAAGTCTAGCTCTAAACCGATGGTTTGGAGCACGCTCTCACATGACCTGCAGACGTCTTTCCTCCGTGTTTTTGCCTTATCGAGTCTCACTAGAATCCGGTTCTCGCACGTAACATTCCCAGCCGGCGTGCTTTCCTTTTGTACGAATCTGGTTGACCTAGACCTCTATCGCTCCAGCATCGTGGATGAGATCGATGAGACGGTGTCTTTGTATCAATCCCCAATGTTCTCGAAGTCGGCTAAGCCGTCCATCAGGCGCTTGAGCGTCACGGGCCCAGTGCCTCCGAGGGAGCTATTGGAGTCAGTGTTGGATATCACACTCGTTCAGGTGTTCAACTTGGTTGATCCGTATGACCATGCTCTCGCGGCGGAGCTCACGAAGTGTTTCGTTTCCTCGCTCGAACAGTTTGTATGGACGATACCAGAGGACGCTGACCTTTCACAACGTAAGCGTTGTATTTTCTGCAATGCTGAACTGTTCATTGATGCTATTATCATATCTCATTCATTCCCAGCCTTCAACCTAACCCCGTTCTCGTTCTCGCACAACTTACGCTCCGTGGAGATACGAATGAAAGATCACCTAAGCTCAGAACAACTCGACCCCCTCATAAGTGCATTGCACGCGTTGAGTAGGCTCGACACCGGCGCTGTCAACCTGGAAGAGTTCATGATTAGCATGAATTACGAGAGTGGCCCCGTGGCCATTACCTTGCGCACACTCGACAGCATTCTCTCTGAGCGCAGTGTGTTTACCAACCTCCGCCGCGCGAGATTCATCCTTTATGATCGGCCATTCGACCCCTCACTCCTTGCAATGGGCTTGGGCTTGAGCTTCCTGATCGCACAGTCTATGCCTGGGCTTCGAAAGCTCGGGATTTTGAGCGTTGTGGATGCTTGTCGTTCGTGGCCGACGTCGCCTGAAGGATGGGAGTCTGACGCCGGTTTCGTGAGCGTCAGCTTGGGGCCGGAGAGCATTCCGTGAGATCGGTCACGCAATCCGTATATCGGCGTTGCGTGCGGGCATTAGGGCTTGCGCCAGCTATGGTCACGCAGCATATGTGCACAGGTATCTCGCCTACGCGGCGACACTACATTGTTATTTTCGCTAGAACAGCAGAGAGCGTTGCTGTTGCATTGAAGCAACCACAGCGACGTTCTCTCTCCCGCCCGAGTTGACGATGGGTGTGAAATTTGAACGGCGCGTCCTGCCTCCCTACTGTCGTAACTATAGACTGCACGGGATCATACCCACATCACCCACGCGATACCCTAGGACCATCGTCAATGCTAGAACCCTTTGGATTCGAGGATCTATATATCTCTGGTCCCAATAATATCGGGATATCATTCCATTGCGCACGCTTGCTCGGATGGAATTCGAATGCTTTAACCGCCACGGAATTCTCAGTCGTAGAATTCCGCGCCTCATGCGGCAGCCCAGTGGAAATAACCCTCTCCTCTCCGTGATATGTAAAATCTTTCAGGCTCCCCCGGCTCTCGATATACAGCAAAGCAAGATTGAACCCGACCCCCCGCGCGCGCCTCCTCGCGAAAGTGAGAGCTCTTGGATCTATTCGTCTCCTGGAATGCAGATAGCGGTAATAGATCGGCTTTCAGATGTACACTCCCCGACGAGTAGATCGTCACTCTCGAGAGCCACGTTCTTATGGTATGACGGGCATACGCATAACATTGGTCGCCAACCTTTCACCTCTATACCGCACTCCGACCACCAGCACGACTTCAGGATGGGAACCGTCGTTTGAACTAATACGATATAGGCCACGATTACATGCTTCGATCGCCGTAGGATATTATAGGATTATACACCTTACGCGACAGCCTGGGACTCGTCGTTTCCTTTCGGTACAGAATCATTCCAAGTCTCGCTCCTCGCGAACTTGGCCCCGTGCGCATAGCAACTGCGGCAACCTTCTAGCTTTCCCGCTTCCAGATATAGTAGAATAAATCTGAACCCGCCACCCAACCTCGCAGAATCGAGACCTCATCATCTCGACGGGTCTAGTTTCATTCGAAATGCTACAAAATACTCGCGCTACGTGTAGACCGTGCTCCAGCCATGCTCTACCGCCCAAAATGATACCTGTGGTGGATGTGGGAGGTGATTTATCGATGACAAGCTGAGCGATATCCTTCCCTGCCAGAGTAGGTAGATAGCCGATGTTCAACGCGATCTCCGTGATATTCCCGACGACCGTCAATCTCACTCCGGCTTTCGGTATATCATGTCAGGCGAGCAAATCCGAAGCAGCTACCCACCGCCTCGGGGACTCGAGAGGTCATGGGCCTGCTCGTCACCTCAACTCGTACCGAAGTAGCCGCCGTCTCGACTCAGGCGCTTGAATGATTGTATGGCATGGACCATGATATCGTGAATTCTTGACGTCCGTCCCTAGGAGAGTAGGAGTCGATGTTCAACGCGATCTCCATGTCACTTAGCCGCGCGGCTACTTACCCCCACATTGAAACGACGTGCCCATGGAGAGCGACCTTCAAGCTCACTCCGGCTCCCGAAATACAGTCCAGCACATCCGAACTCGCCACCCGCCTCCTCGCGGAACCAACTCGAGAGTTCATGGGTTGTGCTAGGTATCTTGACTGGTACTGCGCATAACGACTCGGATCGGCTTTCGTTCGAAAAGGGGACATCACTCTCGAGGCTTTGTCTGCTGGGTTTGCGGGGTGCGGTACGTGCTGTAGGGAGTGGGTCATGGTGTTGTTCGATGTTAGGGATTCTTGAGTGTCGAAATCTGCTAGTTCCGACTGCGGCGCTGGAATGATTATATGCCACGACCATGATATCGTGACTTCTCGCTGTCCGTCCTTAGCACTAGCAGAGTAGAAATCGAGGTTCAACAGGCTGATCTTCGTGTCACTTGGCCGGCTCGTGGCTACTATCTACCTATGCATGTAATCCCACATTGAAACCTTCGAGCTTCCCCCCCCCCCGGCTTTCGATATACAGTCGAGCAAGTCTGGACCCGCCACCCACCTCTCTGCTCAGGTCGAACATGCTACCAATACAGATACTGCAGCAACGTCACGGTGTAGATGCAGATTTTCCTTGTGCATCCCGAGCGGTGCGGATGAGTGGGAGTCGGGCCGATCTCTCTCCACATGCATGTCGTTTGGCTGTGTGCTGTGTGGCTACTACTACTTTGAACCTAGAGCTATGCGGCGGTGAAACGGCGTGTGCATTTCGATAATCCCATACAGCAGAGCAAAGCCGAACCCCGTTGCTCGTGGATTTTGGGCGTCCGGGATCGACGAGGTAATCATGATGCATGATGCATGATGGTTGGCTTTCATTTGGAAATGGTTGTGCTTAGTCTGACATGTGTAGATTGTGCTCTACTCTACTTGTTCGAGAGAGAGTCTTATCCGCTGGGATGGCTCGCATGTCTGCGGCGGATGCATTACGACGGGTGGTCGCATCTCTACCTCCGACCGCGTACCGCCGGCACGACGAGTTCAACTTGGCCATGGAGATTCAATCATATCTGAACATACCCGTACCACGAGTGGCTATGTACGTCTAACTAGTGCTTGTGTCTGGATTTGCGTTCTCGTTGGGAATGGTCGTCCCGGAGGTGGCGGGTTGTGACCTGTGTACATGTCACTGCAAGGCTCTTTTTTTTTTGACGTTTTTGTGGCTTGTCTCCGATTCCGAACGGACGCGGGTGTTGCGGACGTTCTGGATAAAGTGGAGTTTGGTTGTTTGGTGTCGGTGTTCAGCTCCTGCAGAATGGGTCAAAAAATATTGTGTATTGTATTTTGTGTTTTGTGTTTTGGATGATGGTGGTGGGTGATGGTTTTTTGTGATAAGGGACGGTTGATTGGGCTTGAACTCGAAGGCGTGTTGGCCGCGTGGATATATGTAACTCCATGAGGATGAAGATTGGCCATGGACTCGAGCAACGCTTATCATTCTGTTGTGAGGAGTGGTGGATATCATAGTTGCTATTGTCGACGGCCCATGAGTATCTTACAACGTGTTTGTGGGGAGGGAGGGATGTCAATGCTATTGTGGTTTGGGAACCGAGGTGTTGGGAGTTTCATTGTTGTGCAAGGTTAAGATGACGAATCGTGAAGGGATCCGCCATCGTCGTTATGGTGGGACTAGTAAATACAAGGAAGGTAAGAAAGGGATGCTTTGAGCCTTACGGTATGGATATAATAGACAATGCCGTTGGTGCTTTGGCAGATAGCGAAGGGAGTTGAGATGTTATCGCATTTGGCTTCTTTGACCCATACATGTACAAGTGCAATCAGTACTTATGGAAGGTGAAAGTCCGAAGGCGAGGTCGAGACATGTCACTGTCAGGATCATGGGATGCCCTGTGAGATTGGGGAAGGATGCAAGGCAGTCCAGTGAAGAAGGTTAGGGGCGTGGTGATCGAGAATCCGACGAGGTGCCTCTCGAAGTCAGAAGTCTGATTGATGGTGATTTGGGGGTCTGTTTTCTTTTGTGGTGAGAGTTTGGATGCTGCGCTTTGGTGGGGTGCGGCTGGCAGTGGGTGTGTGGCGTGGTGGTCTGTTGTGGTCATTGTCGAGGAGGGTCGACATTGTGGACAATTAATGGCCCGCAGCAGGGCTCGGGCCGATCATGATCTCGGAGGATTTAGGCGCGGTGGAGCGATCGGAGACCGGAGCCGGAGCTAAGATTGCCGAGAGGTCACTGCACAGGTCAAAATTGGGAAACATTGGGAGGTAAATACAACGCAGAGGGAAAGAAACGCAATACAAGGGGAAGAGTGTAGGACATTTGTTGTGAGTATTGTACTGGAGAACAAGCGAAGGCGAGACAGCCGAATTAGGAGGGATGGGGTCATGTGGCCCAATTGTGGCGGTGAGCGCCACCGAAAAACAACAAATGTCAATAGAGGAGGTATGAGAAATGCGGACATGGGTCGGCTCTTTTCTACAACTCTCACACAACCATTTTGCACAATCGCCCTCTCCCCTGCCTCGTCCGACCATGATGCTGGTACAGAAACAACCAAATTTCACGCTAAGCCCTCCGCCCTCGACGTTCCATCACAGACGACATCCCTCGGCTCCCCCAGCCGTCGTCGTCGTCCAGCCAACACGGACGCCAGGGCTGCTCTCGCTATCCAAACCCCAGCTACAACGCCACCAGCCACAGCAGCGCATGCCGCGCAGTCCAAAACTCCATATCTCGACTGCTGCGGCCCCTGTGTCTCCTACACCCGCACCAAGAGGCAGACAGGCGAAAGACAAGGCCGTTTCGACGTCCAGGTAATGCTGCATTTTCGTCTTTCGCTGATTTTTTGCTCACCATGTGCGTAGGAGTGATTCTCTTCTGGCTCGCCGCCACGGACACCGCCAACCGTCGCCTCCAACGCCGACTCAATCCTCGCAGGCAGAGGGCCCATCCGCCAACCCATCCAACTCTGATCCGTTCTTGGTATCAGCCCCGTCTCCTACCCGTCCTTCAGCCAAACCTCCTCGCAAGAGGCAGCCAGCCACCGTAAACCCGATTCCTCCTTTCAAATCAAACCCGGTCTTCATCCCTTCGACCGCTACCAAACAGCCGACAACAACAACCGCCAAACTGCTTTCTCGCTCCGTCCCTGTTTCTCGCAACCGTCCTACCACCAAACAGCCCACCATGAACCACGACGAATTTCCCATCTGCGACGACAACACCGACGCCGGCGACCTCTCAGACTCGCCCCCGTCGTACCGCCCTCCTCCTTCGCCCGTCACCCCCACTCGCCGCCGAGCCGCACCTGCCACTCTTCCTCGCTCTGGGCCTCCCCCGTTCACGCCTCCGTCTGTCGCCAACAGGCGCACAGGAAGGAACCACCGTCGCTTGCCCAGCGACAGTGGCATGGTCTTCAACATGAGCTCGGATGATTCAGGTCCTGAGACGACTCGAGACGATGAGCTGAGGGCCATGGTCAAGGCGATGGCCATGAGCCGCACCGTGGTCACCTCGTACAGCCAACAAACTTTGCGGACTCCGCCCCCCTCACAGACCCGGGAGAGGATCTTCGAGATGCAGGCACAGATGCAGCAGGGATACTTTGCGAGT
This sequence comes from Hypsizygus marmoreus, assembly GCA_013433165.1. NCBI lineage: Eukaryota > Fungi > Basidiomycota > Agaricomycetes > Agaricales > Lyophyllaceae > Hypsizygus > Hypsizygus marmoreus. Next base: position 1,085,816 of record CM024084.1, on the reverse strand, counting down.
TCCGTGTTCCAGAACTCGCCTAGTCCTGAGGAGTTACCCGACCCGTTGTTTGTTTGAGGTGGGTTTGTCGTCCCCTTCTTTTGTTGGTTGTAGGCTTGGTCGTGGGCGACTGGGATGGGATAGATGGCGTTGGCGTTGGTTAACCGTTTTTTCGTCCTGGCGATGAGAATGCTTGCCAGTGGCGATAGATTTCGAGGAAACCCCCCCCCCTCTTGCATACACCGGCGACAGCTGTCGTGCCCCGTGTACTGATCATCTTATCTTATTCCCTATTTATTCCAGCTGTCCTACCAACCAACAAAAAAACAACACACGCATAGATTATACGGTCATCTTATTCGGTATTGGATATCATCTACTCCTGGACACCCGCGCACACCACCCAAGTGCTGTTATGCACTTTCGCACCCCCCGCCCCCCCTTGTGGAGGAGGAGCCGATTTTAATTTAATGGGGGAGAGCGATGCGCTGATGCGCGCATCGGTCCGACGAAACTCTCCCCCAGCCTCGCTTTTTTGGCTTCCTCCGGCCCACGAATATGCCTTTGTGCATTGTGTTATTAGCAACCACCACCCCACCCACGGATTTTCTTTCTTGTATATACGCCACCCCGTCGCCAGCCCTTCCCGTTGCCGCCTCTCACCTCTGCCCCTCGAAGCCATCTCCCCTGAAAACGAAACCTACTACCCCCGCTCTTGGCCCTCTCTAGAATGGTGAACTGATTCTGATCCCGAACCGAGCCCTGCTTGCGCATATATGCTGTCTCCCCATATCGACCCCCCAACACCGCACCGCACCGTCTTTTTTCAAATTGCAACATGTATATGAACTCGTAGCGCCCGAGGTCGGGACTGTTTCACGTCATTTCTTGGTTTTTTCCCCTCTCTACCCACGCTTTCCACGCCGTCTTCCTTGGGTTTCTGGCTTCCCCACCCGCGTCTTCCTTGGGTTTCGGGTTTGGGCGCTCCCCATTATCTTGTGGGCAATGGGCAAGGGCGAATGGACGGGGCGAGCGCTTTTCATACACGCATCATCGCATCTTTTCTGTGTACCAATATGACGTGACGAAGAAGAAGAAGAAGAAGAAGAATCAGAAGAAGAATTGAAGTATATTATAAGGTCTCGTTTATTATTATTTCCCGACCACCGCAACCCTCCGCCACGACCCCGCCAACACTATCACCGCCATCACCACCACCACCACCACCACCACCACCACCACCTTCACCACCGCCACCACCACCACCGCCACGTGGTCACTTCCTATCTATCATATATCTTATTACTGGCTGTGGATGGCCCGAGGGAGGAGGAAGGTTGTCCAGGACCTCACCATCGACCGACCCACCGACCCACCATACACGCAACACGCAAAACTCCTCGTTCGGCGGCCCCACATGCCTATGTGTTTTTATGAAGTTTTTGTTATGCCATTACAACCCCCATCCCCATCACCCCCCACCCCCCACACACATTCCTGGTTTTGGTTCTTGGTCTCATTGTATCGAATATCCAGTTTCTTTTTATATCAAGTTGTGGGTCTCTTTTTCCCGCCTCCCCGCCCTCTATTCCCCTTACGGCCGCCCTTTTTTTGAACTTTCTTATATATAAGGTTGTGGATATGAACCCTCCCTCCCATGACGACTTCTTTTTCTTTTCTTTTCTTTTCTTCTTGTGTTGATGTGTATAGTTCATGCATGGAAGGAAGGCGACTGGGAGCGGGTCCTGTGCTCGCTTTTTGGTTCGTTCTTCCTTCCTGCGGTTTTTCTTCTACGTATATATTAAACACTTTTTACATTTTTACATTTTTTCTTTACGCCTTCATGCCACGTTTACCCCCTTGCGACGTATCTATTATCTCTTACTTGTGCTTTATATCTCGTCTTCCCTTTTTCCCTTTTTCCCTTTTTCCCTTCTCTTCCTCCCCTCCCATCGCCGCCTCTCTCCCTCCTCTCCTCGTCCTCGTGTTCCATGGTCTCGGTCTTGGGTTTCGGTCCTGGGTCTTGGTTCTTGGTGTAATTGTTGGTTCAAGTTGTGCGTGTGTTTTTTTTTACCTTGTGTGGTGTTGGTTGAGGCTGATTCGATGTGTGATAGATTATATTTTTTGACATGACTGTCCCATTTTTTTCATCATCCTGCATTACTCGGTTCCGGTTCTCAAGTCCAAGGTTCATATCTCAGAGCATACCCCCACCCCCGGCCCACCCCTGACCGCTACGTCGTACGAAACCAACACCAATACAATGAACGCACCGTACCCCCCACAGGCGAACGATATAGCATTGGCCACCCCCCCTTTTTTTAGAAGCCGCTTTTGTACATATACTCACTCGCAACTCACATCGTCCTCGCCCTCGCCTTCTTACGTCCCTCCCACACACACTCCTCGAATCGCATCGCCCCACCTTATCATCGTCTCCACCGAAGCAAAACCAAAACCCCGTCCCCGCGCATACCAAACCAAATGTACAAAACACCCCAATCCCCACGTCACCCGCTCACCCGCTTTATCTTAGTACACACACGCCCGATGACCCGCTTATTATTGTTCCTTTTCGTGTACTTTTCGTGCGCCCCATCCCCATCCCTGCTTTCCCCTTCTCTTTTCCCGATACACCTCCCATTCCCTTCTGCCGACACACCTACCTCCATTATCCATACACCCCGCTCCGCACCGCCGCATACAGTTACAACTACGCACACAGTCCTTTCCCAGCACATCATTACCTATAGAGGCAGAATTACTCGTTTACCATACGTATACATTGCACACACGTTCCTTTAGTCTCCCGAATATATAAATGTGTTTTTTTCTGGGTTTGTTTTTGAGTTGAATGGATTGTGGAGGTGTGGGTGTGTGGGCGTGAGGTCTTCAGACACAGAAAGTTGTTGCTCGGCGTGAAGTCGTAAGCCTTGGCTCTGACGGTGACATCCATATTCCCGACGCTGTCTTTGCTTTCACTCTTATCTTATCCCGGAGGACCGTTTGTTCATGATGAATCAAAACCTGGTGGCCAATGACGTAGCCTCTGGAACGATATTTAAATGGGTTGCTTCATTGCCATCACCGTCGAACAAGCAGTCTCACCGGTAAATCATCAGCAAGTCATCAGCACACTTCATTCTCAGGCCCGCATTCCCCAAATCCTGCCAAATCACGATGGCTTTAGGAACCTTGTACTCAGGTTTTGCACCTGAGACTCCTGATGCATATCTCGACCTTCACAAAAATAATATCTACATGCCCCTTTCGCTCTTCACCTCGGAGATGAGGGATCTCGTCAACTATCGTCGCGACGCAATTGCATGGCGAGGTATCGAAACAGACCATGGTCTCGTCACTATCCTCGATATCGATGACCTCCTCTCCCGATATGATTATTGGGAGGACACCCTGGGCCGCGGTCGGTGGCAGAGCGCCAAGGACGGTTATCTACGTTTTGTTTCGTCGTTGCCTACGACGTCAGATCACTCCGGATCCCTGCACTATTACACGTGGATGGAGGACCATTTCGCCCGTGTTGAGTCTTTTGGAGGGTTCTGCGACTTCGAGCTCCGGTTGGTGTTGGATATAGAGATGCGGAAACTTTGTTATAAGTTTGGACCTCTCCCTGCCTTCGATGACGCCATGTACACGAAGCGATGGCAGCAATTGGTAGCTCAGCGTGACCATGGAACTCCCCTCCCTGCCATTGATGAGGGACTGCTGACAGCGGAGCAGTTTCAGACCGGCCCAGTGGAGGCTTTACGATTGCTATCCCTGTCGTAAATCTGGTTTGTGACATGTGTAAGTCAGTGGTTTGGGATCTAATGAGCTGTTCACAGCATTGAGGCCTACCTCCTTTAATTCAGGCATATGTAGTTATTACGAGATCTGGGAAGTTATGTAACAATTGAAGGTAGTGCTGTTGGTGGTGAAGAAGGAAGGCGCACTATAACAAAGAATACGCACTTTCAAGCAAGAAGGAGAGCTCCATGTGCAGAATATTGTTTGCATGGTACTTATGAAGTTACCTGAGGGAGTTGGAATTCGTCTACAAGGGAACACGAGCGCGTCGTCGTTCTGTCCAGTAGACCGTATTGATCAGGTAAATATTGATCAACGCAAGATCAACGTACTGTACCGATATGTATGGTGGCAACTGGTGAGGGGTGCGTTACGCGCCAAGACGCCCCGGTGTTACGTCCTTCGCGTTAGCAACCCGCCCCGCGTTATGCGTTACACCCCTTCGAATAGGCAACTTTTAGACCCCTGCGTTATGCGTTACGGTTGCCACCATACATGTCGGTACAGTAGTCTCCAGTGCAGACTCTGGTAGATAGATGACAGTCGATCTATCAATTATAGAAGATCAACGTGCCCAAACGGCAAACAACTTCGCTCGCTCCCAACTACTACTTACCTACAGAAAACTCAAGGAAAACTAGATCTACTTCAAGCATCTCTGAGACGACTCTATTCGAGATATGAGTCTCGGGTTGTTTGGGACAGCCAATACAGTTCTTTTGCTCGTGGTACGTTACCATGTAGTACTTTCGCGGTAGTCCAGTGATCGACCAACTTCTGCGACTTCAATTAGGGACTTGTTCGAACCTGAGACATGTACAGGGGGCAGATGGTCCAGCGTACCGTCAGTGCAACTTTCGGAGACGCACATCTACGCTTTGTACGACTCTGAAAGATCTTGTCGTCTCGCTCACGCCGGCGCTGCCCCTGATGCCCATACCAGGAACTGAGCGTATCGACAGCCATATCTCACCAGACGGAGGCACGCATAAACGCAAAGCCGTTTCCGACTTGGGAGTCGAAGGGCGCCAGCATAAACATCAAGCCATTCAGGAAATCGAAGATGCTGCTGGCTCCTTCGATGGTTCGCTTCCCGCGGGTCTATCCCTGAATACCAACGGCTCTCAATCAATCCCAGCGACTGATAACCTTGATCTGCACCTCTCTCCCATTTCATTTGATCTCGCTGTGGATGGTCAGGCCTCTGACGACGAAGTTTTCGTCAAGCTATCGTGGCCCCTCGAAACCCAGTACGTCGGCACCCCCAACGATAGCGCGAATAAATCGAAATCTAATCTTAGCTCGCGAACTCCACACTTCAAACTGCATGAGCCCCGAGATACGTCGCCTCATCACTCAGAACCGTCGAGACCGAATGAAAAAGATATGTTTTCAAAGCTCTCTGGGGAGTTTCGTGATAATCGCCAGGCAGTGAACGAACATCTTCAGGAAACTCTTTTGCAAGGAGACCATACGGCGGGCGGCTGTCTGATGCGAAACCCGTTGAAGAATGGCTGTGGTGTGTATACCAATCGAACCATGAACCTCCTTCTATCGCCGCAACTACACCCACTCACAGCTCTCGTCGGTGAGGCGTTTGTTAAAGCCTGGCTAGAGTCCGTAAAAGGTATGTTTGGGTTTCCTTCTGTGTCACTTTGCATTGACATACGCAATATCATAGGTCACTATCTGCTCTGGATCCACGGTATGCAATCTGGCGACCCAAGTCTCCTTCATAGTATGAAGCACCGTCCGGACGTGGGAGGTGGAATATTGGTGGACTACGATTTGGCTATCCATGCAACATCCGCTCGGAACAGGAAGGGCACGACACCCTTCATGGCCCTTGAATTACTGGCAGACCGTTACTGGCTTGGCGACTTTATACCGCGTTACCACCACGAACATGAAGCCTTTATATGGGTCCTCCCTTTCGTTTTCTTGCGGTACAAGGATCAGCAGCCTCAGAAGAGGACGCTCGTCGACACATGGATGACATCAAAATACACCGCCTGCCGGCTGGAGAAAAATTCCTTCGCCTCTTACGGGCAGCTTGAGACGGTAGGGCCGGAAGTCCAAGCTGATTTCAAAAATGAACGGAAATTGGCAGAGATCCTGTTGCTATGGGCCCAGGACAAGGCTCGAGACATTCATAGGGGAGGGACCATGGGCAGGCCAGTCGTCAGTTTCTATGTGGCGGATGTGTGGCGCGAGTATGTTGAATGCCTGAGGTCGATTGGAAAGAACATCTCGGAATTGGGATACCTTGGCCGATTAGTTGATGAACTTGGATTGGAGAGGATATTTGCCCCGGGGGATGATAACTGTATGTCTGGAATCGTTGCTGGCCCCTCTGCGCGCAACAGTACTGTTGTGACATAGCTGGTTGATACGATTTTTCTCGCCCTGTGTGTATTTATATTTCCGTGAATTCAAGTGATAATTACTGTTCGACCAAGAAAGAGTGTCAGACGCGAACTGGAAAGTCTATTTTGACGTCAGACTCCTGGAGTCTGGGACGACGCTCCAGTTGAAAGTTCTCTTTCTTGAGTGACCGTCCGTCCTGCCAGCACATTCAAAGCAACTGGAGAGTACTAGTCACCCAAGCGCTCCATCTCGGAAAAGCGCTAGGCCGGTCTACGCCACACGAGATCATCAATCAGTACATCGAATGTTCTTAGATTGCACTCTGTGGCTGGCATCGTGCTATGACAGGCTATATCAACGCACGAGAGTTCGAGCCAGAAAAACTCCATGCGCTACACATCTTTCAAGAGCCCGCGAAACATCAATATTTCGCTGTCCATCACATTACTGTAAATAGATTGTACACAATGAATTGTCCTTCGATTGCTTGTTCTATATATGCATGCAGTCTATAAACACCATATGAATACATTCAGGGACGACGACCAACTCATCCTTCGCCCTCAAAAAAGTTCTTCTTTCCTTCCTTCCTTCCCTCCCCTTAAACAACCGGCCCCGCCTCCCTCACCTTAATCTCCACATCCTTCTCATACAACGCAAACGCCCTCTGGAACATAACCGCCAACTTCCTAATCTCCTTCCCAAACGCCTCCTTATCCGCCCACGCCAGCGCCGGATTCAACAGCTCCCTCGGCACACCCTCCAGCGCCGTGGGGATCGAGAGCCCAAAAGTCCCGAACGTCTCGAACTCGGCTTTCGCGAGCTCACCGGAGTGGACGGCGTCGACGATGCGGCGAGTGTATTTGAGAGGGCAGCGCTTGCCGGAGCCGAATTTGCCGCCGGTCCATCCGGTGTTGATGAGCCAGCAGTCGACTTTGTGTTTGGCCATGCGCTCGGCGAGCATTTCGGCGTAGCGGCCGGGCTGTGGATTGGGGGGTTAGTTATGAAAGGGGTTGGGAAGAGGTGGGGAGGGGAGAGAGAGAGGTACGTACGTGGAGGACGATAAACGGTGCACTGTAACAGGTGGAGAAGGTGGGGATGGGCTCGAGGACACCGTCTTCCGTACCAGGTGTTTTTCTACGACGACGGGACGTAAGTCAAGTTCTATGCGGAAAAGGCAGACAGAAACAAACGTACGAAGTATATCCAGCCAAGAAATGGTAGCTCGCCTGCTCAGGCGTAAGCTTGCTCACGGGCGGCAGGACACCGAACGCATCGCACGTCAACATGATGATATTCGACGGCTGGCGGTCCACGACACACGGGATCTTCGCACCCGCGATGAACTCAATCGGGTACGCGCAACGCGTGTTCTCCGTGATGCCGACGTCGTCGTAGTCGGGCACGCGCGTGACGGGGTTGTACACGACGTTCTCGAGGATGGACCCGAAGCGGATCGCGTTGAAGATATCGGGCTCCTTCTCTGCGGAGAGGTTGATGCACTTGGCGTAGCACCCGCCTTCGATGTTGAACACGCCTGTGTCGGACCAGACGTGCTCGTCGTCGCCGATGAGCAGGCGCCGGGGGTCGGCGGACAGTGTGGTTTTGCCGGTGCCGGAGAGACCGAAGAAGAGCGTGACGTCGTTCTTTTCGATACCGACGTTGGCGGAAGAGTGCAGTGAGAGCTGCCCGAATTTGACGGGTTGGAGGTAGTGCTGTGAGAAGGCATCAGTATTGAACAGAGCTCCTGGGAGGGGAGAGGGTACTAACCATTACGGAGAACACACCCTTCTTCATCTCACCGGCATATTCTGTGCCGAGGATAACCATCTCCATGCGCTTAAAGTTGATCTCGACGGACGTTGTCGAGCTCATGCCCTTGGTGAAGCGGTTGGCGGGGAACTGCCCCGCGTTATAGATGATGAAATCGGGCTCGCCGAAATCCGCGAGCTGCTCGGGCGTCGGGCGGATGAGCATGTTGTGCTACGAAATGCGATTGGTGAGACAGGGAAGGGGGAGGGGGGATGTTAGTGGTGGAGCTCGGAGGCTCCGGGTGGCGTAGCGTACCATGAAGAGTGCGTGGTATGCGCGGGCGCAGACGACACGGACTTTGATGCGGTATCGGGGATCCCACTGGGTTGAATTGGTTAGGATTGGGAAATCGGAGCGGGAAGTGCTGAAGAAAAAACGTACGCCTGCATACCCATCGAACACATACACATAATCGCGGGTGTTCAAGTAGTCGATGGCTCGTTCCCGGTTAATCTCAAATGTATCTACAAAGAAAAAATGTAATCAGCCGCTATCCTCAATCTCAAATCGCAAATCGCAGAAAGCACATACGTTCATCCATCTTGATATTAACCGATCCCCACCAGATATCGTCCTTGCTCGTCTCTTCATACACGATGCGCTTGTCCTTGGGGCTGCGGCCGGTCTTCTTGCCGCTGAAGTTGATCAGGGCACCGGAATCCGAGATGATGGCGCCCTCGTTGCGGATGGCATCTTCGTAGAGCTGTGCGACGGGCGCATTGCGCTTGAGCGTGATTTTGTCCATGTCGAAACCGGCTTGTGAGAAGTACTCGAGGTCTTTGCCGATTACTGGAGGACATGATGATCAGTTTCATTGGATTCTGGATCGGGGTGGGGGTGGAGGTGGGAGAGAGAAAGAGACTCACGAGACCCGGACTCGGGAGCGTCGAACGCCTGTGCATAGTTCTTGTGGAGGATGTGGGGGGTAACGTAGGGAGTCTGGCGAGGAAGAACCATTGTATACAAGGGTAGAGGCTGGGATAGGTAGAGGAGGTGGTGGTTGTGGGGAAAGAAATGAATTCTCAATAGACAGAGGATAGTTTGTTTATATAATAGTCAAACAGAAAAAGAGGGAGAATTGCGGCGCTCCAAGTGGGCCTCGGCTCCCCGTCGGAGACTCGGATGCTCGGAAATGCAGGGCGCGGGATGTGGTTGGTGGAGGCCGGCGTTTGTACTTGCGGTGGGTCGCCATTTGAGCCTAACATCGGGTCAGACCGGCCCTTCCCTCCTCTGTGATTTGCCAGTCTGTCTCTCGAGTGGAGGATGATTTTTGCGAGGGCGGTGTATCAGTATCGCGTTATCACATCTATCTAATCTCTTCAATCTGTTGCTATTGACTAGTATCATAACATCTGAATTCTCTCATGACCGCTGCTATTCCTGAACACCTGGGCAACAGCAAACGAAGCTCGGGGCATGCCTACGCTGTCTTTGGCGCGCACGAGGGATACCTACAGGAAATATGCAGATGCCTGAGGTTTCCTTGCGAACTCGAGAGTCTCTATGCATGTGCTGACTCCGAGGAACTACATCAGGCTATCATCGCAGAGTCAGCCATTCGGTGCTCCGCCTCCTTCTAGGCTTTGCGTTACCATCTCCCTCCAAAAGATCGACGATAGCACAAGGGAACTCACCTGAGCCGTACGCTGGCACTGCCCGAGTCGTCCCGAGCAAGTGTCACTTGGGCCTGCTGACGTCACCGATCGGTGCATGCTCGACGTTGGGGCGCTCCTTGGCGCTCACACCTCTAGACTTCGAGTCAGACAATCCGATAACACACTGGCAGTCGGTTCATGAGCTGACCTTCCAACGCGTCCTCTCGTTCACGGAAACGGGCTACATAAACCCAATACAGCCAGGTGATATTATTGAGATGTTCGATAGCATCTCTTTTCTCTGTACTATTACTGTTCAAGTGCCATCGGTGCGCACGACAGCGATGTTCGTCCTATGTAGATATCTGGTCTGTGCCCTAACCACGTTGTTAATGCATAGATTTAGGTTTCCCCTCCGATTTAAACGACACACGGGTATACTAATCCGTGAGACCTAAACTATCGCAGCGGCAATTGTGCATACTATGTTCTATGTAGTACATTCCATTCATAATCAGGACCACTGCGGAAACATCAACCTATCAACGTCCCAAGAAAGCCCATGGTACGGATACAAGAATGATACAAATAAACGAGCCCACCACGAATCATCCCCTCATCATGCAACGTGCAATGTCACCTCTTCTCCCGTCCCAACTGATCCCGCGCCTCTAATCCTCCTTGCACAACATCCCGTTCTCATGATCAGTGAGCACCCGATCGATCTCGGGCCAGAGCTCGGAGCGAGACGAGGGAGCTGTTTGGGTGCACGATTTCCCCGGTGATGCCCATGACGATGGGGATGAGGTATCCGTTGCTCGGTGAGTGCGCAGGACCCAGAAAAAGGGGTAGAGGCGGACTCGGTGGGCGAGGTTCACGTGGTAGAGCCCCACTTCGAGTAAGGATGATGAGGTCGATGGATGTTGTGGTGTTGGGTTTTTGAGGTTCGTGGGGATTTGATGTTAGATGCATGTATGTTAAAAGGAAAGGGAAACGAGGGGTTGAAAGCAATGTAACAGTACTGTTTCGTCTTACTCGTCTTTCCAATGCTGTGGCGTGAGACGTTCTAGTGTTCCGTGGCAGAGCTTCATGAGGAGTTCGATACTGTACTTGCACTTTAGACTGTTCCCGTAGATGTCGATAAGGATCAACTCCGTTAACTGCGACACAGCAATCGAGGGTCGACAATCGATGACCGAGCTGCGTTCGATCACCAGCCATGCTCAAGTGCAGAGGTCCCCCGCCTTCATCAACATCGCTCGTCAACGGCGAACCAAGCAGCAGCAGAGGCGCGCGGGGCACATGCAACTCCCTCAGCTGTGCTGACCGACCGAACATCAATCACGAAGCACAGCTCGCCTTGATCAGGGTGGGCAGTGCAAACACACGGAGGAGGTGGGTATGAGAGCGTGAGCCAGTGCAGCAATTTCGCGTCGGACTGGGTACCAGTTCGACGGGGAGGATCATTACAAGCTGGTGCGATGAATCAGAGGAGAGGGATATCATTCCTTTGCAAATGAGTCCTGACGAAAACAGCATCAATATGCAAGGCGAAACCAGAGGAGATGTGCTATGGAGCGACGTAGAGTTTGACAGATGCCCACTTCAGATTCGATTTGGTATCTTGACATTTCTCACTACATGCGATAACGTAGCCATAGCCTCCTAATCTTACCTAGCTTGACAGATATCATTCCGTGACAAATGAGCAAGTCCACCTCGACATCCCAGACTTCCAAATACCGTCTAGTATATCTATATATCTCCAAGAATCAGTAGCACAGGCGGCGCGGCGCGTATACGTGGCAGGATAAGATCGAGCAGGAGGTGCAGACTGTCAAGGTTCTCGTAGACATCGGTAAGGATCAGCTCCTTTATATGTGCGGAACATCAACCGAGGAGGATAAGCATTCTATGACCTGCCACCAATCGATCAACAAGGTCCTCAGTGGCAGAGGCTCTCCCGCCTCAACCAAGCAGCAGACTGGAATGCTGCACGTGCAACTCCTCAGGGTTAAACACCGCTATTGTTGCATGCTTGAAAAAGCATAGCTCGATCCTGCGTAGGGTGGGCAGTGTAGAAACTCATGGCGCAGAAGTGGTCCAGTACAGCGATGTCGCGTTGGACATCAGGTATATGCTCCGAGTTCTGTACGCCGGAGGACGGGATGAGAGTAGGCTCAGTCATTTCCAATGGACGTCATGGTCCAAGCCTTAAGAGGTGGGATCGGTCATATAGGAAGGAGCGGGAGACAGCGGTGCAGGCGAGGAGTGCATGCGCGTCGGTCCTACGGGATTTGGTCCATGACGTTGGGTATCAGTTCGACGGGGAGAGTCATCGCAACTTGAAGTAACGAATCGGAAGGGGGGGATTTGATTCCCTTGAAAACAAGCAGCGACAAATAGTGTGCATGAGGAAGGGCGCGACCAGAAGAGAGGTGCTAGCGAGTGACATGTGGATGCTTACTTTAAATGTGATGGAGATTTCAGTGGAATCCTCGATTTGGATATGTCCTGACGTTCCCACTACACGCGATAACGTTGCTTCCAGATCTGAACGCACAGAAGTATCATTCCGTGACAAAGAGCAAGTCAAAGATCAGGAGAAAGACCAGAATAGGCGAATCGTGTGGCACGTGGTGCGTGGAGTGGCGTGTAATTCTAGGGTTAAGGTTATCGATTGTTTGGCCGTTTCTCATCCATACAGCGACTCCCGTCTGCCAGCTGCAGCCATGCCCGCTCCCGTCCAGCCCGTATATCCCGCTCTCTACCTATATCCACTCAATGACTCCTTTGTACCAAAACATATATCCCTCGCACACAACCAGCGCGTTAAAATCGGACGACAGACAAACGCAAAGACTGCACCTGGCGAGAAGAATGGGTACTTTGACTCGAAGGTCCTGAGCAGACAGCATGCGGAGGTGTGGGAGGAGAACGGACAGGTTCGTATGCTGTTGATTTTTTGGAGAAAGAAGTGTTGAACGCTGGGTATTGTACAGATATACATCAAAGACGTCAAGAGCTCCAACGGCACATTTATCAACGGCGAGCGACTCAGCAACGAAGGCATCGAGTCAGAACCATTCGTGCTCAAAAGCGACGACATTGTCGTAAGTGCACACTCCCACATATGTAGTTAACGAACCTCACAGCCTTTCTATACCAACTCGTGTGCATTTCCAATATAATCACAGGAATTCGGCATCGACATCGTCAGCGAAGACAACAAGACCATCATCCACCACAAAGTCGCCGCACGCGTCGTCTGCGTATTCACCGACCAAGACGTCCAAGTCGCAACGCGCGCCGAGCAGCTGCAACAACAGCACCTGCAGCAATACCAGCCATCATCCCCTTCCCCATCTCAGGTCCCCTCCGGGCCTTCGTCCTCCGGCGGCCCCAGCAACGGGCCCAACAACAACTTTAATTTTGCGCAAGGACAGCAGCAGCGGCGACAGCCTGCGGTCGCACAGGGACAGGGACAAGGCCAGGGGATTATGGGGATGGGCGGCATGGGCGGGGGTATGCGCCCGCCTGGGAAGAGCGGGCTTACTTTTGAGCATATTTTGAGTCGATTGCAGGGCGAGCTTCAGAAGAGCCGCGAGACGGGTGCGGAGCTGCATACGCTGTCGGGCGCGATGAGTGAGATTCAGGATACCCTTGGTGGAAACTTGGTGCGTTTCTTTATATATTTCTTTATGTGCTTAGTTGTATGCTAACACGGGATTATTGTTTTTTGGGCTGTGCAGCCTGCCAACCTCCCCTCATACCCCTCGAACCTTCCCCCCGTACGGCTCCCGCAACAACAGTCCCAACAACAACAACAACAACAACAAGCCAACGAAGCATCCACATCCACCTCCTCCTCACCCCAACAACCCAGCACCTTGCCCCCGAGCACCGCGCTCCTCGATCTCCAGACGCAGCTCACCTCGCACGTCGACAAGATCCGCGCACTGGAGGGCGTGCTCGTAGAGCAGGAATCAATCAAGCAGGAGATCAAGTCGCTGCGCGAGATGATGGAGGAGAAGCGGCGGGAACATGAGCTCGTGGGCGGGTTTATCGGGTTCCGCACGGATCGGGATGGCGAGGACGCGGGTGGGGGAGGATACAGCATCATTGAACCCGGGGACCTTGTGCGGATCGGTATGGGGATGCGTGGGAAAGGGATGAAGGGGGGAGGAGAGGGTGAGGCGGTGGCAATGGATGACGACGATGTGAGGAGTATTGGGACGATCGTGCCGCATGAGTTGGAGCGCGTGGAGGAGGAGGATGAGGAGGAGCTGGAGAAGGAGGAGAAGGAGCTTGAGGTGTATAGGAAGGAGCATCCGGAGGTGACGGTGGATACGCAGATGCTGGAGGACGAGGCGGCGGAGAGGGAGAGGGAGCATGAACGTCAACGTGAACGCGAACGCGAGGAGGATGAGGATGAGGATGACGAGGGGAGAAGAAGAAGGAACGACGAACTTGGGAGACCCACAACGCCTGAGCCCACGAACCTCGGTATGCGCAGCAGCGCGACGCGGCTGTCGCCCCTGTCTCAGGTCGCTGCCACCGGTGGTGGTGGGGGTGCGACGGAAGAGGCGTTCGAGCAGGTGCTGAAGCAGGTGGGGGCGCTGATGGCGCTGACGACGACGTTGGAGGCGCAGCATAGCGCTGCGCAGGAGACGATCTCGGCGCTGGAGAGCAAGGTGGTGGCGTTGGAGGCGACGGTGAGGGCGACGCAGGAGGCTGCCGTGGTGAAGGAGCCCGTTGTTGCGTCGCCCGTTACTGAGAAGGATGAGGCGGAGAAAGAGAAAGAGAAGGAAAGCCTGACAGCCATGGTCCTCGAGTGGAAAAAATCGATGGAGGGGCAATGGAGCAGCGTCCGCGAAGATTGGGACAAGGAACGCGAGCGGCTCAATGCGGCGCGGGAACAGTGGGAAGGACAGGTGCGCGCTGTGGACTCGAGGCTCGAGCGGCTCGAGGCGGGTGGTGGTGTGGGGGATGGGTTGAGAGCAACAACCGTGAATGGGGACGCGAGGGACGCGAGTAAACAACATATTGGGCTGGCGACGCCCCCGAGCCCGCGGAGCCTGTCGTCGGACTCGAATAGGCCGAGAAGGAGGAGGACGGGGAGGGGGAGGGCGGGTGGGGGGCGGACGAGGACGAGGAGTGGGAGTAAGGAGAGGGAGGTGGATACGGATACGGATACGACGCTTGCGTCAGAGGAGGCGTCGTTGTCGAAGGAGGGTGTGCTTGCGAAGTTTGGGGTTGGAGTTGCGGATAGAGATAGGGAGGTGCTTGAACGGCCAGAGGACGATGGGGAGGAGGAAGAGGAAGAGGAAGAGGATACGGTGTTGGGTGTGAGGAGCAAGTCGCAGGTGCGCGGCGAGAATGGGAATGCGATTATGGGGAATGGCAATGGAGCGGGGATGCTGGCTACACCAGATTCGTCGGTGTATAAGCTTCCACCGAAGGATGTGGCTGCGACAGCGGCGGGGAAGGCTGCAAGGGATTTGGTGAGTGCTTGCTTCTCCTGCTTGTTTCCTTGGTTGGTTGCGTAGGTGCTGACTTTTTGCGTTAGCAAACGATACAGTTGCAGACTGCGATTGGCGTGCTCGTACTGGGCGCGGCTGCTGCTGCCGTGTTTTGGCGCGTCAAGCCCGAGACGTGAAGCTTCCTCCCCCCCGGTGCTCTCCTGTCTCTCTTTCTTTCCTGCGCTCGGGTCTCGCTTCTCGTTATTGGGAGGGACTACCTTTTTTTTCTTTCTTATGTGGAAAACCATAAAAGCACAAGCAACAGAGTAATTTGGACGCAAGACGAGAAGAAGCCCCCGACATCACTCATACCCCCCCTGCACACACACACACACATCAAAAGATCTGCACAGCCCCGCCACGGCACCCCATGCATATAATGTACATATACGCACCTCGCCCCGCCTTCGTTTCTTTCTCTCCTTCTCTGTTTTCCTTTTTCCCTTTTTTTCTTTTTGTGCCGCGATCCGATCCTATCCTATCTTCTTACTCTCTTTATTATCCCCAGGCTATTTCGCGTTTTCGTTCATGTACATGTTGACTACTTAGTTGAGATATGTCGCCTCTCTTTGTTTCCTTTTTTTTTTTTTTTTACTCGAGCTTTTATTTATGTATTGACGACTGCGACGAAATATATAATGGCTTTCTTTTCTCTCCTTTCTCTCTCTGTGCTCGTTTGTATCCTGGCGTATGTACATATGGTGCAGCAACGGAAGCTCGAAGTCGGAAGAAGGTCTCGTGAGACGGTGGAGTTACTGTATCATTCACAATTTGAAATTCGGTTTGCTCCCGCCCGCCCCCCGCACGTTCGAGTTTCGTCTCACCTCGCAACGCGCAATTACTGTAAGTGCGCCCTTACCACAGCAAGGCACTAAAACTGTTGTGACTGTATCCGGATACCTCGGCGTCTGCAGTCTGCCCCCATGACCTGGGAAACTTGACAATTGCGCAATGGAGCTGTCCCCATGATCTCAGAGTCATGGTCCGCTCGCTTGCCAGGTGGGGATCCGTTTTACGGATGTAGAGTACTCAGTACTGTATGTATGCGAAGAGTATGGGCAGAACTGCGGTCTATACCAAGCGTCAGATTCAGAGCGTATTGTATTTAGGACACCTTAAACCAGCCTCCTCTGGCACAACTCCCGCATCGATAGTATCGCCGACGGAGGTCAAATTCTGGTCACGCCGCCACGCTCGGCCGGTGAGGTCAGAGGAACAGAACCTACCAGAACTAGATTCTCTTGGCCCCCTGCAGAGGGGTGGGTCTGGGCTATTTTGGGACATGAGAGCGGCGGACTTGGGGGGTGCCTTGGATAGTTGCTTGGGCTTGGGCTTTGAGCAAGTCCTAGGAGATGAAAAGAGCGAGGCAGCTGGGCTTGACAGGAGAGAAGCCAGTCATGATTGGTAGGGTCTACATACGTATACGCGTATTTATATACACGAACGTGAACAGGACCGTTGAATGACGAATTCGCCGAGGTGGCTGAGAATGTTGGGGGAAGGGTTCGGGGGCGTGTGATGTATCCAAGGTCCGACGAAAAATTCTGACACAAAACGCCATTCGCAGCGCAAAAGACGCTTCAGAACCCCCATAACAGCAGCGAACAGCCCACTTTACTCTCCCTCGCTCCCAGCACACACTCTCTAGCACAGGACATCCCTGAAAAATGACGAGCACGAACCGCAATGCCTCGGCATCGCCGTCTCGGCGGATATCGTTTTCGAACACGTTGCAGGCGCTAGGGGCAAAACTCAGCAGGACGCTGAGCCACGATGTGAACGGCGGGACACCTGAAGAAGACGATTCTGTGTCGGTGAGCACTCTTGCGCCATCACTGGCAACAGCAGGTGAGCGGTGGTGGTGGTTTTAAGTCAAGAGGAACTCAGAGATAAGGAGGGCGATAAGAGTTTTTTGTTGTATCTTATCTCATCATCGCGCCCCCCCTTCCGCCCTTGTTCCTTTCTCTTGGTCCTATTTATACCTCTTTCACGAGCTTCCATCACTAACTCCCCGCCATGTCCACTGAAGATCGTTCCCAATCTCGAGGAAGAGAAGTCTACGTATGTTTTTCCACAAATTTTATATATTCCCTCCGAAGCTTACCCCTACCACTCCACAGTCGTCCGGTCGCGGCGGAGCAGGCAACATCCGCTCGTCCGTCTCGCGGGAACCTCGCCCCACCGACGGCCCCGATGATTTCTCTGTAGCCCGTGGCAGAGAACCCATGCCCGCCCAAACTAGGGTACGTTGCTTTTGTCTCAAACAGGTTCCGATTATCAGTGATATTCAACGTTGTATCTAGAGCTTCTCCATCGGCCGAGGCGGCGCAGGCAACATCCGTTCGCCCTCCCGCGACAAAGCCAACAAGAGCACCCTCCCCACCACCCCAGACCTCACCGAGGAGGAGCAGATCATCCGTGCCCACGTCCAAGGAACGCAGGAGAGCCCAGTGCGTTATCTCTTCTCCCCTCCCCTCCCCTCCCCTCCCCTACCCCCATCTCCTGTCCTTGTCGTCCCTTGACAGGCAGGCACACCAGTGGCGCCAGGCTGTGATACTGACTCATTCCTTGATCTTTTTTGGCTTAGCTCTCCACCGGACGAGGCGGAATCGGGAACATCGCGAACCGTTCCCTCTCCCGTGGGGCAGGGACGAACCCTCCTCCCGCCTCGCCTGGAGTGGGGTCCCCCGTGCGTTCCACCGGCCGTGGCGGTGCAGGAAATATCGTCCATGGCGATGGATACCACGTCGAGGTGATCGACGAGGACGAGCGCAAGGAACATTTCCACCATGAAGGACTGTACGTTTTTTTCTTTTCCCTTTGCCTCTCTCTGTTTTTTTTTCCCTCAGAACTAATAGGCATTTTATTCTTATGTGCAGTCATTCTACCGGCCGCGGCGGCTCAGCCAATATCTCTACCACGCATGAGCCCGCCGTTGAGCACCACGGCCATGCGCACAGTGATTTTGAGTCGACTGGCCGCGGTGGTGCGGGGAACATGGTCCGTGAGCGGTCTGCGTCTCGTCATAGGGACTAGAACCAACCTTCCAAGGACTTTTGATGTTGGTTTATGGGCGACACATGACACACGTTCCTTCGACATCCCTCTTGGCGTCTTCCGTTTTCCCATCGAGTAATGTGTAATGCGTTTCTGGGTATATTGTACCTTACACCCTACACCCTACACCCTACGTCCTCCCTTGTGACGTCTTTTTTCTATCGTTTCTTATGATTGATTGATCGATTGATTATCTGTACTTCCACCTTTCATTGTCAATTCTTTTTGCCATAAGCTTCTATGATGGGATTTGTATCTACCCTTCTGGCTTGTTAGCCCCAAACACACAATCCCTCCAACACCCACCACCTAAGCAAATTTGTAACTACGTATTATCGGAAATGTAAACATATACTGGGGGTCATGATATGATTTCTTATACCAAAGCTTTCAACTGTACCGGGGGGGGAAGTGTCAACCTTCAGAGAGGTGTGAATGGCGGTATCGCAAGGCGATTTTTGAGTTTGTGCGTTGGTGGGCGGGTCAAGCGATATCGACTCTCGAGTATAATTTCTGAAGTCAAAGTCCTTTGCTGCTATGTTACAGGCGGCGGCCCACTCAACCTCATTGCTCAGTTCATCCGTATAGTTATAAGTGACATCGCACCTTTGCAGTGGATAGCGTCCGCGCTAATCGACTTCAATGTGGCGTAATATTACAAGACAGCTCAGTACCTACGTAACGAAGGTGTTGCATCTGAATCTTATCAGCGGACCGCCATGATGGCCCTTCAGACTTCAAAGCATCAACACACCTTGTATTGTCACTCATGCACATATCGCCCTCCGACTCGGTTTTCCTGCGATCAGGAAGGTGGCGGACGAAGCCCAGTGGAGAGCTCGTATCTTCATGGTCTGGCGCATCCATCAAATTCGCTTATCACGGTCAGACTGTTGTCCGGCTCTTGACTGGACCATCTACTCGTCGTGTGGATCGATTCAATGGCGGCACTCCAACGTTATGTGTATCCGTTCGTACATTCGCAGAAGATACCGAAGTTTCCACTAGGACGCATGACGTTGACGGCGCCCAGGAGCTCACACTATTTGACCCGAGCTCGACTGCTTGTGACGCCAGCAGCGTTGTGATTGAACTTACTCTCATTGACTGGGCATCCATTCTCGAGATACAGGCTATCCTGGTTGAAAAGGTGAGTAAAACTGCACGTCGAGGATTACATTGATTACATAATCCTGTGATATAGAATGACATGGTTCAGCTCCCTCCGTCTTCATCCTCCCAGGCTATCAATGTACTCGTGATTGGGGATTCTATTTCATGCGGGTGGGCAGAAGAGGAAGGCGTCATGCCATTAGGTTGCCTCTCAGCTTTCCCATTTGTCTTGCAGAGGAAGCTACGAGAGGTTGGTATACCTCTTTATATGAATCTCGTCGCATATCCTGCCTGGACACTTGTTGATCATGAGGACTCGTTGGGGATGGAAAGCAAGTTCTTTCATGTGTGGTTTCTTCTTCTTTGCCTTGTCATGGCCTTATGTTCGTGTTGCAGCTTTCACCCTGGGAACGAGAAAACGCGAAGTTCTACTCCGAAGAGCAAGCCTCTGTTGTGATTTTCGCTTTAGGTGCGCCTGTGGCCACTGTCTCTTTGGAGCTCTCACGCTTACCGTGAAAGCTAGGCACAAACGACGAAGCGCAGGATATACCCCCAGAACACTTCGCTGCCAGTTTGGTAGCCTTTGCGGACCGCCTGTTAGCAGGGAAATCGGCTTGCCGGGATTTCGTCCTCGTCGTGAGTTGTAGTCATCGCAGAGAGACCGAGGAGCGATCTATAATTAGTGCTCACACAGGAACCATTTCAAGACTTCAATGAGGCGGAGACCACTCTCCCATATGATCTGGACGCGCTACAGCAGACGCTGTCGGAACATCACGCAATTGTCAAATTTCACGTACTGAGGGTTCGCAAGCATTTACATGAGGAGCATACAGTTGATGGACTGCATCTGAACATTGAGGGGCACGAAATAGTCTCGTCCATATTGAAGGAACTCTTTCATCCGTATGTCTATTGCCCCCTCTTCACTTCTCCGTCATATCTCACCACTTCCGATATAAGGCAGTGAACCGTCAGCGGCGTCTTCTCTCATACCAAAGGTCACAGCCGAGCTCCTTGCCTCAATCGAGTCCGGAAAGCTACTCTATGATCACGGCCATGGGACAAACAAGACGATGAAGATCGAATTCCGCGGTCATCCTGCCATCCTGCGGTTCGGCACACGTGTTAGTCCAGGCGAGGTCAACATCATGAAGCTGCTTGCGAAGACTGGAAGCATTCCCGTTCCACGGGTCGTAGGAATCTGGGAGTCTCGTGCCATAGCTGATAATCAAGAGAGAACCGTCTACATCGTCTCAGAATGGATTGAGGGCCAAACACTGGAGGAAGCTTGGCCCAATCTCTCTCATACTGACAAGGACGGGGTGGTCGAACAGCTGAGGGGTATCATAGCGTCTTTACGGCAGCTTCCCGCTCCGGACGGTCATAACCAGTTCATAGGTGCAGTCGGTCGCTTGCCATGCAACGACGTCATGTTGCGCGGAATGGGTCCATTCGCAGACATCGATGCCTTCATCGAGGCGTTTAAAGCTGTCTGTCAACCCTATGTCTGTGGCTATTACCATCTGGTACTGGAGCGGTTGCTTCAGCGGTGGCGTACATATCGTGTTGTGCTCACGCATGGCGACCTGCACCCTTCGAACGTCTTGGTACAGCGTACGGATACGGGGCAATGGCGGATTGCTGCGATTATTGATTGGGAGCTTGCAGGGTGGTACCCGGAACATTGGGAGTATGTGACGCTGCTTAATTCTGTTCGGTGGAAAAGCGACTGGGCGTGTGTGGCGCAGAACTTGCTTGAACGGAGGTATGATGACGACCTTGTGCTTGACTCGAAATATCGCTTTCTGCTGAGACTGTGATGGTACCATGCTTGCCATATACAGTATGTGGCTCCTCTATCCATACCTATTATTACCTTCATCTTCATCTGTCATCGACAATCGTACAGCCCATCATGATCATGATGGATCGGACATCTTGCAGGTGTGAATATGCTTCAGACGGACGAATGGCTTGTCATCACAGCTCGTACCCCGAGGGCAACCTATTTGAGGCGCCAGAGACAAAATCGAATTTAAAGTTTAGGTGTCGCCAAACAAATTCGTGCCATCTCAGTCTGATGGAAGCTTGAGCGCTCCGTGCGCATCGCATTTAGCATCTACTACTTTGTTCTCATGGAAGAAGTATAACTGGTGCTGTGGTGACCATCCAACTTTCTCTCCGGATCTAACATGACAGCTGCTCCAACCACCCTTGTCACACTCGACGACACCGACCCCCAGATCCACTATACGGGCCTCTGGGAATCCGCCGGCCGCTTCGAGGAATACAATTCGACAACGCATGGGACACGGACCGCAGGCTCCCAAGCCACGCTCGTCTTCAAGGGTACGTCTCGAGTCAGTCGACTTAGTCACGTCCACATCTCACTTCAACGTTCCCTAGGCTCCTCAGTATCAGTCTACGGCACTATCGGGCGAGAAAACGACAACGGGAGCCCCGCCTTTGCACCAGTAACGTCATACAGCGTCGATGGGTCGGACGCCGTGACCTTCATGGGCACACCCGTCGGGAGAGGCATTGTTTTCGGACAGCCGTTTTACCACTCGGGAAAGCTTAACGAGAGCCAAGAGCATACCCTCGTCATTACGAACACGCTGCCGGGGAAGAACCGATTCTGGTTTGATTGTATTCAAATCGAGACGAGCGTTAAGCCCGTTGTGAAGACGCGCCCAGGAGTGACTTGGGCAAATGGCGGTGGGACGCCGGATCCGCTGCGTCTCGTTCTTGGGATATTACTTTTCGTACTGTTCATAAACACTGTGCTCCTCTTGTCCATCTGGTTCCAGCTTGTTTCCATCCCCAGGCTCCGTAAGTTTTGATACTTCTCTTGACTTCGGCAGGCAGCTGAGACATGTTTTCCATGATTTTGACCATCTTTTAGGTTCTTTCAGGTTCTTTAGGACACGACAGGACCGACATGAGGATGAGCAGTCCACGTACATGCTCTTATCAGACGCGGCGGCGGTCCCTGAGCGCGAACCATACCGCGCCCAACCATATCTAGACGTGTACCAGGATCCTGAACGACAAGATCCACGACAGCATCATTATCACCCTCAGCACCAGTACCCGTACAACCCCAATTCCGTTGCACCTTTTGGCAATGGGTACGGATACATGACGCGCAGGGGCACAGACAAGGGGATCGCTCCGGGACGCGAGGATGTGCATGTGCCGTCGTCGGTTTTGGTGCCTGTGGACAATGGCGAGGGGTCGGCTGGTGGAAGTGGTACACAGGACTCCCCACCAGCGTATTAGATTTAGCATGCTGACCCTGTGCTCTCATTCAGCGTGATAAGTGTACATGTATGTTGGGTTCTTCGATACCATGCAATATATATTCGTTGTGCGTCCATACTCGTTTGCTCGCCCACAAACGAAACTCGCCCTTTTATTTCGTGTCTTTCAGTCGAGGTTTGCATGTACTCAACCCCATTTCAAGGTCATGAATATTTCTGAAAGTACAACATGGTCAAATGAATGGACGTGGACGACCTGCGATAATGTCAAGTACCCAACTATTGCGTCGCTGGCAACACGTAGATGATAGCACGGGTACAACGCAAAATACAAAGTCACAAAAGGCAGGGGAAAAGGGTGTACAAGAAGGGGAAGAACATAGGCAAAATATGGAATAAGACATACAGCACGTATACACATCACCACCACACAACAAATGTTCAAATGTCCATACAACAAGTCAAATATTATCCACGTTCAGGCAGCAATGGCTCACTGCCTCTTCTTTTTTGGGGCTGAACACATACAGATCAGCAACGCCACAAACACAGATCAAAAAGTAGAGAAAACACACCTTTCCCCGCACCACCCGGCGCCTTCCTCTTCACCCCCGTCTCTTCCGCGTCTGCACCTCCATCTGCGGCCTCCTTCACCTCATGCGCCTTCCTCCCCCCCTTCGCCGGCTTCCCCGCATTCCCCTTCCGGATAGGGTAATTCCCGATCGGCGCGCCAGGTGCACGCCTGCATGGGACACAGAACCACTCACCGTCAGGCACAGCCGTGAGCGGGGGGATGAGGCACCCGAGATGGTACGGGGAGTCGCACTGTGTGAGGTGGATGCAGTGGATGTCAAGAATGTGTGGATTTGAGGGCCAGGAAGACGAGACACGGGACACGAACCTTGTCGCATGCGAGCGGGGAATCGTCCTCCCCTTTTTCCTTCCCGCATGTTACGCAGAGTGGGGGCACATCGAGCTCGACGGGGTGTCGTGGGAGATCGGAGAGCTTATCGTTTGGTCGGGCGAGGATCAGCGTTGTATTTTGGCCGGCTGCGATGCTGTATTACGTTGTCAGCAGGAGACCGCCAGTGAAGAAAGGATCACATGAGAGGACTGAAAAAATACACTAGAGGAATAACTAAACGAGAGGAAGGGACGACCAAGCGAGAAGACGAAGGGACGAGACGAAAGGCCGACAAAAACAGAAGAACTCACTCAAATACGTCGATGCCAACAAGACACAAGTTCCTTGTCGGCTTTGTCGCGCTCTTTGGCTCGTCGGGGCCCAACCCCAGCTCACCATTCGCAGCGTTTTGGCCCCACGCTACCGTCATAACCGAGTCGTCGTCGTCCGGCGTCAGCGCCCAGTGCGTCACGCCACCGCAGCGCGCGAGGCTTATCTTGCAGCCCCTGTTTCACAATGATGTTGTTATAAGTGAAAACGAAAGCGAGTGAGGGAGAGGAAGGACGCAAACACGTACATAATGTCCTGCATGAAGCGGAAGGTGGAGTATGGGGAGCCGGAGGATCCTAACGTAAAAAAACTGGTCAAGGACGCGTTGAAATTGTGTCGCATGCTGTATACCAACCTTCTCCGCTGTTTTTCCACTAAGGGGGATATATAAGCATGTGAGCAAAGTTGGGAAGGTCTGATAGAGTCGGGGTGCAGACCTTGCCCGCCATCCAGTACATGCCCTGCCTGTCGATGACGACGCTGTTCGAGGGGCCAGCAACGACGTGCGCACCCATTGTCGAATCGTTCGGGCCGGCGAACTGCAGTGCTGGAGTAAGTATGTGCACCAGATTGGGAGCTACGCAGAAGAACGCACCTGTGGCACAACCTTGGGCTTTAACGCGTCGACTTGGTTGCCAAGGCCCAGACGGCAGTAGCCGTTGTATCCCCACACGTAGACCACTCTGCAAGTAAGGAAAGAAGGAGATGGGAGGAGGAGAAGGGGGGAGAAGGAGAGAAAGAGAGGTGAAAAGGCGACATTTGAGGTAGAATATGACGAGGACGATGGACACACCCTGTGGAGTCGAGAGCGAGACTGTGTTGTGGACCTGAGGCAATTTCAACTATGTTTTTACCATCTAGTTCTTTGATATATACTGTATAGGACGTGCATTTAGTTTATGGAGCATGGGGAAGGAACGAACGTGGGAGACCCACTTGGTGAAGGTTCGATGTCGAAGGCAGTTTTGTTTCCGGTGGTAATACGTTCTCCCGTAGTGCCGTTTCCTAGCTGGCCCTTCTCGGCGCTTCCAAAGGAGAAGACTAGAATTGTATTTATGTCAATGCTAGTTCGGTGCTTAACGATACGGAGGCGTACCTTTCCCTGACTCGGTCAGGACGATCGAGAATGTTACCCCCGCAGTTGCCATCACGACATTCTCCTTCTCCCCGCCATATGTAACACTCACTGGCTTAAATGAAGTCACCTCATTGCAAGCAGAGTGTCCACACTGTAACACCCCGAAACGATCAGCCCAGCCAACATAAGAATAAAGGCACGACAGAAATGTACTTGAGCAAGGCTATTCGCGCCGGCAGTCCACAAACCTCCGTCACTCCCCACCAGCAACGTATGGTTCCGCCCGCACGCGGCATGCACGAACTTCGTGCCCTTCTCCGCGCCTAGCTCACTCGGCAGGAGCTTCATCGGCGCGTTTTCTGACACATAGTCGTCCCCCGCAGGGCCTGGCGGAATACCCAGCGCCCCGAAGCCGTTACGCCCGAAGAGCCAGGCGGCGCCAGAGGTGTCGAGCACGACAAAATGACAGCCGCTGCAGGAGGTATGGACGGACACGACTTCAACGTTGCTGAGGGACCGCAGGATGTGCGGTTCGGGCAGGTCGGGGTTGCTGCACAGGTGGAATCCATTGCATTGAGAATATAAAACGTAAATTGTTGCGGGGAAGTTCGCTCACATGTGCGCTTCGTCGAGTTTTGCACCTCCGCGTTCTTTCTTGCCGAGCTTGGGCCTGGGTTGCCATTATGAACCGTGTCATTGGGTATATGGTGGTCGTGAAGAGGAAAAAATAGAATATTTCGTGTTGAACTTGAGTCTTATCGTGAGACAAGCCGAATTTGAATACGCACCAGTCAGTACCTCCGCAAATCAGCACTTGTGAAGAGCATTCAGTATGGAATATATAGTCTAGAAGGAACTGAGTAAGTACCTCTACCCCATTGCTGTGTGATGCTGCTCATTGGGATTTGTTGGTTTCAGACGCTGTCAGACGTGTGGGTCCAACTTTGTTCAGGATTGTTCAATTTGACGCGTGCGTCTACAATGTTACTCGATGGGTTTATACATTCCATTCAGATAGATTAGACCTCTCATTCCATTCTCTCTATCACTGTTGCATACCATCGATAGCAGCTAGAAGTGTCTCTAATATCTTCCGGCACTTTGATGGTTGTGGAGGGTTATGGACAATATCCGAGTCTTGAGTTATGTACAACGCAATGTTGTGTACATACTGTACTTACAGTACCTATATATCACCCATGTTCTCTTTCTCGCTCCTAGAAGTATGCTACTCCCGAGTGCCAACGGCTAGATTCTCGAGGTAGGAACCAGTAAGTACTGCGAAGATATCAAAATCAGATACACAAAAGTCAAAAGAAACCGAGGAGCACCTACACATTCCTGTTCCACACCGCTTGACAGAATACTGAGCATAGCTAATTAGACCGAGAATAGCCTCTTGACTAGAGGATTTTACTGACCTCGAAGTTATCTCCAGAAAGTAGCACGAGATCACCGTGCACCATCGTAATGGTGATGGAACATTTAGGTCGTTTCACAACAGGCGTCTGGGGCTTGACATCAATGGGAATGTCGTCGGTGGCATCAGAGCCCATTCGATCATCAGTATCCAAGAGGTCTCCAAACAAGCGTTCGTCCTTGGGCAAGGTTTCGTCCGCCATTTGGACATCATCGTCTTCCATGGGCATGGGAAACAGCGTAGTCATATCTGGTGCATATGTCGGCTCGTTGGTAGGGAGCGTCGGGTGATCAGCCGTCTTGCTGGCGGAGGAAGGTTGGTCTTGGAAACCCGACTTGGGGGTAAGTGTAACAATGGCCTCGCTGCCCAGGAGCACCAGAACGATAGCGTGCTTCGTGCAAGATAACATAGGACTTCCCTGGCGCAATATGTACGGAGTTAACATCGGTAGCGTGCGAAATAAATGAAGTACCGACTTTTCTAGACCCGGACGTCACCCATGCAATAACCGATAGGTAGTTCATTGAGAAATCTATTTCGCCGTAGCACCGACCATGATGAAGCAATAAATCTTTCGCCCGAGTCACACACGGGGGAACGTCCTGCCAAGAAATTCCAGTCGTTTTTGCAGGAAAGCCGCCGGCTGTATATGAAAAGTAGGGACCTAGCAGACAACGGTCTGCATTAGCCTTCATGCTCTAGAGTGTACTGGATTTGATACGTACTTCCATCGCAAACCCGCCGACGCAGCGGAACGTCCATTTGGAAGTCCCGGAAAAGGAAATTGGCATCCGTTTGCAACGATGGGGTGTTCCCAGTGAAGATATGTTTGACCATTGGACCGACTTTCTTCCCTTTCCCTTTCAAAGTGTAGGTCAGAGTCTGCATTCCGTCTTGCCACATTCCGACGGAGGCATCGACCATCGCAAGGGGATACTCGTTGTATGGATGGGACATGACTCCGCTCTGATGCAGATCACGGACTTGTCCAAGGCTTAACGCGTACCCCACAGCCGGCGGTTTGTCCTGCATAATAATAGTGTATCAGTGCAAAGGCCAATGTCTCATGTGGACGCTTATGCGGAAAGAAGACGTGCCTTGCAGAACGAACTCGTACACCATCGATGTCGCAACGTCGTTTGGTAATTTAGCTTCCCACAATCCACGCAGAACCATCCAGGAGGGAATGTCTCGTCAGACTCACTAGTCCCATGTGGAGCAACGAGAATCTTGGCAAGCGGGCTATCGTACCGTGAATGTAGGGGATCACGGCGATGCTCGTAGTTTGGATGAGATTGACGAGCAAGCCGATGGCGCACAGTGGAGTCATCGTCGGAATTATCACATTCGGACAAGTTGCTTGGGGAGGAGGAGGAACGTCCGCGGTTCCACCATGGTTTGGGTGATCGCTTTGCCTGTTGAGCGATAAGGAGCTCCTCATAGCTGACTCCCCATCTGCATTGAAAACGCCATTTTACACGGCCAGCAACAAGGCCTGAATTCAACGCGGAGTTTTCGGGAAGAGTCACAGATTCTTCCTATCGTATCCGTCAGTCATCGTTGATAGTAATAAGGGCATTGTATTTCAGCTTACCCAGACACGTTCGACCACAAAGAATCCAAGATAAGCATATTTGCACTCGTCATGCACTTGAACTTGCCAATGTCTACGGAGGACAGACTGAGAAACGATAATGATGACAGGTGTTCCAGATACATATGCATCAATAACAGCTTGTATCTCAGGCGGCAGAGCGTCCGGAATGCTCGGAGGCGTCGTTCTAGGATCCAGCAATGTTGACTCGGGAATTTCGACACTTGAGCGGACAATCTGTGAGATTGTGGAAACGGGTACTTCGCCGCTGGCATAAACATTGTTATCAGGAAAAGGTCTCGTTTGGGTACGTAGAGGCTGTTGGGTGAAAGGAATAGTTCTAGGAATTACGGTGGCCTCAGCTGCGCCAGGAATACGGCTTCCATTCCAAATAGGCACCGAGATGGGTATATTGTAGTCGGAACGGGGAATGAATGATGTTGGAAGTACTGTTGTCCTGCAAGGGTAGTCGTTGGAAGGTAAAGTTCCCGCTGGTAGACGCTGGATGTGTTCACGTGAACCAGAGGCCCGAGGCATCCCAACTCCGGAATAGCCTGAGAGGTTGTTGACATTCCATACTGGGACAGCCGGAACAATTTCATGCCTTGGGGGGAAGTATCGGGATTCAGAAGTGATTCCGCACACTGGGCATCCAGGATTGAAATTCACCCTCGTGCATGAACACGATGTGAGGTTCTGCTGCCCTTGTGTGGGAGTATAAGGCATTGTGTGTGAGACTTGTTCTACTTGGAGAGAATGGTTGGCAGGGTATACGAGTGGCCACGTCGCGTAAGTTGGTGTCCCCATGGATGGTGAATTATGAAAAATGTTAGAAAAATTATCTGAAAGAACAAGGTGTCAAATTACTGTTTTCATGAAACACGGATGCGGAGAAACTTACGCGCCGTTAGTCGATAACGTTGATCCTGAGGCTCAGGCAAAAATAATGAATTGGTATATTCTCTCGTCGAGAAGACCCCCGTGTGTTGAGCTGACGTTGAAGGTCCTGGTGCAGCATATGTAGTAGCGAGCGCAGTTTCTGTAGGGTGGTCTCGTGGGGTGCACGTATCAAGTGGTGGAGATACGAAGTCTCGCTCCCTGACATTGTATTTTAGCGAGTAAAGCCGGAAACATTCATGGAGAAGAGTACATTTGCAATTTAACGGACTTTCCATCCTCTGCTGAGTCTATTACAGTGGTACCATTGCCTTCATCCAAAAGTATTATCGAGGTACTGGATAGCAGCCAGGAGACACCATTGATGCACTTCGAGAGTTCTGGCAATGCAGAAACAAGTTCGTCCTTACTCTATGACGAGATTAGAAGGAGGCACATCGTGCTCATACAGGAACTCACGCTGGACCAGATCGACGGCCGAATTATGGGGGTGTCAGTGATTGGTTGATACGAGAGCCCAGTGTGTGAGGCATGTGGGGATGCAGTGTTCGTCAACTTCCATTGAAGCTGCGCTTTCGCCTTCGGCTGGTCTCAAGAACGGTCAGGAAGCTTGAGTCAAATAAAAATGTGGATTCGCTCACCTTTCCTCCTCGTTGTGGTGGCAGGCTTTCGTGCTTTCGGTTCCTTCGACGCATTCGTCGCGTCAACCTCCTTTTTAGGCCCTACTAACCTTTTCTTGGACTGTATCTCCTGGGCTTCTGTCTCCTCCGTCGCCAGCGGAATCGGCTTCGTTGCCTTCGGTTTTCGAGGCTTCCGGGGGGCTTTGGCTTTCTGTACAACATCATCTTTTACACGCGGAGTCTTTGGTTTTGTAGATTGTGCAGTGGTTGTTCCATCTTTCTTTCCTGTTGTTTTGGGCTTTTTCTGTGGCGGAAGAGACGAATTTGATACCTGACTGCCGATGGTGCTATTCATGATGAATAGGGAAGAGTCCTGAGGTAGGCTGGGTAGCGTTGGGGAAGTTGGACAACCCAGTGCGTTGTCCTGGTACAAAAGTTGCTCTTGCAGCGACGTCGAGCGACTGAAGAGGTCCATATCTACATCCGGAGGCATTGCTGTGACCGTATTCTGTGCCTGCACGGTCCTTGGGGAAAAAGCGACAGAGAATCAAAGGTGGACATTTGAGGTCAAGATCAATCAATTATCACACAAACAACCACAATTCATATTAGCCTAAGTATCAGGCTCCGCCGTTAACGTTGGCACACTCTGCACTTGACCAGATAGGCTTTCTCATACACCCACGAAAACGACAAGACAAGGCAATTTCGTTGGTTGGTTGAAGGCCCGATCTATCTTGATAACCGCCTGCCATGGCAGCAACGTGGGATTGAACAGGTGTTAAATATTGAATCCAGATCAGTATTTCACCAGTTCATACAGTCGAGGTTTATTCAGGTATAATTACAATTTGAGAGCTCGTTGACACATTCTTTGGATAACTTGAAGATTGCGACAACCCAAAGCTCGCGTTAACAGTCCGAGCAATGACATGTCAACGATTTAGGCCAGCAATCGTTGCGTCACCTCCTCCCAAACCGCAACAGGATTGTTCACACTGACATAAATTCACAGAGAAGGGATATAAGTTAACCAAGAATTAGAAGTTAACCAAGGAAGCCTACAGGTTCTCTGTGACTGGCAGGTTCAGGTCCGCTGGGTGGTCTTGCCACTCTATATGGAATGAAATGTATCAGGTTATGCTATATAGAATAGACCTAGGAGCGGGATACGCACCTTCAGGTTGCGTAGGGTCAGTAACTCCGAATCCCAGTCGCCAAGTAATTCCCTGAACACCGTTCACCAAACTATAGAAGAAAAAAGAGGATTAAGTCATCAGACGTCCAACGACCACGTTCTGCAACTGAGTAGGTTAAGGGGCGGGTCCCCATAGTACTAATGGTACTGCGCGAAGATGGAAATTATAAGGCGAAAAAAGGAAAGGCAGAACGCACAGGTCGGGTGGGGCCAGGGTATTGTTTTTCAACTGAGTGGACTATGGATGACACAATCAGGTTGACCCTCGGACTAATACCGGCCAAAGGGAGAGGTTGTTCACCTTGATTTCAGTATCAATTGTCGAGTAGTCGGTCGACTGTCCCCCTACGGTCCCGCAGTATTCTTGCTTTACCCCCTGCTTCCCACCTATCACAACAGTCTTCGCGCCTTCCAGCTTTGCCATAGTAATCTGAAAAGGCGGTTCAGGAACGGGGAGTTTGAATGCGAATGGATGATGTTGGACGTACACTAAACAAGGAGCAGGAGCTTGCGCATCTGGAAAACAGCCGTATCCGTCAGTGTCAGCGATGAAGAGGAAATCGAAGAAGTCTGAACACACCTGCCGTTGGATACAATGACAACTTTCGATCCTTCGAACAGGCCAGCACCTGGAGGTTCAGTCGGGAAGCTCCCTTGGCACTCTTCTCCCAATCTGAAACGGGAGGTCAGATCGCATCAATAGTCGTATTCTATATTTCACATACCTTTGGCTGAATGCATCCCGGTGTCCATTGATGATCTTCACAACGGGAGGTTGTAGCCAATCTTCATTGGCTGAGAAAGGTTGGCTGCTCGCGTCTGTCCACTGTAGTGGGTTATATAACAGGTCGAGGTTAGGATCGAGATTTCTGCTGATGATCTGCTTGACGATCAATTGGGCAAGAGGACCAGCTCGTGCTTGGGTGTCCAGTCCTGCTTGAGGGATTGTTGTAGACTTCGGACCCACAATCTGCTGACTGATGAGGAGAATGAAGGCAGCTTCGAACACGCATTGCGTACTATCCTGTGAAGCCACTGTGGACAACAGGATAAGTATTTTGAGGAGAAATGGCTATATAGAAAAATAGACAAACATGGGCAGCGCAAATGAAGCCTCCACCATTGTTACTCTGTGGAGCATGATATCAGTGGACATCCTATCAGATATCGGCGTATCACATACCACATCTACAACCAGCTGAGTGGCCCCTTGGGACTTCAGTGCGACCAGGCCTTCTAGCATACTGTTGAGTAAAGCATTGAAGTTATTGTCGGAGAAGCTGCCGAGAGCCAAGACCCCAGTCTTCCCGTCCTTTAGTAGGTAGAATTGAGCCACATTGCGGCTGCCAGGCACAGTTGGCAAGCTGGGTACAAGAGTTGGGGGCAGAACGACATCAGATAGCGGTGATGCGTCCAAAATGACATTCACGGGGTGCTGGCGTTCAGTGGCAGCGGAGATGGGGTTTTGCTGCTGGAACTTTGTAATAGGCCTGTCTAGAGAACCGAGGGATGATATGCTGCGCGCAAAGATATCCACTCCGTTGGTGCCGGGAACAGCTTTGCAGTTGCTAGTGAGATACGAAGCGGTGTCTGTAAATGGTTTAATTGCACCAATGCGAGAGCGATAAGGTATCTGTGAAGTTGGTCTCGCGATGCGGAGAGGCTGAGAGTAAAAAGAAACCTACGGTGACGGCTTCCGGACGTGTACTACCCACTCGTTGGATGATTAGTGTGACCTGATCGCTTAAGGGAAGGGACTGTTGTGCAAAGTTGCCCATGATATATGTCCAGCCCGTGGCAGCTATTTGATAGCTTGAGAAGAACCTGACCGTTGTGAACACAATGAGTCACTATTTCGAGAACTACAAAATCACTAGCTAAACGTACGAGTTTTGGCGTGTGCCAAAGGCCTGGAAGCTGCCAGTTATCAGAGAGTTGGCATCAACGGCGTCGAAAGGTGCTTTTCCGTCAATGAGCAATACTTTGGCCCCAGAAAGCTGTGGATGAGTGTTGTGATATGAACCACCATACTGTCTGTGCGGCAGGGGATACGCACCATTTCAAGTTTTCCTTTCAGCCAGCCAGGGAGGGCATTCTGCCAGACGTCAATCTGGTCAGGAAACTCTGCCGAAGCCACAGTGAAAGCTTCCGGTGCGATGTGAACTTCTTGGGTGCCATTTGCGCCCGTAATGAGGGCCAGAGGGATAGGAAGGAAGTTCACAAAAGCCGCTTTTAGAAAGTCAATGTACGGTAGTTTGAGTGAGGGAGTGATTGCATACAATCCTATGAATTCTTAATTCTTCTGCACTCATGCTGCGAAAGAGCCATTACTCACGAAGCAGCGGTTAATCCAAGCACAATGACCATCATTCAACCGTTTTACCGAGCGAGAGAGATCGATGTGAAGGTCATAGTCAGACTTGTAGCTTTGCGCTCTGATTCTCGCAAGATCCGCCAACAAGTCTTCATGGACATCGGCGGTGAACGGCTGAGGAGCTCTGATTTCATAGTTGGTGGATGTATGAAATGCTAGAGTTTTGTTGATGACATCAATTATCTATCGCCAGGAAAGTAAGCCACTTGCAGAAACGAAGCGATGTTCAACGCACGTTGAGTTTGAGGGTTTGATCAACCTTCATCGATGTAAAGCATGCTCGTATGTCCTTGGGGGATACCCATTTCTGGCCAGCAATTGCAGAGCATAGATCAGGAGTTTGAGCGCCCAAAGCAGAGAGACTGTTCAGACTTAAACTCGCCACAATGGCAAGGAATTTTGGGAACTTGCCCATCTTCAAGCCGACCGAGTAGCTGGGGTGCTAACGTGCGGATACGAAACTCGGGTGTTCAAACACCCTAAATATTCAGGTCCACATGGACAACTTGGTTTTCTTTCACACCATTGAGCACGAAGTTGATAACGTCACTCATATGCGAAGCAAGGGTAACGAAGTGAGCGGTTGCTGTGAGAAAAGATATACGGATTCAGCTCACGTTGGGCATGGTAGTCCGTTCATCTTTGAGCTGTGAACAAGCCTTTTCGTGCTGAACGCCACATATCCTGATCAGAGATCGAAGTAAATGAGACTATTTCGAGGGCCACGACAATGTTATGCACAACGCGCGAGACGAATAGCTGAGTGGTGAGTGGGACATAAGAAGGCCTGCGCGGGGAATCTCACAGTACACTGCAATCTCATGCGCGCTTTAAATAGTCGCAAGCACATGGAACGACATTATTCTGATTGGCAGAAATGTACGTCGGTGCCTACTGCCGAGGCAAATCGACCAGTTCGAAAGACACAAGGCGTTCCGCAGCAGTGAAAGTTTAGTGGGTTTTGAGATGGCCATTAGAAGATCGGTGCGTAGCTTCCGAGAACGGG
Organism: Hypsizygus marmoreus; assembly: GCA_013433165.1. Classification (NCBI taxonomy): domain Eukaryota; kingdom Fungi; phylum Basidiomycota; class Agaricomycetes; order Agaricales; family Lyophyllaceae; genus Hypsizygus; species Hypsizygus marmoreus. Next base: position 1,051,877 of record CM024084.1, on the reverse strand, counting down.
TTTTAAGTGTAGTGCGCTTGATTGCCAGAAAGAAGTGCAAGCATTCCGAATACAAAAAAAGAATACAACAAACCAAAACTCCCTCACTGTCAGATGCCGTCGAGAGTATCCATTGCTCCACTTGTGTCACTCGACGGTCTACTCCTGCACAGTTCGAAGTGCCTCCCGGATTCGATATTCCCAGTACCTGTGCGACGATCAGCCTCTGTTTCCAAACGAAGAATAGACAGACCCACTTCTTCCGTATCTTATCATATTCGTCTGCCAGAGACCTCCATAGCTATTGAGCAGAACACATTATCAGTTCGACCTCGAGTAACAATCACAAGGAAGGAAGGGAACAAGACCTACTTCAGATGCCTTCCGCACGCCATCCTTCCCACCCTCCTTCTCATAGATATCTGCCAGAAACTCGATAGCAGGTGCGCAAGGAAGCTCCGCACCCCGAGGCGGTGGAGGGTTTTCGAGATCGACGAGATCGGTCGTGGAGGTGTCCTGTGTAGATGCAGCATAGGGCTTGACGAATTCCTCGACTCGGGTGTACGGTAGGTGGTTGGCATCGAGGATGCCGCGAAGGTAATTCCAGGCGGAGGGGTTGTTCGCCACGAGCGAGATGTTTTGCTTGACGTACCTACACGGAGTGAGATAACATCGGTCAGTTAGTTGGATGGCAACAGGAGAGAGGATAAGGACAGCAAGACCGAAAAAGAGACTCACGTCAGCTCCCTCCTGATGACCCTGCCTCGATCTGTCTCCCCCTCCCTTAGCCCACTCTGGAACACCACGAAGAACCTGTGGTGCCACGCCGAATTATTCCTAACATCCTGCGCCAGCATGGCATCAACGAAGTCGAGCTCCCCAGCCCACAAGTCGTCGTCATTGAAGAACGCTAGCAGCCACTGACGGTACGACCACGTATGGTAGTTCTTTGCGTCCACTTTGAGTGAAGCAGCGATGAAAGCGAGTTCGGGAGCGGGGTTGCGCGTGATTGTCAGGAGCAGCCGTCGGTGGTGCCAGACTTGATACGTCTTGAGAAAACTCACAGCAAGCTCATCCATGAGTTTGAGCTCAACATCGAGTGGGGCATTGATCGCGAGGAGGGTCTCGTAACGATATTGCCTGCATTGATGTGTTCAATATGTGGATTCAGATGCGATAGATCGACAGATATGAAGGGCCGGACAATCGTATAGATGTGGGAAAACGTACCATGCAGAATAGTGCGCAGGATTCAATCTGATGATGGTTTCTGTGAGCTCGAGGACTCTCTGGCTCTTCTCTCCAGTTCTGACAATCCCACGGAAATAATCAGTTGCATCTTTATCTGTAATTGCGAATTCAGTATTCCAAGGCCCAGCGGGGCGATGCACGAGATATATGAACTGACATTCCTCGGAGTAGAAGATGGGCGCGGCGGGGTTGGCCTCCTCATATTGAGGAAGTGGCGTAACGTCGCTCCACTCTTGACGTTGGGAGTACAGACCTAGCACATCGCCTAGCGATGAGGTCGATGAGGACGTGAGCGTGGGCATCGCTGTACCCTGAGTGTACGTTGTCGTTGCGAATCAACAGCAGCTCTTCCAACTTGGGTCCTGCAACTGATGGCTGTCTCAGAAGAACAATAACCTCAATGTGGACCACGCATAAGAACAAAAGGGAGCCCCAGAAAGAGGTATTATAATAATACCATACGGGAGAGCCATACGACGAGTAGTTGGTGGGGGGATATGAACAAGAGAAAATAGACATGTGTGGAGTAGGATTCGCAGACGCTAACACAACAAGAGAGAAAAAGTACACTAAACGACGAAAGCCTAAGACAATATGATGACAATCTACGCAGTGGCAGCAGCAGCCGGAGCGTTGCTGGCAGTGTAATCCTGTGAAAGAAAGTTTGACATTTAGTATGGCGGAAGAACTAGCTGATCCATAACACGAACCTCCATCTCTGCATCAAGATCTGCCACAGATTTTGCCGGCCTTTCTTTACGCCCGCCAGCCTTTCCTCCCCTGCGCCTTCCACCTCGAGCCCCAGCGCCAGTCCTTGAAGAGGAGGAACGTGGAGAATAAGTAGAGGAAGGGGCTGTCCACGCGGGATTGGACACTAACCTTGGTGCCGTGCCATTAGCAGGTGTAGCTGCACCAGCGGCAGGTGCAACACGCGACACCAACGAAGGCTGGACAGGGGCGACGACGATTTCGATTTTCATGGGCTTCTCTGTGTACGGGGTTGTTTGGAAATAGGTAAGGGTGATGCGGGAGGGGGAAAGAAGCAAAGCGGAGCAATTAGCCGGCTGTTCAAGGGAGCGAGGAGCGAGAAGATAAAGATTAAGAGAATCAATGCTTTGTTTCTCGGAACCCAATGTTCGTTACCCAGGGAAGCGCGCCTCTGTCTCTGTTGTTGCTGAGCGCCCTCGTCGATGCTTGATCCATTGCCAGAGGAAGGAAGCCAACACCGACGACCGATTGTCCGTAAGTACAAGAGCCAAGGCCACGACGACTGAAGTGATCAGGCGGGAAAGCGGTGATAACCTCTTCCACGACACCTGCCACTTAAATCTCACACCAACACTCCAGACCACGTAAATACACACACCACCTCTCAACATGTTCAGAAGTGCCCATTTGGAATTGAACGGACGTCCAACTCCAGAGCAAAGCCATCTCGATCAATGGGTTGATCAGACCCAAGACGAGGACCCTAGCCGACACGTTCAGTGAGAACGTGCATTCGTGGCATATGTAAGGGGAAGGCTATTTCCAAGACACATCTTCCACACCGCAGTCCGCGATCACATGTGCCAGATCCAGACGGTAGTAGTGTCGAGGATTCATGTTGTCCGGAGGGAAGATCGGCACGCTCGGACAGAGACAGGAGGGCCAACGAATCCCTGGGAAACTTTAAAGGGGTCTCAAAGCAGAAGGTCGGTAGCATCACCACCCATGCCAACCAACCATGCTAACAGAACGGGACGGGACGCAAAGAGGTGAAGAGGAGAGGCGGGTACTAACTGCCATCGATAAGCCGGTTGTTGTATTGCTGGAACGCCTTGTTGCCGTCGCCTTTTCGTGAGAATTGAACGGCCGCGACACCCTTCGAACGACCAGCGCTGTCGTAGTGGAGGGTGACCTCTCGGAGAGGGCCAACAGTCTGGGTGAACAATTCCTGAAGAAAAAAGGCAATTGAGTTAAGACAACGATGTTGGTGGATGAGGGTGTACTGACTCTGATTTGAACTTCGTTCACATCCGTGGGGAGGTTTGAGACGATGATTTTGTCTGCAGGGGAGGCTGCGGCAGCAGTAGCGGCGACTTTAGGGCCGTTGGTAACAGGCGCGTTGGCGCGAACACGAGCAGCGGGGCTGATAGTAGGCTTGCCAAGGACTTGGCTCCGCGCAGAACCGCGGTGCGATGAGCCACGACGAGCGTTGCGAGGCTTGGAAGAGATAATCTGTCATTTTTTTAAACCAACGGTGAGTGTGGCGTCACGACAAAATGGGAAAAAGTGAAGACGAACATCATCGAGAGACTTGTCCATGGCGATTGTGAAGAAAGTGGGACGCGAAAAAGGGAGGTTTGGGGCGGCAAAGACGAGAGTCTGCGAAGAAGATGGTGGGAGAGAGGAAGGGAGAACGCTGCTGAGTGGCACCGCTTTGAAACAATATGAGGGTTGTTCGGAGCTCCAATTTTGTCAAGTCCGCTCTCGGTGCCTTTCACCTCTTGACTCTGAACTCTCAGGCTAGACTTTCCGTATCATGTCTCGTGGTGGTCGCGGCGGTGGACGAGGTGGACGAGGAGGTTTCGGCGGCGGGGCTGCCTTGCCACCTATGGGCCTCAGCTTTGCTGATATCCAGAATCTTTCTAGGGAGGCTACGGCGATGTATCCTGTACGTCAATGAACACCATTCATGTCCCAATTATCTTGTTCATCTGCCTTTTATGTAGCCTATGCATGTCCCGGTGCTCACTGAATTTACGAGCGAAGAATCTCGTATTGCTGACCTCCAAATTGGATTTGCGACGCGCCTCAGGAAGTCTCCATACTATATCGTCGAAAAGACGAAATCCAATGGTGAGGCCTTCATCATGCACATTGAGGTCTTTTTTCACGCCGAACCTGTCAGAACTACCACGCTACTCCGATAAATATCGACCTTCAGTTTCTGCACAGCCCACGCTAAAACGCAAAGACCTCAATGAAGCTTTCTTCCCTCCCATAATTTTTGAAAGCTATTTCAATCCGAAGAAAAAGCGGAAAGGTAGACTCATCCTCAAATTTCGTAGGGGCAACGAATGTTAATGCTTTTCAGTCGACTCTAAAACTCCCCTCAAGGCTCGGATGAACATAGACGAAATGGGTGATGAGGACGAGGAGGTTCGTCGCCCTCCAACCCTTTCATCCACACACTAACATGGGCCTGTCATTTGCAGGAAAAATCCGGCGATGAGAGATCAGACATTGGTTCTCAAGCTGCTGAATCTGACTATGACGTCGACGAGGAGTACGATAACGATTACGCAGAAAATTACTTCGACAATGGCGAAAATGATGATATGGACGATCTCGGTGGCGGCGGAGGCGGGGATGAGGGAGGAGGTGTGTTTGTTTGAGTTTATTAAAATCTCCTTGGGTCTCTTACACATTTTGCAGGCGGGGACTACGATTGAGTGTCCAAGGACATCACATGAAATCATTCTGTCATACGCATGCAGTACTCAAAAAGCAATGATACGACGTGCTCCTTTGGAAGGGCTGAGACCTAATCTACGGCAATATCTCCACGGAAGCTCCGTGATAACACTCTTGTATATCTTTCCATGGACAGTAGACGTACCGGCGTGCTGTGGGGTTGAATGCTACAGCCATTTACACAGCCAGGGGCCCCATATGCCAAGATTCTTCGTTCACATGGGCTCTCATCCATGCAAAGCGATTATGCTGTCATCACGCGACGGCTTCACAGCACTAAGGTATCAAGCGCCTCGTGTTCGGCTTTTGCAGTCATCGGTGACATCGACGTTCCCACACACCGCCTACAATCAGATATGAATGGAGAGACTCTTTGTCTGATACCTAAATTTCTTTGCCCAGGATCGAAGGTGATTTTCATTATATGTCTCTTCGACACGTACATAATATTAACCAATTCAGCTGGTAACATTCAGAAGCAACAGCAACAGTAATGAGCAGCAACGGACTCGACCCGACCTCTATCGGTAAAACGCTAACGAGTGGAATACAGGACATCTCTGCTTTGCTACCATTGCTTGGGACTGAGCAATGCGAGCAGCACATCGGTTCTGCGCTCACAGGTGGATATCTGTATGTCGCAGCGACGCCGATGTCTATTTTCGGGAGCCTTGGGATGGCCAAGGCGGGCTTCAAAGCTCTCATGGCGAGCATCTCGATTCAACGATGGCGATTTGTCGGGGCAGAAAAGCTGCGCAACGCAGGATTCATGCCATCGGGGCGGAACCTGTCGCTGATCATGATAGACCCTGAGAACCCATCCCGTCATCTTGCGGAAACGCGATTGGACTCACTGCTCAAGGACCTTCATATAGAAGACATCGAACGACTGTCAGTGTCGTCATCTTGTGAGACGTGGAACGTGAAAATGGTGATCCTCACTGCGGTGTTTTCCATCCTCAGTCTCACCCCGTACATCCACTTGTGCCTCAACAAGAACAGTCTCCCCCGCCTCATCTGTTGGGCTCTTCCAGCTGTTCGAGCTTTAGGAGGCTTCCTCACTGCGACGTCGCTCCAATTCCTCACGCAGAGAAGGATCTTGGTCATCTTGAAGAAGCGACTCGTCTTCACTGCACTGAACATCTTCATTAAGTCGCTACTTACGGATAGACCTCATGAGCATCTTGGCAATGGATTTACATTTCAGTGGGATCCACGGAAGTCATCTGAATTATGCCTTTGGAGCTTGGAGGAGGCACTGGAGTACCTGCGGCCACCCCCTTCCCGACGAGAAGGACTTCATTCCATGCGAATGGCCATAGCTAGGACCATCAGGCGAAAGAAGAGCAAGGAAACCGAGCCTAATCTTCCCGACCCCAGTTCTACAATATTGGCTGGTCCAGAGTTTGGGAGACCAACTCCAGATCTAGAGTACGGTCAACATGCACGTCCAAAAGAGAGTAACCATGGGATTCTCATTAGTCTGGCCCAAAGGCTTGCTGACTTAAACCGAGGATTCTCTGTGGATGAAACAATATGGCCGTTCCTCATTCTCCTGCTCTTTGGGATTGGTGCATCTGTAGTCGGGTATATTGGATGCTTCAGCATTGTCCAAGGTTCCCAAAACGCTAGGGGGGCATTTATCTGGCTATGCCTCGAGGGCGTTCTTTCCATTCTACGAATGGCACTTTGGGGTTGGAACCCAGATCACCAACAGCCTGATCCTCTCAAAATCTCGCTGGCACTTCAGAAGTTTGCGCCTCTCTCAACCAACAGCAGGCCCGTGGCAAGATTCCAGAGCTATACTCTAGATCGTAATCCTACTTGGGTTCCTTGTGTTCGTGCACCAGAGTTTCTGGAGTCAGTCACATTGTTTGCCGGCTTGTTGACACGTTTCTCTTATCCCAATATTTCGTTGTTCTACACTTTCCTTCGCGACTTCAAGCCTGACAAGGGAACAACAGAACGAGTTCTATATATTACGGTCCTTGACCACAACGAGCGAACAGCGAGAATGTGCAAGAAAGCACCCATGGAAGATGGCCAGCTCATTTTTGCCACTGTTGAGCCCCCGTCACTACGGCAGCAGAATGTTTCCGACGACGGCCATCCGACACATCACAGCGACCTTTCTGATATGGTTGTAACCAACACACCCCTGTGGAACAAATATATGCATGATATCGACGTCCACAAAGATCCTGTTCTTGGGAATCGTGACCTGAGAAGGGAACTACGTGCTCATTATCTCTCTATCATTAATCAAATGCGCTTCAGAATCAAACATCCTGATCGAAACGTTGACGTGATCGAGAATACCTGGACGCTCAAGCTCGCCGACACAGATAGTACGATGAACAGGGATGCCTTAGAGGAAGAAGGGTACCTATACGACCGTCCTACTCAGGATCATCAGCCTGACAGAAAATATCGTTGGGTGGACGATTTGGCTTTGCTCAGTTGCATGGAACAAGGTAGGTTATCCACGCTACAGAACTTCATCTTACGCAAAAGCTCATTTGTTCTTGCGTGTAGATGACGTGAGATATGTCCACCACGGACATCAGCAGTTCATGAGGGAGGCCATTGTGCAGGTGAAGTATGAATTTTATAGAGCTCCTGAACTGGGTTTTCAAGCTGTGGAAACACTGGTTAAACTGGGACTGGCGATGCCTGGGACGGACCTTGGTGACTGCAAGACACAGACAGACACCCTCAACTTGATACTGGTGTTCGAGAGGGCCGCCACGGAGCTAATACACCTCCTGGAGGTGTGCCTGTGGGAATTGAGGCTCTGGATCGACCATTGCGAAATAACCTCGATGATCAACGATCGACGGGCTGTTGAATCGGGATGGGATTCTGGAACCTTTCAGAGGCGGATGCGCGAAGAATGGGACAGAAACTCTTACGAACGAGTAGGTAAAGACATAAAGTACAAACAAGTTGACCTGGACAGCCTGAGTGCTTTTGGGCTGTTGGGACCGGGGCAAACATCAAGCCAAGGGAGCAGCGAGGTGACGGAAGTCTGGGTGAATATGAAAGATGCAATATTGGATGGTTGGTCGGTACTCCTCCAGAGCGCCACTCTTCGCTACTCGCACGCACAACCGAATGTGAAGCCCATCGCAAAGTCTTTTGAACACGAACTGTCTGGGCTTCGACAACGAATCGATAGGGAGACATCAGATACGTGGAAGAAGTTTCTGAAGGAAAGAGAGAGTGCGATGATGTACCGGCTGTTCCACATGGAACAGGATATGAGGGAAAGGGTGAAAGAAGGCAGCTTGAAAATGCCCTCATACGGACCTTTTCTTGGTGTCCGTGAAATCGGCGAAACAGGTTGTGTCGATGTGTCAAACATTCAAGACGCTGTATCCTATCTCGACACCGACCCCGAGCCCAAGCTTCATCATATTGGTTTCCAGAGAAGCAAGCCCATCAATGTCATCCAGATTGGAATGTGGATGCGTACTCCGGCGCTTGATCTCGCAACAGAGGATAAGGCGGTCCGGCCCCTTCAGGTTTCCAAAAGTCTCCTCCAGGCAGTCAAAGGCACCACATCACTGACAACAATAATTATTTTCAGTCCAAAGCTCGAAGATCAAGTCCTAGAGGCCCTCGAGGAGATTATCGACCATAATCCTAACCTCACATCTATATATGGCCTCGATCCACGACTTGAACGACTACAGATGGTCCTAGCTAAGCGCAATGTGCCCATCACTTCCACAAACCTCTCTTGCTACGGATTCTCCATAGCTCAACCGGAACATTTCATTGCCTTTGCGAAGAGTCATCTGGAGAGTCTTCACGATGGGGGCATCTCCAAAATCGTATTGAGATTCATCGCTCCGAAGAAGGGTCTGATGCTCAGATTTAATCATCAGCTACGACTCAAGTGCGACTCTCATAGGCAGTCCACACAAACCATCCAGATAGAGATAGATGGGAAGTTTACCTTCCTGCATACTATCGCCGGCTCCCAGACATCCGTCACAGAATGCATGCAGCTACTTCCGGGAACACATTTTGACCCAGGTAGCCCAGTGACGCTGACGGTTGCCCCTTCATCCAAGAACTACCAAATCAGTGACCTGGATCTTGTGGATGAGGAATATATGCCGTACATTGGACCCGACCTTGACCCATATGCCGTCGATGTGGCGCACGCCATGAAATATCCACGATACCGAGGCAAGATAGGGCTTTCTCCATTTCCAGCACACATTGTTGGCGTCCTTGACTACATGGACAAATTGGTGGATTCATTGGAACCCGTTCTGCATGATTGCTATGTCCCTCGAAAGGACCCGGGGTTTGAGCATAGAGACATTTCAAGCTTCTAAAGACATCGGAGGTGTTGGTTTTGATTTTACCTCGCTCCCTACCCCGTTTCAGCCCCCATTTGTCCTTTTCATCATTAATGTGGCACACGCTGACTTCTTTTATTGAGCCTCAGGTAATCCCTTATCACTTTCGTAGGTATATCAGTAGGTCGTAGATACTAGACAGTTGATGTACCTATCCGTTTGCATCATGAGCTCAACGAGCATGTCAAACGCAAATTTTTCTTGCTTTGTTTGGCGTCGTCCTCAGATTTCCTTCGTTGATTTTACATAACAGGAGGTAGAGAAATGTTAGCCCAGATGTCGACATTGGGAAGATAGAGAGGCACTGGGCGAAGTTGTTGAATGCAATAATCAAGAAGTATGAGCCCAAGGCAGAGTTCGACATACACCGCCAGTTAAGACCGTTTCTTTACTACAATAGCTTTTTCAACCTTTGGAACATGTTGCTCTCTTTGGGTATGAACCCACGGTCAGACTCTTTAAGCCATGACCCCGGAACTAAGTAGTATCATTTGTTAGCTACACGACAAGCAATTTAAAGCAAGAATTGCTCACTGGTGGCACAGGCGCACATCTTGGCTTGGACGAGATGTCTCTCGTCCTCAGGTGTAAGCTCTGCCAATTTCTGCCCCCTCTCCTCCGATTCCAACTGACCGAAACTGACGAGATCTCCACTGGTCGGAAGCAGAGTTGGCCCACTATCAAGCCCAATGTCGCCAAGAGTCCCACATGTCAGATACGATGTCAGGTCGAGTGGCATAGATGCGACACCAACATGTGCAATCCTTTGACAAAGAGACGTGGTTGATGACCTTGGGTCTTGTATCGTCCACACACAACATGTTGATACCTTTAGGGCTTGGGGCCACGGACAGAGATATTTGAATGAAACGGAAGGTGGTCGGGTGGGAGGCACCTCCGATGTTGGGAGTCTGAACATTTGTTCCCGGATGTTTTCTTTTGTAATACCATACACCCAGCCTCGCCCACCATGGCCTTCTTCCCACACATAGGTTTCCGTTCGTTGTGGGGGCATCCAAGCTTTGGCTCTTTCACGTGGTGCACTGATTGCTGCAGAAACTCCTGCTGGCAGGAGATCCCACACCGTTCGAAGAAGGGACTTTCTTTCGATGGTCTGGGTCTGGGTATCAGGTAGCAGTAGGGGTGATGTGCAGGGTGGATCCGTGTTTAGAGTAATGACGTATCTGGGTTTGGTTGAGCATGGATGTATCGCAATTCTAAAATCGGTGAAATGATACGAGTGCCTCCGCAGCTTGCTTGCAGAGGACGCCGCCGTGAGTTCGAAATCCTCCACTCCCACATGGAAGAAGTCGTTTTCGTCCTTTTGAATCTTTGTAAAATGTTGTTCAGGGAATGACCAGCCCAGAAACGATTCATCCTCACTCTTATGACTTCGGAGAAGCCTATGCGTTGTTTGAAGTTATTTCCAGCTTTAATGTGCGCGGTTGATGAAAATGAAAGACGGCCCAATGAACCAGCATTCCCACTGCCACAGTCGCCAACATCCCCACCACCGTCCCCACCCTCACCTCGGGCACCATCACCACCACCGCTATGACCACTCCAGTTCTCATTGTTGTCGCTGCCTTTTCCACCACCCCTATTACCACGGTTGTCCACACCACCGTCCTCATCCACATCACCTTGGCCACCCCGATTCTCGCCCCCACTATCCCCCCCACCAATCACATCCCCACCTCCACCCTCATGCGCGTTCCCCCCACCACGGGCACCCACACTAGCCGACATCCTCATATTTTCCAGCTCACCCCCACTTACATCTGCAAAACACAAAACCCAATCATCAGCACAACGGCTCAAACACAGCATAAACACAAAAAAGCACACCCACAATGTACCGAGAACACCGCCGGAAAAGGCCCAGCCAAACATTCCAAAACCTCCCTCAAAGCCACCGGCAGTACCTCCTTCCCTTTTCCACACGTGAAAACATGATATCGTATTACATCCACCCGTTCCCCCTCCAAGAGCAACCTGCTCATATCAAAATCCGCGAGCGTGCGGAAAACCGCTGATGGCATGTGCGTACAAAAGGCGGCTGCGATTTCTTTTTCGATTTCTAGGATTTGGGTGCAGGCACTGAGTGGCGCATATACACTGGCGGTGACAGTCGGGGGAACTGGGACTGGGACGGCGTGGGTTGAGGTACTTGGTGACGTTTCGGGGGTTGGGTTCGATGACGGTGACGGGGTGTCAGGGCGCGTGCATTCGGAGGTCATAGTAGTAGTAGTAGCTTGGAACCTGGATGGGGGGGCGTGAAGGTCTTTTGAGAGATCGGACAAGGTCTTCGTAAAGGTTTATATACAGACAATGGTAAACGCAGTTGCTGGCGAATGGGCGATGTTATTCTGAAAACGTAGCAGAGCTGCTAAGATGTCAGACTTCAACAACAGGTGTTAGTGTCAAAAATCCACTTCCGAGTCTCAGCGGTCACATCGAAAAGGGGTGAGACGATCGAAAATACTATAAAATGGCCTTGTATGCCACTAGCTAGATTGACCCTCGAAATTCATCGAGGTAGAACACGTCCTGCTTTTCCTGGTTATGAGAATAATTAGTCTGAATGTTTGCAATCGTATGAGCGCTTTGGGTAAGTAGCGATGGGGAAGCTCACCTTGCATGTGTAAGTTTTGAATCGCGCCCTCTGACACCAATCTGACACCCAATCCAGCCACCGTTTACCGTCACGCAATCCCTCAACCCGGGGGGGCAAAAAGAATTGTTCCAAAAACGGTGTTATAACGAGACTGACCATCGCGGAGCCGGCACTGCAGTGACTGGGATGGGTTTGCCCCGTCCGGAGGAGAACCCGAAAAAAGGGGCGCGGATGCAATTATAAATAAGCAGGAGTCGGTCCAAAGCACAGCTCGATAAATGACTTCACAACAAAGAAAGAAAACAAAAAAAAATGCCCAAAGAAAAATCCACACACCACCCAACACCTACACCTCCCTCTCCTTCCCCTTCCTCCCAGACGGCGGCACGGGCAGCACCAGATTCGGGGAGCTCATCATCGCGCTCGGGGTCCCATACGACGCGAGGCGACGCGTACCCTTCGGCGGACTCGTTGGGTAATTCGCCGCGGTGGGGGTGCCGGGGAGCGATGATGAGTCTGCCTGCGATGAAGAGGTGGAGGAGGAGGGGGCGGGCGATGCGCCGGATGCTTCGGTGAGGAGGAACTCGACCCATAGGCGGGAGAAGGACTGTAGGGAGGGGAGATTAGTACATTGGGGGTTACAGGTCAAAGTTTGAAGTGGGGTTGGATAGAAGGATGAGCGTGAAGCAGGGCGCGGGACGTTTGAAGAGAGAAAGGGGTGCGAAGGAGTGAGAGTGTGAATACGAGTATACCCACCTCCGTCTCATCCGTCTTCTCCAAATCCAGACTCTTCGCCGGACTCCCTCCCCCGCCTCTCCAAAACGAACCACCACCACCTCCGGCGAGCGTTCCCGAACCGGCGCGCTGCAGCCCCGCCTTCTCGCGCTCCAGATCGTTCCACGAGAGGATCGTCGCGAGGAGGGAGAGCATCTCGAACCGCTTGGGATCGGCGCGTGGGGTGGTGAGGAAGGAGAGGAGGACGTTTGTGACGAGGCGCCGGTCGACGTTTGTGTCGGAGGAGTTTCGCCGGAGTCGACGGAGGGCTTCCATTAGGTGTTCGTTTATTATTACGGCTGTGCGGGGTGGTAATGAGTTGGTTTTGGATTCAGGAAGGAAGGAAGGAAAGGGTGGGGAGAAAGGGAGAGAGATGGAGACGGACTTTCGTGGCGTAGTTTTCCGATGAGAAGGTTTTTCTCTTTTACTTCTTTTTCCAGTTCTTGTGTTCGTGATGAGTTAGTGGTTGATTCTTCGAGTGCGAGCTGTTGGGGTAGGCATGATGAGTTGCGAGGAATTTATGAGGTGGAAGAGCCATATCCTCACCTCAGAGGTCAACGCCCGATGCTTGAATTCTGCCAGAGACTGCGTAACCTGATTCAACTGTGACTCGTAATCCTTGACCGCCTGTCGTAGTTCGTGGTCTTTCGCTGTCGAAACATCGTCAAAATGACGCTACAATGAACAGCACCAGCGAAAGAAGGCCTACCCGTCTGGAAATCCTGTAACACAGACTGCAGGTTACCGGACTTCTCCCGCTCGGCCTCCAGTTCCATGAAGTCTGCCTCCCTCGCCTCCCTCTCGAGCTCGAGCTCACGCTTGTAAGTCTCTATCGCGGACCTCAAGTCGTCCACCAGTGCACGCTCCTGTAAGGCCGTCCGCTCCCACTCCTCCCGTTCCATCCGGCACCGCTCGAGCTCGGTCTGCGTCTCGCGCAGCTCCCGTTCACGCATCAGCGTCTCCTGCGCGTTCTCCTCGAGTGCACGGCTCCGCATGTGATCGAGTTCGTTCGATGCACGCTCGGCCTCCCCATGTGACGAGATGAGCTCCTCCTTGAGCGTCTCCACCGTCGCACTGAGATCATCATTCTGCGCCGTCAGCTGCTGCACCAGCTGTTCCCGCCGGTCAAGTTCTTCCTACGCAGAAAAAAAAAATGGGTTTGCATTTGGTGAGTTGTAAGAGAGATGGTGGAAAAGAAATGCGCACGGCATCCTGCTTGAGCTTGTTCCCGAGAGTCGTGCGCATGGTGGTTAATTTGGCGAGGAGGTTGCGGTATTGAGTCGCGAGCGCGTCCTTCTCCTCCCTTGTGCGATCGAGCTCGCGCTGCAGCTTCGCCACGGGGTCTGCGTCGCCGTCGATGTCGGGGATGCCATTGGGGACGGGTGAAGAGGTGTCGGCGCTGCGCTCGCTGTCAATGGAGGCTCGGACGTGGACAGTCATTGGTGGCGAGCCCGAGAAGGAGGTGGACGGGTTGTGGGTGCCATTGGAAGCCATTGACTCTCAACGTCGTGGCGGGCAAGGTCCAGAACTACTTGCGTCACGTGCATCGTGCAAAGTCGGTCCGCCGGAACCGTGCTCACTTTACAACAACCATTCATCCTCCCAGCAGTTCATGCTCCCAAGGCATTCCACGTCCTCGCGATCCTTTCAGATGCTGTCTTCAAAGTGTGGCTGAAATCACAGGACGGCTCATTCGGGTCTGCTGCAGGTTGGATGCGTTAGGATTCCAGGCACTTGACGTTCGTGTAGTTGCGCAATCGAGTTCGACCCCCACCTCAGCGTTGGCCTATCTGCCGATGCAGTTTGTTCCTGCCCACCCAAAGCCCCGCGCGCCTTCGCTAGCCATGAAAAATATCATCCATCACAGCATGCACAATCGGATTCCGTGTTCGAGGGATCTAATTCGACCCTAAACGGAATTTTCAAGGTACGATGATTACTGCGCCTGCGCCAGAGTCTCCCAACGATTACATTGCTTCATACAATGCTCACGAGCTGTGTGGGTCGACGTCATCGTGGATAAGCACCTCCCCGTCGGTGATCCGTCGTCGGAGGTCGCTTCTTGGTGTTCAACTGAAGAGATTATCGAGAATCACATACATATCTCTTCTTTCACACTGTACCGATAGTACTGTAACTCGAATGCCATGTTATTGTACACTACATTCGTCTTGTGGGCTGCTTGTGGGCCAGAAAAGGGTGTTGTTCACTTGTCCGAGTCGTGCACGTGCTCGGCTAATTCTGTTCTTGTCCCTGTGGGTGTCGCCCAAGCCATTGTACTCGCGACTGTGTATCCATCGCTTATGTGCCCTGAAGACGCCGCTTGGACTCGTCCTTGTTCTCGCTCTCCACGCACACTATTCGCCGACCTTTCTCCTTCGTTTGTCGCTACGCTACACGATGATCAGGCCGCTCAGCTTCCTGAGTCTCCCCGTCGAGCTCGTCTGCCATGTATTGAGCTTCCTCGACTCCTCGGACCTCGTTCGATGCGCCTCTGTGTGTAGCTTTCTTCAAAGTCTCATTGGTTTTCTCATCTGAAATTTCTACAGACCACAAAACACCTGCGTAAAATTGTTCTCAGTTCATCCCACCTCCAATACACCATCGAGCTCGCAAAGCGCCGTATGGTTTCTATCCTACCACCTTCTGCTGCTCCATCATACATATCACGTCTAAGAATCCTCCGCGACCGAGAAGATGCCTGGAAAAACCTGCGCTGGAGTGGCAGGTATAACCTGAAGTTACCGCCCACCGGGTCCGTGTACGAATTTGTTGGTGGATTGTATGGCAATGGCAAAGAAGACGACCAGAGGCTCACTGCATCCATATCGTTTCTGGAACTCCCATCCTCCGACACCGTCCCCCGGGATGATGGCATTCCTGATCTGAAAATGTGGACACACCCCATGTCAGACATCACCATCATTGACTTTACGATGGATCCGTCACAGGATTTACTGGTGCTTATTGCATTAGCTCGCGCTGGGTACGTGTTTTTTCGTCCCCTACTCTCGCCTTTTTTACGGCACACGGAAGACCCCCTTTTTTGATATTTATCATCTCAGGTCTGGATATGTCTACGAGCTGCATCTACGATCGTTATCCACAAATGAACCTCACCCAAAGGCCCCGCTCCCAGTTCTTCCATGCTTGAAGAAACAAGTCATCGCTCAACATGCCTCCGAACATATCGCCGCCGTGCGTGTGCAAGTCTCGGGTGACCTCGTCGCTCTCCTCGTCAAAGAAGTACACGACAGTGTCGGAGCCCACCTGGAAATATGGGATTGGTTTAACAACCCCCACTCTTCCGTGCGTCTCCTCCGCCTTTGGTTCTTCCCTGACTTACCACTTCAACTCGATCTGACTTCTTCTCATTATTTAACTCTCTCAGTGCAAAATGGCACGCATATCTGGCATAGATGATTTCACTTTCCTCTCCCAGTCTGCCTTCCTCCTCGTACGCCCAACCGGCAACTTCGAAGTATACACTTTCCAGAAACCTATCCCCAAAGACTGCATCCCCACCTGTCAGGCTTCCTATGCTTTTCCCCCTCTCGCCGATGGGTACATGTACTGGTACATCACCATGAGCTCCAACCCCGCACCGGGGTCCATCCCGCGTTTTCCCTTTTCCTCCCCCTTTTCAGACTCAAAAGAGGGATATGGACCAACGGGAACGGATACAAGACCAGGAACACAAACATACTACCCAAAACCCGATGAACGCATCCACGCCTGCTGCCTCTACATCTTCAACCCCTCTAACGACGACGCGGAACACCGCGTGCACTGCTTCGTCTTCTTCGTCAACCTCCACTCCCTCCTGCATCCGCCCGAGGAGTGGTTGCGGTGTGGCCGATCGAGCAGGCGCTCGCGCAGGAAGGAGCGCGAGCTCGACGACGCACCGTGGTTTATGCACCGGCCTGGGGAGCCGGCGTATGCGAACCCTTCGTCTTCGTCTTCGTCTTCGTCTTCGTCTTCGTCCTCGAGCTCAATTCCACTTCCACCCCTCCCGGAGCAGACGATGCCCCTACCCTACCCCGCGCCACGGGTTGCGATTCCGGGGTCCTCCACCTCTGCTGCATCGACATCAGAGGCGGCTTCCTCCTCCTCGGCTTCGGGGTCGGGGTCGGGGTCCGGCTCAGTGACGATGTACGGACCCAGCTTGCTATCGCAGCCTGCGCAGACCCAGTCGCTGTCCACTGTAGGCTCCTACCCAGCGCCCCGGATTCCAATGGGAAGCTTAGGCGCATCCACATCTTCAACGTCGTCCACGACTGGGACGACCTCCATCACCACCTCCACCTCATCTAACACCATTTCCGGACCCGTAGGAATCCCGGGCAGCCCGTACCAAACAACGCAGCCGCAGCCGCCTACCCCCGCACACGTGCCGTGGGAGCTCTGGGGCCCCTCGAGTACGCGCTGGTTCGAGGAGTGCCTGAGCACGGACTGGCAGCACTCGATATATGGGCTGCGTACGGTGGAAAGTGTGAGTCCGGAGACGCTTGAGCGGGGGACGGGGTTGACGCTGTCCGGAATGGCGATAGGGCGCAGGGTCGTTGGTGGGGACAAGGGTTTGAAGGGACAGGTTGGGGATGGGGTTGAGGGGAGGGAAGGGGAGGTGGAGAGCGACGGGTCTGCTATTGGTGGGGAGATGTTGGTCGTAAACGCTGACGGTTCTACCACTATCGGAGGCGCGAGCGCCTCCTCCACTAATAATCACGCTAGCAGCTCGCCCACTACCAATGGCCACACAAATACCAATACCCCGAGTATCAATGGACATTCCACCGCCACTACTCCCCCCACGACCAATGGGCACGCCTCACCTCCCACTACCGGCACACCGAATGACGACGACGACCCACCCATCCCCCGGCGGCATCTCCGCATCCGCGACTACAACCCCTACGCCGTCTCCCAACGACTCCAAGAAGAGCAAGCGCTTGAAGCCACTCTCCCATCCTCTTCGAGGAAAGGCAAACAGAATGCCCTCGAACCTCAGGCGAATCACCACGATCGGCTGGGCGTCCCATGGCATGCGGCGAGAGTGGTAGTAGAGCCGTCGGTGACGATGGTCAAGGGTGTGTTTAGGGCAAATATTCAGAGCTGTTTACCGTATGTGGAGGTGGTGAGTGAGGAGGCGTTTGAGGTGACGGATGTTATGATGGACGAGTGTCGGCTGTTACTGCTGAAGGTGGGCTTTTTAATCACTGTGGGTGTGGGTGTGGGATGCTGAATTTTTTTTTGTGTGTGCAGCGAGGGGAAAATGGGAGACTGAGGCGCGTGGATGTGTTGACGATATAGGGTGTATAAAAAAAAATCCGGCGGCAGCCTTGATGAGAGAGTCAGGTTGATTCCTATGAATCTACTGCTTGGTTTATTTTTTGGTTTAGTCTTTAGAGGCATACGGATATTTTTATTGATGTATGTATGTGTACCTGGCGAAATGTACCAGATAACCACATTCGCATTACGACGGCCCCACAGTGCAAGTGAAGTAATAACGATGGGGGGATTCGGGCGAAGACACCATCCATTAATTTCATGAGACCCCTTCAAACCTTCATCTCATCGATTCGGATTCGGACCGAGCACACCTAACGTCTCGTCTTCTAGAAAGGTTCACAGTGTTCTGTGTCCTACACTTCACGCTGCACACTACACATGTGTTCGGCATACGGATACGCACGGCCACTAAAGCATACTCCTTTAGCAGATCGCGGCCCCAGAATCCAGATTTTTTTACTACCCTTCACCCCCGTTCCAGAGATCATACCCCCAGATCGCGTGCAGAGGAACCAGGACCATCGGAGCAGATGTGCCGACCCATGGCCATCATGCAAAAAACAAAGCACGGGAGCACGGTAATACGGATATACGCGCCGGACTTTTGGGATTTTTGAAAGAAAGCATGGGTTGGGTTGGGCAGAATTCCAGGTTCCGGGACGGAGTTCCCAAGTAGGGACACGGGATAGGGACTTGCGAGGTTGTGGGGGACAAAACAGTCCATGCTGCTAGTATGCTAGCGCTGGTACCAGCAAGCATGCCGTGAGCTGCGAGCTTACCCTAGCATGAGCGTCAGATCCATCTCGTCATCGTCGCCTTTTCCGCCTCCTCTTTCCTGGTCGCATTCTCGTGAATCAAGTACGTTATCAGTGGCGCCGGGAAAAGCCTCGTCAACGTCCTGGGGTCGCGGAGGTCGCCCACGCCACCGCTCGACGCGTGTTCTTAGAAGCCAGTCTATATCATCCATCGTCCTTGTGGCACTCAGTGCGGCCCGGAATTTTGAGAACCATGGGCGTCGGCCACTTTAGAAACGTAGCAAGAAAAAGTGTTGGAAAGGTGGGACAAACAAAAGAAGCAAGTAATGTTGAGGTTTAATTTGCGTTAGGGATTGTAAAGTCCCGGTGAGGGAGAGAAAAGAGAGAATATGACTTGTGTTAGAGCTTGAGAATGCGGTGGAGGAAGGAGAGGTACAGACCATTGAAATTCGATGAAGTGCCGAATGTGCGTTTGGATGATGGGGATTGAGGCAGTATTAGGGTATTCGCAACACAGTTCTAGGTATTCCAAACATATGTCAACGGGGTCCGGCAAGGACTTCGAAGAGAAGATGCTGTTGAGTGGAAAAAACGGCACGTCAGAAATTCCGGCACGGATAATTAGGAAAAGATGATTAGAACAAACCATGGATTGCCTAAGAGCGTCTCGCCCACCATCACACCATCAGCACCAGTGTATTGCAGGTTGTCCTGGATGTCGTCCCATACTCGCACATTCCCGTTACTGATAACTGGCACGCGGAGCGTTTCTTTGAGGCGCTTTACTTCGCTGAGGTCGGCGGCGCCTTGCCGTCGACGCCGAGATGAAACTGTGCGTGCGTGAAGCGTCACCCATGACGCGCCATGTCCTTCGAGGCGTTGTGCAAATTCGAAGGTCTTCTCAGAAGGCTGGCAGAGTCTCAATTTGGTGGAGACCGGAACGGCGAAAGAATGCGACATTGCAGAGACTGTATGTTTGGATGACATCAGGTTTTGGAAGGGTCTATGGTCAAGAAAGAGTGTACGCACTGATATCCTGCACTAGTGGCCAATCTTTTTGACCCAGAAGGTAGGCGCCATAGTGGCCCTCCTTTGCAGCTTCCAGAGGGCATCCAAGGTTCAGATCTATGGTAATTTGCAATTCAGTTAGGTCGCAGTATTTGTAAAAGTAGGGAAGGACACACCAATGCCATCGCAGTGAGTTTGCAATTTTCGGCCGGCTTGAACGATGGTTTCAATGCTATCACCGCATAATTGCACCACGACAGGATGTCCAAGCTCATTCCCGAGGCTCAAGTCGCGTATATGATGCTCAAGATACTCCTGATCATTCAGAAGTCTGTCCGGCAGGAGCATCTGGGTATACGCCAACGTCGCGCCGTGCTTCCGAGCAAGGATCCTGAACGGCAGATCTGACTGATTCACCATCGGCGCGGCTATAAACGCAAGATGTTCCCCTAGCATGGCCTTGTTCTGGGTAGGGATTGGAATTTGCGAGACTCGTGGAATGATGAACGGGTCGTGGGTGTTGCGAGAAAAGTGCTGATTCTGTCGTGCTTGGCGAGATGTGTTCCACGTTGCCAAGCCCAATGCCGTTGAGTCTCCTGACCTCGACTGCCATGTTGAACTCTGCTGTATAGCTCATGAACGCGTTCTTCTCAAGTTTTCGGGCCTGTGGCGACGTAGACGCGAATCTTTGGTAGAGCTCATCACCTCAGGAAGGTCTACGACGCGTGATTCTTACCTTTTTTCACGCGTTGTGCGCTGCTTCGGGATGCTGATCTGACGGGGATGTGCGGACGATATGCTCAGCGCATCACCGAGGTTTTCGTTTATCTCCCGAACGTCCCAGGATTGTCGTTGCCGTCCTGATATCCACATGACAATGGCCGTTACTCATGCGTTTCTCCCTAATTATGGCCGCACTTCGCGCTCGATGATGCGAAACGTTGCATGTGCTCGTCAGCACTTAAAGTGGGAGAAGAACTCGAACCTCGTCACTGCCCCTTCTTAACCCGCGTTAGCCGTTCTGCTAGCTCAGTTATCCAGTATGGTGTTCTCCCCAAAGGTCTTTGCGGCCTTGGCTAGCCTGAGTCTTGTTGGTGCAGTTACTTTGGACTCCAGAGCTCCAGATCCATGCGCTGCCATTGCTGGGAAAAAGTGGGTGGCTCCCAAGGATGTGCGAGCGTGCTATTCGTCCATCAAGGTTGACCCGACGCTGAAAGCGAACGTGAGTACATAGTTATGTCTCCTCTCACTCATAATAACTTGCCCTTACCACGGTGTCGTAGATTATTGACGTCGTGAACAAAACGTTGGCCTTTCACACATCAACCAACTACCAGATCAAAGCCCCTCCACCATTCACCGCGGACGTCCATGAGGATGTCGTTGCCAGTCTGGCAAGAATCAAGAGACAAAGCTATAAGTCTGATTACGACCTCCACATCGATCTGTCTCGCACACTGAAACGACTAAACGATGGTCACTGTGTGTGGATCAACCGCTGCTTTGTAGGCTTTTCTTATTATTATTCGACATGAAAATACGTATTGATAAACGCCACCTGCAGGACTGTACGTGTTACTATTTAAGAGGTCTGATTGGCAATTGACCTTTACTACAGCGGCCTTTGTGAACTACCTCCCTATTCCTCTTGCCCTCGTTACCGAATCTGATGGCTCTCAAAATGTTCACATCGCGCCCGAGGCCTTTACCGTTGCATCTGCAGAGTTCCCAGACCAGATTAAATTCTGGCAAGATTCCCTCCCTTTCACTTTGAAGGGAAAATTGGAGTCTGTGAGTGGCCTTCTGCATGCATCTTAGACTGCTTGACACTCAATTTCTTGGACCAGCTTTCTGGCGCCAAAGTATTGCTCATCGATGGTAGACCACCTTTCGATGCTGTTAACGAAAATGCGCAAATTGCTGGTAGTTACCAGGCGTTCACCACACGCCAAAATGGGTACGTCCTCTTCGTCTTGGCGATTTCTTGTGAGATGGACGCGTTTTGTTTGTGTAGGTTTTTCTCCAGCTACCAGACCGCCGCCGCAGGCTGGACGTATATTATGGGTAATTTCGCCCAACAGGCGCTCCCACTCAGTGACCAGGCCACTCTACTTATCCAACGGGTGGGCCACGTCCTTCCCGAGATTGTCACTGTATGTCTGTATTTCATGTCAAGATATATACTTCCTGCTTAACCTGCCTCGCAGCTACCCTACCGTTCCCGCATTGGATCCGCTATTAAACCGTTCACAGACGCCGCGTCTTATCTCACTAACAACTGTCGAGCTGTTGCCGGCACAAACGGGGAGGATGTCTATGGCTTCTCCACCGCTTCCCTTGATCCTGAGGATAGGCCCATCGCGAAATTCCAGCAACAGACCCCCATTTCTGCCCAGACGGAACGGAAACACCCAGTTGACGTCATTCTCGACACTTCTCCCTTGTCAGACGTCGTCCTTCCCCCTATCCTTGTCCCGAGCCTGCCTGCTGCCCCTGGTAGTCGTGCCGCGGCCCAGTTTTACCTGCTTAAGGACGGAAAGACGGGGGTCCTAGCCCTCGGCAGTTTCTCGGACAGTGATTACTTCGCATTCCTCAACAGCCTCCTGGAGGGCCTGATCTCCTTGAAGGCCCAAGGAGCTACTCAATTGGTGATCGATGTGGTACGTTACACCATGAAAACCCACGCCTTTCGGACAACTGACAGATGCCTTTCTCCGTATCGTCCAGACCAATAACGGTGGAGGCTTCATCTGTGCTGCCCATGTCAGTACGCTTTCCCATTACGACTGTATCCCTGGATCGTGGCTCACCTTCCCTTCTACCTCAGTGGCTCCACCGGATCGTACGTGACACCCCCTTATCGTAATTGCCTCCTCTGCTTATCGTCCTTCCCATCCTATAGATCATAGGCCCGAAATCCACCACGGTTCCCCAAGCTGGACTGGATACCGAGGCCCGGAATGGGCCTCTCGCCCAGCTGATCGTGAAGCAGATTATCAACTTCGGCCTCGATCCTGACCTCTGGCTGCTGTACAACCCTCTCCAATGGAATGACGCGAACAACCAGCAGTTCTCCGCCAACGAGGATTGGCTGCAGCCACCCGTTAAGAAGATCATCAACGGACATCGCGATGCTTTTAGCCAGAGGTAATGGTGCAATACCGGTGCGGTCGCTGTGAAGGTTCTCATTCTTTTGATTCCTTCCTAGGCTGGGACAAGAATGTCAGCCCTCCGGGTTTCCATCTGAGGGTCCGGCGACCGGGCTCTTCGACCCCAAGAAAGTCGTGATTGTGTCTAACGGCAGGTAAGTTCAGTCTTCCTGAGTATAGTTCAGGTGTATTTTAACTGACCGGGTGATCCCTGTGTTCTTTACTTCGAAGATGTGCAAGCTCCTGCTCCTTGTTCAGTGTATGTTTAGACTCGATTCTGCTCATCCAACGACAATTTGACTGACCTCATTTTCGGATGTTTTAGATCACAATGTCCAAGCACGAAGGTGTCAAGACAGTTGTAGTTGGCGGAAAGAAAGGATCTAAACAGCAGTACTGCGGAATTGTCGGCGGACAGTCGACTGACTTCTCGACAATTGATACTGAAATCAAGGCATGCACCCTCAATCTTCCTTCTTGTGCTATACACGTCGGGAACTGATGTCTTCATCATCCCGTGACCACAGACTACCCACCTCAAAAACCACACACTCGCCCCACCTGATCTGTGCGTCCTTCCTTTCTATGTGTTTTCTCTTCAAATCTGTCTGCATCAGTCCATCCTTGTCCTCTTGTTCCCACATTCACGTCAGAATAAAGTCCTCTCGCTTGCTGCCTCCGGCTAAGTCCGGGACCTTTCTGTATCTCCTTTTGACGTCGCTTCCCTCTTGTCATTTTTGCTGAAGCGCTGACATATTTCTACGCATGGTTCTGTATTTCTTTATGTAGGTTGGTCAATGGCGTTCAGGGTATCACTTGGAGACTGGGCTTTGGGATTACTGACCCTACACAACCTGAAGGTAAGAGTCCCTTTTTTCCCTCAGTGCTGTCACTATCGCGCAGATCGTCCTGGTGCCTAGTCTAGAGTTACTGCGAGGGCTTCATACTCGAAGCCCTCCTTTATCAATATCATGTCCTGACCCGTTTTCTTCACAGAATGGCAAGACCACCCAGCTGACGTCAACCTGCCGGTCACAAAGGACCTGTAAGTCCCTTCGCATCGTCTCATGCAGGTATCACCCCAGAATGCTGATTCCTGTCCCTTTCCGCTCTCCCGCACAGCGTGAACAATCCCGTCGCGATCTGGGAGACCGTGGCACGCAGATTCCTTGCCTAAACCTAAACCTTAAACACTCCTTCTTGTTCTTTCGCGTTGCCCTGCCCTTCTCAAGAGAAGATTCACGGACAATTATATAGGGTTCAAATCTTATGCATCACGGACCATGACGGTTTTATTTTATTCTGCATCTCGGCCACGACACGATTGTTCTCTTCTCTTCTATACCATACTAAGGAAAATAACAAAATAGTTCCTGGAATCCTGGTTGCGCTCCCTGGCGAAGCCCTTCGTCCCTCCAATTTCCGTGGTTCACGGTCTTTCGCTTGGGGTCACATTACTGAAAGGGTGAGCATTTTATACGGTGATACATACACGTCCACGAACCTTTCGTGTGGTTTTGGTTGTATCGTCTGTCATATTACGGGCTAGCGCTTTAGGACGCCGTCGATGGGTGTTAGGGATGCTGAGTACGTCACCTATATATCCTATTCCAGTATGCATTGCTTAGTTTACCATCTTCATTTTCACTTCCTTCTCCTTCTACAGGTTTCCATTCGCTCCGACCGACAAGGAGAAAAATGAGCCTTCAGATGATATTATTAATGAAGGAAAACCCTCGACGCGTGTCTATTCCTGTCATGAAAATCAGAGATCTCAGCCCTCCCTCGCCAACATTTGTGGCTTTCGGCCGATCGTCCAGGACCCTGAAGAGTGGAGATCCCCAAGAATACATATGCCTCCACAATTAAACAAACGGGGGACAAGGACTCGGAGTGAGCCTTGAGATCCACGTTTTCATCAACAATACAAATTTAATCTCTGCACCCTGAGTGTTTCCGCTTCTTCTTATGTGGAGGTGGCTATTTTTCGCGGGAATGGATCTCGGTGGCTGCGTAGATGGTACGTACACCTTTACAGCATGATATCAGCTCATGCGGGGATCGCGATGGATTGAATCATCCTCGCAGAACATAACTCGGGTCTCCTCGTTCTTGATATGGTTTTTGATCGAGACCTTCTGTGTTATCCAACGACATTGATCGATTCGTTGCCCAATTCGTGCCGTCACATTCCTCCATGCGAACACGACGCATTACGATGCCTTTATTCCAGCGTTGAAATCGGCATCGGCACCGGTGTTCACGATGGAAAGCAGAAGAACACCCAGGGTCGTACTGGACTATATTAGAAATAGTGTACGTTCATTCAATTGCGCTGTCTTGGAGACGCCCAGTAGACGCCGTGTGGTAAATTACACCCTGGTCATTAATCTTTCAATTAATCACCGGAATGGCGGGACCGCCGCCCCGCCCCTGCCGCACTCGTCATTCCGCTTAGGCAGTTGTGCCTATGTAGTTTCAGGCTCGGGAGTCGGGGACTTATCGAAACGCTGCTACCTGTGTAAGTATTCATTGCGGCTGCTACGATAAGAACACATCTCTGGACTTTCTTCGCTTCGTTGGCGCTCCACAAGCAAGTCACGTAGCAAGTCGGAGAGATAGGGAGCGTCTGGCAAGTGACAGTAACGAGAGATGAACGCCACCGGCGGTAAGTACGGCACTTATCGCGTGCTTGCTGGGCGTGGGACATGAGATCGACGACTTGGGCAGAGGAGAGATAATGCACTTCTTGGATTGCAGTAAAAATACAGTGACCCGTGGAAAAAGAAATCCGATGCGATGAAAGGGAATAGCGATACTAGTACAGTGTGGCAGAAGATGGTAGCAAGGAAATGTAAATGTCCAGTTCTAAAAGGAGGCGAAGGAGGTTAAGGGGACATTTTATCGATGAAGAAAGCGGCGGTGGGAGTGGGGTATAGAGTGTTAGTAGATGCAACCGCAAAAGATAATCAAAGGATAAACAAATGGCGAAAGATGGCATGCATCGGGGTGTGTTCAAGACTCATGAGGACTCAATCATGACTTTGAGCACCATATTACCATCCTCGTCCTGCCCCCGGGTCAGAAGATCAAAGGCGCGCTTGATGTCCTTGAGTGGAAATCGATGAGTGATGAGCTTTTCGACATTTTTTAGTTTCCCGGACGAGAGGAGCTGGAGTGCCGCGGGGTAGGTGTTGGCGTATCGGAACGAACCATGAATATCAACCTCGCGCAATGCGGCGCTAGAAAGGGGGAGCATGACATTGCGGGTCCCCATACCGATGAGCATCACCTTTCCCCCGGAGATGGCGGTCTAAACGAGGGTGTGGTGGTCAGTGATCAGAAAATAGAAAAATCAACGCAGGGTCTGAACGAAAAAGACTCACATGTACCGACATCTGGATGACTGGCTCGGCACCAGTACACTCGAACACGACATCAAACCCTGCGGGAGCTCCAAACTCCGCCAATGCGATCTGAGCGTTCTCTTTTGCTCGCCGTAGCTGGTCGTCGGTGGTTTTGGCTTTGTCGGCGGGTGGCAGGCAGAATGTCTGGGATGCGAAGCCGTTCTTCCGTGCGAAATCTAACCGTGTTTGATTTATGTCAATAGCCACGACACGGGCAGCACCCAGGGACTTTGCGACGGAGCAAGCGAGGAGGCCGATGGCACCAACGCCGTACACAAGTACAGTTTGGCCAGCGGTGAGGTTCGCTCGCCGCGATGCATGGATGAGAACAGAAAGAGGTTCGGCGAGGGCGGCTTGCTCGAAGCTGCAGTGGTCGGGGAGACTATATAGCCAGATAAATGTTTAATGGCTGATAACAATGACCATCATAGAACTTACGGGTGGAGAACATGGGCGGGATGATTCATGCGTCCTTGAAGTGTACCATCGGCATGGGGGAAGACGGCGGCACTACTACAGAACCGCATGCTCTTGCACAGATTGTACCGTCCTTTCTTGCAGTAGTCGCAGTTACGACACATGATACCTGCCTCGATGGCAACTCGTTGGCCAGGTACGAGATTCTTTACACCAGGACCGACAGCGGTGACGATGCCCGCTGCTTCGTGACCGAGAACAAGAGGTGCTTGAAGTGCGAAATCGCCATTCCGCCCGTGCATGTAGTAGTGAACTGTTAAATATACGTGATGGGTGTGGGTTCGATATTATTGACATGAGACTTACGGTCGCTACCACAGAGACCAGTGGAGACAATAGCGACCTGAGCCTGGTTCGCCGAAGGGGGCCAGACGGAGCGCTCCTCGACACGAAGGTCCTTTGCACCGTAAAGAACAGCAACGTTATGAGAGGGAAGGGCAATGGGCGACATGATTGTATGAACGGGGATGGAATGGAAATTGGATGGAAGTTGGAAGCATTCTTGCTTTTAAACGAAGGATTGGATTTTGGTGTCGTGGGTGGTTTGAGACAGGAGATCGGGCCCGGACCGACGAGCCGGAGCCTTTCCCTGCCTGCGCGTGACCCCGCTGGTTCAACGGATTTGGGCAGACCCTGCACCTCCTTTTGGCCAAGATCTGTCTGTCCAAAAATCTTTTCCATCACCTTGTTCTTGGAATAAACCACTTCCCAAGTTCCCAACCCGCTTCGTTTCTTTTCTTTTGCCGTTTTTCAGTTCCAAACAGATGCAAATTCACCTCGGATGTTCGGTGCGGTTTGCCGATGCGGGGAATGATGTCTGCATCGTTCGCCACGCCCCTGTCACTGCAACTTTAAAGAATATTTAAGCCTCTGCATTCCTCGGTCCGTTGCATCCCAGGAGCTACGCCGACGCCCTTCACTGTCTCCATGGATCCTACACCGTCAGTCCCCGCTCTTCAGCTATTTTCTCTCGCGGGCCAGAACGTGCTCATTACTGGTGCGACGCGAGGTACGCCTTGTCTTGATCCCAATTTGTACTTTGCAAGATACAAATGCTATCGGAAAATTGTTAGTCTACCGGACTACGTCTTCAATACGTTTCGCATATCTCTTACAGCCGAGTTGTTCATTTAGCGAGCTGACAATCATTCAGGTATCGGTGCTGCGTGTGCCCTAGCGCTCGCCGAGGCAGGTGCCTCCATTTGCCTCGTACAACGTAACCCCGCAGAGGGCACGCAGCCCAATCTCGAAACCTTAAATGCGATCCGTGCGCTCGGAGGCTCAGCGGAGGTCATCTATTGCGATTTGGACGATCTTCAGGCCGTAAAGCAGGTATTCCAGAAAGCCCTCGACGTAATGCAAGGTCAAATACACATCCTCGTTAACTGTGCTGGAATCCAACGGAGATCACCGAGTCTTGATTTCTCCGAGAAAGATTGGGACGATGTACGTACCCTCGTCATCGCCATTTGGGGCGCAATAAGCTCTGTATTCGTATCGCACTTGCCTTACCCTTACACCGCCGTTTCTGATCTTTCCAGGTACTCAATGTGAACCTGAAATCGGTATGGCTGCTCTCCCAAGCAGCCGGCCGGCATATGGTTCCGCTCCGTCGCGGGAAGATCATCAACTTCTGCTCTCTTCTCACCTTCCAGGGGGGCCTCACCGTTCCAGCTTATGCATCGGCGAAAGGTGCGCTGGGCCAGCTCACCAAGGCCCTCAGCAACGAATGGAGCCAGCATAATGTCCAAGTAAACGCGATCTGCCCAGGTTACATCGCGACTGAAATGTAAATAGACTCTACCTGGCTTAGCCTCCTTTTGGACTCTGGAGCCGTTCATCCTCTATTTCCCAAAACCCATCCTTCACTTCTTTCCGACTGCCGTGCTTTCTCGAAGTTTGTTGGCTTGGACCTTTCCTCTCACCCTCGCTTCTCCCACGTTTTCCTTCATGTTTCTGACGCTGCCAAATTTTGATTGTTCAGGAACGCGCGGCTCCTTGCTGACCCAGTGCGTCTTCGACAAATCTCGGAAAGGATACCGGCTGTCCGTTGGGGAGCACCGAAGGATTTCGCAGGACCGGTGGTGTTTCTTGCGAGCGCTGCGAGCCAATACGTCTGCGGAGAGCTGCTGGTCGTGGATGGGGTGAGCGAGATCCCTTTCCCGATTTGGGTCGGGTGTTTATCTGTGTTTTTCTTAGGGCTGGATGGGTCGGTGATTGCCGGGATTGGCGAGGTCTTGTACTCCAGTTCCTGTCGCCCTCGCTGGCTGTAAAACGTGGGGTGCTTGGGAGCTGGATGAACACCACACGCGGCAAGAATAGATACGGTAACTCTCGATAGTGCTTCTCAGAAATATATTCCAAGTATCCACATCCCGCTTGCATCGGTATGAGATACCGCTCTGATGAGTACACGGCGCACACCAAAAAACGTCTGGAAAGCATTGCCGCAACCATCGCGAGCAACTTTTTACATGCCGCGCGGGCCGCCCAGAAGTTTCTTTAACGCTCACGCTGGACAAAGTTACTGATGACCTACAAGGTACAATTCAACCTCGAAGGTTATTCCATAGCGCCATTTCTGTGATTCCAGTGGTATGGATCCCAAGACCCGGTGAACGTCGTATCTTTCACAAGATGGCACACACGCTCGTGCAAAGAAGCATCATGCGTACTTGGTGGCAGTGGCAAAACCCGAGCAGGCACCCCTTCTACGGGGCCACGGGCCAGCGCTTAATCCGACGGTCAAGGATCCTCCCATAAATGCCACTACCTAAGGGAATTCTGAGGGCATCTGTATCCCGCGTCATGCTTGTACTTACTAGCCGCGGGTGCATGTGTACAGACAGACGGTGTGGTCACGCCTCTCACGAGGAGTAGAAGAAGAAAAGGATCGAGAACGTGGGGACTCGGTCCGATGTAAATAGATATTACGACCTCCGCGGCACCTCAGGCATCTGGGCTCCCAGGGCTGAGATGACCACTTCATCGAACGAGATGAACGGTCATACTTAATCCTAGCTAGTGCACTTTTCATTTTACAGGACCGAGGTTATTTTGGAGCGCGGGTGTAATTCCCGCAATGTGAATCACGAGCGGAGTATCTCAGGAGGGAGACGGAGGGAGGCACCAGAAGGCATTTGATCAGAATCATTAAGTACATGGGTGCTCGAGAGATACGAGGATCGGGCCGCCTCTCCCGTCGAAGATTGATGTCGGGTGGATGTCACACCATCGTCATCTTGGTGTTCCGTGGAATCTTTCACGTCGATTTAAGGTTGAAGCAAAAAACACACCAGATCTGCGTTCCGACAAGGGGAGCCACCCGTCGACGCGTGTGAAAAGATACGAGATTAGAGCGTGGAGAAAGCGAGGGCCAAGACATCTAGTAAATGGCATCTCTCCAAAGTATCACTGGGAAACAAAGAATGACTCGAATCGGATGGATTCTGCCTCACTTTGCTTGCAGTGCAGATAGGTACCGAGAGCCGCGAGGACCAAGGGAGGTAAGCCGTCTGAATCCGTACTCAAAAAAGCATTTTATGGACGGTGGCGTTGGCGGCCTGGAATTATCTGTATATTCCATTCCCTAGATGCAGGGCTACATTGTACACATAGATGGTCCGAGGCCTCCTCGAGCATGGGTCAGTGAATTCTCGCCATCAGACTGGCACACCAGAACAGACGGTCATGATCCGCTCGCGCTGAGGCAAAGCATTATACTATTTACCACGAGAACGACGGCAAGCAGTACGGTGAGATAGTCCAGCAGTTTTGTCAAGATGAGAAGATAGTGCCCGCATGGACCAGGCGGTTCTTCCGGGAATATGAGGCGATGAGAGTCACACCATAGAGATATGGAAACAGTGTGAAGACAGTGTGTGCGGAGGACCGGCCAATTTTCCCGTATTAGACTTGGATTGTGTCCAACATGGTAGCGTCAAAGCTTGCAATTGGGCTTTTTGCCTTTAGACGGTGGCGATGATTCATTACTGACCATGAAACCCGTTTCCTATCGTCCTCTCGTGGTCCTGATGAGGCAGTAACGAGGATGTTCCACAAGGTGACCTTCCGAGGGGCCTATAGCTGTGGCAGGTCCGTTCTCGATTGAGTCGTGAGACAGGTCAGACCTGAGTGTTACGTTGACGGTGTGCGTTCTAGAATCTAGAGGTGGTGGGTAAGGCGGAATGATCCGGCACCGGACAAACGGTGAAGTTGCATGAATGGTTCTGAGGGTATCTTCGAAATGTCCATGTGATCGTGGTCGTAAGTCTATCAAACACTGCAAAGATTCCGGGTTCGTCGCTGCATTTTTAAACGTGAGAGACCTATCTGAATTATCTGATAATGGGATGTCCATGCCAATTCAGCAAGACGTGTTCCAAAGGAGTTTGGCAGAATAAACTCGTGCGTGTGGACGATGTGCGTCTTCATAGGAGTTGACGTTCTTGGTTTAGGCATTTCAATGGTTTCCTTGGGCACTTGTTCAGATGGTCAAAGTATTTGAAATTTATCGGGGAAAACTTGACTGAACATATGATCGTGACTGAGACCGGACAAGGTACGGCAACTTAGCTACCCCAGATTTTATTGAAAAAGAACCCTGAGATTAACCCCGTTTCGAATTGACCGCAGACTGCAGTGATCGCACCACTTTGGCAAACTGGATGACTTTGAGCAATCCGGTCTGTTTCTCGTTCATGCACCAACCGGCAGTTTGGGTTTTGCTGGGTGCTCCTTGTTGTTCGAGCCTCGTTCAAAGAGAGAAGTAGGGATATCGGCCTCCGGAAGAGAATTTTTGGCGTATTTTCCTCCTCGAGGAGCCTGGAGTGAAGGAAAAGGAAATTTACATGCGGTGCAGTGAGGCCATGCAAGCCACGCGGCAGCGGATGGGACTGCTCCACGTGGGGCGGTAGCCATTTTGGTTACCGGCGGTACATGCGCACCGAATTTAAAACATGAACTCTTTTACGTCGACCACTCTTCATTGCCGGAAACTCGCATCACCCCATGAATCTATATCGTCCCCAATGGATATGGTGCGATTGCTCAAAGTCGAATAACCCAATAGCTTGTTGTACTTGGTACAGATTTTGATCACTCAAGTTGAAGCTTTTGATTTCACAGAACGGTGATTGGCAGCCCGAACCAATCTGTAACGAGAGGTAACGAGCTTAGTAAACTGTTACAACATTGATTGCCCTGGCGACTGGCCATGAGCGCACTGGCCGTTGGCCAGCCAGAATTTGTTGGACATCAATGTCATGTCAAAACCCACCAATCGCACCTTCAGAACAAGTTGGCTTCGAGTCGACGTCGAACAGGACAACGTGCAAAAAAAATTTCGCAGCATGAAACAATTCGGTAAAATAAACGGCGCTGGAAGGAAAAGTGGCGAGACCAAGCTGCGGCAGGAACCCGGCCGAATCACCAGGGACTAGACAACCATCCGACGCAACGAGCCAATCCGATCTCAGCTGCACCAGGCGCGCAGAGATCGTAACAAGCACCCCAATGAAGCGCCAAGTTCTCATATATAAACATTCGTCGACATGTTCTTATGATTCATCTCACTTTCTCCCTCCCTCCATTCTGACTTCCCCCTAGATCTTCAGTAATACCAGCTTCCTATAATCATGACGATAATTCTTACCCCGTACTGGGCGGACGGTGTCCAGAAACTTAGGATGGCCCCCCAACGTCAGTTTACAACGTGTTTATCTTTGTCGCTTTCGCTGACATTTAAGGACCCACAGCTCC
This sequence comes from Hypsizygus marmoreus, assembly GCA_013433165.1. NCBI lineage: Eukaryota > Fungi > Basidiomycota > Agaricomycetes > Agaricales > Lyophyllaceae > Hypsizygus > Hypsizygus marmoreus. Next base: position 1,019,576 of record CM024084.1, on the reverse strand, counting down.
CCCTAAGCCGAAATATGGCCTGACACCTCCCGCTCTCGATGAGTCAGTGCATGTCGTTCGATGCCTCAACCAGCTACGGTCGAAGGACAAGGGCATTGAGAAATACATCTACCTGTCTGCCCTCAAGGAGCAGGACTCTTCCATGTTCTACAAGCTGTGTCTGGAGAACATGTCCGAGTTCACGCCTATTATTTACACACCAACCGTCGGGGACGCTTGCTTACAGTACTCACATATTTGGAGACGTCCCGAAGGCTTAGTCAGTGATCATCGTCTTCGCTCGTTGTGTGGCTCCACTTACAATTTGTTTGTAGTTCGTTTCAATCAAGGACAAGGGAAATATTCGCAGTGGTAGGCGTCTCTCCCTTCCATTTTCCTTTATCAATCTAAGCTCACCTTTTGATAGTCATTCGCAACTGGCCTAGGATCGATGAAGCCCGTATCAGTGTTGTGACCGATGGTATGCGTCATTGATAAGAATACTGGAGCAACGTATCGTTGATCAGTTGATTAGGTTCACGCATTCTTGGATTGGGTGACCTCGGTGTGAATGGAATGCCCATTCCGGTTGGCAAACTTTCGCTGTATATCGCCGGTGCTGGGTAATGGAAATACCTCATGTCGTGGTTGAGATGCTCATTTCATGATACAGAATTCGACCCTCTTCCTCCATTCCGATATGTCTCGACTTTGGAACCAACAATGAGAAGTTCTTAGATGACCGTCTATATCTTGGTCTTCGTCAGAAGCGGGTCAAAGGTCAAGAGATGACGGAATTCATGGACGAATTTATGCATGAGATGACTGTAGCCTTCCCCAAGCTTCTTGTCCAATTCGAGGTCAGTCCCTCCGTTGGTTGTTTCGTCGCAGAGACCAATCACTGTGCTCTACAGGACTTCTCCACCGACAATGCCTTCCTATACCTTGAGCGTTACCGTCATAAGTACCCTGTCTTTAATGATGACATCCAGGGCACTGGTGCTGTCGTTCTTTCCGGCTTGATCAATGCAGCAAGGCTTTCCTCTGCCGCATCAGGACAGCCCATCACCTCACATCGCATCTTGTTCTTTGGAGCAGGCTCTGCCGGTGTTGGTGTTGCTACGCAGTTGATGAGCTTCTTCACGCTTAATGGCCTGTCGCAGCAAGAGGCGCGCGAGCGTATTTGGCTCATCGACTCGCAAGGCCTTGTGTTTGATGGCCGCGGACCTCTCCCCGAACATAAGAAATGTTGATATTTTTCACTCTCGTCTTCGAAGTCATCAGAAACTGATGGGATTATATTTTCAGTCTTTTCTCGGAAGGATTATCAGGGCCCTCCGATCACGGACATCCTCGAAGTTATCGAGTACGTTAAGCCAACCGCCCTGCTCGGCCTTTCCACCGTCACCGTAAGTTACATTATTTTGGCTCGTTTCCAATGGCAAATGTACATTCATAGGGCGCATTCTCTCCGGATGTTATTCGTGCCATGGCTGCCCTCAACCCGCGCCCAATTATCTTCCCTCTCTCCAACCCCGTCCGCTTGTCCGAATGCTCCTTTGAAGATGCAGTAGAGCATACCCACGGTCAAGTCCTCTTTGCATCTGGCTCACCCTTTCCGTCGCTTGAGTATGATGGTGTCACATTGTACCCAGGCCAAGGCAACAACATGTACATCTTCCCTGGTGCGTTCTTATTGCGTTGTCTTCTGCAGGGTTGCTGCAACTAGAATATCTTCACAGGCCTTGGACTCGGATCTATTCTTGCTCGTGTGACTTCCGTTACGGATTCTATGGTCGAGGCGTCGTCGATTGGCCTGGCGAACGCCCTGACTGAGGAAGAGCATGCAATGGGGCTCATCTATCCCCGTGTTGAACGCAGTATGTCCTAATGATTCATCCTACCGTCTGGACGTTAATAAGCTGCAACATCTCTAGTACGCGAGATCAGTGCACATATTGCGAAGGAAGTGATTCGCGCTGCACAGAAGGCTGTGAGTTCATAGATGGCCGCCGTCTATGATGTACCTGCTGACCGCTCGCTTGACAGGGTGTCGACCGTTCCACCGATCTCCGCCGCATGAACGATGTAGAGCTTGTCAAGTTCGTTAACAGCAAGATGTGGAACCCCTAGGTTCAGTCCATTACATGTCCCATCACATATGCATTCCTTTTTTTCAGATAATGAGTAGCTAATAGGCTTGGTTTCCTTTGCTATTAGATGTCCATATCGTACCTTACGCATGCTACTGTAGACCTCACTCTGAAGATATTCCAGAAAATATTGATTGTATTATTGCAACAACGTGTGGTGATACAAGGGGAAGATTGAGTAAAATTACAACAAGATACAAGCAGCGAGTGTCCATATTTATTATGCGGCAACTGATAACAATATGACTGAAGGAGGGAGGGAACGAATGTAGCAGATTGGTCCGCGTGACGTGGCTGGGCTGAATGTGCCGAGGTGATTGAAGCGTTTAGGTGTGGCGTGGAACGTCAAAGGATAACTACTTTGAAGGTAGGCCAGGTGGCGGTGGTGTAGGAATTCGAACGATTGGTTGGTGTGGCATCGGCGACGTGGAGAGAGACAGGCAGTAGTCGACGACAGAACGTCCTTCGTCGCTGCGTGTGCAGGGAGTCCATAGGCAGCTCGGAGGATTTCGAAGGATGGACTCTGTTGAAGTGAAGATAGTACCTTCTGAGTCAGCGACGTAAGTAGCGACCGATATAGTCGAAGGAAGTCATTGCAAACCTTGCAGCCCGCGGGATGACGAAGATGAGGATTTAGCTTTCAATGAAGACCCGATGGAAGACCATTGTGTGATACGGTGGCGCCAACGATATAGAAAGAAAGCGGACGCGATAATAACGACAGCAATTAATGAACCGAGAGTACCAGCCAGCACTCTGACTGTGACTGTAGTGGAAATTTCAGTTGTTATAGCTGGTGATTTAGGTAGCGAGGAAGGAGCTGAAGGTGGTACTGGGGTAGGAGTAGGGAGAGCATCAACGACGTGTTGGGTGAGATTAGACCTAGGAAAGACGAAGAAGCGCTCCAGGATATATGGGGACGACATATCGTCGCTTTCAATTTTGATAGTGAGTGTATGTTCTTTCCCAGAAAGCTGGCCTGCCAGAAAGAGAGGTTGATATGGTATGTCTTGATTTGCAGTGGGTTGCGTCGTGACGAACGGCGGATCAGCGTCGAGAATATATGATGCGCTTGGCGGTTTGACAGTCCCATTACTCTGTGGAACTGTACCAAAAACCACTATGCCACTTCCTGAAGGGAAAAAAGTGAAGAACGAATAAAAACGAGTCATCTTAAATGCAACTTACCATTAAACTGGAAGGAAACGGTGGCGCCTCTGTCTGTAGTACTATGTGTCGTGGAAGACGGCGAACCGCTAAGCGACCATGCCCCTCTATAAGACAACCTCGCATCATTGTCCTGCACCACACAACTGAAGCATCCGAAATTCTGAGATCCACTGGCGGGACTACCGGGCGGACTCCCAGAAGAGCTTTTAGGGTTTTCCCGAGCAGACATCGGAGAAGCTGTAACGACATATAGTTTCTTGCTGTTGTTGGCCCTTTTCTGATTCCGGTCTATATCATTGGCTTCATCGTTGTTCTTGTTTGAAAATGGATTCGAGTCCTGTCGAGCGGCGCGATCGTCTGCGGGTGGAAGTCGAGGTAGATAGAATAGGGAGGTAGACATAGCATCTAACTCGGGGAAATTCCATTAGAGGTCGGCTTGAAATACATTAGAGGATGCCTTGCCTATAAGAACGGGCATAGGAGGCATCGTTTAACTATGACGGAAGTTGTGAAGATGCTCAGCCTGTCATTGCCGCATGGTTAGTGAGCTTAACAATATGGATCAGTAGTATTTCCTTACATATGATTCGAAGTGGGGAAAGTCCAAAAGTCAGATGCGATGGCCATACGCTAGGTGAACACATTTATATCCAATAGGTGGCCCGTACAGTTGGGCGCGGGCAAACCGGTCAAGATAGGATCTAGGTTCCTACTCCGCTCGTTGGTGTTGCCTTGCTTGAGAAAGCGTGCTCTACTTTGCAAACGATAACGCAATGGGTCTCAGTAAAGAACAGGTGAGATCTCTGAAACTTGGGGACCTCCAGGCGAAACTGTCTGAATCCAAAGCACAGCAATGAGGAATACCGGCGGCGTATTCATACCAGCTGCTTGAGGAGGAGTAGAGCTTGCCGTTAGATTTCCCCTGACCGTACTTTTTAGGAGAGATTGTTATGACCAAGTGACCACTCAGATTCAGAAATCGCACACTCGACGTTGTTGGCATGCCAGTGCAGCTAGCAACGTGGGGAGAATCGGCGAAATATCAGGGCCATAAGATAACAAGTACAAAGCGCCAAAGCAGTGGTCGGACCAGTGTACCATCGCAGATCACTAAAGACAGCGGGCAGCGGCAGGCTGTCGCGAGGATATTTAGTTTAGGATAGCATCCAGCATAGCCACTGAGAATTGCTTTACTTGAGGAACCCGCATCAGCTTGAATGGCGTATGCTGTGTATAAATGTCCTGATGTATAAATCATGTGGTACTCATCGTGACTACACTCCCGCCATTTTCTTCAGCATGGCGAACTCATCTCTCCCAGTAGCTTTGCACAGCGAGTAAAACTTCGAAGAAGGGTTCCGCAATAACACCGACGGCCTGTTTGGGATTAGTATAGTACACATGTTCGGCATAAACACTTGCTTAGATACTTACCGGTCGAATTCAGCGATGCGACCTTGGTCAAGTAGCATAACCTATTAGCATAAGTTAACTTTTCATCCCAAACAGGATTTTGAAGCCATACTCGGTCATAGTCAATGACTGTGCGCAATCGATGGGCAATTGTGAGAATGGTGCTCTCCGCAAACTCTCTGCGGGGAAAATGAGAGCTGCTCTGAAATCGATAGACAGAGACACGCACTGTCGGATAGTCTTTCCGATGAGTTCATCAGTTGCATAATCGACGCTATACAGCAATTAGTATGTCTTTTTCATGTGGCGATGTCATCGGAGCAGTTATACCTTGCCGTCGCCTAATTGGATGGACATCAGAAAATTGTCCTGCGAGTCCATGAGCATGACTCACCTCGTCCATTACCAGTACCTTGGAGCGTTTGAGGATAGCTCTGGCCATGCAGAGCAACTGCTTTTCACTGCAAGGTGTCAAAGGACGATCCAAAGACATAACATCTTTACTTACCCGGTTGAGAAATTCTCTCCACCTTCGGATACTGCTGAGTCCAAGTTGCGGAAAACGTTCTCATTTATTGTATCCGGATGCTCTTCTGGCGTCCCTTCGGACGGTATGAGGTGTACGCGCCGCAAGGCTTCAAACTAATGGTTCTGATGAGAAATAGTCCAAAATACTGAATTGATAAACGTACAATTTCAGAGTCTTCGTATTCGTTAAATACGTCAAGAGTCGAACGCAGGCTTCCACTCAAGATTGTCGGGTCCTCTGGATGTAGTTGAGCGCAAGTTCTTCAAAGAGATAATAGGCCACCTACGAGGAATGATCGTCAACTTGCTTCGGAGATCGGTCAGGCCTATGTTCGCAATATCCAGTCCATCCACCAAGATCCGGCCTTCAGTTGCTTCGACAAATCGGAAGAAAGATAGGGCGAGAGTACTCTTGCCAGAACCCGTCCGTCCCAGGATTCCAACCTTGTTCCTGAAGTCAGACATTGTGCATCAACAATCCCTAGAAGCCATCACACCTTTTCTCCAGGGCGAACAGTGAAGTTGAGATTGTGCAACACATCTGGTAATTCAGGCTAATTGGACGGAAGCGATAAGTGCATGTGAGCGACAGGTTGATAATCATGACGAACAGCATATCGGATGATGAGGTTTTCACAGTCAATGGCACCACTGGATGGCCACGAAGCAGGCGGCCTTGGCTCCATATACTCAGGAGGCTCTCTCGTGAGCTCTGAGTATTCCTTGACACGTTCTAGTGCGACCTATATGGCATGACGTAAATTTACTTGCATTCTAAAACAAACTATGCCACTTACCATTGATTGTTCCAAGCCGACGAAACGTCGCACCATGAACAAAAGATCGTTGGTTATCGTAGATGCAAATGCCAGGGCGAATCCAGCGAGTGATGCACTGATGCTGGGGGTAATTAGGCAAACAAGGGCTGTTGCACCTACAACACCACTGGAAAGGAGATTGAAACGCATGGAGAGCCATCTGTTGACTTTAGGGATGGTTAGAAATGATTGGAAGGTACTGCATCGTAATTATTTTACCTCCCCACATCCAGTAGAATGGATTAGAATTCTAGGGAAGACAGGTCAACTTGGGAGGCCATTCCAGGGAGTTGACGAATTACGGTATCCACGCAACACAACATGTCTCGCAAAAATTTGGACGATGCGCCAAATGCGCGCAAGATCGTGACTCCTGCTATGGTTTCTCCGTAGATAGAATATAGGGGAGAACGAGTGACAGAATCTATTCCGCATATGAGAAGGACTTCCCAGAGCGGAGGTAAACGAGACTTACCTAAACGCCTCATATCCCGAGATGTTTGCCCATAGATCTGGGACATGGTGAGATCAAAGACAGTACCATTAACTGAAATGTTTTACCTTCGCAGCTGCATACAACCATTAACAAAATGCTGAGTATATGAAGAGAACTATAACTCACCATTATAATAAATGATTCCTAATACGCAGATTGCGAACACGAATGGAAGACCACCAACAACGCTGACAGTGATGATTGTGGTGAGAGCAGAAAGGCCGTATATGATACTGCGTCCAAAATTGTCTGACAGGCTGCTGTCGATGCCTGGAAAAGATTACTCAATGCTAATCCAATGTAGTTCTGGATTTTCCAACCTTCAAAGTCTTTCCCGAATCTGTTGAGTAAGCGTCCACGGGATACAGTATCATGAAACCGTATGTTTGCGAAAAGAACAGTCTCAAGGAGCCGATGGTACAGCACGGCCGAAGCACGGATTGAACCATTGTAGAGCACGAAGTACCGAAGAGTGCTGAGGACGAGGCCGACAGTTGTAATTCCGGCGTAAACAGCGATATAGAAACTTGGGCTTTCACTTTCCCTTTCCAACGCACGTCCCGACCAGTATCTATAGGAGAAAAAAGGTCACGGGAAATAAATTAAAAAAGAAGATGGATAGAAGTACCTCAGCCAACCATTTTCCAGCACCGGACTAACGGAAGCGATGACCAAAATTGTTATGAATATCGCCCAATACCAACCGTTTCCGCAAGCTCGGACGTAGGTTGCCCATACATCTTTACCAATGCGTCCAACAGCGCGCGTCTCCTCCTCGACAAGTTTCCTCGGCGGTTTCCTTTCAATCTTGACCTCAGTGGACGGCGCCGCGATAGTAGAACTCGACTCGGAACTTGGAAGAACTTCTTTCTCCAGCACGTCCTCCACCACATCGTCCTCTTTGCTGTCGCCAACGACTTCAATGCTTTGAACGAGCGTTCGAATGATATCTGAATTCTGGAAACTGTCACGATCACCCGCAAACTGAACTCGTCCGTTATCGAGTGCCACGATGTAACTGGCTCCAGGAACACAGAGCTGGACGTGATGAGACACAAGGATGACGGTCCTTCCTTGCATAAGCTCGCCTTTCAAACACTCGTGATAGAGATGATGGGCAGTATGGGCGTCCACTGTCTTTACCGATAAGCGATTGCCGAAATATACAGGACCAGAAGAACATACCAGCCGAGAGAACATCATCGAGGAGTAGGACGGATGCACGAGAGTACACGGCACGAGCCAGAGAGACTGGAAGCATATCAGAACACTACCTGGGTGAATGAAACTGGTGGTTGATGCGCACCTCGAGCTTTTTGGCCACCAGAGAGGTTCACCTGCATGTAAAGTTAGCGGAAGGCCTGCAGATGTCCCACTGTTCACATACTCCGCGTTCGCCGATCTCAGCTTCATCACCATCTTCCAAGATCTCGAGGTCGGTGACCAGTGCGCAGACCTATGGGAGACAAGCGAGATGTCACGTAAAACTCAAGAAGCTGGCAAGTCAAAGTTACTTCGAGTGTCTTCTGATATCTCTCTTCATCATAAGGTAGACTAAAAAGAATGTTATCTGTTGGAATAGCTCATTCAGCCATGGATCGCCAAAACGTGTCGCCAGTGCAAACCTTTGATGGACGCATTACGGAGCCATGCAGCCTTGGGAGGACGTTGAGATTTAGAGTAACGAAAAAGCGATGCAATTCACCTGAGGAACGTAGGCACAAACTCCTTTGACAATCCAATCTTCTTTGGCGACATGAACACCCGCAAAGGACGCAAGCGAGTCCGGAGGAGACCGTGGACTCAACGCCAGTCCCGTAAGGATATCTGCCTCTCCCAACAATGCTACGGATGCAATCCTCAGCAACAGATTCTAGGCCTGTCCAAAAACATTTGAGCACACACCGAGAAGTAGAAGTGTCTTCCCTGAGCCAAGTTTACCGCATATAAGCGACAGTTCACCTGTTGGGAAGTTCAAATTCATGTCGATGAGCATGAACTTGTGCCTAGGTGTGGAGGCAGCGGAGGGTCCGGCACTAGCTTGTGAACGATCTTGTGGCCAAGTCACGCTACAGGACTGGAAAGCGATTGTTTGCGACTGGCGATCAATTGGAGGGACGGGCGTCACTTCCATACCGCCCATGTATTTTTCTATCCGACGGAGAGAGACCAAACTCTGACGGAGGAACATAATTGAGCGATGAGGCGGTGAAAGAGTTTTAAGCTAAATAAGCTTTTTACCTGGAGCAAGTTGATGAATGTCTCTGGGAGGGCATTGAGGGCGAACTTCATTTCGTTAAATACTAGATCAGGGAGGTCAAGAGGGAGCCCGTAAAAGTAATCAACGTAAAGGTACCAATGATCTATACATCTGTGTTAAGAATAGATTTTATGCTTCGAAGCTATGAAGCGACTCACGGATGTGAAGGCGATTGAAGGGGTCAGAGTTTGCTGACGCACGATGGTAAAGTGCCAGAAAGACACAAGAGTGACTAAAATCGGTGAGCCATTCCTTTGAGCACAGTTAGTCAAGGTATGGAATCAACTTGGAAGTTCCTTTACCAAATAGCATTCCATAACGTCTGTAAATCCATAATCAGTGAAGAGAATGCAAAGAACGAATGCAGCTGACTTACCTCAATAGAGTAGTTAAGCTTCTGGTATTTTAATTCCTTCACGCGAACTTTAAGCACTTTTGCTTCGAAGTTGCGCTCCCAAGCCATAAACTAAGTTTCAAATCAACATCATCACAAAGAGGTCGATCATGCAGGAGCCAACCTTAATCATTCGAATTCCTCCCAAAATCTGATCGATGCCAATGTCAGCCATGTCCAATCATGCATCAAGTGCAAACACGGTACCTCGTTCATTAACGCAACTCTCTCGTCACGCGCTTTCATCAGGTTCTCTTGTGCACCCACTACCACCTTTCCGGCGTAGTGGTTCAATGGGAGGAACAGACACGTAACACCGAGGCCAAAGAAGCAAGATACACCTAACCATCCTGTTAGGTTATTATCAATACGAGAACTCTCAGATCCTACCAAGCAACTTATATAGGAATAAAGATCCAATAGCAATTTCAATGGGCGAATCTAAACAGAAAAGTATTCAAGAAGTGCCTTTTAAATGAAAGGAAATACGGACCAACGAGAGCAAACAGATGCCAAGCGAACTCGCTGACTCTGTCAACATCAGTTGTCATGAGTGTCATGATCTGAGCCTTGCTCGAGAAATCATCCTCGTCCTTCTTCTTCTTCTCTGCGGATTCTTCCGCATTTTGTCCATCCGCGGCGCCAGTAACGTCCTTTCTCGAAGGGGGAGGTGCCGATGATGCCACGTCTTTCCTTACAAGAGTCTTCGCGAAGAGAATGGAGTTCAACTGAATACGCAAGCGAACCTGAATCGTGGTCGTCGACATGGACCATAGTTGGCCCGTGACTAAGAATAAGAACAAAAGTCAGACATCATCCATGCGAAACAACGAATTGCAATATCCACCAAGGTAGGTGGCCGCATTCGACCCAAATAATCCAAGAACATACACCCAACCCCATCCCATATTGTCCCTGGCATTATCAACTTCAAGGTATGCCACAAACTGCTGTAAGAAAAGGGGAGGGGTATAGAACAAGCATGCCGCAACAGCCGCTAGACAAAGCATCAACGAGATGACGAATGCGTTCAGACGCAAGAGTCGCCATCCCAATCCCCAACCAGATCCAGGCCGGGGCGACCATTTACCGATGCGTAGCTTGATGTCGCGCATGCCCCGTTTCATTTTTGCGTAGTTGTAAGTCGCACGCATGTCAGCTGGCACGATAGGTAAGTCACCCGTTTCCATACTGGTAGCAAGGTTACCCAGCCAGACGACTTTTGTGGTGTAAGAGAATAGTAGTACCTCCCAAGGCGAGGCACCTATGCTACCAATGAGCATGCATATCACGGCGTGAGGCGAGATTACGAGATCACGCACCGACGATACCACAGACATTTTCCTCGTCAGTATTAGTGGTTAACTGAATAGTCTTTTCCGAGTAAATCCTTTCCGGGGGGTAATGAAGAGGCGGCCCGAGCGGGGTGGTGATCGAAATCACACATGCAATGATATAAAGCGTGAGTTTGGTGTACCAAAGACCGCGCAGGGCAGGAACAGTCTCCAGAGCTGCTGTAATCGGGGGTGTAACGGGTAACACTGCAGTCGATCCTAATAAGGCAGCAGCAATGGTATTCAATGCCGTCAGGTGAAGGATAGATTCCGCATGCGTTTCGATCACGGCCTGGGGAACAGAGCGAACCGCGACGAGAACGAGATAGAAGGAGAACGCGGCGTGAATAGCATACGTTGCTATTTCCGCTGCTTCGTCGTTGATCACAGACCAGCCCAGGCATATCGCATCAATGACGAGGATGGCTGCAAGCGCTCCCGAAATGAGAATTTTGCGCCGCTTCATCTACAAAATTACCATGACCTCAGCTTCGCGTCTTCCCGACGAATGAACTTCTCGAACGTACCTTCCTCCAGAAGGCGTCCGGGTTTATAGGGTATCCATCTATAACGTCCTCCGGCGTCGTGATGTCAAACGGGTCATGGCCACCAACGTCGTCCAGCTGTCCATCCTGGCCAACATACGTCGGAAGCTGGATCTTCCCCTCCTTCGACCGCGTCAAGTAGAAGATAAGCAAGCTCCCAAGTGCACAGACCGCGAGCGCGATAGAAACTTCGAGTTGAAACCGAGGCATACGAAACAAAAAAAGCCTCACGAAAACGAAAAAAGTTATGAACTCCTGTGCCTAATTTCCTCCTCTATATGCCCGCAAGCCACCACAAGTGAGTCAGGCCGTCAGAGCCGGAGGTTGATAGGGATAAGTCGACCGCGTGGACATCCTCTAAACTTTCAAAACTTTCTGCTGACTAAGGCCTCGACGGACCCGCATCGCATGCTTTAGCGATCCAATTACGCAATGCCGTGGACTGGCAATTATCGTCCCGTTGGGGAAAAAAAGCTTCGAGGATGCTGAGAAAAAGGGACAAGAACTCTACAGATGCTGCGAGGCTCCTGCTCGCCAATCGCAGAGTGATTGCAGTTCAAAGTTGAATGGAAGCGTTGAAGACAGAAATTCAATTGAGCCGAGATATGTAGTCCCCGAGCAACACGTACTTGCCGTCGCCATCCAAATCACACACGAGCAGACAGAGACAAACACCAACGCCACCAGTGCGTCAAGTCGAAAAGCGCGACTTCGAAGTCAAAGTACTTACCCTCTTCGCTTAAGTTGAAGCTTTTGAAGTTCCATCCTTACATATACAGTTATATTTCGTGAATACATAATGCACAAACAAAACCTATACACATCAGCCATAAGAGAAATAGATAATAGATCCCAAAAACACTAACCAACTTCCCATCAGTAAGTAGGAAGTCGGAGACTAATAATTAAGCCGCGAGTAGAGCAGACAGAACAGACCGAAACCAGAATCAATGCGGAGTGATGATGGAGTAAGTATGCGTGGGGTGGTGATGGGGAGACTAATGCATGCGAGCCCAGCAGAACGACAACGACAACGATGATTAAAAAAAAAAGCGCAAGAAAAGCACGACAAGCAAAACACACAGCCTTGGGCCCGGATAGGTAGCAGACGCTAGGATCCCGTCCTAAAGGTCTGCCTCCCCGTCCTGCCGCAACACGCCCATATCCGCGGGCTTCTTGGACGACGACATCGAGTGCGTGCGCGAAATCACGGCGGCCGTGTTCCCGTCAATCTCACCCTCACTAGTCCCAGTTCCCCTTCCCCGTTCATTCTCCTCGCTTTCCACTGCCAATGCCACCATCACCACTTCTTCTTCTTCCCGTCCCTCCCACATCCTAAGATCGCCATCGCCAGCGCCAAGGGTCAACTGCCACGGTGTAGTCGTCGTACTCGAATGCCTCCTGGTCCGCTCCTCGCTCGATCCCGATGCCCTGCGCACCGGGACATTACTCTCCTCTCCCCCACTCACTGCTTCTTCATCAATTTCCAGCCCTTGTCCTTTTCCGCTCCTCTCTCCCATCCTCCCCTTCTCACCATCCACATTCTGCCGAACATCCCACCCACCCTCCCTAACCGTCTCCCACCTCCTTCCCCCACTCTCAACCTTCCTCCCAACCTCTCCCTTATCCTTCAAAATCTCATTAACAAGCCCACTCCCTCCCACAGCACCTCCATTCCCTCCTCCTCCTCCTCCTCCTCCTCCTCCTCCTCCTCCTCCTCCTCCTCCTCCCCCGCCCTGACCTCCATACATCGGCGGAAAATACCCCGCATCAAAATACCCCGCCGGCTCCCTAGCATAATACCCCGGACTCAAATTCATACCCACACCCACACCCACAGGCACACCCGGACTCATATGCCCCCCATGCCCCCCAGCCACATGCACGGGCGCACCCACCGCAGGGTTAATCATCGGGTTCGCCGTCCCCCCTCCCGGACGACCCCAGAATGCCCCAGGGGACATGGCCACGCCCGGCGAGAACGTGCCGATGGGCGTATAAGCTGCGGGGTTGTTCGCGCTGTTGTTGTTGTTCTGGTTGGCGTGGGAGGGCGGGATGTTATTTGGAACGGTAGCTGTCGAGGTGGAGGTGCCAGTAATCGAGGAAGGGAACGCAGTCGTCGTCGCCGGCGGCGAGATCGGATTAATCCCAAAGGGCGCACGGTGTTCCTGCTGCTGCTGCTGCCCAACACCGGCGTTCAGATTCATATTCAAGTTCGCGTTCACATGCTGCTGCTGCTGGTGCATATGCGGATGATGCATCGGCGACGACGGCGCGCCCTGCATCATCAACGGCATATGCATCATAAGCGGGGACGGCAGCGGATGTGCATACGGGGTATACACATGCTGCCCCGTCGTGACGGTGGGGGAGGATGCCGATGGCGGGAGGAAGTTGAACGGGGGCATGGACGGCGTGATGGGCGGGAGACCGTGCGGCGTCATCGCGACTCCCTGGTGCTGTTGCTGTGCGTAGGCGTGTGGGTGGGGGAAGGGGGAGGTGGGCGAGCCCAGGGGGAGGTGGTGTGGTGAGAGCCCCATGATGCCATGTGGTGAGAGGTTGTGCGAGAGGGGGAAGGAGGTGACGTGTGGCGGGGGTGGGAGGGATATCGGACCCGGGCGGTGGGCATGATGATGATGTTGAGAGGCAGGCGAGCGATGGGAAGCTGGACGTCGGTTTTGTGGCGCGGCGGTAGATGACTGCAGCTGTGGTGGGGAGACTGCTGAGGATAATGATGGCGAGGCGAGATAGCGTTGCTGAGACGAGGAGGAAAGGCGCCGATGGTGTAGAGATGGTTGTGGAGGGTTTGACTTGTCGGCAGTAAACGGTATAGAACCGGATGCAGCTAGCGACGACGTCGAAGAGACTCCGGACCCCGAGGAGGATGTCGTAGCTAGAGATGGTGGCTTCGTGGAGGAGGTCGACGTAGATCTCGAAGCAGTTGGCGCGTGGCTCTGAGCGTTTGAAAGAGTGGATGAAGCACGAATCTCAATGTCTAGATGGCGGAAAGTCCGTAGTAATTCTCTATCACGATCATCTCTGGCCTTTTGCGCCGCAATACTTTGTGGCGATCCCCATATATCATGCTGTGATGGTGAGGTGGAGCCAGAACCACGAAGATCCAAATGATAACTGAGAGGAAGATTGAGTTTACCCGGCAGAATATGAGAGGACAATTTTCGAGCATGGAGAGCAGAGGGCATTGATATGCGGGGTTCTGGCGCACTGTTGAAAGAGGGTGCGGGGGAGGCCGAGGCGGGGGATGTGCTGGATATAGGTGCACTGGACACAACGGCGTTTGGCTGGCCCACATGGTTGAATTTGTCAAAATTCACCTTGAGCGCTCTGCCATTGTATTCGTACCTTGGAGCATGAATGATTAGGTTGTGATTGGAGTGGAGAAGATGGAAGTTACCACCCACCCGTTAAACATCTTTACGGCACGCTCCGCATCAGATTCCGTGGCGAATGATACAGTCCCGAATCCTCTCGAGCGACCATCGGGCCCGAGTGCAACGTCTGCGCGCATGATAGTCCCCGCTTGACGAAACAAGTCTTTGAGATCCTGCCATTGACAATGGAATGGGAGCTAGAGGATAAAAATGAGATGGCCGTCTTTACAAAGCTGAGAAAAAAGTACATTTCCAACAAAAAGATTGCGACATAGATGGTTAGATGCTCCAGGAAAATTATGGTGAAGGTCCAATACTGCCGAATAATCCAGCTGTTCGGATATTGTTGGAGCATGGACGGGGCTTGGTCCTGAAGCACCCGAAGCAGAGGCCAATGCAGGCGGCACGGTCGCGTCAAATTCTGCTGGCAAGCGATCTGGCCTGACCTCGAGAACCCTCGTCTGCCACGAATACCCATTGAACATATCGATTGCCCTCCCCGCATCCTCAGCCGTGGCAAGAAGCACGGTACCATAACCGCGGGATCGGTTGTCCGGACCGAGGGAAACGTCAGCACGAAGCACGGTGCCTGCACGACGGAAGAGGTCCTTGAGATCCTGCCAGCGGACACGGTACGGCAGCTGGGAAGCCGGTTCGTGAGTGAATCGAGGGCGTTAGGGGCTGGGGACGTACGTTTCCGACGAAGAGCTGAGTTCTGGTGTCCTTCAGAGGGACCGACCTGCCGTCGGGGGTGGGGCGCGAGGAAGTGGCCATTTGGATGACTGCTTCGATGTCATCGTTGGTGAGCGTCGAGGGCGAGCGCGACGTGAGCGGAGTGCCGTGAGGCTGCAAGGGCGAAGTAAGCAAAAACATAGGTGACTATTATGGACTATGATACCTGTCGCAAAGCGTCCATGCAGGATCCGAAGGAAGAGCACTCGTAGTTGCCAGAGAACTATGGGCAACTTTGAGGCTGAGACTCTGGGGCACTTTGACAGGGATGTTTGGGTTGTTCTACAAATTCTAGTGTCCAACAGATCCTTGTTTGTGGAGAGAAGCCACGAGATACAATTTTTTTCGCTCCACAGTTAGAATCGGGGTTAAAGTTATTACGCCACCCGCTACACGTCATCCGCTCTTTTCTTTCTCCTCCGCGTCGACCCGCCACACGTCCTCGTTGTCGCCCTCGACGACGACGACCTTATGTCCGTTCTGCGCCCGTTGCCATCATCACTGCCCCCTCCTCGTCACGCATTCCTGTCCTGTTGCTTTCGCTCCCTTGACGTCATTCAATTGTGGTCGTGGGAGTTGAAACGAAACGAAAGAATGGTGATGACGTTCCTTGACTGCCGAGTCTTCCAATCTACACGCGAAAATGGGTCTAGACCTTCATAAACTTCTCTTCTGTCTCTGCCGTTCGGCGTCCCTTCCACACCCAAGGTTTCTCAAGCAGCTTAATCCTTTGAAGCACGCCCCAAGGTTTAGCATTTCTCATCAACTACATACAAATCGACTTGCGAGAGGATTCCGGAGGAACGAATGTTCCAAGATAATCGTGCACAAAACCTTTCATAACGCCCGAGAACTTCGAGGAAGATCCGACGCCTAAACAGAATCGCACCTTGTCATAAAAGCAATGATGAGTCAAGATGGCAGCTCCCTCGAGGCATGCGCTAAAAGTTAGTCTCGATGTTGATGTTAATGCTAATAATTATAGGGTGAATGAACAGGATAATACAAGTTGATGCAAATACACGAGATGCGGAATTAAAAAAGAAAAAGAATGCAAAAACATCATCCCAAAAAACCCTTCTAAACCTCCTGGCTGATGCCACCATCCTCCTTCCGCTTCGCGGTTTTGCTGGGCAGCAGTTCCTGCAAAGATATAAATGAGACGAGAGATCAATGAGAACCGACTGAGAGCTACGTACGGGTGCAATGTGTGGCACGACACCACCCTGGGAGATGACGACGTGTCCAAGGAGTTTGTTCAGCCTGGGTAGAGCGCAATGAGTTAGTCGCGACAGAAAGCTGTTCAAGGATGAGACGCACTCCTCATCGTTACGGATGGCGAGCTGCAAGTGACGAGGTACAATACGTTGTTTCTTGTTATCGCGCGCGGCGTTGCCAGCAAGTTCCAGAATCTCAGCAGCGAGGTATTCGAGGACGGCAGCAAGATATACTATCGATAACGTGTGAATAAGTCACCGAAGATGGCCAGAGGGAAAAAGCGACAAACGTACCGGGAGCACCAGCACCGACACGCTGAGCATAGTTTCCCTTCTTCAACAGACGGTGCACACGACCGACGGGGAACTGGAGTCCTGCCTTGGCCGAGCGCGATTGGGATTTCGACGCTTCGCCGCCAGCCTTGCCTCCGGATTTCCCAGCTTTTCCTTTGCCAGACATTGTTTGTTGTAGTGTTAGAAGAGGAGTGGTTAAGGGGCTTGAAGAGGACGCGGTGTTGGTGTAGGGTGATTACGAGGACAAGGTCGGGGCGACACCGCACCTCTGTATTTATATTTCCCGGTCACGTGCTGTCGTTTACCGTTTGTCCCAATCAACAAAGACGCGTCGAGGCGCAAACATCGACAAACTCACGCGTCAAGTTATAAACGATCGTGCACTTGGACTCTTGAACCATCGCTACATATCCGTAACTCCCACCTTTGCTCGCCCACCACACACGCTCAGCACCCTTCGCCCACTTACACCAATGGCACCCAAACCCGCATCCACTGCCGGCAAAGCCCCCGCCTCCACTGCCTCCAAGGCCCCTGCCAAATCGATAGAAGGCACCAAGGCTGCGAAGAAGACGTCGAAGGCCGCAGCGCCTGCCGAAGGCGAGAAGAAGAAGAGGAGAAAGGTCAGAAAGGAGACATACTCGTCCTACATCTACAAGGGTGAGAACTGTCCGCCTTTTTACGCTCATACGACGCGCATCTGACCTCGCTGTCCCGCGTGCAGTCCTCAAGCAGGTCCATCCCGACACTGGTATCTCCAACAAGGCAATGGCTATCCTGAACAGCTTCGTCAACGATATCTTCGAGCGCATCGCCACCGAAGCTTCCAGTGCGTGTCAATCTCTTCTGTCTCATTTTGGTCACATTCGCTGACATGCCCACTTTTTCCCTCCATAGAACTCGCTTCATATTCGAAAAAATCGACCATATCCTCCCGCGAAATCCAGACATCAGTGCGGCTGATCCTCCCCGGTGAACTCGCCAAGCACGCCATCTCAGAAGGCACAAAATCCGTGACGAAGTTCTCGTCTGCGGGCGCCAAGTAATCGCTTCGGTCCTCGCCCGGTTTCGTTTGGTATTTATTTCCTCATCTCCTGTGAGTTTTTGTTTCCTAGCCGCGTTGAGTTTGAGACTGAGACGCATTGAAATGTAGGCTTCTCAATAGTGAGACTGTTAGAAGATATTTAGTCTGTATACCAGTGTATTTTTAATGTCATTGTATGGACGTTTTGATTCTTATGACTGAACTTAAGAGAGTCCTTATGCAGGTCCATGATCTATAAATCCGTCGTCGGCCTGGTCGCCGGCATTGCACATCAAGGTGGCTCCGCCTCTCAGGGCTCATCTATCATCGTGTCTGCCTTATCGCAGTGAGTCTGATGCGTCTCACCAGCATCGTCGTGGCTGTAGCCTGTGATGTCTTGGATTGTCCTGCACTAATACCTTGACGTCATCGGGGACTGCTAGACCGTTTGGTTCAGTCCCTGGCGTTCCACTGCAGCACCCATACGCCTTCGTGTGCGCCACAATGTCGCTCATAACAAAACAAAACCGCATCTCCGTGAAGCCATTTGCAACTCTTCCCCCTCTACTTGACCTCCCTGCGATCAGCCCCCCGCCTTCTTCGGTCTCAGCATCAGACGTCTCTTCTCGTTGGGGGGCTGAGAGTGCCCCTGGCATCAATCTCGCCGAGGGATGCCTTTTGACTAAGGCAGTCAAATATACTCACCGTATTGTTTCCTGGGTAGATTGTGCTTGTAGTGGCGATTCCAGGCTCGTCGTAAGTCCCGTTACCACATGAAACGTAGATTCCACCGATGGCGCAGCCAGTCGTAACTAAAATACATGATTATCCCTTTCCCAGGAGGAACTCATTGATGAACTGGGAATATGCCATTTAGCCGAATTCAACATCGACAAACCATGTAACCTCTCTTTTCGTAAGTACTTCTGAGCGTTATCTGCCGCGTCGAGATCTTTCTGACTCGACATTTCAATTAGTTGAATCCTACATACACACCTCGCTTAACGATTTTGCATTTATTGCTGTGACCGCCTCTTCCTCTACCCTGGAAGGCCTAATTTCTCTGCTTCAAGATGATAACAATATGCGGCAACAGAAGATCGACGACTATGGTGACGTTTATAGCCGTTCCCCCGACGTGGTTACACACCCTACCTTTTCAGTGAATAAACTGCAAGTCTAATTTTATCTTCTCAAAACAGTTCTCGAGCCCATACATCACGGATCCCCTACTCGAACTCGTCGCGCTCCATCCGCACCATTTCCTTCCGCTCGGAAGCGCACTCACGATCTATGACCCCGCCTCTTGCACCCTAAAAAACTACTTTGCAGCTGAGGACAATTGCCTCCGTGAATCGCCCAAAGCTCACAGTCCCAGGCTCCCGCCATTCCGACACACGGGTCTTCGTCACCCACTCGGATATCCTAACGTCTTCCTTATTGCCTTGAATGCTGAAATCAAGTTCCGCCGCTACTTTCGGATGACGCAGCAAAGTCCCCCGGCCCTTCCTGAGGATGTGGTAGCCTTGATGCGCAGGACGATGGACCTTGTTGATCTGATCTACTGGATACCTGTGCCAAAGAAAGGTTCACCTGGGGAGGAGATAGTTGCTGAGAGAATGGGGCTGGAGGTGGGTGACACTGATGACATACAGGAGCGGTACTGGTCATGGATCACTGCACGACACAGGGAAGATCGTGAGCAAACCCGTGCCTTTAGAAACATGGATACGGAGCAACGGAAGGCCTATGTAACAGGACTGATAGCTGGACCTGGTGTGTTCCTATATTCTGATCAGTTATGTGGCCACTGAGTATTGGGTAGATGCTGATTATTGGCCTTATAATGAATCGCTTGGTCCAACCTCTACTGGTAAGGCCCTTTATTAAGTCTTTGATTTGTAGCTCATGAGATCTGGTATGGCAGCTTCTCTATACTCTGATAAGTCGAACGTGGATGCTTGGATGAACGACATAAATCCGTAAATGGCCTAGCTAGAACAACATATGCGTGAAACTATGATCTACCATGACTTCCACCGCTTTGGGGTGGTATGCATCATTCACCTTCAAAACTTCACATATATATATGAGATATACTTTCCAATGTTCATTGACATCCCTTTTCATCGTTGCCACACGCATATGTGCTTTTTATTAAAACGTGATTCGACAGCGCCTAATTCTACTCAAATTACATCGGATGCGATTTGGACATGATTCTGTGGGTATGAAAAACATCCTTTGAGGCGTATCTCATGCGGCTACGCATCTCTCGTTGGCCCGCCGTCCTTCAGTCAGTCACAGAGGCACCGAATGATGATATGTTCCTTGGTTCATTTTTGCCATGCATAATCTCCGTAGTATAATCGATATGATATGTATGTAGTAACAGCAAGCATAACTTTTAAGCCTTACTTTAGTGCTATTTCAAGTTTGCAGAAGCCAAGACTCGGATGAACAGCGAAAGGAGCTGATGTATATTACCCTTGAAAAGAAGGACATCTGCTCGTACCAGGCCGTGCAAGCAAACATCACGCGACGAGCGTGCGGTTCTCGATGAAAGCGGCGAGGTCTTCGCGAAGTTTCTCAGCAAGGAAGGTAACGATTTCGGCCCGTTATGCACGGTATGACTTTGATTCTAAATCTCTCAACTCCTGTAGTCTCCATTAATCCTAACATATTCCTATCACAACCCGCGAGTAAGCCCACAATAATAATTTTAAAAAAAGAAAAACTCACATAACTAAAATCACAAGTCCAATACGTCGCCTCACCGTCCCCACTCATCCCCAAATCCACATCCACACCAAAGTCCTCCAGGCTCAAAATCTCCTTCGCGCGCACTTCGTCGACGTTCTCCGGCTCACCGTTCACCAGCACGGGCAGTGGCGCCGTACCGTCGGACGGGACGAACGTCACGCTGACCTTTGTTGGGTCGATCGTGGGTGAGGTGGAGGTGGGCGTTGCGGGGAGGAGGGGGACGGAACCTGTGGCGGCGAGGATACGACCCCAGCTGTGTATGGTGGTTGATTAGCAGTGGAGTAAGGAGAGGGGGAGAAACGTACTTGGCGTCTTCACCATAGAGCGCGGTTTTGACGAGGGCGGAGGTAGAGATTCTGGATGCGATGCTGTGTGCGTCTTTGTATGTTGGTGCTCCCTAAGGAGAAGACGAGAGTCAGAAGAGTACATGTACATGATAAGCGAAAGACAACGCACCTTGACATTAACCGTGACAAATTTTGTGGCGCCCTCACCGTCGCGAACGACCAGCTTCGCCAGATCAGCCGCAAACTCCGTCAGCTCCTTCTTGAACACCTCATACCCATCCCTATCCGTCTCCTCATCAATCTCCTTTGCACCACTCGGCGCCGCCGCTCCATTCGCCAGAACCACGATCGTATCGTTCGTCGACATATCGCCGTCCACACTGATCGAATTGAAGCTCCTATCCACAGCATAGGTCAGTGCGCTCTGCAGACTCTTCGGCGAGACAGCCGCATCCGTAAGGATACACCCCAGCAGCGTAGCATGCAGTTGTCCCTTCGAAGCACCAAACGCCGTCCCCGCCGGACCCATATTGGGGTGAATCATCCCCGCACCCTTATCCATCCCCGCCATCCGGTACTCCATGCCCCCGATGGTAAACACTCGCGAACGCAACTTCGGGAATGTGTCCGTCGTCATGAACGCCTTCGCCGCGCGCTCCCAGGCCTCAAAGGTATTCCCGAGAGTACCGGCGGGGGTAGCTTGTGAGCGGATGCCGGCCACGATCTTGGCGATGGGGAGCGTCTGCCCGATGACCCCTGTCGACATGACTAGAGTCTCGTTTTTTGCGGGCAGTGGACGGACGAGCGCGTCGGTTTCCTTGACCATTGTCCATGCGTCGTCGAGACCTTGTCGTCCGGTGACGGCATTGGCGCAGCCGCTGTTGACGACGATAGCGCGGGCCCGGCCGCCGGTTTGTTGGAGGATTTGGTCGGAGACGAGCACGGGCGCGGCTTTGAACGCGTTGCGGGTGAAGCAGGCCGCGGCGGAGGTAGGCTGCTGGGAGGTGGAGATGATCAGCCCGAGGTCGAGCGCGGAGACATTCTTTTTGACGCCGGCGTGGATGCCAGTAAGTACATATCCTGTGGGGAAGGATGAGGAGGGTAAGGGAACATGGTGGTGGGCTTTCGAGGGCGTCGCTTTAATGGTGACTGTCGAAGACAGCCGTTTGAACATGCGCGACATGGTCGGTGGAAAACGGGGCCAAGGTGAAAATTCCTTGTGTTCAAACTCTCTTATAGGACAGCGGAAATGACTCGAGTGTATTTGACTTGATTTATGCCATTGGCAAGGCTATTCAGACAGCTAGAAGGTATGTATTTCTGGATCAACTGCCGCAGGATCACTATCCGGAGATATGAAAAAAACAGCAGAGGGTGTGATCTCGTGAAGAAATGCACTGACCCAATGGAAAACGGCAGCACTGCATGAACAGCACCCCCACTCAGTCTTCCATCGCTCCGTTACTCTGTTGGTCGGGAAAATAGCAACGACAGAGTGCAGCACGACTGCTGCATCGATGGTGAGATGCAACAATGAAAAACTTCTGTATTTATACAGAATCTGTGACCACGTGATCGGCCGATTCTTCGCGTCTCCTTCCATCAACCGCGTTGCTTATTGCGAACGTGCTCTATTTCTGCTGCAGATGCGTATCGTCTCGTATGGCTCTCTTTCTATATTCTGTATATGCGAAGAACGTTTGAATCGTTGCCATTCCATATGATTTTCGGTATTTGTCCAGCTGGCATCACTGTCTCCGGACTCGGAATCCCTCCTGTCATGAACCATATGCACTAGCAGCCCATGACGTTTCTTGGACACTCATGTGTGATTATAATACTTCTTTTCAGGAAGCGAACCTCGAGAAGTACTTCGAAATGTCTTAAAAGCCCACATCTCTAGGGAGTTCGTTTGTTCGAATTTCCCCATAATCGAGTCGAGATGATTTCTGTCAGGTCTCTCCTAGCTTTGTTGCTATTTTGTTCATGCGTCGCCTACGGTGGTCTCGTCGATGACATCTTGGATGCCATTGAGAAGGCCGTCGACTGTGGCTCCTGCCACGCTCTCTTGCTTCCCCTGGGAGGACTTGCTCTCCTCGGTGATTCTGCATTTTCAGGAACTGTTACTGCCATCTGCAAAGTCCTTAAGGTCTGTTTTCTCTCTATCGCAATGCAAAAAGTGTCGTTGTGCTCATGGTACCTTGCCACCAGATCCAAGATGACGACGTCTGCGAGGGTATCATCAAGCAACAGGGTCCCATCCTCGCGCACAACCTTCGACATATCAACCCCTTAGGCAAAACCGCCACCAAGCTTTGCGACTCGTTCGGCCTGTGCCAACCTCCCGCTGTCAACAAATACACGGTGCCTTTCCCCAAGGCCGCCCCAACGAATCCGAAGGCATTCGTGTCCAAGGGAGGACCGACATTCCAGGTGTCTCATTTCAGTGATGTTCACATTGATCGCGAGTACGCTGTAAGAAACTTTTATCCTTTTAATATTCATTGTGAGTGACTATATGCGCGATTTCAGCCCGGGTCAGACGTGAACTGCACCAAGCCTATCTGCTGCAGGAACTACGCAGACGATACTGCGCCTCCGGTTAAACCTGCTGGCCCATTCGGCGAGCATCTATGCGATACCCCGACGACGCTAGTACAGTCCATGCTTCAGTCCATCGCTGCAAATCCCAACAACGCGTTTTCGATCTTCACTGGCGATCTTGTTGAAGGTACGATCTTTGCTCGTGATGTAATTGACGTCACTTGGGCTGAACTTGATGGATAGCTTCTGTCTGGCTTGTCAATCAGACGCGAGTCCTTTTTTGTGAACCGGTTCCTGTTTTGTGCATGCTCATGTGATGCTGCAGTGGCGTCACCAAGGATATGGAGATCTTCAATGATGAGATGGCGACGATTTTGAAGAAGGGTGTATACCCTACCATCGGTGAGTAATTGTGCAGATTCTTGTGGAAATTAAATTAACTGTCTTGCGCTAGGAAACCAGTGTGTTTTCGTTCCCGTCGCAGTAATTATCCACAAATGTACTAATATATTTGCTCATGTAGCGAAGCTGCACCTGTCAACGATTTTCCTCGAACAACGACCAAAAAGGCCAATGTCCAGTGGATCTTTGACACGCAAAGCAAGGGGTGGGCCGTGAGTTACATCATGTCTGCCAGTGCCCATCGATACAAATTGACTGTCTGCGGGCAGAAATGGATCGGTGCATCTGGCGCAGACCAAGTGGCACATTACTCGGGCAGTTATTCTGCAGTTGTTTCTGGTACGAACTTGCGGTGCGTTCAACTCCTTGTTTGTATTACTTCTGAGGGTGTCCTCACACATGACTTCAATCCAGTATCATTTCGATCAACACCGTCTACTGGTACAAATTCAAGTAAGCCACTTTCATCTTGTATGTCGGACAAAACTAACGGCGCCTCCTTCAGCTTCTGGCTTTACGATAGCGACGATTTTCAGTATGTCCCGCATCCCACATGGAGCACTTCCTACATCCAAAGCCACGGACTAACTGAACGCTACGAAATAGGCCCGATCCCAATGGCATCATAGCATTTGTGGTGCGGGAGCTCCAAGCGGCGGAAGATGCAGGTCAGCGCGCCTGGATCATCGCCCACATGCCGCCTGGCAGACAGGATACCCTGAATGACCAGGCGAGATCAGCCATATAATATATAATTCTCGTACTTACCGTTTCACGCAGTCCAATTATTTCGACCAAGTCATCCAAAGATACCGCAACACCATCGCTGCTCAATTCTACGGTCATAGCCACCAGGTGAGTTGGGATCTACCTCCGGCGTATTCTTGAATGGCTAGTAATCTCAGTCCCACATGGTGCCTAGGATGAATTTGCTTTGGCGTATTCGGATTATGCGCACCAGAGTGCGGCTAACGCTGTTACTATGGCTTATGTCGCGCCTTCACTGACGCCGAGAAGTGGGTTTTATTTTGATTTACAGACCCAGATCCTCGATTAACGATGAATATTTAGATGGCAACCCGGCTTACAAGGTTTATGATGTCGATCCTGATACGTATGAAATTATGGATGCGAAGGTGTACCGCAGTACGTTGTCACACCCCTCGCTACCCCGACTGGAACTGACATTCACTCTTTTTATCCAGGCGACCTCGCCAACCCCTCGTTCCAAACTCAACGTTCGTCACCCCCCCACTCCTACCCCCTGCCTTACTGACACTCTACTTCCGCCGCCAGCGACATGGGAGCTCTACTACAGTGCCCGCGCCACCTACGGGCCGCTCGTCGGGCTGAACGCTACATCAGCGCTGACGCCGGCATTCTGGCACCGCGTGACGGAGGTGTTCGCGGGGGACGCGACGGCGTTCCAGCAATTTAACACGTTCAAGAACCGCGGTGTGTTTATTGAGACGTGTGGTGCGGAGTGCCGGGACGTGACGGTGTGTGGGCTGAGGGCCTTGAGGGCAGAGAATAACTGTGTATGTGTTTTCAGCTGCTTTACTCTATCTTTGACTCGTTTTTTATTTTATTTTGGATTCGACACTGATGTTTTCTCTTATTGCAGGAGGACTCGGACCTTGGATTGAATTTCAAGAAGAGGGCGGAGAAGGAGGCGGAGGTGAGGGCAGTTCATAAGAATGCATGTGGGGGTGCTGGGCTTGCGACTGTGTTCTCGAATCTTCCGAACAAAATCGTGCGTTTGCTCTTTGGGACTTGGTTTTTGATGCGAGCGAGGATAATTGATTCGGATTATGTTTAGACGGATGAGCAACGCGCGGCGATGAAGGCGCTTTTGGACGATGCAGTGCTGAACGCCTAAATTTCAAGTTGGTACTTCCGGGGAATATAACGCCAACGTCTAGGAGGATACCTTTTGTCAGGGGTCAGGGTGGAAGAGCTGAATTCTTTAAGACTTGTACTCTACTCTCAAACCGGTTTCGCGCCGCAAATTTTTATGTGAACTCGAACTCCTCTACTTAGTCAGTGCTTGCCATCTCCCCTCGCTGCCTGACAAAGTCGGACCATATCGTGGATGGTTATGAGTCTATTGGATGGTTTCCCAAGACATTCTCTTCTGCTATTGTGTAAACAATAAATGCTTCCACCCAGATCGGAACCTTGAGGATGGGTATTTACTGGGACCAATTAGTACAAACATGTACACACACCTGGTCCCGAACATTATTGACGTTCGTCCCGTCATTTGGCCGTTTCCACCTTTTTCTCGCTCCCCATTACAGTGCCTCATCATGAGAGCGACCGGCGCAGGCTCACAGTCATCTCCTATATTCATTGACGACTCTGAGGACGAAGTCATTCAAGAACTATGCGACATCAGCGTGGAGTCTTACTCCAATCCAACGCCCCATGCACCACGTTCGCCAGTATCCCCAGACTACTCTAACAGCTATGCTTTTCCAGTAGAACGGACGTCTTATAGACACACCAACTATGAGATGAACAACTATCAACAGGGTGGACAGGAGTCACAAGGTGATTCAGACCTTCATTTCGTCTTGCAAATTCGGCAGTTCACTGACCTGAAATTCTCTTACGCCAGGCAAGCGCGCACAGAAGAGGAAAAGGGCCGAGATTGAGCAGCGTAATGTATCATTTGCGGGTCCCAGCCATCCTACGCAACCCGTGCCCAGTTTGGATGCTCGTCTTTCAAACAAGAAGGCCAAAAAGCGTCGGCGGAAGCTAGAGGCCCAGTCGAGACACCACATCCAGCCGAACAGCGCCAACTTTTTCTCAAAGCATGAGCATGCTCCTCTGCCTCCCCCGCACCAATGGCCAGTGGACAGCATGGCGTACAACTCCGACAATTTTGTACCTCCTCCCTTTGCGTACGAGGACCGTCTCTCCTATTCTGCTCAGGCTCCACAATCCTATCACCATCAACACTACTATTCAGACAACACAGACAGCGTGGCTGCGTCGACGTCTTCTTGGGTGTCTTCCATGGCCTTAGCAGCAGCTGAACCTCCCATCCCCGAACCCATGCAGCCTTGGGAATCTTATCCGCGCTTGCCAGAATGGCACCCTCCTCCTCTATCACCACCACCTATTCCTCCGCTACCTGTGGAGCCACTCTCTAAGCCACCTCCAATCCCTATCTTGCATCCCCGTCCCACTCCTGTGGCTAAGAAAGCAAAGCATAACGTTCCCGAACCCATACCGGCTCCACTGCCCGCGCCCGTTGCGCCCGTTGCCCTGCCGAAACCTGCTCCGGCGGCCCCTATAGGCATGCAACCAGACCAGGATCCCTCCAGCAAACACGGCCTCTTCCAAATTCCTGCTTCCACATCGTCCTCAGGCACGACGCCTGCCGAACCATACATCCCAAATCCAGCCCGCACTCTAGTTGTGGAGCAGCTCCCGAAGACGCATCGCACGAAGGACTTTGTCAATACGTGGAGTAAATCGGCATGTGGCGCGTATCCTGTTCATGTCATCGTCGATGCACCGGCGGCCAAGGCTTTGGTGGAGTTTGCCACTGCGGAGCTGGCGAGGAAGGCTTGGAGCAGTCCGAAGCTGGGAGCGAATCTTGCTGGGTTGAAGACTCATCAGCTGAAGGGGAAGCCCAGGGAGGACCTTATCAAGGCATGGTGGTATCGGGTTGTCGGAGTCGGCGCTGGTGCTGGTGTGGGTGAGATCGAGGAAGGGGAGATCGAGGGTGATGCTACTGAGAAGGAAGTAGAGGTGCCGGCCAAGAAGGAGACGAAGAAGGAGAAGAAGGCCCGGCTTGCGAGGGAACGATTGGCGAAACAGCAAAATCTCCTGAAGGCCGCTACGAAAGTTCCTGCTGTTGAAGCCCCTGACGAGCACGAGCCGACACCTTCAACATCATATGTTGCGCAGCCTCTTCAAGACGACACAGTGGCGTCGATCCCTGCCTTACCTCCTTCAGCAGTGCCACCTGCTCTCGTACATCCCCTACCATATCACCTACCCCCACCTTCCTACGCCTTCGCGCACATTCCTCCTTCAGCCCCCTTGCATACAGCTCCAACGCCGTATCTACCTCCACAACCACCACCAGTGCCTACATATGCCGCTACGCACATATCCCCGCCTGCCCCACCACTTACGCGGACACCTCTTCCTCCTCAGTCGGCCCTGGACACACACTGGCGACCGAAGCACGAATTGCCCAAGAAACCGGAAAAACCACCATTGGGGACGTCCACAGCGGTCAATGGGTCAATTTCTTCCCAGACAGCACCACAGGCTCCTCCCAGAAGTTTACAGGAATCACCTAGGGACGTTGGGTATCCTCCAGCTGACGATGATATGGACGTCGAAGTGGATATGGAGATTGACTCTCCTCAAACCAGCAGGCGTGCTCTTTACGATGTTACCGTCCCTCCCTTTGTTGAGATGGAGATCGAGGCTGAGCTCCCTCTGCCTCGATCCCCAAGTCCTATTCCGGCGGATTTGTCTGGTCCGTCTGCGACACTTACTGTCGAAGCTGTAACGTCTGTCGTTAGTCGAACGGCATCGTTGTCGACTCTTCCGCAGTTTGATGTACTGTCATCTAGCGTCACACCCCCTCTACCAGTTGCTTCTCCTAGCCCATCTGTCACTCCGTCATTGGCCCCTTCAGAGCCGAAGGCAATGAAGAATGCTCCCAAGGGTCCTAGCTATGCTAAACGTTCTCTTTTGGCCAGACAGAAAGAGCTGGAGGAGAGAATCGCCAAGAGCAAGATGGAAATTGCCCGACTCAATGCAGGATCTGTTCCCCCCACACCGCCTGTCCCGACGACACCACCACCAGATACCACAAGTGCAAATCTATTTAATGGTAGTTTGGAACTCAAGCAGGCGATGGAGGATCGGTTGAGATCACTCGTTATGAAGAGCCAGAAGAATAAGACGAGAAGTCTCCTTTCACCTCCACCGTCGACGACGTCTCCCGTGGATTCCTTACATCCGCCTATCTCTGCATCACCTACGCCATCATCCAGTGTCCCAGCTGTTTCGCCTGTGCTCTCAGCGACCCCTGTTTCTACCATCGCTGCACATGCCTTTTCATTGGACGACCTCGCTGTGTCCTTTATTACCGAGACCATCCAGACGTACAAGGCCCTGCCTCCACCCGTACCCGCCTCAACCTCTGCGCTGAAGCCTCCATCCCGGATCAATACCAAACTCGAGCTCGCAGCCAAGCAAAAGCGATTGGAGCAGCAAATCACCGAGAGCAAGGTCCTCATGGAGCAGCTCGCCCAGGCGAAGACGAAGCAGGATAAAGACAGAATACTGGCAGCCATGCGCGAACGAAGCCGGTGCGTGTCGTCCCCTCTTTCTGTCGGCTGTGTCAGCCTCTTCTGGAGGATTTACGAGGCAGCTAAGTACCGCTCTCTTTTTGCTTTCCTTTTGTGCGAGGATTTTCTAGGATGATGGAAGAAGAGGACAAGACATCGCAAAGTCCAGTATCGACGACCACAACAACTTTCGCCAGCGCTGCTTCCACTACCATCAAGCATAGCCAATATGGTGCCGACCAACCACCTAGCCAATATGGTGCCGACCAACCACCTCAAGCGGGGGTGATGAGATGGCCCGACTCACATCATGACGCTGGAGTCCTCATCGTCAGTGACGACGAAGGGGACAGTGATAGTGAGGATGATGATGATTGGGCCTGAATTCCCACCGCTGGCCTGCCAGGTACGTTTCTTCTTACTTGGCTGTGGCTACACGCCCGCCAAGACAGCGATGTACCGTTTGGTACAGAGTTTTGGTTCAGGTGGATGGTGAGACGAAAGGCAGAACGATTCATGAGAAAGAAATACCAGGAAGTGCTTGTATATCCTTCACACTTTTGAATATGTGATTTTCTGAGAAAGTTTAGGAAGGCCTGGTGCGTGTGCCTCCTGTAACAATGCAAGGTGAGTGTCTTGTTTTCGTGCACCATTTGCGATAGCATTGATGTTTTATACAAGTGCGACAATCTGGGTTTAGTCGAAGTCTCGTTCAGTGTTGGTGTTGGAAACTAGGGTGCTCCCGGGAAGGACTAGATATGCATGCGTGTGATTGGCCGCTTGTCTACCTCATAGACACTGCGACAATCAGTGTATGACATGCTAGTTTCCGGTGCTGCTGTAGTGTTGTGGACCATTACGGCCGGAGTGACACAATGAAAGATAACGTTGATCCATTGTGCGTAACAAAACATTGTGACAACCTTCGCGCCCAGACGAAGTTCAAGACGTTGGAAAGTTCATCCCTGGCATGATATGATTGACCTACCAGGCCTCGTCATTCTTACTCTTTACGTCACAGGCATCGGTGGCAAGAGAACATAACACGAAGAGCTCAGAGGTCTCGTGCATTGAAACCCAGCCCAGAATATATGTATGATGCTCCCGTTGTTCTTAACCTGATCGACCTTCGATTGATTAAGCACGTTCAATAATTCTAAACAGATTTATCGTCAGCTTCTCTAGTCTTACGCCCGCGTCAGACACGGAATACCCTACCTTTCAGGCGGCCGCTCGAATAGCCAATGAAAACATTGGTACCAAACATTCGTAAAAGCAAAACCATAGCTATACATAATCTGTATCCCCGCGTCAACCTCGTACGCATTGGTGCTTGGTCCTATATATGGCAGGCCATCTTCATCCACGAGGTCCAAATCACGGACTTGATATCCTTTTGACAATGGGATAATCGCGAGCAATATTGGGCTGTCTGGGTAGAAGTGAACCCCTGGGTGTAGCTCTATCTCCTCCAGAACAAAGGCTTCCGATGAAGAAACTGTGTGCGTGGAAGTGAAGAGGCTTTGTATCGTGATAGTCTCTCCAGCTTGGCCAGACCCGAAATATCGATGGTAGAGTCTCAGTGTCAGCGATCCTTTCTTTGGACCAATGAATCTCAGCTCCATCTTCGACATATCGCCACCATAGAGGCTTTCGAGGACTTCGACGTACTCAGCCTGACACTTCGTGGTGGATACCAGAAATCCACTGGCAGTCAAGGATGTGGAATGAAATGGGACTGTGGTGCTGCGCTGCGCCAATACTGCCTGCAAACGTTCGAGTTTTGGGTCCACACCACAGATTCCTGTAATGTTGGGATGTTGGTTGACAACCTCCTCTAGCACGGCAACGGTTTGTTCAGCAATGTTTGGATGGGGAAGCAGTAGAGTGGTCAACGACGTGTCTTTGACGAGCCTTAAATAGGGTTCAGGTAACACAAATTCCGCATCTAGCGGTGGCCATCTGTCGCCGAACGTACCAAGTTGGAGCAAGTTGATATGCCTCTTCCTCTGCAGATCGAGTGCGACAGCCGCTCTCCCAGTGTGAAAGGCAGTATCTTCATGCATGTCCTGAACAAACACACATGCCCATCTTCCGCCGAAAGTGATTCCCATGGTCGGTTCCATATGGACCACAGGGGGATGATAAAAGTCCACTAGGCCGTCTCTTGCGACCCTCTCTCTCATCTCCTGATCTGCATGGAATAGCCGGAATGATACCGCCCTCAGTCTCTCGTTGAGCAACTTGTTCCATGAAGCCGGAAACTCGTTCTCCACTGGCACCTGAAACACAAAACCGGTTCGGAGCTGATGAATGGAGGACTCCAACTTCCAAAAAGCCGCAGAAAGTTGTGAGGGTTGTCTGGTAGTCGCGGTTTGGATGGAATTCCAACAATCCAAAATGGTAGATGCGGTTTTGGACCAGGACTCCTCAGCTTCCTGCATTCCCATTGCGAATTCTGACTCTTTCCCTCTCACAATCATAAGAGGGAAACCGAACTTTCCAAGTGTCCTGCTTCGCACGTCTAGGTCTTCGGCCAGCCGGTCCTGAGCATTTTTGATCCAGTCTTTCTTTAACCGCCTTTCTAAGTATTCCGCGTTCCGGTCTGATGTCTGGTTCTTGATAATTCTCGCCACCATCTTGTCGTAGCATTTCCTAAGGCCCTTCTCCCAGTGCCACATTTCGATGACAAGTATGTGCTCCATTGCGGCTCTTTCGGCCACCAAAAGGCGGTCAAGAGTATCCCTGAGTGTACAGATGTTTGTTTCCGTTGAATGCACCGTTCCTGTCGCCATTTCCAGTTTTAGCTGCGTCTCTTTCCGGGTCCTCATTATGTGGGAGAGTATCTGCTGTCCCCGTAGCTCCCTCAGCAATGTTCTCCGTTGCTCTAGATATCCTTGTCGGACATATTCAACATCATCTGCAAATGCCATGTCAAAGAGGACTCCGCACAGACATGTCTGGCATACCTTGTTCCTCTAAACCGATCCGACCTTCGAGATGATCATCACCAACATTATGATCGGCATTCCCCCGGTCCTCATGTTTCGTTTTGCTCCCACTGGACACCTTATTATATTGCCCATCGCTTGACTTGTGGTAGTCTGCTCCCCTAGCTGCATCACGGCCAATAGAGCTGCTTGTATCTGTGAGCTTTATGGTCCAGCTGTTCTTGATGACGTCGATTGTCCGGCTTGGATTTCTGATTCTGAATCGCATCTGATCAACGATAGATCGATAATGGGCCTGAAGAGCAGC
Source organism: Hypsizygus marmoreus (assembly GCA_013433165.1). Lineage (NCBI taxonomy): Eukaryota > Fungi > Basidiomycota > Agaricomycetes > Agaricales > Lyophyllaceae > Hypsizygus > Hypsizygus marmoreus. Next base: position 987,249 of record CM024084.1, on the reverse strand, counting down.
CCTCAGGTCACGATTGCCCACCACGGGATCGTCATCGGGATCGACACCGCCGTTGACCCTTGTCTTCAAGGGATAACCTTTTGCTTTATTCGCCACCGAGTCGCGGTCATGGTGATGATCAAAATCGTCGAGAATAAGTGGTTCAGCAGCCTCGAAAATCGATTCGCCGTTGGCCTCTTCCCGGTAGACTCTTGTCGTACGCTCTTTGTGGTCAAAGATAATGATAAACAGAACCCGTTCCTCTACGCCTTTGCCGTAGGCAGCCTTGCGAAGATAGGTATAGAACAAAGAGATGTTGGGATGATCAAAGTGCTTCAGCAACCCGGCAAATGATGTTATCGACTCCAGAAATTCGGGTGCGCGTACAAAAGGAATAACATATCCCATTCCAGGTTCCTGTCCTTCAAATTCGTTATGTGTCATGATAGCGTCATACGACCTGTTACAGGTTGAGAGAGGTGCAAATGTTTTGAGTGTCAGAGCAATCTTGAAGGGATCAGGCTGTTGGCCATCTGGGTTCCATCCCCAGAGCACCATTCGTATAATGGATAAAGCGCCCTCGAGGAATATCCAGATCAGAGGTCCGGTCGAATACTGGGTCCCCTGTACAACGCCGAAACACCCAAGGTATCCAACCACTGACCCAGCGATTCCGAGAAGCAGTAAAACGAGCAAATACCATACACTTTCATTTGTCGGAAATGCATGGTTCATGATAGCAAGCCTTTCTGTCAAAGCTTCCAACTTGTCGTGTCCCTGCCTGTGTGCAGCTTGTCCGTACTCGACGTCTGCAGCCGGGCTTTTACACGTTGGCAAAATGGGCGGAACTGCACCACTGCATTTCTCGAGGATGTCGCTAGAATGATTGGGACTAATATCCCCTATGTGCTCCCGCTTTACTCCAAGGAGCCGGAAAACCACCGTTCTCAAGGAGCGAGGTTCTCGCTGATGTGGTGATGGTGGTGGATCAATGCAGCTGAGCAGCTCCTCCAAGTCCCATAGGCATGTTTCCGACGGCATGCGTAAATCCCATTTAAATGGAAGCGCAGTCCCATTATTCCGTTTATCGAATGCCCAGGAAGTGACATGGAGATTTAGGGAGTGAAAAATAAGACGTTTCTTCAGAATGACCAAGAGCCGTCTCTGCGTGAGGAGCTGAAGTGTCGTGGCAGTAAGGAATCCCCCCAATGCTCGAATGATGGGTAGGGTCCAACAGGCGAACTGCGAAAGATTATTCCTACGCAAGCCCAGGTGGACGTATGGTGTAAGACTGAGAATGCACAATGTCGCAGTGAGGAGAATCATTCTCGCGTTCCATGTCTCGCAGGATGATGACACCGACAAACGTTCGACGTCCTCAATATGAAGCTCCTTGAGCAATGAGTCCAATCGCGTCTCTGCTAAATGGCGTGATTTATTCTCGGGATCCATCATAATCAAAGACAGGTTCTCCCCCGAAGGCATAAATCCTGTATCGCGTAGCTTCTCTGCACCGACAAAGCGCCATTGTCGAATCGAGACACTCGCCAGGAGCGCTTTGAACCCTGCCTTAGCTATCCCGAGGCTCCCAAAAATAGACATTGGCGTGGCCGCGACATAGAGGTAGCCTCCTGTGAGCGCTGAGCCGACGTGTTGTTCGCATTGCTCTGTCCCGAGTAATGGGAGCAGAGCAGAGATGTCCTGAATACCACTTGTCAGTGTCTTACCGATAGAAGTCGCGTCTGGACCATAGCTGCCCATAGCTCGAGCTGTCGTTTAAATAAAGATCCAGGTCAACTGGGAAAATAGTTAATTTGACCTGTCTGCGAAATAGGACAAAGTTCTGCGTAACATCTGCCACTTGGAACGTACTGATGTGTGGGAACGCTGAAGTCGCCGGGCTTTGTCCAATGTTGACGTTGGAGAAACAGTCTGGTAGCTGACAAGAATGATGAAAGAGGTCGCCGCCGCGCAGCGGCTGTGCAGATGGCGGTCGCCGGTAGGTCGGATGTAGAGTACAATAGTAAGTACCGATTTAGTAACTCATAACAGGACCAAACAACGCCTCTTCCAAATTCAGAACAAAACCCACTTAATGCACCTTGTCCTGCTTAAGTCTGGGGACGAGAGCTGGGCATATCATCAACATTGTTCTTAGGCTACCTACCAATCTGGCAAGCTGTTGTGCTGGAGGCCTAAAATCACTGTGTTTAAAGAGATATGAGGCGGGATCAACGTCTTCAAATTCTTCCGTAAAGTCCAGACTTTGAAGACTTATCAGGCAGCGATACTGCTAGTCTGCCGTAGAGACCTAGAGATGTCGCGAAAATTTGCACAAAATGTGATGCCTGTGCTTCATCTTCATCCAAGTTCCCACCTTGTTCCAGTCTCTATATATGTTTTGTCGGCAGTACAACAGACGGGAATTTTGATTGCATTTTGATTGATTTACTTCTAAAATCGACATTAAAGTGCGTGTAACGAGTCCCTTTGTCGTGCTGTCCTTGGTAAGATGTACAGTACTCCTCTGGCACAAGGGCTGAGCCAGGGCTGGTCTTGGCATCCAGGTCTTTCAGCATCCACATTGAATAGGTTTGACGATTTCTACCCTCGAAGGATAATGACGAATTCCGAGCCGAAAAGCGATCTTCCTCGACACCTCACCAAAGCCTTCGGCCAAGCGTTGCAACATTTATCCGTCCCAAGCATATGTGTGCGATCCGTTATGTCCAGATGTAATTTGAGCATCGAAAGCGTACGAGTTGGACACTCCGTAAAGATCTGCATCAAAAGATAATGGCATAACCTCATGCCGAAGCATCACATCGAACACCGCGCAACTAACTCCTCCCACCTCAGGTTGACGAACCTCGTCAACACAACTGGACCACCACCCATTTTGACCAAACACTCATCCAGCACCTTCACCAATGAAACCGCCTTCTCAATCCCCGAATACCGAATTCTCCAGAGATGAAAATCAAACGACGGAGTGAACACCTTCACCATCCCATAAACACACAGTGCCACACGGTCATTGTGCTCCAATTGCGGCGTCGAGCGTGTCAGCCATGCCTCGAACTGTTCAATGATGGCAAAGCCGAGGTCGATATGGGGTTCTACACCATCAGGACCGCCTGCGAGTTGCCCAACGATGCGTTGAATGAGTGCCCAGACGGTTATAACGTTGGGAGCCGTGAGATGCTCGTGAGCAATCATGGCCTTGATACACATCAGGAATTGTTCTATTATATCTGTGGGATGTCTTCGTCAACTTCAAAACAAACTAGCAGGGGTCTTCGTTCTGCATACCATTTGGGAAAGTCAACAGATCACGGACTGGCCAGTCCATGAACGGCCGCACGGTGTCCTGGGTGTTAGATAACCGCACGATTGTTTCGAGATAGAATGACCCAAGACTTGGATGCGTGCGCCGGTGCATCTCCAAGAATGAGGCGATCATGTTATCCTTCTTGTACGCGATCTGCATATCAGGATCCTCCACAACCTGTTGCAAGCGCTGTGTCACGGTGACATCTGGGTTGAGTTCTGATACGACCTGAGCAGCGATGGGTATATGTATATCCTGGAGGCAATGGTACAACGAATACACCGCATCGAGGCTTCGTGTGAATGACCTGTCTATCCAGGCGAGGCCTTTCACAAGGTCGTCAGCATTCCTCAACCGCCGCCACTGGTTGATATCATATTCGACCCAGCTCTGGTCATGGAGAGATCGTCGTAATTTAACCAAACTGAAAGCGGACCACTTGATCCATGACGTTGGATTGACGTCTCGAGTCATCAGCCACAGGGTGCACAGCCCAAGGCGGTAAAATGCCCAAGATTGGGGTGATTTGTATGCACACTGCCCCGCCCGAAAGTCCCGCTCTCCTAGGAGTACAAACTGCAAGAATGGTGCGGCGGTAGTTACTGCGAGGAAAAGAACGGCAACGCTGACTGCGACCGTTACCGACGCCGCTACAATTTTGTTCAGCGTCCATAACAGTTCGAGAAGACCTGCGAAGAAGAGAATAACAGCTGACTGGAGAAGGAGGGGCAGGGAAGACAAGATCGCAGGGACTTTCCACTTGAGGAAACCCTCATAACGCATTTGCCGGAGTGCGATGGCATCTTTGTGCGGAAGCGCGGTGTCGCGATGATACTCACGCAGCCACTGCATGCAGAGTATGCCAACAAGCACTGTGGATAGACTGAGTGTGAGGCTCAGGAACCAAAATATGTTGATTCTGACGACTGTGGAGGAAAGGACGAAAGGCGCTGAGTATGAATCAGAAATAGTAACCATTGTATCGTTGCGATCGGGCGAAAGCTGCTTGAGTTGTATGACGATGTCAGCAAGCAAACGCGCCGTGGCGTCGCTCGAACCTTCTTCAAGCCATTGGTAGGATTCTATGGTGAATGCAGTCACGGTTGCAGAGAAGAGACCCGCCTGACCGTTGGACTTTAAACATCGACGGAATTTGCAAAACCTGTACACATGTACACTCACGAAGATGAGGAGCTTGTCAATTTCGTCCTTCCATGCATCATGCATTCCGCCGTCATATCGTTGTACAAGTGCGTGGCAGTGCTCCCATGGGTCGCCCTTCTTGGGAACAGGGTAACGGTATGAGTCGCCAGAGTGCCACGGTTCACGACCTTTAAACTTCGAAAAGGCACAGCAACCCTGAATAATGCAGAGAATGACAAGTTTACAGTTATTCTCTCACCTCAGCGTGCATTGGACCTCTTGCATCAAGTTCACCAAGCGGTGGATCTCCTACAACAGCTGTGTATGGCGGAGACGACGTAGAAGTCTACAGAGCTAAGTTATTCATCCAGAGTGTAATGAGCCTCAGCCTTACTTCGCGAAAGCTTCCAAGACCCTGGTTTGAGGCTGGTATGTCTGCCTTCCAAGAAGTTTTCAGACATCGCATACCGGGAAATAGCAAGAGGACGTACTTTGATGCTGGAGTTCATAGGAGTAGAAAAGGCTGCACATCAAAGTGGCATTTCGTTGAATTACCATGGGTGTGAAGATGGTGATGATGCCTATACCTCTGTAGGCAATGCCATTGATAGCGGCTTTGCACTACTGTTCTCATCAGCTGCCATTGACACTGACAGGATGTGATGCGGTTCGCAACAGGCAGTTCATCTGGGAAAGCTAATCCCAGGCTGGACGCATGTCTGGGGAGGTGAATATTCAGAATGCTCGAGAGTTTGGCGAGGCGACAGTCGGTACCTTATTCAAAAATTGAAGGACGCATATTAGGAGTTGGGGCGAGCAGGATCACAATAACGGTTGAGCAGCGAGTAATGCAAAACAACATTTACGGCTCAGGATTACTTGATAATTTGATAACGTTCAAGTTGAACCGCGTCGGGCACAATTTATGGGAGCCACGTGGCGCGATTGATCATTACACTTCCCAAAAAGGCAACTGTGACACCAGAGGACACGTCGTTTCACGTTTCGCAATTCTGTTCCTCACTTTCATGCACATCTTTGGCTACCTTTAACTCTTTATCCTCCCTCCTGATATCTTCAATCATGGCCCGTTCAAAAAAAGCAGCTTCTAGTAGCTCCGATCCACAAACATCAAGCACCAGTCCTCCTGAGCCCACTTCGTCCTCTCCTGAACCAGCAGGCCCGCTCAGCTTCAAGACAAACGACGACGACCGAGACGTTGTCAAAGTCAACAACGCGAATCCGACAGAGCTCAAGCATGCTTGCGATGACGCTCTGAAGCGCGTGCGTATAGCCTGCAGCTCATGACGGACGCGCCGCCAAACTTACACACCTGCCTTTTCAGTACCTCTCACGACCCGAACTGTTCAAGCAGATCCACCTTCACACAGATATACGGCTGGGACTGGGGTGGCTAAGCGTGTTTGTTGCTGCTGGTACAGCATTGTATGGGTATAAGGTCGAATTTGAGAGATCGAAGCCTGTGGTTTGGGTAGGGCTGGTGCTGTGAGTCGTGCTTCTTAAATTGCGCCATTTGTAGTGACACTGACACAATACGACAAAGTTACATTATCCTCACCGCTCTGCAAACATTGTACGCGTATTTCATCGAAGGCGACATAGTATTTGTCGGAAAACGAAAAACATTCTCCAAGAGGGTGCGTTTCCGTTCATTCAACGCATGCCTAGGCGCTTATTCATGACGTTCTTAGATTATCACAGAACGAATAACCCTCTCCTCAAGCACCGTGCCCGTCTCGAAATCAAATCCACCTGCATACCGACTCCAACTGAACTACGTCTGTTCCACGAGCGGTGGCAAGTCTCTTCTTGCCAAAGGTAAAACCCATGGCTCCAAGGAGTACAACGCCTTCTTCGATGAGCAGGGAACGATGGACCAGGAGCGGTTTGAGCAGTGGGTCGGGGAACTTGTGGAGGTGGCGATGAAAAGCAAAACGTCGTAATGGTGGGGCTGTGCTTTAGCGCTCGTGTGACGTTTTGGACGTGGTCTCTTCTCGTGTTTTCTCTGGTCTCTGTAGCTAGCTGTCACATTTTTTCACGATGAAAAAGGTCTCAAAATTCGGGCTCTCGCATCTTATTTACCCACTTTCATTGTACTAGTAGTTAGTCGTCTTTTTTCCATTCACGCACAAAATATGTTGCAATCAGGCACGAGTTTCATTTCGTTCTCAGGTCTTCGTCAAAAACTTTGAAGGTTAAAGCCTCTCATATCTTCAAACCATCTTCGAAAGCCTAACAACATTCCACAATGGTGAATGCCCCTCCAGTGCTCAGTAGTACAGAGACCACGCTCATTTCATAACACTCCATTATCTCATACAAATTCATCAACTCCTATAAGTCCAAACGCCCCGTATCATCACCTCCGGAAAGCCAACAGACTACTTTCCTTCGGTCCAATCACTTACAGTTCGCAACAACATTCCCACCCGCAGCCAGCGTCGCGTCGACCTTCTGTTGCGCGTCCGCTACCGCCTCCGTCACAGCGGCGTCCGTCCTACCACACCAAATCAGCCACTATAAACTACACACGAACCACAAAACGCCACGTACGAGGTGATCCCAGCCAGCGCCGTCTTCGCCTGATTCAGACCATCGAGAGTCTGCGTGCGTGCCTCCGCCGACGCTTTCTGTCCAGTCAACAGATCCTTCGCGATCGTCGCGATCCCTGCCTTAGCACCTGCGAGGCCGTCCTTTGCGGTTTGTGCGGCGTCCGCGGCTATGGAGTCGCTATATGGATAAAGGGGGGAACAGGTGTCAGTATAAACATAACTTGGGAGAAGAAGTGGATATCAACAACGAACCTTGCAGAGGCAGTCGCGAGTTTCGCTATCGCCTTGTTCGACTTTGCAAGGTTCCCAACAGTCTGAAGACGGTTGATGTTACAGCGCAGGTTTCCGATTTGGCGTTTCTCTGAGGATGCGGGCCAGTTAATTCGGCTGGGTCGCGCCTGGGACTGAAACACATACCAGTCTTCGTCACCACCTTTAAATTGTTTGTGTTGGTCTCTTGACTGGCGTCCGCGGTCGCATTGGGTTCAGCTGGTGTCGCAGCCGTGTTGCTCACTTGAGTAGCATCAGCCTCCGCCGCGCAATTGGCAACGACCTGCTGTCCAGCAGCCAACGCAGCTGCGACCTTCGCCTTCGCCTCCTTTAGAGGTGATGCAGCGGCACCTGTAGCCCTACATTTACGGTCCATGTATGATCAGAACAAGTCATTGACATAGTATTAAGAGGATAGCCCACCCTTGGATAGCGTCGAGCGCCGTCTTTGCCTGGGTCAAGCCCCCGAGGGCTTTATCCCGGAGAGCAGTAGATGCAGGCTGTTTGGCTCGCAGGGCGGCCGCGATATCCTGGACAGCAGAGTCCGCATCGTCCAGGGCGAGCTGTGCGTCCGTTAACGCGTCGGCCAGCGCAGCATCACTGTGCAGGTAAACACATCAGATACGTCAGAAGTGGCTGTTAGAAAGAAATGAAAGTGGCGCACTCTGCATTGATGGCGATGTCGGCCAACGAGTCGACGGCTTTGTTGGCCGCTGAGAGGTTGGTGACGGTGTTGATGGCGGCGAGGTTACATTTGAGGTTGCCCACAGGCGCTGGTAAATGGGCATTTAAGCATCGCAGAAGGGGGGAGACAGAGAAGGTAAAAATATATATATACCAGCCTGGACTCCGAGTTGGCAGGCAGCCAAAGAAATAACCAGGAAGGACAGAGTGAACGGAGCCATTGAGATGCAAGCAAAGGGGAGTGGAGAGCGGATAATGGGAGAAAGCTGAGAAGGCTAAGAAGGCTAGACGAATATGTACGGAATGAATGGATCGAAAATACGAAAAAGACAACCAGGTCTTGAGACTGGGGAAAGAGAAAGTACGAAAACGAAGGGAGAGTGACTTGAAGGTGGGTGGCCAACTGCGATTCACGAGGCGTTTTATAGGTCGCCATCTGGAGCTTCTTCGTCTCGAAATGAAATATAGAACTCATCGAAAGGATCATTAGAAATGATAAATGGGGTTAGCCCAACGAGTTCCCGAATGTCATAAGTGTGGAAACCATAGAGTTGGTTGGCGCGAGAGTTTTTTCCATTGCTGTGTGTTGCATGTGATGGGTAACCAAGGAACGTATGGCGATGAGCGCTCCGAACTGAAAGCCTCGAGAACATAGTTGAATAGGCAGTCATAAGAAACGCAGCGTACATGAGGTGTCATACGCGGACCCCAACGCGGAGCCAAGTACTGCAAACCATCGGTGAGGACAGAAAATCGACTGTTAGAGAAGGAGATTTCTCATCACGCGAGATAAATCCACAATCCATATTGAGCTCGTGTCCTGTTCGATAGACGGAAAGTTAGACTATGGGGAACAAACTTGGGGCAATCATGCATGCCAATGTCATTGTCAACAGGACGTCTCGGCTGTCACCGTTTCCACTTCTCTTAAGATGATATCGAGGTGTCCAAGCTGAAAACACCGCAATGGTCATGGCACGAGAAAGGAAGAAAATCGCCAAGATAGACAACTCTGTCAGAGGGTTGAATGATGCAACGAGTGGCATAACAGGAATCATCGAGCTCCTAGTTGGGATGGCTTGAAAAAAAGAACGTCCTCCTCATTCCTTCGAGACATCAGGAACCATTTGGGGCCGGAGAAAGAGGATACAAAGGACAACCAACTCTTCGCAGAGATGGTGGTTGTGGATGTAGTTGTGGATGAAAAGCAACTCCAGAGTTTTGGCTAGTTTTGGCTCGGACCGAAGCTTCCGACAGCTTCCGATCGACTACAGTGTAGCTCCTTGTAGCTCTGTCATTCTTCAACTGCTTCAATCAACTACCACTCCGCATACTTGAACTGTCGACACGTTCGAGTCCATAAGGGTTCAAACTCAGGCTTGTCCACTAAACTTGACATTAATCACCACAAAGACCGCGTTTCCTATGCTCTTGGATCAAACACCAACATAATGGAACATGTTCGATGGTTTTTTGCTCTCCCCAATCCACGAGAAAACACGTCTCACAAGAAACAAACGGACTTGGATTATGAGCGTTATATGAGACAGATGGCGACGCCTCTGGGCCGTTTTGCCTGGCACTGTCATGGAATTTGCAAACTGGTGCAACGAAGACTTTTCATGGTAATAGAACATTTATGGCGTGGTGAGGTTTTAAAAGTGCAATGTACGAAGCGGCTGAACTGAAAACACTCGACAGCTACACTGGGTCGATGGCTCTTCATAAAATCGAAGATTCACTCTCGGACAGAGGCGGCTAATATCCATTTTGTTGCTGCCAACACGTCCATTCCGGTGCCACGAATTTGGATGTGCATCCCTTGGAAGGGGATGGAATATCTGGTCATGAACAGGATAAGCGGCGTCTCACTTGACGTAGTGTGGGACAGCTTGCCGCAGGACAAGAGGGATATTGTAACCGAACAGATTCGAGGCTTCGTTATGCAGCTTCGGACTTTGCATCCCCCGCCTGGGCATTTGTCAATATGTTCTGTGACAGGAGGAGCGGTTGCATGTTACCGACTACACCACGACGGCTTAGCTGGGCCTTTCCGTGACGAAGCTCACATGAACCTACAACTCCGCCGCCTTCGTCCCGTTGAAGATTATCCTGCCGTCGTTCAAAGCGTGCATGCAAAGCGTCACCCGCTTGTGTTTACACACAATGATTTAGCCCCGCGGAATATAATGTTCGACGAACCATCTGGTAAGGTGCTAGCACTGATTGACTGGGAGAGCGCTGGGTGGTTCCCAGAATACTGGGAATATACCAAAACGCTCAATTGGGTCTGCGAGAGGCCGGCGGAAGCAGATTGGAAAAAGGAAGTCCCAAAAATGATTCCAGTCTATGAAGAGGAGGCGGAGGCAGATTGGTTACTCATGCACAAGACTGGATCTGATTTTCTGAGCCCGCTCATCCATGCACCCTAATAAATCAGTACAATCTTTCGCAGTGGTACCATGATATTGTTTCTGCTTGGCAGCCTGGGTGACTAACTCTCTGGTTAAGGTACACACGGGATGGCCTTGAAAGCTTGCCGAAAAGGACAGACTCCAAACCAGTCGCGGAGGCGGCCCGCGAGGGCAGCTCATCCGTCCACCCACATGCAAGAAATGTACAGATTTCACGCAGGAGACAAATGTCGGAAAGGATGCCTGTCCGTTTAGGAGAACTCAAGGATATCGCAGGACCGGTGGTGTTTTCTTGCGAGCGCTGCGAGCCAAATTACAATACGTGTGCGGGGAGCTGCTGGTCGTGGATGATCCACCTACCACATATGATTGATCCGATCTTTTTCTGAAACTTGCAACTTGAACTTCTGCCCTCATTGAATAACCACACACATAGTTGAGCTTTCGACACATCCCAGTCATCGATGATCCGGACTTGCGGCGCGAAGCTTGACTTAGTTAATCGCCCACAAAGACCGCATTTGCTATGCTCTTGGACCCACCGTTCGTCATGACTCGTATTTCGAGTCATCTCATTCCTAAGCTGACTCGGCAGCTCCGTGAATCAATCTGCTCAGGAAGTTTCTTGGACCCTCTTGGACTAACTCATACTCTGGCTTGGACATTCCTCGGTTGAACAGACCCTATCTCCTTAGCCCTATGATGCTAGAAAATCGTGAACCGCCAGCCTGGGTACCTCCTCGCCATCCTTTACCAAACACGTCTCATTCATTGTCGCTGTACAACTCTTTCACTCACACCAAAGCGCCATTCGTCCCCATCGACCAGTCAGGTCATAAGGTGACCTGGTACAGCTGCGGGCCCACTGTATATGACGCAAGCCACCTGGGGCATGCCCGCAACTATGTTACGACTGATATCCTTCGACGGATTATGAGGGACTACTTCGGGTATGAGGTGATTTTTGTTCAAAATGTGACGGATGTCGATGACAAGGTACGTTACTTGACACCAAGATTGCGTATTTCTTTCGACTCGCATATCGCAGATAATCCGTCGAGCCCGCGAGCAATATTTTTTCACCAGATATAAAGCAGATCATCCTAAGGTCGACCAGGAGGTTCTTGAGGATACGGTTCTTGCCTACTCCGAATACGGTAGAGGAACCGTCGGATTTCCCTCCAATCTCCCCATCCATGAATTTCGTACCTGGATGGACCACGAAAGATCTATAATCGACCACAGCGCTCTTAAAGACGAAATGCAAATCGGTTTTCAGAACCGTATCACAACTTTACAGCGCGCTGTAATTACCTGGGAATCTGCTAGGTCGACGCCAATTGATGCTGCCAGTTATTATACCTCTGTGGAAGGAATTCTTTCCTCGTACCTTGGGTATGAAGTACGACACGAAATTTCGGCCGAGGACCACTCCATATTTTCTGACTTTGCTGCTCACTGGGAAAGCCAATTCAACGACGATCTCCGTGCATTGAACTGCCTTCCTCCGACCATCACAACTAGGGTCAGCGAGTACATACCCGATAATATTGAATTCGTCGCAAAGATCATTGACAATGGATTTGCATATGCTATTCCTGGAGGCACAGTCTACTTCGATGTTACGGCCTTTGAGAATGCGGGGCACTTTTATGCTAAACTCGAGCCAGGCAACCGCGAAAATGATCCTAAAGAGCAGATACGTAAGACTACCAGTTCTGTCGACAAACCGTTCACTCCCGAAGAGCTTGAAATACAAAAGGAGAAGGCCATCAAGCGAAACCATCGCGACTTTGCTCTTTGGAAGAAGAGTCGCGTAGGAGAGCCTGGATGGGAGAGTCCCTGGGGAATAGGTTCGTTTCATTTTCATCCTTATAAATTCATTATCATGGCTGAAATGGACGTAGGACGCCCAGGCTGGCATATTGAGTGCTCTGCCATGGCAAGCAAGGTCCTAGGCTCCCGCATAGATATCCACTCGGGGGGAATAGACCTGGCTTTTCCCCATCACGACAACGAATTGGCACAGTCAGAGGCGTACTGGTACCCGGACAGAAATGCCGACGACGTACAATGGATAAACTACTTTCTCCATATGGGCCATTTATCCCTCGAGGGAAGTAAGATGTCGAAGTCGTTAAAAAACTTCGTGACCATCAGGGAGGCACTGTCGGGGGGATATTGGACCTCTAGGAAGTTGCGCTTGCTTTTCATGATGAGCGGGTGGAAAGGTGGACTGGAAATCTCGTCGAAGGCGCAGACGGAGGTTGATACTTGGGAGAGAACTGTCAACAATGTTTTCGCACATGTCAGTGCCCTGATTCTAAGGCACGCGCACCGAACAGTCGGGGCGAGAAACACTTATTTCGATCACAAGAGCGACCATTGTTTGAAGAGTGAGTTGGTCCTCTCCGTGCTAGCACCGCTTATCCTAACGTCCTTTAGTTTGGAGAATGCACAGAAAAGCATGCACGCAGTTCTAAGCGACTCTTTAAACACTGCTCTCCCACTGAGCGCCATCTCCGATCTTATCACGAAAGCCAACACCTACCTGAAGGTCAACCAAAGATCGGTCAATAATCCCGACTCCTATTTTTCGCTAACGGTTGTGGAGGAAGTCGCTCGCTGGATCACTCGAATGCTTGAAATATTCGGGCTCTCCGATCGCGTAGGCGGGGAAACAATTGGTTGGTCGGCGGTGTCGACGACGGATTCAGCATCAGGCAAAGGGGGAGAGACAAGCATCCTTCCTCCTTTCGACATTCCGTGATCAGGTCAAACATCTGGCGATCAGCAATATCGCATCACCTATCTCTCATCGCCTCCTCGAGTTATCAGACGACCTTCGAGACATCCAGCTCCTCCCTCTCGGCATATCTCTGGAGGATCGCGACAGTTCCGTAGGAGAGGCTGCACTGATCAAATTCGGCAGCCCAGCAGACATTATGGCTGCAAAGGAGGCGAAGGCCCAGCAGCTTGCCGACCGAGACGTTAAGAAAGAGGCGGGCTGCGGCGGCCAAGGTAGAGAGGGAAAAGGCTGAGAAAGCGAAGATGTCGCCTCAGGACATGTTCAGGACCAATGAATATTCTGAATGGGATGAGGATGGTGTTCCGACAAAGGATAAGGAAGGGAATGAATTGACGAAGTCGAAGAGGAAGACTTTGAAAAAGGCTTGGGAGAGGCAGGACAAACTTCATTTTGCGTTTATCCCACCACAGCTGGGATCGTTGATATAGCTATCCGGAGCACTGTCCGTTCTCATTTGCGTTTTCCGATTGTTTTCATCCGCAGGATTTCAATGATTTATTGTCCTGTACCTGTTACCATTGTCATTCACGAATTTTTGGATAAGGCGTTTCAAAAGGAAAGTAGTTATATGGTATTAGAATAGTTCGCCGAAGAGCCTGTGATGTTATTTGCGATTCTTGGCAGCGGCGACAATGACGTCGGCTGCTTTCTCGGATATCTAATCATGTCCGAAAATCAACAACCTGGACGTTAAGAAAAGAATGTCAGAGACAACTCACCATGTATGTTGGAGTCGTAATAAAGAACCCAGGAACATTGGGCCAGGAGCTTGCATCCACGACTCTCAGTCGGTCTACTCCTCTTACTCTAAAGTCTCCGTCAAGGACAGCGTTTGGATCTACGATACAGAGTAAGTTCACAGGTGCGAGAACTTGAAACAAACTTAAAACATACCACCAGCAGGACCAATTGCGTTTGTACAGCACACATGATGTCCTGCAGTAAGAAAAGCAGTCAACCGGGGAACGACTTGAATAGAATCATCATAAGCTTACCAAAAGCACGCTCAAGGATGTATTGGTCGATCTCGTCATCGGATGAAGCATTGGGCCCAGGCGAAACTTCGGTGTCAACAAGGAGAGAGATGGGGGACAGCTCAACGATACCCCTTGCGCGCTTGATTCCGTTTCGAAGTGCAGCAATATCCGCTGGTCCGCCAGGAGCTTGAAAGCGGAGCTTTTGGATATCTAGTCGATCTTGAGGATGGGATCCAGTGAGGCGGACGGTCCCTTTTGAAGACGGATGGGCTTTAAGAACGACAGCTGTCAATGCATTGTGGACATCGGCTACCTGTTGAGGTGCCCCTGCACAAGATTGGTCAGATTTGCTCCTGACGATGAGCAACAAATGCAGCTACCTCTAAAGAACCCCGGGAAAGATACGGGGGTAAAATAGGTCAGGATGTCTGGTACATCGAGGCTTGCTGAGGATTTTGTAATGATGGCATCGAGGGCTGAGCCGAAGGCGTAGACATTTTCATGATTGTGCTGGTTCCAGTATTTCAGGCAAGGATCTTTCTTCGGATCTGAAAGGAATTTGCATTCATTGAGCAAAGAGTAGTTTTGCTTCATCCGCCATATCACGGAAACTTCATCGTGGTCTGTTCGTCGGGCATCAGTGAATACGGGTGGTGCCTGAAGAATAATGACAACAACCTTGAAGGTTCAGTCCAACCCCAGGAAGGTGAGTAACCGTATCTATCCCATGTTCTCGAAGGTGTTCCTGGTCCCCAATTCCAGACAGCTATTAAAAAGTCAAAGCCACTCCCGCACAAAGAAAGGCATATACTAACCATCAACTGAATCAAAGATTAGATCAAGTAGTCGCGCTCATTCATAGCTAGATCGCTCACAAGTTGGGGACTCTGGAATGCGCCAGCGCTAACAATAACCTCATGTCTCGCCGTGAGGTTCTTAACGTCTAAATCAACTTTGCCACCGAAGTTGTTCGCAACAGGCAACCCAACGCCAGGAGCGATCTGCACGCCATAGGCTGAAGGGGTGCCTTCACTCGAGTTGCACAGTAGTACTTTTGTCGCTAAAGTATCCAAGGAGAAAGAAAGTCGGCCTGAGCTCGATTTCCGCACGTTCAGCAAACGTTCGCGAACCGACGACCTTAGATGATTTTCATCAATCGTACTGCTGGGAGAAATGACGCCAGCGGCCCCATCTGATGCTCGAGTGTTCAGGTCAAGAATTGGGAGATCTGCCAGAGCAAGTGCGGCAACTATATCGACGATTTGTAGATCTAAAAAATCATAAGCACAAGCCCTGAACTGATTCATATATAGAAAGAGCTTGACCAAGAAAACCAGGGTTGTTCAGGAAGACATCCAAAGGCAGGACGCTGGTCTTTAGCCATCCGTCAAAGCCGTGGTCCGGTGCCAGAAGTGGAAGGAGATAGAGGTTGTGCTCGATGCGACGGAAGTAATTTTGCATGTTGTCTCGCGACCAAGTTGGGTCATTGAAGTCTTTCCGAGTGCCTGAGATGATATTGATCATTGCATTGTGGATCTATATAATCGTATAATCGTCAAGCTCAGTGTTGTTGGGTTAGATAACAATACCGTTGATCCTCCAAGAGCTCTTGCTCTAGGATACCTAATGACGATACACTTCATCAGCTGTCCGTATCAAAGAGAAAATGACAATGATAACAGACCAGCTATCATCCCTTTGGACAGGAAAACCGTCCGGATATTCTTGAATCGTGTAATTCAATTCGATCTGAGGGTCTGGGAAATCAAAGGTGTGAGCCCACGGGGGACAATACCGTACATTGATTATACACACCTTCAATGGAGCGTAAATTGTATGCAGGGATCGTCGTATTAACATTGGCAACGTCATGGCCAGAATCAATGAGGAGAACTGATGCACAGTCACAAGGCTCGCCCGACAACAAATAGTGAATCCATTAACTTACCCGAGAAACCACTTTCAGCCAGACGCGAGGCAAGAGGTCCTCCACCAGCACCTGCCCCAACCACAATGAAATCGTAGTCAGCATCCGTTGGGTTGGGACAAACATCGAGAGCCGCGTAAGTGGTTGTGATGAGTACAGCGAGGATGGGAAGCAGAAACCAGCCATGGAGAAGTGGAGACATGTTCAGAGGAGCTGAACTTATCAAAACTCTCTCTTTATGTCGGGATCAGCGTCATTATCTCCAGAAGTTGTATCGTGTGATTGTTTCAACAAGAATGTCATTAGAATCGAAGAAGCACCCAAGTTCTTGATGTGTTGTGTTTCGAACATTTTCCACATGGGTGAAAGCGCTAGAAAGATTTCTGGTCACGGCTAGACCATGTATATGTAATAGCAACATTGGACACGGGACTCACATGATGATGTCGCGTAGACGACAATTCCGCTCCAAACTCAACAGCCGGGAGTCCTCCATGCATCACATGGACTTCAGCGATGCTTCGAATGTGGTTGGGCCTTGAGACACTGAAATTAAAAAAGGTTCCCATGCTAGCGGCTCATAGCGTTCCAGAAATCAAACCGAATAGTATTCCGCTATGTTGAATAACAACTCCCGAAGGATTGAAAACATAGGCACTTGCTGGCTATGGACCGAATAGGCCGTCGGCTCATGATGTCCAAATGATCATCCAAGCCCAATGACCAAGCCCTATTAAGGGTTAAGAGAATACGATACACGAGAAGCTCCCGGAGAGCACATATCTGTGACGAGTTGGTATAATACTGTCGCACGGGCCTCAGTCAATGAGGTATTTCCGCTTGAAGAACGCGCGGAGGTGGAAGATTTGCCAGACGCCCAAGCCTGTAAGCGAGGCGAGCGTGAACCAAGCAAAATTTTGGACGCGCTGGTTTGTGGATGCTAAAAAGAAAAGGATAACAGTCAGCGTGGGGAGATTCAAGCACAATCCGTGGGCGGAGCATACTGTTTGTGTCAGTAAACCGTTCTTCCCGTGATTTGAGGTATCCAAGTTCATCCACGATCTCCTTAACGAGTCCTTCCAGCTTCCGCATCTCGGTTTCGAGTCCTGAAAGAGACTCCTGGTTCGCAATGGCACTTGAATTTTCCATTGAGATACCCTGTAAGCCAGAATAGTGTACGCGACATACTTGTAATCCACAGCGTCAGCTCCAATGTCGACATCTAGGTCAATCACCCGCGATAGTTTCTGTGCCTGCTCGTACGAAACATCTGACAAAGAGAACATCGAGTCACAAGAGGCCGGGGAGGAGGGAAAGACGAAACTTACCACCCTCAATGTAGTTCTTAAAGCACACCCCAACCTCTCCTTCGCTATGCGTAGTGATAGCCAACCTTGACTCGCTCTTAATCCCCTTCTTGCTCAGATAAACGTTTTTCTTCGGACTAGAATCCACAATCTCAATGTCAACTCGTTGGTTTAGGCCAGGTCCGACGTTCGCAGTGACAATGACAAGTGCGTTAGGATGAGCTGCATTCCAAATGCATTTTGAGGGTGGGTATCGATGCGCCTGAAGAGAGAACTTGATTGCATGTGTAGGTGTGGACAGCAAAAGCAGTGACGTGAGAAGGAGGTAATGAAGCGATGAAGAGAGCATGATTGGCAATTATTGAGCCGGAAAGGAGGGTAGAAACGCGAGAGTTGATTGCGCTAGTTGTCGTGTCAGGAAGACCCAGTCTGTCCCTAGGTTCTCACCACAGAAGAGCTTGAGAATTCGGTTTCGTTCGTCGTTGTTCGTCGGGATTTCAGTTGTATGTGCGTTCACGAATTGCAACGTGGAAGGCTATAGTCTTCCGGTTCAAACAAAACCAAATATTTCATCTTCGAACGCAGACAGAAAGTTATAAAACTTTCAGCTGTTCTGTCAGTTCTGGTTTGAACATAAGGGACTTGGATTACACGACAAACAGAATACATCATACTGAAGTACGAACTATACTGAGGAAGTCCAAACAGTACTGTTCGCACATGCATAAATAGAACATCAACCGTTAAGTACATAAGCTAGGCATAGACGCGCTCGAGGATAGAATCACATATGCGATACTGTATAAGTAGAAGAAATGAAGGTCAAAGGGTGTTCGAACTTTCAAACACAAGACACTTTTCTTGGGGAAAGGCAAACAACTTAGTGCCTTCTATCATCATAACCCCCCCGTCCTCCACGTTCACCTCGATCATAGTCGCGACCATATCCACGGTCACGGTCGCGGTCACCTCTGTCGTAGTCACGGTGCCCACCACGGTCATAGTCCCTTCCACCGCCGCGGTTGTCGTCGTAGCGTCCTCGTCCTCCCCCGCCACGTCCGCGATCGTCGTAATCGCGCGAGTAACGGCTGTCATACGGGCGGGGATCGTAGGGGCGTTCAACTGGTTCCGCTGGAAAAATTAGAGCAAACATTGCATGCTTGTAGAAGCGTCCTCACAATCGCCCCGCTTAGGAGGTCCGTAGTATCTGCCTGGAGTAGGGGTGCGTGCACGTCCACGGCGAGCCTGACGAGATGATGGGCATTGGTGCAGGTAGCAAGGGCGAGGAACTAACCTTTTCGACATTCATAACCTTGCCCATAAGATCGGTCGAGTTAAGAGCAGTAATAGCGGCGTCCGCTTCTTCAGCTGTCTCCATCGTCACGAAGCCAAACCCGCGTGAGTCACGGGTATGCGGGTCGTACATAACGGACGCCTTTTTAACCTGAGACGCAAAGAGTAAGCATCTATTGGCATATGAGAATTATGATGAAAGAATATATACTCGGCCGATTTTCGCAAACGCAGCTTCGAGGTCACGGGTATCAACTTTGTGGTGGAGACCAGAGACATGTAGGTTGTTGCCAGGATTAACTCTATCATATTGAGACATTAAGAAAGGCGAGGGAGACGGACAGCAGATGTAGCACACTTACCCCCGTTCAGGTTCACGGCCACCTCCAGGGCTTCTGCTCCTGCTAGACCTCCTAGGTCCATCACCATTACGGTCTCTGCCAGGAGAACGGCCATTTCCATTACCGCTCGCGTTCCAAGCCTGGTCGTCAGGCGCCATGACAGTGTTGTTCATACCAGCATCCTGCGTGGGAATGCTAATACCACTGCTGGTCGGTGCGATGTCTTGAGATTGCCAGGCTGAGGAAGGGTGAAGGGAAAGCGAAAAAGTAGGTTAGGTCGTGATTATGGGTGGAATTGGTGACGACGAGAGAGCGAAGGATAATACAAGGGCTGAGCTGGAGACCCCTCGCGCCGAGAAGCGTATGGTGAAAAAGTTGAGCTGGGGTCGAGAAAAAAAAAAGAGGACAAATGTCGGCCTCTGGGCGCGCTTGAGCGCAGAAAACGAAACTTGATCGACATGATGGTAGGAAATGCTGGCCTTCAGCCAACATTTATGGAAGGAATCTCGACATGGATGAAAAGCAGGCGAAGTGAATGCTGGTATGGTGTGCGATGGTATTGTACTGAGACTTGTCCGGAATACTGGTGGTGGCCGTGGGTGATGCTGAGAACGTACCGTCTTCCATTGCTGAGTGTTGCTGATCGCGTTGAAATCGATGTGCTGGCCGTCGTGGGCGTTTGCTGCACAGATATTGTTGTTCTTTGTTTGTCGAACTACGGACCCATATGTGTTCTAAATATTCACACGCGCATGAACTCACCCGCGTCCGTTCCAATAAGTGTATTATTGGTGTAAATTCCCTTGTGCACCGTTCATACTCCCACTCTACTAGGCTATTGCACAGGCCAAGAGCAGGGTCACAAAAGTAGGACCACAACTTTTGTGGTCCTACGCATGTTCGCTTCCATCATTGCGCTTACGCATTCGGCCGGCACCTCAACCGTCAACCTTGACCATATAAACTTACCTTGCCCTCACATTCGCGCTTTATACCTTGATGTTCTCACGAGTTATTCGAACCATACCCCGCCGACATGTCAAGGGCCTTTTGATTCGATGTCCTAGCCAATCCATTGCTCGCCCAATGTCCACTTTACCTGCACCCAAACCAAAGTCACCATACAACTCGGAGTTCTCCTTCAATCATCCAGATCCTACATCCTTCGTGACGAAATTGATCTGTGAGGTGACTCCCATTCTTCCTGTTTGCTAAATACTAAATGTTACTCCAAATACAAAGATCTCGCGTTTGGTGTCTTCGCCTTCCTTAAATTAGGGAAATTTGAACTCTTGTTGCGTTTTCGGCGCGGATTCCTCGAGCTCTACGACCTCCTCGAATTTTTGGACGATGTAGCTCCCAAAAATCCCGAGGAGATCGCCAACGATTTCAAGAAGCTTACCTTGTTCTTCCGGTTATTCTTCTTGGTCGGCGATATACAACAAGACTTTGGGCCATTCATCGATGCTCTGCGCAAATATGATGAAGATGCGTTCTCCAAGATCATGCTAGCTTCGTTGGAAGAGACGCGTGCAATCCTTCGGCTTCGACGAAGTGATTTCTCGCCTCAGGATAAATTCGACCTTGTGCTCAAGCTGTACGAGGACGTGTGGAAGACGTTTATGAAGAGGGTGTTCGCGCGTCTCGAAGACATACTGAGAAGGGAGTTGGCGCAGAAGCGAAAAGCATACCGCAAAGAAGCACTATCATTGGAGAGCGATAGCAGTCGCTATAATTCCATTGGATAGTGTAGATTGTGCCTGTGATTTGTAGGTATTCTCCACTCAATCGCATTCATGCTTTAGGGTGAATGTCAACAGCGCAGGGGATCAGTACATCAGTAATGGCTTTTGAACACAACCTAACGCAACAGAGATATGTTGATTCTCTAATCATACAATTTGTTGTCAGCCAAAAGAATTCGCTACCACCTTCTGCTTCCAGCTTTGACTCGTGCCTCCTTCTGCGGCTAGTATCGTCATGTAGTTCAGCAATCGGCCATAATGTTTCACCGCAAAACGTTTCTAGCTAACCTGCCGGGGCATATTCCATATTTGGACATGGCCGATCTTTGTGACTATGGTCGAGGGTGGACTCCCCTTTATCATCACATCCGCCGCTTCATTCCTTTTCTTTCAAGCAACGGTCTTTTTTCCCTATGTGCAATACTCGCGATGGCCTTTCTTCATGCGCGCAATGCCTACAAAGGACGGCCTCTAGGAGCAATGGGTATCGCATTCACTATGGCTATGGCGCTCGGATGGGCTTTGACGCTTGGCCCATGCTTTGACTTCCCTTAATCTTTGACTTTCCTCCGTACCGCCTTTGACACGAACTCGGGCTTTGACGTCTCCTATATATATAATCTATTCGGAATGGCACTCAGTCATCAAAACACAACCAAGGCTTCCGAGCAAAGCATCTCCTCGACATCCTCCGAACACACCGAAGCACTCGTCCTCCTAATAATATGGCCTATGTCAACCCCCTCCATGCTCCTGTCTCCTCATCACACCGCTCCGGGTACTCCTCTATCGGCGGTGCAGTGCACAATGCACCCGAGCCCTCCAAGTTTCTGTCGCCGTTCCGGCGCCACCTCCCCCAGGCGACGTACACTCCCGTATCCAAGTGGCGCACGTCGACGGGGCGCACGAACACTCTACATAACACTGTGACGTTTGATTTCCTCGGCTATAACAAGCAGGGTGTGCCAATGCGCGAACTAAGCACCAGGGGTTCGCATGCCCTTGCCGCGATGATTCAGGGAGCCAACGATCTGGTCCTCGCTCATACGCGCCTTACGAGGATCACACTTGTCATTATCGTTAGTTATTCTCTCTTTATATTTTATTTTTCACTCGTTGAAGGTGTTTTGATATAGTGGCCTGGATATGAACACGTCGAGTGGTCACGTTCTGTCGAGATACACCTTGACGGTCCTATTACACGTTCGGCGCTCGGCGCCGCGGTCGCTATGAATTTTGCGCGTTTTATGGAGGTCAGAATCTTCCCTTCTTCGAGCCCGTTTACGTCTCTCATATCATTTTTCTACAGAAATCGCGCAACGAGCGAGCGATGTCCCCCGAATGGCAGATCGGAATCTCTGGGATTCGCTTTGAGCATGTCATACTTCTCTCCCTCCGCAATGTCTTCGAGGATGTCTGGCAAGCGGATGTCGCTGTTGACCTTCGTTGATCTCCCTGCTCTTCTTCCTTCCGCTACATTATCCAATGGACAACTTCTAGACGCATTCACCTATACCACACCATATACCATCTTCTGCATGAACCGGATCCCTTTTGCCCCCAATTTTGCATTGTATCTTCGCCTGTCGCATACTTACTCTTGCTGTATCATCTAGCCTTTCGCACATCCTGTATCATACGTAGCATACTTATTGCCTCAATAGAGAGCCCCTCACGAATTTAATGACATTTCACGATAATCGAACAACTGGCAACGCAGACAAATAAGCTCCTGTTTTATTCCTTCAGAAAAAGTCGATCCTCGAGCGTATCATCGCCCACATCCCATCGCTCTTGCTCCCTCTTCAGCTCTTCCCTGATAGTCTTCTCGCTCGTCAACGTAATAGCTAGCCCGTCCTCCCTCAGCATCCTCAGTGCGTTCAATACCCAATCCTGACAATCAAAATTCACATCGTTATAAACAATTTCAACGCTCCTCAGACGCGTCTCTAGCCACTTCAGCTGGGCTGCCGAGACTGTGCCAACATGGCATCCCCCTTGTAGTCGCTGCATGCGGGAGAAACGGTCCGTAAAATACGGATAATACTGGAAGTTGCTGTGGTTGCCGATGATATCGAAGACATGGGCACGGTTAGGGTCTTGGAGTACGACGAGGTTCCAGTGCTCCGTTCGTCGAGGATGGGGCCCTTCGAGCTCATATTGCGCAACAATAAGAGGGTAGGATGTCATCTGAAAATGCAATTGAGATTTACACGACAAAGAACGTGAATGAAGGAGTATGCCGCTGCGGACATACATCTTGTGATTCTGCCATCTCTCTTGATCAGTCGATGCTTATCTGGGTGAATTGCAGACTCATGGATGTGTATCGGTGTTTTATTCTGTGTGTCCACTTATTGTTCGGAACTTCGGATTCAAAATGAGTTAAATCCACGTCGCTACCCAAATCGATTAGAAAAAGGGATGTATATGGGACTAGGGTACATGGCGACGTCTGAGACTCTTCAGAGTGGTTTCCAACTACCCGATCTACATAACCTTCTCGTGACCAATTCCTTGAGGATAAAGCGGTTGGGCCTATCATGAAGTATGAAATAACCGCCGCACCACTACAGCATGGAGTCTGTTGGTCGAGTGCATGTCAGCTAGATAATGGGAAGGAACTAGATAATTCACTACTTTGGATTGTCACGATAATGTGCAGAAATGGAGCAACGAACGACCACGACCACAAGTCTTCTCATCAGAATCTTCGAAGGCTCGTAAGTAATTATTCTGGTTGAAAGGTAACATCAGTAAGGAACAGATAAATCAGCAGAAAGACACCTTACGAATTTGAGAAACAAGCAATCTCAAGCGTATACGAAAAACGAGATACGTCCAAAGAATGGAAGAAGATGAAAAAATTATGCAGCAGGCAAAGAGTAGTCTGAATCGAGTTTCACTGGTGTTTGGTGTTTGAGCTCAGATAAGCAAAAACGACTGCAGTGAGCTGCGAAGTGAGCTAAAAGGTGACCTCGTCAAGTACCAACGAGGGCTTTCCCTGTGCGCGACTCCATGGACATGACCCGGGGTTGAGCGGGTATGCCAAGGATTGAGCAAACGAAAGCACTGTGACATTGACGACGCAGAGTCTAATCGTTGTACATCAGAGCTCAGAATAGTGGGTTGTCGTTGACGACTCCCCACCATATCGTTGCAGTCTGTAACCACGCCCTCATGCCAGTGGAAGCCTATTGGGACTAGAGAGATCACCCGACTCCCGCGACAAGTTCCAAATACACCAAATCGACCCTCCCTCCACAGCGAGCAGAGATCTTTGGGACATCGAAGTAATGCAGTGGTTTTCTGATAAGTCGCTTGGTTGGTTACAACCATGTCCTGCTAGGACAGATCGAGGGGGTTGGAGTACTCAGACCTTGGCCCGCTCGTAAAAGAAGACTGGTAGTCCTGTGCGGAACGAGCATCGCAGCCTTGATCCTGCTGTGTCGGTCATGACTGATCATCGTGAGTGCCAGAAACCGTACAAATAGAGGTTTGTTTTGGGTTTGTTTGGCATTCTCCTCTGTGCCAAAAATCGGCTCGCGAGATTCGCGAACCTCTTTGTTAACGTTCACCACCGTCACGATGGTCGAGGTAGCAGCGATGCTCGTTTCGCACAAGATTGAGTTTTCCAATCTTCCCTCACGAGCCATGCTTAATGGTCCTTTTCGATGTGGCCCCAGATCTTCTTTGAATATCTGAAGTGAAGCATCGAGCTTTGAATCATGTATCTCATCTCGGCTTCTTTCTACGCTTGCTGTCTTTATGACGGACCCAGTGATCACGGGATGGGTGTCTGGCAGTGGTTCAACACCTATAGGCTCGGTCACTGGTGGAAAGCTGCACATATGTGCCTCCTATTGTACATTTTCAAGGAGATGTCACCGGCCACCGTAGTGGTTGTACTGCAACTTCATGATGAACCTTTCCGAAGTGATGAGGCGGTCCTACCGATCGTATTTCATCCTTCATGTCGCTTCCATCTGTGAGGCAGCCGTCGGGCCAGTCTTTGATCTTTGAGCGCGGATAATCTCTGCTGCCACCCTCTGGACTGAGCTTCAAGCGCGGATTACAGAGAAAACTCGCATCGTCTTCGAATAGTCATCGTCAACGACTTTCGTCTCTGCAGCTCGGATCGAACTTCACGCGCAGAGTCCGCAGACTCTTTTAGTTTTCAACCTGTTACGTCGACAATCTGCTGCTCGCGGTGTGATATACGATAAGGTCATCGAGAAGGGCTGGGCAATGGGTCAGCGTAGAGGAGGCCTCGAGAACAGATCATGGCTTTGCTTTTATTCGCTCGCTGCTGGCAATGGATCCTCTCTCCGGAACGAGGTGACTTTGTCAAGCTTTCGGGATCATTCCTTGCCTGTCGTGCAATTTTTTCCCCACTCCTCACTTGTTGAGATGTATTGTTCGAAGGTTTGACTCTGGAAAGTCTCCGTACGTCCATTCATTCTTCTGTCTCTCTGAAACTGAAATTTAATTGAACCTATGTTCAGATTTATGTCGCGTCACTGCAACGTGTGGTCAAGATTATAACTCAAGGCTACGTGCATATCCTGATATCCTCGTCTGTCAAACTTATTTTTGTTGTACATTTCAGGACTTCTTGATCGTTGGTATTCCGTAGCAGCTCATCAACACGTCTACCTAGCGCTGACAATTTGAATGTTTGTCTTTTGACATGAGAGGAAAGGTCGATCATGCCCCAACGAGACATTGGGCCTAAGCACCTCGAAGCGCCCCAATTTTACCATAAGAAGACACGTTGACACCCTGGCGTCTCTTTCCTGATGTTAGGGCGATTCTCTCCACATAGCCCAAATGTCCATTTTGGTTTGCAACGGGTCGTGAGGCGCCAGGGGTCTGACACGGTCGACCTGGTCCCGGCAGTCAGCGATGGGACATCATGTTCAGTTTGGCACCATCTTTGGGGCGACATATGCCAGCTGGATCACAGATAGTTTCCGCCGGAGTGCGGTTGGGTAACAGGCATATGTCACGGGCAGAAAGAAATAACCATGTTGACTGCATTGGCCTATCCTACACCAGCGCTTATTCAAACATGTTTAGGATGTTGTCATGACCTTGTCCAAGGCCCAGGTGGAGGTCCTTTGGCTTAGGCTGTGTGCATCCTGTGAGGTTTGGCCCAAGGGACCTTGTAAGCTGCAGGTGTTCTCACACTCATGTTGAGCAATGCATTCACCTGTCACTAGGGACTACTGATTTGCGAGCAGGATGTTCTCGTCGTCAACGAGCTCAAGGTTCAGTGACCAGTCACCCGGCGTCATCGCCATCATGATGTCTTTTGCATCATTGGCCGTCCCTCTACCCACAGTCGGCACTCAAGGCTGTGCAAAGCTACTGGTTGGACTGCAGGATGCACGCATCAAATACTCGGTGTTCTTTGTTGTCGAGATGAAGGCCATCGCGATTCATCAAAGCAATGACATAACCTGCTCTGGCTGATTTGCCGTACAAACGCTGATCATTGCCTCCCCCACTCTCCGATCCTGTTCGTTGAATTGGCCGCCCGGTTCCTGGTAAGGGCAGTGTCTAGCCACGCGAGCTCTCCGTGTGTCACGAAGCAGCTCTCCGAGGCTGGTAAATTATCGGGCGGGCCTTCCCCTCCGCCCAGAATGCCATATGCGTGTGGCTTCTATTAGTCTCTTACATATCCACATACCCGTCTACATGGCTGTCCCCCGACTCACAGAGTATCCTGGTGGTGATGTAATCGCCTTATAACCATGGAAGAAGAGCGTCTCCCGTACTGCTTCCCATGTCTCCGCTGACCCTTCATCCACTACTGGCCTACTCACAGCATAATATTGCAGTTGGTCACTGCAATGCCATCCTATGGGACTTACGCGAAGCTCCCACGTCCGTCCGGCACGTCTTGAACATCGACATCGTTCTAACCGAGCACGAGCTCTCCGAACTCGCGACAACGCCTCCTGTCAAATCGCTCCATGTCGTGTGCGGTCTCTTCGCCGAAGACTGGCCTATCGACGCCCGTAACTCCCAAGGCGTGACAATCCTCGATGTGCTGAAAGCAATTTATACCTGCTTGCAGACACAAATCACGCAGGAAGAATGGTACCGCATGTGCCTCAAACAACGCCGCCGCGTCAGCGTGGTCTTCGATGCACGCTGGCGGGTAGCCAAGGATACGACCATCACACACGCTCATGGAGTCCTGCGAGTCGACTGCCTACTGCAGCATACGTTGTTCGCGGGATTGACAGCCTCGTTGGAGACTGAGGGCGCCTGTATCTTGACTTTGAGGTGTCCTCGATAACGATTGCTGAGAAGCGGCCTGTGGACGACACGCGTCTGCAAGGCCGACCGATCACCATTCACAAGGGAAAAGCAGGTTCTTTCCTCATAATCAAATAATATACACGAACCGTGGTCCGAGAAGCACACCCACCAAGGTCCACCATGATATATCCACCCATACACCACATCGACCTCACAGCTTCACGTCAACTGCACCCTATCATCCATTTTCGTGTGTCCACGCGCAGTGGTACAAGCCGAGGCAATATTCCAGGCGGTCATCACCGTCATCAGATCCCCCACCAGAATCACGATTTCTTGGAGGGTTACGTCTCATTTGTGAGGGCATAGCGATGGCCACGGCGACTTGAAGTCGTCTGGCATCCTTGGAGTCGGGTAGGGGCTGTGTGTCGTCCGCCTTCTCAGTAGGCCTGGGCGCGGTTGGTCGGGGACGCGGTGTCCACCGGCGGTATTGCATAGGAAAAGAGGTAGTGCGTGGGGCCGCCGCCGCATCGGAGGCAGCCACATAATCCTTCTCCGATATCGCCATCACAGCAACAGGCTGAAATTGATAGCGTCAAAAAAAGAGAGCAAGGCACATGCTGAGCAGCAGTATTTATTGACTACATATAGATAGAGTGTATTACATACCGTTATGTTTTCCCAACTCGCGTCGTTATCGGCGTTCTGCCTCTGAGTCCGCCGCATCGTTCTGTCTGTCCACATGTCCCACAGCTTCGGTGTATCGCTCAGATCCACACTCCATCTGTCCCCCTCGAAAGCCCAGGGTTCCTGTACCCCGACACCTCGAGCATATTGTATCCGCCTCCAAGCAAAAATAGCGATCATGGACACGGCGAAGAGCCCTATGGCCAGGAATGCGAGGATCAGAGGAGGAGAGGCGCCTGGCGAGAAGATAGAATCATGGCCGATGGTTGAGGCGAGGGCAGTAGAATTTGCTCTAGAGAGACTTGTGGATGTTTGGGTGGACATGGCAGACTAGGAACATGGCAGTGCAGAGTCAGAGTGAATGTTGTTCGAAGTTGGAAACAAGACGACATGAGACGATCGTGCACGTGGGAATTCCGATGCGGATCGCTCTTCATGTTGTCTGTTCAAAATTCAAATCTCGCCGACGCTTCTGTCCCAAATATCTTGAAAGGTTCCCTCGAGGGATGTATATTCGTCTCGGGTAGCTACCAGCCGCTGGAAAAATGGAAAAATGGTTACAGGATGTATTTACAGAATGTGCGTGTGATACATTAGAAATCATGGCTCGAAATGCAAAGTCGTTCACAACTCCAACGACCAGGATCACCATAAGTAAAAAGGGATACCGGGCGGTACAGTTAAACATCGCGGCGCTTGACACCAACCCTGCATCCCAGAGGCTTCCGCAGGAAACCTTCCCTGGTTTGGAGCTGATGAAGAACGCAGAGTCAGTCAAGGATAACAGGTCTCGAACGAATGGTACATACGGGTTCGTCAGGGTTTTCAAGGATAAATTCGTACCGACGCAGAACGGATGCACAGATAAGCATCAGTTCCATAGAGGCCAAATTGCGACCAACACAAGCTCTACACGAGTGGGGATGTGTGAGTGGTGATTGAGAGATGGGATCAATCAGCGAATGGCATACCTAGGACCAACGGAGAAAGGATTAAACGTCTTCTGGATAGCAGCTTGGTCTTGCTCAAACCAACGCTCAGGACGGTAGGTTTCGACGTCCTCACCCCAGACACCGGGATCACGATGGATTGTGTAGCTGGGAACACTGAGAACAGTTCCTGCGGGGAAGTATTGATCAAGAACGGTCATGCCGCCCTCAGGCACGACACGAGGAAGACCAAGAGCAGATGCGGAGTGAATGCGGAGAGCTTCGTTGATACATGCTTCAAGATACGGGAGACGCTTGACCTGATCGGCAGTGGCGACTGTCTCGTCTTCTGTCCCGAGTTGCTCGTCCAGCTCCTTCTGTAGCTTCTCCTGAATATGAGGGTTACGTGCGAGATGATACATGATGGCACACGTGGAACTAAACAATGAAGCGTCAGACAGAAGTCATTGGATAGATGTCGAGATGTCGAGACTTACTTCGATGTCGTGTCAGAACCAGCGATGAGTAGGGTCAAAGCTTCTGCGGTGACTTCCTCCTTGCTCATGGGATTGCCATTGCTATCTCGGCCTGCCTTCAACTTGCTGAGAAGATCGACTCGATCTGTGGGAGTAGACAATCGCTTCGCGACAGCCATGATGGCGATCCCAGCCAGTGTCTTCACATCGGCTGATCCACGTCTGTACCAGGGAATCAGACGTGCAAAGGGACGCCACCACGCCGGGAGCACACCCATAGCCATCGAGTATTCGCCTCGTCCATTCAAGATTTGGACCGCGGGGATCGCGACAGCCTCACCAGTATCCACCTTGCCGTACGATTCCATCGCACCTTCCTGGTTTTTAGGGATGTATGCGATATCTTTGCCGGCTTCAATCATGCCGAAGGGAGCGCCAAACGCGAGGTCACCGATGATGTCGAAAGCCAGATAGTTGACCCCTGTGGGACACATGTCAGTTACTTGAGATGCTGCAATAGATCGTCGGCTTACATGGTAGGCAATCAATCCAGAGTCGACCGCCCTCGCCTTTCCAACCTTCACCCTCCACACCTGACATTCCCTTGACTGCAGATGCGGTAAGACGGTCCCATTGTTTGATGAACTCAGTGAGGTGATGGCGGATATGAGGCTCGAATTCGACGACGCTCTTCTGCGAAAAGATGTGGGAGACAATCTTGCGTTTGCGGGCATGCTCAACACGGTCACGGGTATTGAAGATCCCTCGATGAATGGAGACGAAAGCGTCATAGAACTGCGACTTCAGTGCGCCGTTCCCGTGTGCGTAAACGATAGCAAGTGCGTCGGGGTCCGCGATCGAGACGTGGTTAGGCGCAATCCGCACAAATGGACCTAGTTACATTGGTTGGTAAGGATTTAATTGGTCTAGTTTCTGTAGAGAACGACTCACCATATTTCTTATGGATCTCATGAATGACCTCAGAGCGATGCCCGTTTTTTGACACGACGCCTAGCCAGAGATCAGAGAATTTAGCCAGCAATGGGCCAGGATAGAGGCGGATGCCGTGCGAGTCGTAGAGCCAGGGAACAACATGGGCGATTACAATCACGCTTGGGATGATGACCGCAAGAGTGGGGAGATCAACCCGCTGAACAAGGCCGGGGAGGTCAACCTGATGAACAAGGCCTAGGATGACAGACATGTTAGGATAGGGTATATTGAAAGACCCTGGTCCCTCGCTGGGCTCTTGCCTTTATATGTAGCACGTCCGGTACCATTCAGAGACGTTGGATTAAAAGAAGGGATCAGGTGTTTGCCGAGATGATCGAGCAGGGGAAGGTACGACGCCGATGGTCATTGTCAATGGGGAAACAAGACGATCTGAGATGGAAAGTCTAAGTCTGCTGTCCAGATCCGGGTCCACGGGACCTCCCCTAAATCAAGTTCCGTGCATCTCTGACCGCACAGAGCGGGCGCGATGCTAAATTCCCCACATTTCCCCAGGCGAAGCAGAGGGGCGACTGGAGTGGACGTGACTGAAATACCATTCGAAGCGAAAATGAACGAAGACGACGGGGCCGGCCAATGGCCATAGACCTGATGGAGGTCAATTTTCAAAAATCAGATTCAATCACTGCGATTGCCTCGCATCCATTCTGCTTTCCCATTCGATGACGCTGTACCTATCAAGCAATAGATGTTTACTCTTTGCTTAGCATCCGGCCACATGCAAATACGAGAGGCTTACGGACGAAGGACCACGATGTTTTTTTCTATCTCTTGGCCTTTCCCATCGTTCGCGTATTCGGCTGAAATTCTCTTCTCTTGACACCAGGCGCATCACCCGGGACAACCATCTCGCATCTGTGCTGCCGTTATCGAAGAGGAGATAGAAAGATATAAAGTACCAGCCACGATCAATTTCGATTTTCTTTTCCCTGAAATCATGACCAAACAACCACAGCTTGTACTTGGTACAAGTGTATGCTGGTCTCCGTTTAACCTTCTTGCGCAACCGTCTTTAGGCCACTGGCAAATGAGAGTTTTTTCATCATCGCCTTGAAATGCAGGGACACGGGTAGACGTGACCCTCGGAATCTCGGACACAGAGGTCGTGACGACTTCGCCGACATGTGCAGCAACATACATCGTTCTATATTCCTTATTCGCCAATCTGCACGAATGACAGGCATTTCCGAGTCGTATCTACTCGCAAGAGGTGTGTGCGTTATATTTAGTTCAAGCTGAGACAAGCATGGTGACCAAGCTCGTTATAAACATAGCACACCCGGAGCCCATACTAGAACATGGAATATAGTACGCACGCCCACGTTGTAGACCTTCTCCAACTCTCTCGTGGACCGCCAGCATGTGTTTTATCGCTGTCAGCGCATGTCTTCTCCTGCTTTGGGGTTTCCTCATGGAACACGCTGCCGCTCAGACCTACAGCGCAACCTACCTTCCATCAAACGCCCCAAACCACTCAGAGCAAGGCCAATCTGGGACCAATCAGTGCGGAACTGGCTTAAATCAGACCTCGAATTGCCAGAATGCATACCGTAATATGTCCCAATAATGATCTTCTCTTGATATCGTCGCCAACATCTCATTCCACAGTGAATTCTGCCGCAGACTGGTGCATATGGTCCCCACCAGAATCAGGGCCAGGCTCTGTCATTGGTAACACCGAGGCAAGATCTTGACAATGCCCTCATGCCGGCCCAACTATCCCACTCATACGCTACCCTCCCTACATGCAGCGAATCGAAGTTGCATGGTGCATCAAAGTAAGCATTGTGCTTTGTTTTCTTGACAACACCCCGTTCTTCGCATGGCGAAAAGACTCATCGAACATGACGGTTCTAGAACGGCACTGGTTCCCGACTAATTCCCGACGGAACGATTACAGGCGCGCATTTCGTCCAGACGCCAGACTTTGTGCAGATAACTGGTATGTGCTATCCCACGCGGGGCAGGATGTGGCTGCCCTCGTCATAACATCGCGGCTCACGCATCGTGTCCGACTGGCAGGTGTTGGCAATTTGACGTTCCTTAATATTCCCGCGGGAGATACTGGCGTGTGTCCTCAAACTTTTTTTGTTGTCTCTTCCATGTGACAAAGTCTCTATTTTCTCAGGGAGAAGTGAGTTTTCTTTGTGCTCCAGCCGTGGTTTCATGAAGGGGATGGCAGATGTTGCGTGCGACGTCATTTGGTGTTTTCTTATCAGAACAGATGAGCCACCAGCAACACCGTACCGTCTATCACTTACGAGATTTCCTCATTATCACCCTCATTCTCTAATTGCTTCAATTTGCCAACAGCTTGATCCCCATGGGCAAGACGGTCTAGGTTTGTCGATTGCCTTGAAATCAATCTTTACGCTTCACTTTTCTGTTGTTTCCATGTTCTAGGAAACCCCATCGGTGGACTAGTCTTTTCAAGTGCGTTCGGACAGCTTCAGGAAATTTTCGAATGGACTGTGCGTTAAGCGTTCACGCTGAGGTCTCGTATCTCTGTTCTTTGACTCACCATGGGTCTGGTTTCCAGAACTTTATCTCCGACACCCAATTTTGCTTCCGCGCATGTAAACCTGGTCCAATGGCGCCAACTTGGTGTCAAGTAAGCCATTTCTAGCTTTTGCTCTGTTCCAACGCGTCCAACTCAAGTGTATCTGGACTCACAGCACATCTACGATGTAATGGGTTGTGCATGGAACATGCCGGCTAACTATGATGTCGGCGTCTTCGAAAATTGCAAGGGGGACAGCGGGGAGGTACGTATGATCACATCGATGTCTCTTTCGCCAAACGAATCATCGCCAAATATCCAGCCGATGGGCATCTACGGTGCATCCACGTTTCACCAAGGCGAACCCATTACCCCACCCGCGCACCCCGCACCGTCGTCATCGTCCTGTACCTCGCTTAGCACGATCGGCAACGGTCTCTTCGCCACTGGCACGACCACCAGTGCAAGTCCCTCTGCACCGTCTTCAGTGGGTGTCACCATTATGTCTTCTGCGCCAACAGGCGGATCACCGTCCAACGCGGTTATCTCATCATCGTCTCGTGTTTCTACGCAGGGTACGTCTGCCGGCCCGACTGTGACGTCGCCTACTTCGGGTGGTGCGAACCCAACGGCCACGAATCATGCGCGTTCCCACAATGCTGCCACCAATGCCTTTGATCTGTTCTGTGTTATTCTCGTTGGCGGGGCGCTTGCGTTGCTCTAATCTCCGAGGTTTTGTTTTCACTGACACTGTACTCTCACGACATTTGTCGCTTTTGATGCGATGGACTTTTGACATTACCTGCGTATCAGATAACGCAATGTGTGTTTCTCTTCGCTTTACATCTTCTGCTCTATCTTTTTGGATCTATTGTATACTGACGGTGTCAAACTCGTTACTTCTTACACTCTGCGTCGGACAGCACACACTACTTCTTGGAATCTTCGCTTAAACGTACATACACATGGACACATATGTGAAGCTGATAAAAACTACAAACGGCTGTCTGGCATGGCAAAACAAATATCCCAACATCCTCATGCCTCCAATGGTTTAATATGGGGAATGGGACCGACTGGCACGATCCTTGTGGGATTGATCTACAAACGTAAAAAATAAGATTAACAGTCTGACATCAACATTCAGTGAGCACGCAAGAGAACGTACCGATGGGTGCGACCAGTAATAGTGGGTTTTGATATGGTTGAAATCGGTGGAAGACTTGAACGCGTCATTGTTCCAGTAGAGTTTTCGCAGCCATCTAAAAACCGGAAACCTGAGATTGAGCCCGGCAGCGTTACAGACACGAGGATAAAAGACGAACGAGTGAATGGCGGGGTATCCGTCGCGAATGGTACGAATGTTACACTTGAAATGACCAACGTATACGGGGTCAAACCGAATCTTATAACACGAGAATCAGTATCAAGGCTCCAGAAAAGCCGAACAACGCGGAGGAATACGAACGACGGTGACCCAGAGTCTGACGTCGGCTTCAGTGAGCCTGTCGCCGACGAGATAGTCCTTGCCTGTAAGAATTTTTTCGACCTTGTCAAGAGCCGCAAAGACCTCGAGGACAGCTTTCTTATACGCTTCCTGCGTGGTCGCGAATCCCGAGCGGTAAACGCCATCTAAAAGAACACACACACACAAAAGTATGTTACCTGCACAGTGACAAGCAGCAACTTAGGGCGTACTGTTGATGTCCGGGTAAATCCATTCATTGAGTTCGTCGATTTCAGTCCGAAGGTTTGCAGGATAGATATCCAGCCCTGCCTTGTCTGCGGGGATGAGATCGTTGAAAGCCGTGTTAAAGATGCGAATTATTTCCGAGCTCTCATTGTTGACGATCTTGTGGCTTTTCTTGTCCCAGAGCACTGGAACAGTAAATCTACATGGAAAACATATGGACTTGAGTGGTCAAGTGAAAGAATGCGAGGCGAACCTGCCGCCATAGTCAGGATCGGCCTTGAGGTAAAGGTCCCTGACATGGTCAGAATTGTACAGAGGATCAACGTCTGCTCCTGGAAATTTGTCAACGGAGGCAAACGGCCACCCGTGGGTGCCCATATGGGGAGAAACTACAGTGGTCGCTGAAGGATGTTATCAACACCCCAGCCTCATTGTGTCCGAAATGCGCGATCTCTCACGAATAATATCTTCAAGACCTTTGAGCTTTCTGACGATCAAAGTCCTGGTCGCCCAAGCTGCAAGATGAAAACAAATAGATTATTATCTTCCCCTCTGCTGGGACGATCGGGCACACTCACGGCAGGCATATGATACATAAAGGTGATAGCGATCTGACAGTCATCTCAATGAGAACGATCATGAGGAAGTAAAAGAAAGCTCGCCAACCAGACTCTGGCTCAAATTGCCCTCCTTTCTCGATAGTGTTTCGGTACGAAGATGGAGCGCGTTTGAAACTGCCGTCTGGCTCGGTTTTCATCTTGGCGATATCAGATTGGAGAGTGGTGTCTCTGGTGGTGGTCATCGTGCGGAGGGGTACTGTATTCCTCGTAGACTTAAAGGAAGAACTGGTGATGACTGTACACTGTAAAGATGACTTGGTCCCAAATGCTTTGTGTGCGGAAGGCCCACGTGCAATGGTGCAACTGTGATGTCATGTTTAGGACGTCCTGTCTGCAGCGAGAGCTGTGAAAATCTGTAAAACTGACGATGCCCAAGGTCGGAGAGATCTGCTGAGCGAGATATGCCACGGCTTGAGCATGGTAATGAAGATGGAAGAGTCAACCGGCGCCGTCGCACCAACCAAAACGAATATGCAGGATGACGTGAAATGGCTTACGAGAGAGTGAAGCCATCGGCTATTTTAATATCTACCTCTTCCAACTTGTTGACCGACCTTCAGCTTCAAGCTTCAAGTTGGACCTGAACAGGCCTAAACTCGGACAATTTGGAACGAAATTGATCATGTAAGTACGATGAACAGAGCTCCGCCCCAACTTTTATGTCAATCGTTTTTGTGAATCCTTGGACAGATAAACACAAGATATGCATACGCTTGTGGCTCGTTTGACTAGTTGTACAGGACTACGGCAAGAAGTACTGGACCAACGACATGCCCAGTTATCGGAGGACTGTGCTGGATCTGTATACCCAGTGGTGCCCATTGGTGTAAACCATTGTGTACCCCAAGACTCCTTCGATAAACGCCAGAACGATAACCGGGTTTAGCTCCATTTCTCTGTTTCGGAAGCTCATGTACGGCTCGACAGTCAACATATCCATAACTCCCATGCAAAACGCTGACTCAACGAGCTTCACCTCCAAAAAGTTCCGCTGTAGAAGCATGCTCGTTATTATTCCAATCCATAACAAAAGTATGTTCAGAGGTTCTCACCCTCATGCTGTCGTTAATGTTCTGCTTGCCCCATCGATTGAGGTAACTCGAGAGTAACTCAAGGCTCTGTTCGTGGCTGCACTTGATGGAAAATTGGCCCGGACGAACATCGACCGTCAAGATGTATGGTGCGGTGTTGGCAAAAAGCTCGTTAGGACGCGAGAGCTCGCCTAGAGTTGGCAAACGGTCTGTTTTGGGAGCTTCATTCTGGACTGTATTGATGGTATGGGTAGTGATCGTCCTTCGAGGTACTGGCGCAGTGGTGGCAAGTGAGGTAGGCTCGACTGAAATGTCGTCCCAGCCGTCCTCCGTTGCGCCAGGAGTATCGTTCACAGGTTTCAGGAGATTTTCGAAGTCTTGATCAAACGCCGATACGATCTTTGTATGAGGGATTTGCGGTGACTTCGGAATGCTGAGGTAGAAGGCTGAAGTCTTAGGATTGAATGTCGTTTTTGGACGATTCTGTGGCGGAGAGCATGGCTATTTACGGATGAGCGTGTCATTCAGTCTTGATGAAACGATGTATACCTCGATGTGTAGTTGTGTCTTTGTGGAAGACAGCTGTTCAAGCAGCTATTCTGTCCACTCTGCAAAATCATCGTTATCCAATCTGAAAAGCAATCGCTCATACCAAGCGACTGCGATACGTGAAATAGTAGGGATGAATGTCGTCTTGTCCGCGAAATTATCCTTTAGCTCGTTCCAAAGGATAGGCCATTGGACGTATGGAACGATCTTAAAACCGAGTATCTTCTGCAAAGATGCCATTGCGGTTCGCAGGTCAGATTTAGGCGAATCCCACAAATCGCGGATATCGACACGTATTTTCAAGGGGCTGAGGAGGGGCGAGTTAGGCAGCTAGACCAGCAAGAGTAGATGGCGCTCACACTTCAGAAGCCATGTTAAAAATGAGTGGTAGGAGACGCGATTCAACAAGTGTTAAGGACTGTATAGACGAGGCTGCTCCTTAATACCAAGAAGCGAAGCATTAAGTATTTCAAAAATGCACCGTCCGAAATGGATGGCTTTGGGTTAAACCTCCTGACTTTGGGCCTGTCAAGGGCTTGCCATGGTAATCTCGCATGCTGTGATGTAGTGGCTCTTAGTGACTCACCCATCAGGTCGTCAGAAGACTTCTTCGAAAGGGCAGTTGACTGACAGTCAACAGGGGACATATGTAGCATCAGTGATCTACTAAATATTCGAGACAGTTCGGCGTCGACTTGGAGAGCCGCTCAGGAGCTTCTAGTCAAATTCGCGACTCCAAGACATTCGTGAGATATGGGAGGAGAGGCGGCGAGCCGTTCCATTAACATGAAAAGGGAGGATAACACCAGCTTGACTCGGAAGTTGGGGAATCAATTAAGGGAGATCCAAGGACGAGATCAGTGGCGATGCATGTATTTTACTTAAATGCTGTTTGGAACACAACCTTTTGCCAAGCAACCGTGGCGTGCCTTTCGAACTCACCCTTCACCCCGGGAAAATCAAGTTTTTAGGCGGGCAGAAAACTGCAGATAAACATATAACTTCGGTGTACATTTCAGACGGGCTAAAAACATTACTTAATTTATAAAATTCAGGACGCCAGAAATTTTCATCGAAACTTCAACTTTAAGTCCTGCTTTAGGGTTCAATAAAAGTGTAACAAAAGCATAGTCCTTAGGCTATCGCGCCCCCCTTGTCGGTAGGGTAGGGTTATTACCAATCATCTCCTTTTTAGGACACCGCGAAAGGCGTGCAAATAATCAACCAAGGCTGAGGCGCTTGCATTTGGCTTCCGCACCGGAAGTTATCCATCGCTGCGACCGTTCCAGCGTCGACCGAGTTCGCAGAATTGCAATGCAACGTAAAGTCAAAACACCGGCTGCTATGGCGCTATGTCGGTCCCACACCGATGGCATATGATTTCTCGCAAGCGATTTCACCGACAGTCAAGGACCTCACTTGTACGTCCCTTCCCCTTCCTTCCCTCCTATGTTGTGGTAGTAACCGCTCGTTGCTCTCTCAGTTGAAACTCGGAACAATAAGGTCCCGTCCGTCCCATGGCATCTCCTTGACCAACGCTAGCCCAGCCCATTCGCAAGGTTACGGCTGAGGAGCAGGAGGAGTTCCTCATGTCCTATGATCCTGTTCTGCGATATGATCCATACTGCGTGTTGCCGCACAATTCGAGGTACGCGCTCTTCTTCCTATCCTTTACTTCCTATCCTCACTAATAATGGCAATCTGCTCCTGCCCCACCTCAGGTCACGAACATCCATCACATCATAACCACGCCAGCCTTCCTCAAGTCCACCTCGCTTGTGTTTGCTGCATGCTGAATTATCATTGGCCTTTACACTGCGACTAAAGAAGGAAACTGCAGTGTTTGCAGTTCTGTTGGTGGTTCTGTCAGAGGTGCAGTGGCAGCCAATGTATTACCTCGATCGGCCCTATGTTTTCGAGATCAATAACTCGCCGTTCACGCAATCACTTACTGTAGCGAGGTCCTCATGGAGGCACCCAGGAAGGGCATTGCTGCTGGGAGCGGTGCCCTAATAGTCTCAGAGCACCGGCATTGGCAGGGACAAATGGCGAATCCAGCGTGAGACGGCTGTGGGATCTGAACTCAGTAAACCTCATGTCATTTAAGATACTTTCATAATCTTTTCCATTTGGGACCCCACTTGGGCATGGACTATAAGTTCGAGATAAAATCCTGCTGTTCTAGCTCAAAGAATTTGTGGATTAAACCTCATGCTAGGACGCGACTGAGGACGCGACACGTCGTCAATGACTTGTTTGCACAAGCATTTGAGATCATTTCTGATGGTTACATAATAAGGTTACCCTACCGACAAGGACCCCAGATAACCAACAGACTACAGAATGGAGGAACGACTGATGGTGTCTGTCTAGGAGAGACTAACAAAAGCAGACAATTTCAGTGGCACGGAAATGTGGCCTTAAACTGGTAGTTTGGGTGGAGGTCTTCGGGAAACCAATAATCGGGGTATTAGCCACGCTCAAATGGGGCCCAAAATGACACATTTCGGAGGTTGTCTAGGGAAGGCCAAAACAACAAATTTCAGTCGGGTTTTCACGCCGACATAAATGGTGACTAAAACTACACGTTTCGGACTGCCTGAAACTGAGCGTACGCTCGTCGTACGCTCAGCGTACGCTGACCTACTTATAACACATTAGATGGGGCCGATATTCTTGAAAAGAATATCGGCGCATTATTTCGGAACCTAGACACAGTTGTACTACCGTTCATGATGCCTTCGAACGACGAGTGCGACTGGAGATGGATGACACCGGGCCAATAACCTCCTGCACAACCTTCATGGTCTCGTGTGTTGATGCCTGCTTGGTGTGAGATGAAGAGTACTTGAGGAGCCCCATGATTAGTATATCAAGGGGCCACATGTTTTCGTAGTTGTCCAGGATCGGGAACTTCGCGAGCATCTGGTATCATATCCATATCATAAGCCAACGATGCTATGAGATTCAGAGGTCAAACACAATACCTCATCCTTAACAACGTTCATCTTCGCCTCATTCTGGTCCTTGAAGCACACCTTCACATCAAGATTATCGCGTATAAGAGCGCGAGCGGACTTCTGCACGAATAGCATGAGAGTTGATGCGAGAAGAAAACATGACAAAGGACAACGCACTTTCATGGCGGACAAAAGAGTCTTCTCCCACTGGACTTGGCTTTGGAGGTTCTTTCGCCCAGCACCTGTAGGCCGCTCGATCTTGATTTTCTCTGTAACGGTAGTTGGGCGACGTGGTTCATTGGAAGGCGGTGAAGGACTGGTGCGAGGTGATGATGCACAAGAGCTGAGTGGACTCGAGTCTGCACGATTGAAATCACTACTTTTACTCAGGTGTGGGGTAGCGCTGCACGCGGAATGAGAAGTCGAAGAAGTCACTTCAGTCACCCCTTTTGAGGCCTTCTCTTAGAAGTATCAATTCCATGAAAAGTAGCTTCTAAGAGCCTCATGTACCGGGCATGTCTGGCAGTTCTGCCCAGCTTTGGTAGGTCATGGTAGCCAGGTATACCAACTTATTTTTGGCAGTCTGCCAATGGTTCGTCTGCCACTTAGGCACTTGTGCCAGGCATTTGGTACACCACTTCTTGTGGTATGTCTGCCAGCAGTTTGTCACTGTCACTAGGTGTCTGGGGTCCTTTCATAAAAAAAAAACTTCTTCCAGCAGCAATATATGGATAGTATCTGTCTGACATGTTTGTTGTACTTTTGTTAGTCATTGTATTGCAATATATTTCACTGTACACCATTATATGATTGTTAAATTGCATTCTGAATCTGGGATATAGTCAATACCACCACTAGGCAGTATGAAGAAATTCAGAATAAATATAAAGATTCAAGGCATGAGTATTGAAATGAGTACCTCAAAAGTAAAATTCAAAAATTGAACTGTTTGAATGTTGATTGGATAGAGAGCAAGTTGAGACTAGAGTGAGAGATGAGATTCCAAATAGCAAGTTTCTAAATATATTGGGAATGAAATACCACAAATATTTATACAATAGTGCAATTGAAATCCTAATTGTAATGATATGAGAAGTAGACTATTAACAATGTAGATAATAAGTTTGCTGGATGTCAAATTGATATAGCTTCAGAGATTTATTGAGACTCCAATGTAGTCACCAGTCTCTCTGCTTCACCTTTACAGCCTCACCAAAGTTCTCTGTTTCTGTTTTGAGTTCCAGCTTACTTTACACTATTATTTTCTTCAATATGTACTCTAAATCCACCTAATCTCAGTATTTGAAGAGGTTTGACAATATAGGAGATCAAACATTCTGAAATTTCTATGGAAGCCATCCTCACCTGAGAAAGTGCAGCCAAAATCAGTTTCAACCTGAAGGGTGATTTGCATAAGTACATAAGCACACCTCAAGAAAAATGGAGGAGAACGATGCATCCATTATTGCTTGTCTTTTTACTAAAATCTATGCCTGGCACATGTGCCATGCAATGCTGTCATATCTGCCATGCAAGGCACATGTACCAACATGCGGTACATGTGCTATTATTATATGTTACATGTACCAATATATGTCATATGTACCAACATATGGTACATGTACCATTATTATACGGTACATGTCCCATGCATTTATGTCACATCTGCCAGTGCATGGCACCTGTACCATTGGAGATATGGTATATATACCATCATGCAGTAGATGTGCCATTATGTGGTAGATGTGCCGTGATTAAAGTTAGATCTGCCAATGCAAGGTACATGTACCATGGGTCAATTACAAAGCCATTGCTCTCAATAATCCAGCACAAAAAACTTTGATTACAATTTTGTGGCTAAAGTTCAAAGCCAGGCCTGGCTGAAATTCGGGCACCCAAAATCAAAATGCACAAGAGAGACTTGAACACTCGACCTCAGCAAGCGTTACATAAGCACCACTGCAACAGCAATCGAGACCACTAGACCAGATAGGCATTGTCATTTCCAAAGGGTTAGTAAATTATATTGCGACTTCTGTGTACCGCAGAAAAGAAAAAAAAATTATAAGTCGTCGCCAGCGCAGCCATCCATTTTTGGACGGCGCGCCGACACCCGCCGCCGCCTCATCCGTTTTGGCCATTGGAACGGCACCCCGCACCCCGGCACTCGCGCTCGTCTCCCCTCGTTCCCGCCGCTGCTCGTTCCTGCCATCGTCGTTGCTGCTCGTTGCCACCGCCGCTCGTTCCCGTTCTCGCCACTGCTGGTGCTCCCTCTGCTCCCGCTTGCGCTCGCCACCGCCATGCAAGCCCAGACCTTACCACCTCCCGCCCCCTACACTTGGTTCCTGCTCCTGATCGCGAGGCTGCCTGCAATAGCAGACGCCTCTCGACGCAGGGGCTAGGGTGGGGGAACAAGGGTTTGGGGCGAATGGGGGCGGGAGGCCAACAGGTGCTGCACTGTCGGATGCTGGAACCTGGGAGGTGGCGGCGGCGTTGCACACAAGCCCCGGTGCACGTCGTGCTCCCCATTCCGACCACTCACTCAGCCACTACGGTCCTTCAAGCCCATGCAATTGCATGAGCTTCAGGCGCAGAGGCTGAGGTGATGTGGGAGTGACGGGGCGGGGGGCTCGTGGGGTGTTGGTGCGTGTCGTCGTGTGCTGGGGAGGGCGGCAGTGGGTCCCCTGTGTGGACAAATGTCGACACAAGGTGGTGCGAGAATGCTCTCGCACCTCCCTGCAGGTAGCGCCGTGTGCTGCACCGGTGAAGGGGGGACGTGGTGGGGTTGGCGTTGATGTGGCGGGGTCGGCGATGACGTGGCGGGGATGGCGGGGACGGCGTTGATGTGGCGATGGGGGGTGGCGACAGCGCAGGTGGTGGGTGGGCGGTGGCGTCGTGAGACCTGTGGGTGAGGTGGTTGGGTTAGTACAGGCGGTGGCGCCGGCGAGAGTCGTGCGGCGACGTACCTCTGGGGGTATCCCGCCGTCCGGGTCTCCCCCTCCTCCCCTCGCCCTCGGCCCATCTCCAGGCGCCGTCTCACATCGCTAATGGAGCGGAGGAGGGCGTGTGGCGGTCGTCGTCGTCGTCGTGGGGCCGGATGTAGTGGGAAATGAAAAAAGACCTGGCATAGTAAAGAAAACACCGTTAGTATGCTAAAAAGATTGTAAAAAGAGGGAAAACATACCAAAGATGAAAGATACAAAGAATGGCGGCTGGATGGCTTGCCTACGAGGAGTTGTGGTGGCGTGGAGGGTGGGGAGGACGACCTTGAAGCTCGTTGAACCAGCGTGAGCCGCGTCTCGGGTGATGCCGAGGCCCTTCCCACGCCTCTTCAATGCCGAAACAGAGTGTCCAGGTGGACGACTTTCCACCGCGTGGAGTCATACTCTCATATAATATTTTTTTTCTTCGGTGGAAACCTCAGTAATGTAGTCTACTTAAGTTCTCTGAGATGAATTTTAAAGTCTGTAGGCTGTAAGGCGTTGTATTCAAGTGCACTACTTTCAGCACTTTGATTCCAGAAAGTCCTAGACTTCACTAAATTGCATTTGGAGGTCAGTAATGTACTCTACTAGGTAGTACTCAATGTATTTAACATTTTATTTATGTTATAAGAAGTTGTGGAAAGAAGGGGACATAAAATACTTGAAGTCCGGCACATTGGGAGTGTTTGGAAGGCCTTTACTTGAGTTTCTACTTATCTCAAACACACCTTTCACCCTCTCGGATGCACTACAACCGAGACCCCCTGATCTTTTTTTAGATTTCTACTCTAATTCCACTCTTTTACCTACCACAAGTGTCCGATTATTTATTGCTGCCATAGATCTTTTGTAGTGCTCACAATACGTTCCAAAAGGTAGTCAATCTGCTTCAGAAATACTCAGTTTGTCAACAACATTTTGAGTTCTTAGTAGTTTCGTGAGATAGAAGTTCTCATAGACTCTACAGTGCTACAGATATATATTCTGACCCCTGCACTGGCTTCAGAATTCCTCGATCTTGTAGGAAGAGCCACCATGGTCGTCGTT
Source organism: Hypsizygus marmoreus (assembly GCA_013433165.1). Lineage (NCBI taxonomy): Eukaryota > Fungi > Basidiomycota > Agaricomycetes > Agaricales > Lyophyllaceae > Hypsizygus > Hypsizygus marmoreus. The sequence goes on along the minus strand of CM024084.1, from coordinate 943,699 downwards.
CCGAGCGCTGAAGAGGCGTGGGAACGGTCTCGGCATCGCCCGAGACGCGGCTGGGCTGGTTCAACCAGCTGCAAAGTCGTCCTCCCCACCTCTCCCCGCCACCACCACTCGTCCCAGGCGTGCCATCCGGCCGCCATTTTTTGTGCATATCATCTTTGGTATGTATTCATTTGTTTTGTACCCTTTCTTTGATATTAACAGCGTCTTTTTTCAATTTACAGGTCTTTTTTCATTTATAACGACATCCGCCCCCACGACGACGACAACGACCAGCATACACCCTCCTCCGCTCAACGAGCGATGCGAGTCGGTGTCCGCAGGTGGGCCGAGGATGAGGGGAGGAGGGGGAGACCCGGTCGGCGGGAAACCCCCACAGGTACGTTGCCACACGACTCGCGCGCGCAACCACCTCGACTGACCCGACCCCTCACCCACAGCTCCCACAACGCCGCTCACCCACCAACCCACGCTGCGACCCTCGCCCGAACGCTCCATGCCACCTCGCCGCCACGTCATCGCCACCCGCCACCCCGTCGACATCACCCCCTCGCCTCTGCACCACCGCACTCGGCGCCACCAGCTCGCAGGGTGAACACCCCGGATCGACATTCGACGGTAGAGGGGACCCCCGCCTCCTATGATGCCACTCCACGAGCACCCCGCCCCGCCGCAGCCACGGCACCTCCCTACCCCCTCCGCCTCAGCCTCTGTGTCTGAAGGCTCTGCAACTGCAGGGGCTTCAGGGGGTGCAGTGGCTGACTGCGTGCGAAGGAGAAGGGAGGGACCCGAGCGACGACTACAACGCCGCCACCAGTCGCCTCTACCACGACTGCCGCCGCCGGGAGACGTTAGCGCCACGGACCTTTGCCTACCCGCCATCCCCCACCCTAGCCCCTGCGTCGAGAGGCGTCTGCTATTGCAGGCAGCCCCTCGATCAGGAGCAGGAATCAAGTGAGGGGAGCTGGGGAGACGAGGACGAGCGCCAGCGGTGTCAGCGGCGGCGAGACCGGGCACGAGCACCAGCGGGAACGGGCAGGAGCGGTGGCGAGAACAACGACAAGCAGCGGATGGGAACGAGCGGCGGCTGGAACCAGGGGAGACGAGCGGTGGTGGCAACGAGCAGCAACGACGGTGGCAGACACGAGCGGAGGCGGGAGCGAGGGGAGACGAGCGCCAGCGCCGGCGTGCAGGATGCCGTTGGAATGCTCAAAAACGATGGGGCGGCGGCGGGTGTCGGGGTGCCGTCCAAAAATGGACGGCTGCGCTGGCGACGACTTACATTTTTTTTTTGTTTCCTATGGTACACTGAAGTCGTAATATAATCTAATAGTACTTATAAAATAACAATGGCCCCGTGGCCTAGAGGTCTTGATTGCTACGGTTATGATTATGTAACCTTACCTGGGGTTGACTGTTCAAGTCCCTCTTGTGCAATTTGATTTTGGGTGCCCCAATTGCTGCCAGATCTGCCATTGAAAATTGATTACGAAATTGTAATCAAATCTTTTTCCCCAGGATTACTGAGAGCAAAGGAATTGTAACTGACACAGTGGAAGATGCCATGGTACATGTACCTTGCATCGGCACATCTAACATTAACCTTGGCACATCTACCGCATAATGGCACATCTGCCACATGATGGTACATATACCGTATCTCCAATGGTACAGATGCCATGCACTGGCAGATGTGACATAAATGTACCATATGTTGGTACACATGACATATATTGGTACATGTAACATATAATAATAGCACATGTACCACATGTTGTTGGTACATGTGCCTTTGACAGCATTGCCTGGCACATGTACCAGGCATAGATTTTAGTAGGAAGGCAAGCAATAATGGATGCATCGTTCTCCTGCATTTTCTTTAAGGTATGCTTGCAGACTTGTGTGAATCATTCTCCAGCTTAAAATTGACTTTTGCTTTACTTTCTCAGATGAGAATGGTATCTATAAGAAATTCACAATCTCTGATCCTACTATATTCAACTGTCAAACCCCATCAAATAAAATGATTAGGTGAATTTAGAGTATGCATTGAAGGAAATAGTAGTGTTAAGTGGGCTGGAACTCTGAACAGAAACAAAGAGCTTTGGTGAGGCTGTAAAGGTGAAGCAGAGTGACTGCTAGGTAAATTGTGGGCTGGATATCAAACAGATTTTGACCGATTAGGTCCAAGTCAGATGGCCAAGTTCATAACCTGGTCTATCTGATGCAAAGTCTTTCATTGGTGATAAGAGAACTTTGTGAGAGTCAGAAGTGCTGAAGTCCTTAGCATCTGATACTTTTCTAATAATTTACTACTTTTTGCACTACTTTCAATCTCACCGCTCACTCCATGCTTGACTTGCTCTCCATTCAATTAACATTCAAATAGTTCAATCTTTGAATTTTACATTTGAGGCACTCATTTCATGCCTTGAACCTTTGTATTTATTTTCAATATCTATTCAGCTTCATACTGCCTAATAGTGGTACTAACTATGTTCCAAATTCAAAATGCATCCTAACAGTCATGAGATGGTGTCTTGAGAAATATATAGCAATACAATGACTAACAAGAGGACAAAACACATGTCAGATAGATACTACCTATAAAATGCTGCTAGAAGATTTTTTTTATTATAAAAGGACCCCAGACACCTAGTGACAGTGACAGACTGCTGGCAGGCATACCACAAGAACTGGTGTACCAAATGCCTGGCACAAATGCCTAAGTGGCAGACGAACCATTGGTAGACTGCCAAAAATAAGTTGGTACAACCATCTACCAAAGCTGGGCAGAGCTGCCTGATGTGCCCGGTACATGAAGCTCTTAGAAGCTACTTTTCATGGAATTGATACTTCTAAGAGAAGGCCTCAAAAGGGGTGACTGAAGTGAAGAAGTAGACTTTGCTTCTCGGCGGTAGGGGTGAAAGCGTGTATGGTTGGACTGTGAACGGTCGGCAGGCACATCAACAGAGGGTCCTGGTTCCAAATCCTCAAATGCGAGAATGGATGCGGCTGGCGCAAAATAGAGTTCGGTCGCATCTAGAAGGACCACAACAGGCGAGGGTGGCGCGCTAGGCTGCGCGAAAGGAGACGTAAAGGGAGGAGTTGGCATGATGGAACAGTAGAGAAGGGTGGTGCCGACGTGGATGCCTGATTTAAAGCGTTCGTAGATTCCCAAATAGGAAATAAACAAAAACGAAGTGTCGACACCTTGACGACTTTTGTTGAGACAATTAGGTTGTCATCTGTCGAGGTTTTTATTGTTAGACACAACTTGAGGCGTGGTTGTAAGGGTATTGTAATACTACACAGTAATTAGTGCGGAGCATATTACAACGCCTCCAGTAATTACTGCGCAGTAAAATGGCAGAGCAATGCAATGTCTCCAGTAACCCCTTTTTAGGACAGAATCCTGCACTCGGGATTGTACTGCCAGTCAGGTGACTGCTGTCATCAATGATGGCGGCTGCCAAATCTAGCAACCTATATTTAGCATCTATATTTAGGCTCTGAAATCGGCAATTTTCCTCCACCTCGCGTACTTCGCTAGCATCCTATATTTAGATACTATATTTAGACCTGTGATTTCGGCAATTTTCCTCCACCTCGCGTACTTCGCTAGTATCCTATATTTAGATACTATATTTAGACTGTTGAAATTCAGCTACTTCCTCGCTGTTGGTATCATTAGATGCTACCTCTTAGTGTGCAGGATGTTCATGCTTCTGCCCAAATGTTTCTCTTACACTTGTACCCTCGGCTAATTGCTCACGGCACAGTCGGCAGCCGAATTATAACCAAATGGTAAATGAGCAGCAATGGTTCTATTTTGTAATTGATACGTAGCTAAAAACTAACAGTGCGGCGGGCTAGAATTAAAAAAGAAGCGGGGCGGCAGAGAGGGGTGGGAGGCGACGGCCAGTGCGGGGAAAAAGCAGCGGGGGCAGCGGCAACGGACGGAGTGTCGTGGGGCAGGGGGACATGGGCGATGGCGGGATAGGCTCCAGGGCTGGTGATTGACCTGCTGGCATAGTGTTTAGCGTGCGCGGCTCCGTGGCTTTGAGGGCCTTGGAGTCTTCTTGGTTCTAGCACGGGGTCAGCCCCAGGAAACTCGGAGTGTTACAGGAAGAAACACACCTTTTCTTCGCACGCGGATCCCCGGCGTCAGAGGTACGCTTCCTGCTCATGCCCTTGCCACGCACGGCGTCTTCCTCAGGTGCTTCATCAGACTCCTCGGCTCCTCCAAGAACACCCTGCACCATGTGGTTCAGCGACCACATCACGTCCCATACCGCCACCTCCCAATCCACCTTTGCGACAGAGTCAACGGCGGCGACCGCATCTCCCCACCACAACAGCGAGGCCATGACCTGCATGAAGCCATTCCTTCCGGAAGCCTGCTCGAGCCCGTCCCAATCCACAATTGTCGGCGTAGCGAGGAGGGCTGGTGTGACGCGGCGGACGGCGGGCTGCATTCCCCTGTACCACACCCACCATTGCTCCTGGAAGACCGCCACATCTCCCACATCAACGGCGCTGTCCCACTGCCTGGCATTCTTCAGCCAGGCGTGCACCTGAAGCGGGCGGCCCTGTGTCGCGATGTTCCTAGACCCCTTCTCCCGAAAGCCCGAGGCGGCTTCGAAGGCTAGGAACGCGGCTACACAATCATCCCATTCCTGCCCCCAAGACCGGCCCCGTGAAAATGCTGTGAATGCCTTCACGAGCTCCGGGTGCCACTGGGATTGATCTTGATGATCCCAGTCGAACGGCTGTGGGGAACCTTGGGGAGAGGTCGGGGAAGCGGGGCGCTGGGTCAGCGCAGGAGTAGCTGGGGGAGGGCCGGATGCCGGGGGAGGGGCTGGAGAACCCAGGGGAGCAACTGGCGGAACCGGGGGAGGAGCCGAGGGGGGAGCCGGGGGAGGAGCCGGGGGGGGAGCCGATGGAGGAGCCGGGGGAAGAACTGTAGGAGCTGGGGGAGGAGGCGGGGGGAGAACAGGCGGAGCCGATAGAGGAGCCGGGGGAAGAACTGTAGGAGCTGGGGGAGGAGGCGGGGGAAGAACTGTAGGAGCTGGGGGAGGAGGCAGGGGAAGAACTGTAGGAGCTGGGGGAGGAGCCGGGGGGAGAACAGGCAGAGCCGATGGAGGAGGCGGGGGAAGAACTGGCGGAGCCGGTGGAGGAGGCGGGGGAAGAACTGGCGGAGCCGATGGAGGAGGCGGGGGAAGAACTGTAGGAGCTGGGGGAGGAGCCGGGGGGAGAACAGGCGGAGCTGGGGGAGGAGGGGAGGGTGGGGGGGGAGTATCCTCCGGAGGCTGCCAGGGAGAAGGGCTGCGCCGGTCCAAGGTGGAACTCTGCGGCATTGGCGAAGGCCTACCCGCCGGACCTGCGTTGGGGGTTGGGCGTGAAGATCCCGCACGTGAAGATCCCGCACTGCCTGCCAGCGCAGCCGTTGCGGAGGCTAAGGCGGAGAACACAGCTGGCGGGGGGGCTACCTCGGTCCCGACCAGTGCACGGTCTCTGCATTCCGTAGATGCTAAGGTAAAGGTGAGTGAGCTCGGCTGAATCGGAAGAGGTCGGACGGAAGGGTACCCACAGAAACAGCGCACGCCAAACTTCACGAATGCTTCCTCCACACGTTGATACTCCACTGGCTCCGCAAAAGGCCACGTCAACCCCGCTAAGTCCCTCGTCTTCCCAGAATGGGCACTGCGAAACCAACGGTAAGCATGGCCTCAACTCGACAGACAAAGACCCATACCTTCTGACTTCAATCCTTCCCCCGCTGGCACCAATGGGTCCAACCATCAAAATAGATGTCAGCAGGCCGTAACGTTCCGATATGAGGTCGGCAAGGGGTTGAAGAAAAGCAGCGGCGTTGTTGAGCGCTCTATAGAAGTTTTCAGTACCAGCCATCAGCGGTAGAAGAGAAGAGACGTACGTGTGGTAATCCTCTGCCGTCCGAACCTTTGGCTTTTCCTTCGTAGCTTCAAAGGCAAGCATTTCCTTCTGGTACTGAGCTTCCAAATTCCCGAGAACCTCCTCCTGGAACTCTGTAGTCTCCCTGCCCCAACACTCCTCCGTGACCTGGTTTCGGACATTGATGCGACAGGGTGCCTTCTCGCCCGGGGAGACGGGGAGTGAAGAAACCTCGCTCCATCGTTCCTCAAAGACATCTCTGATACGTGTCGAATAATACAGCGAGGAATAAAACTGAAGGAGTCGAGGACGACGGGGTGCTTTAGGGAGGAGGTCGCGAGCGCGCTCCAGAAGAGAGCCCATGGCGGTGTGGTCGGCAATTTGGCCTTTCTTGAGTGCACGGTAATGAGACCTGTACCAGGCAGATATGCGCTAACCACAAGTTAGGTATGGGTGTGTTGGGCAATACGATGGGAGTACATACCTCGCGTGTCTTCCTGTAGTACGCACTGCGGGCTTCCAGCTCCTCCTCGGTCAAGCTATCCTCGGTGTCGTCCAAATCGAGCGCTTCCAACGTAGGGTCCTCGATGTCCGCATCCAAGTCCTCGTCGTCCTTCATGTTGTAGCCGTACTTCTTTAGGTAGAGTTTCGTCACGCTGTCGTAAAACCTGCCAGGCATATCGGCTTCCACGGCGGCCTGCCAATCATCTTTGCGTGAATTGAAGAAGATGAATTTGGTGCCGAACACCCAAGAGGTTTTACCGGGAGGCCTGCCTTTGGTTTTGCGACCCATAGCGACAAATCCCGATGGCGAGACAACACGTTCAAAACCAAAATATGACGTGTCAAAATGTGTGACAAGGTCCATTTTCTAAGTCATAATACTCTTAACATTTCAGTATTTACCAATGCCTGTATGGCTGAAGGGTTAGTGAGTGTCGTGTTTGGCTTTCAAATCCCCGAATACAAGAGTTCGAGTCTCTGATGTTGCAAGTTATGGACAGACTGTTGCGGCTTGTTTCAGATTATTGAAATAACTTTTTTGAGTCATTTGTCCCCCTATTCCCAGCCTTGGCACAACAAGTAGTCCAGACTCCAAAGTCCCTTACCTTCTGCATTTCTCAGATCAAGCCATCAGCCACACATTAGTGTAAACAAACACCTGACATTGGGACACGCAGCACAGCAAATTGTAATACAAAACATAACGACGATAACAACTTATTAGCCTCTCTTCAAGGTGAACCCCTCTGCCGATTCCATGGACTCAGTGACCATCAAGTCCGTGTCGACACCGGAATCCAGAGCAGCCCTGAAGGCGGCGTAGGCACGAGCCCTGAAAAGAAGATGGTCAACACCGTGTAGCGCAGTATATAACAGGCATAAGTAGAAAAAACTCACGGACTGCCGTAGATAACGCCTTCACCCCGAATGGCGTAGACGTGACGAGAGGAGCCTGGGGTGCCGGGGGTCTCGACGGGAACCCGAGCCCGGACACGAGAACGACGCGTGGGTGACGAAGGGATGGACCACCCATCGAAGACATCGTCATCGGAAACGACGTCGTCGATGTCGACGGAGAGGAGTGTCGAGCGCGCCGAGTGTGAAGCCGGGGTTGGAGTTGGGGTCGGCGGTGGCGTGGCGGCAGACCCATCCTCGCCAATGCGTGACGTGGCAGGGGTGGCGGCCCTACCCTTCCCTTTGGGCGCGCGGCGACGGCTGGGTGTTGCAGGGGTTTGCGGATCCACGTTGGCGCCCGTGTCCTCGCGAGCTTCAGCCGGGGTGTCTTCGACCTTGACGCCCTCAGCCTGGGAGGCGGCCGCTGCACGGGGCTCCGCAGGATGTACGTGCTTGCCGGCATAGCAGTCCATCTGCCAGTGATGAACGCACTCCTCCCACGACTTGAAGGACTGGTGGGCATTGGAGGGGAAGCCCGTGACCAGAGGCTGTACTGTCAACCTGTCGTGGTGAAGTGAGCACAGAACCTGGAGGAACGAAATGAGACGCACCAGTTGGTGTACACACCCGGCTTGTCCCCGACCTTGACAAGATAATACTTCTGGTGTCGGGGATTATCGCGCACGTTGTCATGGCCATGGTCAGGATAGAAGGGCGGCTCACAGTAGTACTTCTTGTACTTGGGGTCAGAGACACCGTGGCCGCTCGACGCAGCGACCATGATGGTGGTGGTTGGAGAGAGAGATGCCAGCTGGCAATTTCCACGAGAAAAATCAACATATCACGAGACCTCACACGTGCCCCTCGCGTTCGTCCTAATTCGGTGAGCGCGGCTAAACACGTCGTTTGAAGGTCGTACTTTTGTCGTTTTCTCAATGATCAGATGCTCGTTGATGAATTCAGAATGATCTACCTAATGATATCTTAGACCTCGACCCGTTTCTGCTTACACAGCTGTTCGAAGGTAGTTTTCTTTGAAACTATGTACGCGATAACTTCTCCGCCACTGCCAAACTCACAAGTTCAAGGAAACACATGGAAATACACATTTTTCATGGCTATATATCTGTTGTAATCAGGTAAATCAAATTTTTGACCGTGCTCGACAATATATATCGCCCTTGAGATATCTTCCTGATTAGCTGATCTCTTCCGGAACATCTGAATGAACCTGACCAAGGCTGCGAGAGAACAGTGGTAAGAGGCCTATGGTTGAATTACCTGGTAAAATGCTGCAGGTCTGTGTGAAAGAAGAGGATTTCCTTCATTAAAACAGAACTCGTAGTGACTTCGATTCGGTGTTGGCCAATGTCTGATCTTAGTTCTATTGCACTTCAACAGTCATGGGTGTTAAGTTTGATTCATCTAATGATAAGCTATTCCTGGCATAACAGCTTCAACTCTTTCCGTCATCTTACTGCAACAGTTGTGGAAGGAATATGCCGCAGACTCATATGGGCTCAAATGTTGCAGACAAGAGAGTTCTTGTCAGTTTCCGAATGCTTTCATTGTCGTGCCGTGGAGGCACGGAGGCTACTCTTTCAGTGTTTTGTGTCCTTCTTCACGGTTTGCTTTCAATGTGCAAGAAATCGAACACTGTCATCATTGAATATACGGCAATACTGGAGGCTAACTAAACAACTACAGGGTATTCCATACATAAAACATGTCCAAACCATCCCTCCACCGCTTTGCAGAGTCCGCCGCGCGTGCTGCCAGTTCCTCCTCACGTTTGAGTCGCTCCTCCTCGCCCACAGGTTGAGGCCGTTCGTCAAACGTTTTATCGGACATGAACCCGTTGTACACCCATCTGAAAAGCCCGCCCGCAGAATATTGCGTGCATGAGTAGCGCGTCTCACCTGGTTGGACCGGTATGTTTGAATGCCTCAAGAGGGCGGACGGAATGAGCACGGTGCTGCCGGGAGGGAAGCGGATGATGAGGCGAAGGTCCCACAGCACGAGGTGCCCCCCCAGGTCGGGGTCGAAGTCGCCGAGCGCAGTGATCGCACACCAACCCCATGACAGGTTGGCTGAGTCGCGGTGGGGGAAGGTGGTTGTCTGGGGGCCAAAGTTGAAGGTGGTTGCCGCGAACGCCGAGTTATCGAAGTTCCGAGATAGGGACGGGTCTGACTGATACAGTGCTTCCATCGTCTTGCCGTAATGGCGGAAAACGGCGGGTGCAAAGGCCTCGAATAGACCTATGGGGGGAGTGGTTGGGTGCGCTACCGAAGAACCGGGCGAGAGGGACATACAGTTTGAGAATCCGGAGATCCGAACAATGGATTCCTCCATCAGAAGCTGTCTGAGGGCCCGGGCATTGCGCGCGCTGTTGCGGACGTTGAGGGGCACCTACATGCCGTGGTTATCCGTTAGCTGAGAGGGACGCGAAGCGGCGTACCTTCTGCCCACCGCCGAAGGATACTCCCACTGCCAGGGTGGCGAAGTTGCCGCGTCTGCTGGAAAGCTTTTTGGCGGAGAAGGAGCAGCGTGTACCAGACTCCCGGATCGCACCGGTGGCGTGGCTGGCTACCCGGCCCCACCCTTCCTTGGGGGTGCCGCCAAGGGCTCCGATAACTCGCCTATGCCGGTCGAGGATGGGGCGGGATGTCCTGTGAGCATGAATGAGCCATTTGCCGCCCAAGGGGGAGACATGTGGAACGCACCGTCCATCCCAGTCAACTACCTGCATCCCGTACCTGCTCCCTGTGAGTTCTTTCAGCGTATACGTTCTCTTCTCCGGCTCTGTTCGCGTGGCGGTCCAGGCTGTACTTGATGCAGGCAGCACGGTGGCGTCGAGTTCTGTTGGCAGAGGTTTCGAGTAGCTTGCGCGGAGCAGAGAGACGGCTTTGAGACCGGCCTTTCCAGCGGCAATGCGTTCCTTGCGGTTGTCCTGCCTAACGACCCGGCGCTTGGCCCGGGAAAAATCTTTCCTTCGTGCCTTCTTCGATGGGCGTGTTTCTGACGTTCGGGGTGGGGTGGTGGGTCTGGCTGATTCGGGTTTCGCTTCCAGTGGATCCGAGTCGGACAGATCTTCCAAGTCAGATAGATCCGACTCAGGGTCGTCAAATTCGGAAACGTAGCCTGATTCCTGCTCCAAGTTCTCGGCCGTAAGGTAGTCCGCGATGTCGATGTCTGTCTGTATGGGCACTGCGTGCACGTGGAGGTCGAACGGAGAGAAAACCTTGCCACTGCGGGTGGCGCGTCCTACATAACCAGCAGTTAGCGTGAACGCGTTTTGAGAGAAAATGTGAAAATGCAGGCAGTCGTTCAGTGCCTCCAAGGTAGGATTCACGTACTAAACGCCTGGAAACGCGTAAACTCGCCCCCGCTGGCAGCAGGTGGCGGCTTGCTCATGGCTTTTCTTTCGGCGCCTCCAGGGTCGGATTCACGTACTCGATCCCCCAATAAACAAGGAGAAATGTATGTAGGTAGAGAGAGAGCGTTGAAAGGTATGCTTACCTGCCATGGAGCCAATTGGGGCGTTCGTTGGTCAATGGTAAAGGGTGTTGTGTGGCCTTGTTGTTTGCGTGAACTTGGAGCATTCTGATGATTGTCTGGCACGTGCACTCAGGACTCAATGGACGGACGCTCAAAAAAACGCAAGGCCGTGCCCAGCCTACACATCCACCGGCCAACGGTTTCGCACACTTTGTCGATATCAGACGACCAGCGTCGTGTTCGGACACGTATCAACCGTATCGGCTCGTCCAGCGCGACGCCTTCTGACACTGAGTATCCGGCCGATCCTCGCACAGAGGCCGCGTTCAACGACTTCGCCAACTTTTCCTACAACCTTGGCGACGAGATACCGGGGGAGGACGAGCAGAATCTACTGGAGGAGGATGACGGAATTTTTGTGACAAAACCGAGGCGCTATCGCAGTTCTGTAGGTTTTCTGAGCCTAACAAGGAACTTACAATGCTTAACGTGTCTTCCAACAGGATCATCCTCTCGAGAATTGGCTACCCCACAAGGACGTCTATCTTGAAGAGTTGCTGCGTTTGGAGGGGCGTGCAGGCTCTGATGGGGCGTGCGCCAGTTGCCGCGCTCCGGTTGCGAACGTCTGGTGTCGCGATCAGGAATGTTCAGGGGGTGGTATCTTCTGTCGCTCTTGCATGGTTGAGCGCCACCGGTCGTTGCCACTTCATTGGGTAGAGGTACGTTCCTTTCTCAGCTTAGTTTTATAAACCTTTGCTTACGATGCTCATGAAGGTTTGGAACGGTACATTTTTTGAACGATCGACGTTACGCTCGCTGGGACTACGTGTACAGCTAGGGCACGGTGGTTCGGGCTGCCCGTTCAAGACCGCCGCCCACAAAGATTTTTTCGTAATACATTCAAATGGAATTCATTCCGTGGGTCTCGACTTCTGTGGCTGCGACCCGCAAATTTCACAAGCGAGGCAACTCCTCCGGAGCTCCTGGTGGCCGGCTACCCCCTTGCAGCCGCAGACCTGCGCCACGTTTAGCGTCCTTCGCCTCTTCCACCTGGCGAACTGTTTGGGGAAAGTACCCGCCTTCAACTTCTACCGCGCACTCGTCCTTCAAACTGATAATGTGGGCCTGAATTCTCCGCCGGACCGGCGCTCGTCTTTTATGCGCATCGTCCGGCAGTGGCGATTTTTGAAGATGATGAAGCGAGCCGGGCGTGGGCATGATGCAACGGGGATTGATGGAACGGCGGAGGGGGAATTGGCTGTCCAGTGTCCGGCCTGTCCTCATCCAGGGAAGAACCTGTCCGACGATTGGAGAACGGCACCCGATCACTTAAGGTACGCCGTATCATCTTCATGCTTCGTGCTTGACAACCCCGGCTAATGTTTTGACAGATTTTTGTACACACTTTTCCTTGCCCAGGACGCCAACTTCCGCCTCCGCAACCGCGACAGGTCGAACGATGAGCGAGACCCCACCCTTGGCCAGGGGCTGGCATACTTCGTGAACAAGGGCCCGTATGTGGAGTTCCTCAAAGACTTCGTCAACCAAGAGGACATCAGCACATGCTCCGGCTTCGCCGCGATGTTCCTGGCAAATACGCGATACACGAAAGGGCTGCGGACGACAGGCGTGGGAGGCGTAGCGTGTGGAAGGCACAGCCTGTGGCGACCGAATGGAATCGGCGATCTCCAAAAGGGAGAAAGGTGTGTTTCTACCGTCCTACACACTGGAGTTCGACTCATCCGGCTTTCAGGTACTGCAACATGGATTACCTTTTCCTCTCGGCCGTCAAAGGGGCAGACCTTTCGGCCCTTGTGGTCTCGTACGATATCGCCTGTCAGTGGGGGAAAAATCTCTGGCGTCGCATGGAGGAGTTCCCGGAAGACCTTCGCTTGTCCATCAGCCCTGAATGTTGCAAGCTGAAGGTTCCGAATTTCCACCTCCCCCCTCACAAAGTCCAATGCCACTCCCCTTACTCGTTCCATTTCTTGCCCGGCGCCGGTCGAACTCATGGCGAAACTATCGAAGAGAATTGGGCGGACTCGAACGCTGCAGCCTCGCAAACAAAGGAGATGGGTCCCGGTTCTCGCCAAGACACGCTTGACGACATCTTCGGCTTTCATAATTGGATGAGGATAACGGTGTTTGGTACGTATCTTTTCAATTCGGACTTCCGTCAAACTGATGGTTTCATTTCAGGGCGCGTGATGCAGAAACGCCTGTTAGAAGCCACGAAGGAGGAACGTGTCCACCGTGAAATCCTGGAGGCGTTCACCACCGGTCTCAACACATACCGGCCCGGCGCCGTGGATGCATGGCAGCGGGAGATTGCCCTGTGGGAACGGGATCATGATCAACCATGCCCGTACGATGTTCGTGAGCAACGTACGTGCTCTATTCCAAGCCAGGCTACCCTCATTGACCCCCGACGTATAGCCCATGTAACGCTGAAGGATGTGCAGCTGCAGATTGCCCAGGAGGAGTACGAGAGGACGAGGACGCAAAGTGGGGCCACAATCACCCATGAGACCAGCCCCGCTTCTTTTATCATTATGGGTCTAGGCATAGAGGATTCGCAGTGCGTGATTTTTCTTTTCTTTTTCCTTCATTACCTGACAGTGAGTCTGCAGGCGATCTCTCAAGATCGATATCAAAGCCCGCACAAGCCATACAACCCTCCAGGAAACCGACATTCAAAAGCGGCGTACGGCCCTTCTCAAGCGCATCCAGGAGTTTCGCTCACTCCAGGCAGTCTACATGCCACGGCTCGAGCACTACCTCCCTGAAGATCAACGTAGGGCGATCACTGATGCCGGGGGCGCACACCCCGAGGCTCTCCGCCTGTTCCTTCCCTCGGAGCTTCCCGACGACGCAACACGCATCCTCGCCTGCGAGGCCACCCTCCCCAACCTTGAGGGCCGCCTCCGCCATGCCCAGGCCGCCGACTCATTGGAGGACGTTCGCCGTGGTCTTCGGTCACGAACGGTGACTAACAAATTCAAAATCAGGAACATCACCGGCCAGCAAGCGAACACCCGAGCGCAAGCCGTACAGCGCCAAATTGACATCGGCATTCACCTGGCGAAGATTCGCTACCGGTATGCGAGGAACGCCCTGCTACGTTTACTCGGACACGGTGACTGGGAGAGGGAGCTCTGTGTGCTGAAGGATGAGGATGTTAGGGGCTTGAATGAGAGGGCGCTGACTGCAGAGGAGCACGCCAACCAGGAGCGTCTACGAGAGCTTGGCTCCACTATACTGGAGCCCGGCGGCATTGCTGCCGAGGGCACCGTGGGTCTCGGCGAGGGGCGGCGCGAACTGTCGTGGATCTGGTACCGCGTTGGGAAGGCTGCCGATGATGACGGTGGAATTAATGAAGGTATGCCATGCCACCACTCGCTCTATGTGGGTCTTTTACTGACCCGTGGCTTTAGCATTAAGGGTAGAGTGGTGCAAGGCGAAGGCCCGTGCAGAAAGATGGCGGGAGGAGGTACTCCTTCTGGATGAGGAGATGCGGCGCATCATAGCCTTTGGGGCATGGAAGGCAGCTCGCTGGGACGCTGTGGGGCATGCATGCGAAGGCTCGAACCCTGCCGTCACCGAAGGGCTACGTGCCTATGCGGCCGAGCATGCATCCATGGAGCGGGGCCTGGCCGAGCAGTACTGCTGTATGTGGGCCCCATTGCGTGTGCGAGCCATAGCTGGCCTGGAGGGGAGGTCAATTGACGGCACCATTGAGGTTGAGCTGGACCCCGAGTACGACGCCGACGACGAGGACGAGTAGTCGGCTATTTCTTTTTTTGTATATTTTTAGTACTATTTTCAGTTGCATCAGTTTCTATGACGTGCGCAATATTTGTCAATGCTAAGTGGACCAAACAATGGCAATAATAGCTGGAGAGGCTAAAAATAGTACTTCTCTTAAATTAGCCGAGAGTAGTGGTGATGAGCGAGAGGTGGAGAGTAGCCGAGACTTGATTTGATGGCAGCCAGAGAGTCACATGATGCAGTACCGAAGCCAACAGAGAATCCTGACAGGGATTCTGTCCTAAAAAGGGTTTACTGGGAGCATTGTATTGCTCTGCCATTTTACTGCGCAGTAATTACTGGTGACGTTGTAATGTAGTGCGCACTAATTACTGTATATGTTACAATATCCCTACAACCATGGGTGACAACTTAAAACCATGCAGCAGGATGCGAACCTTACAAACATTCCCTCAATCAATTCCCTCAATCCTTTTGTACAAGTATCAATGGCAGTCCAATCGACCCCAGCTGGATTCTCGGGATCTGAAAACAAGGCGTACTCTCTTCTATCAGTTATGACAGGCCATATTGGTCCGATAACCTGTGTGACTGCAATGGATGATGGGAAGGTTGCAAGTGGAGGTGAGCTCAACTGGAAAAGACTTTGTCATGGAGCTGACGGACTACAGGAGTGGACGGTGTGAGGCTGTGGAACTTGCGAATGGCGACAGAATTGGCAAGGCCGTCCGGTGCTGGTCAACGAGGAGCGACCACTGCTCTTGCGTGGATCCAACGGGAGGATGAGCCAGATGACGGCTTGGTTTATGGTACGGCGAACGGATACCTTGTGTGTTGGAAGGAAACCAGAGGCGGCGAAGATCTTGTGGGACTCCCATTTGAACTGAAGGGATACAATATGCTGAGCGCATCTTACAGGCATCATTCCAGGAGACGTACTGTGTGAAGATCGCTAAGCCCACAGAAGTCACAGGAATAGCGTTCGAAGCGGGATCCAACTGCCTCGCCATAGCCAACCGAAATTCAGTCGTACAACTCTTCCTTGTCAACTCGAGAATGCAACTAAATCACGTATTCACTGTCGTCATCAATAACCACGTTCCTAAAGCAATCGCTTTCGGGCAAACAAGCGGGGAGCATAAGGATATTCTAACGTTTGGGCTTTATGACGGACATATGTGAGTACCACAATCGCTATGGCCGGACCTGCACCTGCTCACATGGGGTGACGTAGACATATTTTGAAGGGAAGCAATGGGGAGATACAACAAACTCGGAACACCGGGTGCAATATGTGAGGGTTTATAATCTCAGACCGCAAAGCATGCTGATTTTGCTGCAGTGGAAACGCTGCGATCAACGCCCGACGAGGGGTATTTTGTATTGACGATCCTCTCCAAGGGGTTGCACTGTATCGGTTGGATTCTGGTGCTCGTATCCGCACATATCCCGTTGCTGTGAAGAAATCTTCGAAGCCACGGCAGGTTACCTTTGCCGAAGATTGCAGCGTCATCCTCTGTGGCAGCGACCATGGCACTGTTTATGTCTTCGACAGGAGAAGTGGGGACGTAGTAGACAAATTGAAGATTGGGAATGACGGTATTCAGGCGACAACTGTACGCCCTCATTTGATTCCAGTCACGGTCCAGCTGATGGGATGCAGGCAATGGAGATGAACGAGACCAAGTTCGTTCTTGCTGCGATATCTCAAGGAAACACCGAAGCAAGCGACATCCTCGTCTGGCAGAAGAATATCGATAAGCGTGTGCAGCGAAAGGCGACGGAGATTCTAGAGACATGGGATGCTCTCAAAATGGTTGTTTATGTCTCTCTATGCATCACTTTACTTGCTGTCGTATTCCAAAACCTCAGCTTAAGGGTCCATCTTCTGCACAAGACCTCTGTTAACGAGCCTTCGCAGATCAACGCCAGTATTGTCGAGAAAGGGATGGATTATCTTGGGCTCATCTAATTTGTTCATATTTAAGTAACATGTTGGAATCACCTTGCAATAGATTGATATACGTACTTGTCTAAAGTAGAACATGGTGGAAGCGTGCGCACACTCTTCATTTCCAAAACAAAAGGCCCGGCAATGGGTCAATCGATGACGCCCGACGTCGTCCTCAGCGAAAATGTTTTCTGGGGGGTACGAGCGAGGTAGCAGAGAGTGACTCGGTCATGGAGGGAAGGCGGTTTTGGTGAGGAAGAGGTGGGTGGGCATGCATGACGGCACCTGCAACAACAAGGGCATGCTCAGCGAGGGCGGAAGCTGGGAAAGGCGAATTCGATGTACCAGCGGCTTGTACAGTCCCCTCCCTCGCTGTATCGTGTGTCCTGCGGTCTGTGGTGGTCTTGATATTGAGCTGCTCGTCATTGTCGAGCATGTTGTCGAATGCGCTTGCAGCGATATCCCGAGAGAGTGGCGAAGTAAGCGACATCGTCGTGCTGCAGAAGAATACTGACAAGCGTGTGCATGTGCAGCGAAAGGCCAAAGAGAGTCCTAAGACTTGGAACACTTTCAAAATTGCCGTCCATGCATGTGCATGCCTTGCTTCACTGGCTTTCATATTGCAAAACCTTGGTGTAAGGTTCCATCTTCAGCACACGATATCTGCTGACAACTCTTCACAGATCAACACTGGCACTGTCGAGAAAGTGATGCACTATCTGGGCATCTGATTAGTTCATATTTGAGTAACGTATTGAGATGGCCTTACATAGATTGACACGATGTACACTGAATTCACTCATTTTTAAGAGCAAATGACAATTGCTTCAACGGAAGTCATAAATATCGCTAGCCAATGTATGACATCGGGGAGCACTACAATGGCTACAGCAAAAAAAAAACAGCTACATGGATACAAACCAGGTGCCACTATGCGACGTACAACGTTGCGCAGTGCCACACTGGTGGTGATTGATATGAGAGGTGGGTGGAGGACAAAAGTAATCGTTGGTTGTTGACGCTGTGTGGCTTTGTTTGACTTCCTCAGAAACCAAACAACAATACACCGCCTGTTTCAAGTTGCGTTGAAAGTTGTACATACCTCGAAAGTGCTCGGCGTCATACGCTGACCAACTCGCAAGCTAATCAAATTTTCTATTCTTTTTAAGCCATTCATACTGCCGATTCATCTGTCAATGAGCGCAAGCAAAATGCCCGGTATTGTACACCGAGCCCAAAGCGACACTCGCAGTCAACGGCGCCTCAAGTCATATCCAACTGCCCGGCGTTGTACGCTGAGCAGATGTAGTACCTTCTCCCTCAAACAAGCAGTTATATGCTGCTCCGTATTGACACTGAGATGCTCACTCCTCAGTCGCTCTTTTCTTGAACCCATGCGTTCTGATTTCCTGTAAGCTACCTATCTACCATTATCGCTTTCTCATCTGACTGTCATTATAAGTGTGTAGCATGTGTCAACAACTCGAAGGCCTCTTGCGACACTTTCAACCTCTCCACCACCCAGCCCGGCCTTGTCTTTTCCTCGTTCTCTAGCCAGGTCGGGTTGTACATCTTGCGTGGAAGACCATTCGGGGCAGGTGATGTCCCATGCTCCTCAGTGTTGAATCGAGGGGTAGTTTTACCGCCTCTTGTCCTGCGAATGGCTTCACTCTCCCCAGCATTGTCGATGTATGCGAAGTAGTTCTTGATTTCCGGGGCGCACCAGATGCAAAGCTTGACCCAAAATATACACATGTTCTTTGTGCCCACCTTCGCTGTTCCTTCTTCCTCTGACGACATCCCATCCAACGATAATTTCTCGAGCATATCACAAAAGTATTTCCATGCAGCTAAATCTGGAGCATCATGCGCCTTGAGTGCAATCACCTTCTCTACTATTCCTACACGTCGTTCATATTTCTATGGCCAAGATCAGTTCATGAGAAGATCTATTGATTTGAGTGTCTTCACTCACGCGTTCGTGACGTGCTCGAGAGGCCGCTGATTTCATTTTCATCATAGTAGAGGTCCCAACCCGCAACATCACCTCTTGGGGTGTTTCCAATTTTTTGGTGGCAAACAGGTATCGAGATTGGACTTTTGACCAGGCCTCACGTCCTTGCTTGAGATGGCCCCACAGCTCGCCCATCACATATTCCTCCAAGACATCAGGGAGATTCCATCCGCCGTCTATTCTGCACGCCGCAATTATTTTGTCATAAACCTTGCAGAGGACTGTTTTGTTCCAACGTGAATTTTCCCATCCCTTGTTGAAATCCAGTTTGCCCGAGTCGCCGGGGCCTTCACCTCCTTCCTCAAATGCAGCGACCTCCTCGTGTCCTGCAGGTCGATAAGTACTGAAGTCGGCGGCCGTCTCGATACCGTAGGCCTCTCTCTATGCTAGTCGAATCATTTTCTATGAGTCCGGTCAGTAGGACGGTGAAGTTCTAAACGATAATCATTTGCCTTCCACTCCTTGTCTGCGACTTTCGTCATCTTGGCCTGCTGCTCTTTGATGCCTGCTGCGACACGAGTCCGAACGGCAGACCTGCGTCTCTTAGTGGAGGTGACTTCGCCAACACCTATTTGCTTAATCGCCTCGCCGATAATGGCCTTCATTGTTTCCATGTTCTGTGGATCATTTGGGTTGAACGCCATTCCCGGATTGAACTCTGTGGGTCCATTGCTTTCAGAAGTTCCCGGCACTTGGGACAGGGGGCTTGGCTCGAGTGGTATGACTGGTATTTTCGCCCCTTGGCTTCATAACATGTCGAACCGTTGAGATGGCCTTGTGTGCTGGGATCCAGGTTGTGCCCCTGTCTGCCGTGTTTGGGGGGTAGATGGAATTGACTGTGGGGAGCTCGTTGGTGCACATGATGAATTAGGGTGCCGCATTTGGGGTAGAGACTCTGTGGGTCCTGTTGATGAGCTCGAGGAAGCGGGCTGCTGTGTTTGGGGTGGAGACTTTGTGGTTTCAGATGGCGTAGACTGTGTAGGGTCTGTTGGTACACTCGAGGAACCAGGCTGCTGTGTTTCTGGAGGAGTCCCCGTGGGTGTAGATGGCGTTGATTGAGAAGATTTACTTGGTGCATTCGGCAAGTTCTGTTGCTGTGCTGCGGCGGGACCTGCCATAGGTCCCAACGGCGCCTGCGCCAATGAAGAACTGGCCTATGAAGATCGTCAAGTCAGGGACGATTGCAGTGAACATCAATGCCTACTGCATGGACCTTTTGACGCATCGCACGTATTTCATTTTCGCGCTGTGACTGTTGACTCCGGTAAGTTGATAGAACTCTCTTCTGTGATGAAATCTCACAAGATCTCTTTCAAATTGCAGTTTCAGATCATCGATTGTCCGTTGCTATCTCATACCAATCAGTATTCCTCCGGGGACGAGACACCTGGAGGACTCAACAAAATCCATGTTGTTTTGCTGTAGTTCAGCGTTCTCCTCTTCAGCTCTCCGAGCGGCCGCGCTCTTGACACAAATCAGTTAGCTGATCACTGCGCACAGTCAAATGAGGTCCACCATCATCTCGTTTGCCCTTCGCAGGGCCTCATTGTCGGCCACCTTCGGCTAAGACGTGAATAAGTTCAACAGATAGCTTCCAGATTTCATCTCAGCTCACCTCGTTTGGGAGACCTTTTGCGGCAATAATTTGTTCTACCATGCTTGCCTGTTACGATGTTCACCAGAGTTTCAGTTACATGGCTTTAAAACGTACAAGCTTCTGGTCGAAATTGGCGAGCAAGTCTTGGATTTGTTGTCTCTACCAATGTACAGCAAGTTAGCCTATCATGTGCCCGGTGATGGTCCGAAGCAGGCACTCACCAATTCATCATTCGTGCGAGTTAATTTCTCTTTCTCCTCTTCAGATTGCAGAATTTGGTCTGCCATCTGAGCTTCGCACAGGTCGCTTTCTTCAACGTGTGTGTAATATTTCTTCTCAAGTTCTGACAGCCTTTTCCGTTCACTGCGCTCTTTCTGCAGCTCACGACGTATGAGGTCGAGTTCGACCTCTTGCTTGTTCCGTTCGACAGAGACCACCAGAACCTTTTGCCTTGTTGTCTTCTCTTTCTCGACGGCCTATGAAATACCTGTCATGTGAAGCCATTTTGATTAGATATTAAGGCTCACGTCCTCGAGTTGCATACGGCGTGGTCCAGCGATTGCCCTCTTCTTCATCACAATCTATTCGTCATGTGGAGTCAATCCTCGTACGTGTGCTCTGGATGGGTTAAACACTAACCTCGCCCTCGTTGCGGAGGTCTATTGAGTTTTTGCGTGTGCTGGCTACCACGAGTTGCTGTGATAGGTTGGTTTGCATGTTGCTAGGTCCACTCCATAATGAACCCGGCATTCGTGGCATCTCTGTTTCATTCAGCTGTCTGTCCCAGTCTGAACCAGAGTCCGGCTGGAACCGGAGACCAATGCTATTCTCGCTAAGGGTGACCTTTGGTTGTAGTGGAGGCATCGTGCCCTTATCAAGATGTATCGCCACGGCGGTGTTCACTAGGCCATTCGTTGGGGTCGTCAGATGGTTAGTATCAGGCTGGGGGGCTGGATGACGTGATAGATCCATGTTACTGTGCTGCACAATGGTTCCCATTGAACTGGGTGGTCGTGTCATCTCGACATCAGGCTCAACAGGTGTACTGTTCTCCCTGTGTGTCCCCACGGGCAGTTGTATCGTCATAATGCCCGCATGGTCATTCTGCAGGAGACTGCTGACAATGGCAGGTCCGGCGACAGACTGAAATGTCCCAGCAGCAGTTGTCGTTAGCGTGGGTGGTGAGTTCATGTCGAAGTCAACATGAGGAACCGTGGTATCGCCCTTCTGAATGATTGGAGTTGGCGTTGGTGTTTCGTTATGCACGGACGCTCCTTGTGGGCTCACTGGTAGCGCCATATCAACGTCGAGCTCGATGTGCATTCCGTTGTGTTTGCCTGGAGTGACAGGTGGTTGTGTGGTGGCCTGGCCGTCCACCTCATCCGCCGTGGCCGATCCAGCACCGGGCTGAAAATCTACCCCATTCTCCGGACTAGCCGTCATTTCTCTGGGGAGCGGATCCATGTAGAAGTCGAAATCGGAGACAATGGTACTGTTCTGCTCGCTGAGGGTCTCTTGCGGCGGCATCATTTCGACATCAGGTTCGACCTGTTCGCTATTGTGTGCTGGGACATCACGGGCCTGATTCGTTACCGCGCCCGGCGATGAACCAAAGACGAATCCTCCGGGGATTTGCTGATAGAATGAGAAAGACATGGTGGGTTACAGGGAACAAGTTGACGATTCAAGATGGGCACCAGGCCAGGGAAGGTGAATGTCGGCAGTGTAAGACACCGTCGACGTTAGGTTGAATAAGGGTTGGGGATTTGAGTCTCTCGTCTCCATGCCTTTTCAATGAGACCCACCACGGTATCCTTATTGTCTACTCTGGCTACATTTTGTACTACGTATGCCGATTCTTATTGTTTTCTTGCACTTCGTATTGCTCATCTTATCTCCATTCGCAATCAACTCCTTCTTTCATACACCATGCATATGATTCATTCGCATAGAATATACAGCAGAAGGTAATAAAAAAACTCATAAAGAACTACCACTTTTAAGTATTCGCAAAAAAATAACACCAACGGCATCCCTCCTTCAACACCCGAGCGGCGGTCGCGATCTACTCTGATGACGTATTCTGATGGGCGGCAAGGCGAGATCCCCAATAAAAGAAAAACCGTTTGCTCAGCCAGGACAAGAAAAGCAATTGTGGCAGCTGTCAATGCCGGGATGAATGTATATGCAGGTGTTCACTATGTGGGATGAGCATACAATTGCAATGGGCTAGATAGCAGATATATACAGCACATCGAATGAGGTGAAGCAAAATTATTATGCAGACGGGAAATATCGCGCTACGAGGTTTCCCATGAACTGATTGCGCTACAGGTAACATCAGATTCCACTCCACCAGATCCAGTAGAAAAAGCAAATGAACTACTTGCAATACCGTTGCCCGTTCTGTTTCCGAAAGCGCGTTGATCTGCTCCGAAGTTATACTGAGTACCTGCAATATCATTGACTATATACGAAGCAAAGTGTTAAATGAATGCATGATAAACAAAATAGCAAACACTTACACGTTGACGGTTGCTGATCTCCACCGTTGCAGCAGGCGCCTGCGGCTGTACAGGCTGCTGTGCTTGCAGTGGTGGCTGTACCTGTGGTTGAGGTGTCGATACGGGAACCACAGGTGGGGGTGGGGGTTGGTAGTACGGTGGCATAGCCGACGGCAGAGGGTGGTATGCAAGCTGCTGGCGATGTGGGAACATCGCCGATGCAGGCGGCATACTCATTGACGGGATTGTGAGGCCCGGGTAGGGTTGGGGCTGCTGCAGCTGTGGGGGTTGCAGAGGGTAGCCTAAGTGTAGGTTCGGTGGGTTGGGAGGTGGCTGCTGGAGGTGTGGTGGTAGTGGTGGTGGTAGCATAGGGTGGTGGAGTGGCAGTGGTGCGGGTTGTTGCGTGCCATCAGATGATGTCACGAGCATGCGCTGGAGTATGGCAGAGTCGACAATCTTGTTGAGGAGAAGGGCTTGAAAGAGGGCGTACGCGAGTTGCGGGTGGGCATTGAGCAGAGACCGTGCTTGTTCGGAGTGAGTGATCACGAAAGCCTGTAGGAGTGACAGTAAACTGGCTGCTGCGGAAGAGACAATGGGCAATTTTACCTTCATGAGGGCGAGAACTTCCATGAGCCGACTCGGTTGCATATTTGCCAATGTTGAGCTGATGGAATCCACTGCTGACACGCCTTTCGCGATTTGGATACCGGGTGGCAGGCTGGCAAGAAAGGAATCGGAACCATGGCTTCGTGAGTCACCAGTACCATAAGCTCGCCCTTGGGAACGTTGTTCAGATGGACCAGGAGTGCCCCCGTCTACGATCTCTCCCTGAACAGTTGTTTTGCCCTCGAGAAACGGGTCGGCGTCTGCGAGGTCGACTCTGAGGAAACGCCCACCGATTTCTGTGTGGTGTAGGTTCCGGACAGCCGACAGAGCCGTTTCATGGTCTGCTCAATGGGCATTTGCAGTTTGAAGGTTCGTTAGATGCGATTTAAGCCAGCTCCATTGTTAGACACAGTCAAAGGCTCGACACATAAAAATAAATTGATGTACCCACGAATTCACAGAAGCCATAACCATGGAACGCCCTCGTTCCTCTGTCATGTACCAGCCTGAAGACAATGAAAACAATGAGCTTGTAATGCACGAACATGCATCAGAAAATCACACTGAACATCATACCTAACGCCTATAACTTGTCCTACGGACTTGAACACATCAATCAATTCCTCTTCTTTCGCATCATAGGGCACATTGCCCACTAGTATGGCCAAAAATCTTTTTTTGAGCACCAGGCTGTTAAATCGAACAGCGGTTATTGCTACCACGCACCGAAGACAACTTTACTCATTCTGCAGGTGTCAAAGGATATTTCTGGATATTCTGAATGCTCCTAATGAAGACCCTGATGGAAGGATTACGAACGGACGACAAGGTATTGACGACTCAGAAGATTGACAGAAACGGTTGACACCTCTGCAGTGCCTCTGCACTACTTTGTACGTAGCTCGCCGAAATCTGACAACCTATCACTAGCTGCCTAGAGCCTAATTCTCATCAAGCGTATAACACTTGGCGAGCTCGAAAAGAAGAAAAAATGTGATTCACCGCGCGTAAAACGCCTACGAATGGCCAGGACACCAATGCCGACAGAAGTTGTATTTTTTGTTGGGTTTCCGGGTAAGTCAAACAAAGCCACACAGCGTCAACTGCAACAAGCCAACCAACGATCACTTAGTCTTTCGTCCTCCGCCTACCTCTCCTCTCATATCAATCACTATCAGTGTGGCACTGCGCAACGTTCTACGTTGCATAGAGGCACCTGGTTTGTATCCATGTAGCTGTTTTTTTTTTGCTGTAGCCATTGTAGCGCTCCCCGATGTCATACATTGGCTAGCGATATTTATGACTTCCGTTGAAGCAATTGTCATTTGCTCTTAAAAATGAGTGAATTCAGTGTACATCGTGTCAATCTATGTAAGGCCATCTCAATACGTTACTCAAATATGAACTAATCAGATGCCCAGATAGTGCATCACTTTCTCGACAGTGCCAGTGTTGATCTGTGAAGAGTTGTCAGCAGATATCGTGTGCTGAAGATGGAACCTTACACCGAGGTTTTGCAATATGAAAGCCAGTGAAGCAAGGCACGCACATGCATGGACGGCAATTTTGAAAGTGTTCCAAGTCTTAGGACTCTCTTTGGCCTTTCGCTGCACATGCACACGCTTGTCAGTATTCTTCTGCAGCACGACAATGTCGCTTACTTTGCCACTCTCTCGGGATATCGCTGCAAGCACGAAAGCGGTCTCATTCATCTCCGTCGCCTGCATCCTGCCAGCAGGCCCAGAAGTGGACTGTATCTCACCTATTTGCCGGAGCACCTCCGTCAGGAAACGCTTCGTTGTTTCCAGAGTCTGCAGATCGTTGAGGTTGAACGAGAGTCCCGAATCGGGCTCCATGGATCTGGTACTTCCAGACTCTTGGGATGCCAGTGTGTTTTGAAGGGGGACGACTCCTACTGTTGCGCCTTCAGCTCGCAGATCGTCGACCTGTTGGGACCGCTTGACATGCTGGTATTTTGTTTCACTGCCTGTCTGTTGCGTGGATATGGATATAGTTGATGGAGGCTGCGATAGCATGCTTGGAGATGGCTGTTGTGTTTGGGGATGAGCCCATGCTGGTGAGGATGAAGCCGACTTAGGCGTCACAGCCCGTGCATTCGGCAGGTCCTGTTGCCTGATCCCGATGGTGCCCGCCCTGGCAAAGAACTCACCTGTGAAGACAGTTGAGTCTCAGAATGAACAACTTGAATGCAAGGACGTACTGCTGCGAAGTATTCCTTCCGCAATGAACTTATAGCATCCTCCCGCCCCGACTATTGCCTGTCGTAAGTTTACAAGATGTGATTTATGGCAGAAGTCTTACAAGTTCAAGCCGGAATTGCAGTGACATATCGGCAATCCTCGCTTTCTGTATCTATCACGTTGGTCAACATTCCTTTGCAGGTATCAATGGGAGCACTCTACCAAGTCGGCAGTCTCACGGCGGAACTCCGCTATCTCCTCTTCAGCTCTCTGCCCTGCTGCACTCTGCACATGGATTAGTAGATGGATTGCTGAATATTACGGAATGAGGTTTACCATTGCTTCATTTGCTTTGCGCAAACCTTCATTTTCGGCCGTCTTCACGAAAATTGTTTCAATTGATCCATACTTTTTCTCCATTTCGATTTTCCATTCTGCGTATTCTTCTTGCAGTCGTTTGACCTCTTCACATGCTTGAGCAATTTCCGCATCTCGCTTTTTCCGTTCGATGGAGTCAGCAAGAAGCCTCTCCCTTGCCAATTTCTCTCTCTCGATGGCCTGCGAAAATACCTGTCAGTGGAGGATAATCGAACGAAACATGTGGACTCACCTCGTAGAATTTGGCACGACTTGGCCCTGCGACTGCCACTCTCTTCCTTTCATTTCCAATCTAATACCATGTCAATTGTCAGTATTACAAGATGTCGTCAATAGTTCAAACACTGACCTCGCTCTCGTCATAGAGACTTGATAATTTCCTGCGCAATCCAGAGTCCTGTGACTTATATACTCTCGTTTGAATGTTTCGCTTTGCTTCGCTGGGCTGAGTGTCATGGACTACGGTCAGTTCAGCTCGCAATTTCCCATCCTTGCTGGCAGTCGTCTGCGGTACCGGTCGTGTGCTGTTGGTGAAGGTTTGTGTCATAGGGATGTGTCCCTGGTCGTTTTGCGAGAGACTGTGTATCAACGCTGGACCAATGCCAGAACGAAGAGCTAGATAGAGTAGTGGATCGATGATGTTCTGCCCGCCGACTGGACCAGCATCCAGCGTCATTTCGCCATTCGACTCGAAGGGTGTTCGAGTTCTCCCAAGGTGATCCAACGATAGATGTGTAGGGTCATCGTGCGGGAGAGTGTTACACATGGTGGATCCAGCGCAAGACTGAGAACGTCTCCCATTCCTTAAACCAGCTGTTGTCATTGACATGGGCTGTTTGTCCATTTCGAAGTCGGCATATTGAAGGGCCATGCTGTCTTGCTTGTCGGACGCTGGTGGGCTACTGCGTGGTGTTATGAAGGGTGTTTCAGTTCTATTTTGCTCGTTGAGCATGAAAGGATGAGATGCCGAAGCTCGGTGGTCATGGGGTATCACAGCAACGTTTTCAAATTCAATATCCGAGCTGCTCTCCACGGTTGACTGCTCGGACGCTCCTTGTGGGCTCACTGGAAGCGCCTTATCAACGTCGAGCTCGATGTGCATTCCGTTGTGTTTGCCTGGAGTGACAGGTAGTTGTGTGGCGGCCTGGCCATCCACCTCGTCCGCCGTGGCTGATCCAGCACCGGGCTGAAAATCTACCCCATTCTCCGGACTAGCCGTCATTTCTCTGGGGAGCGGATCCATGTAGAAGTCGAAATCGGAGACAATGGTACTGTTCTGCTCGCTGAGGGTCTCTTGCGGCGGCATCATTTCGACATCAGGTTCGACCTGTTCGCTATTGTGTGCTGGGACATCACGGGCCTGATTCGTTACCGCGCCCGGCGATGAACCAAAGACGAATCCTCCGGGGATTTGCTGATAGAATGAGAAAGACATGGTGGGTTACAGGGAACAAGTTGACGATTCAAGATGGGCACCAGGCCAGGGAAGGTGAATGTCGGCAGTGTAAGACACCGTCAACGTTAGGTTGAATAAGGGTTGGGGATTTGAGTCTCTCGTCTCCATGCCTTTTCAATGAGACCCACCACGGTATCCTTATTGTCTACTCCGGCTACATTTTGTACTATGTATGCCGATTCTTATTGTTTTCTTGCACTTCGTATTGCTCATCTTATCTCCATTCGCAATCAAAAATTTTTATAGAACATGCATACGTATGACTTGTAGAAGATGATACAAAACTTGTCTCGAAGCTACCGTAGGTTAGAGCTACTGTAGGTACTTGAATGAGAAATAATGTGAAGCAAAATTTTCAAAGAATTTTCAACTCCCATCAGGTCTGATGTGGAGTGGGACGTGCACGCCGACGTATAAAAAATGCTAGGTTCCTTAAGAAAAGCAAAAAACACTGGTAGAGGGAGATGGTGGTGGCAAAGGTCGGAACCGCAAGGATCTTTATTGTGCCATCAGTGGCAAGTAACTCGTGATCGACCCAATCCCCTTTCATACTCATCCCCACCGCCTTCCCCAGTCGTCCCTCAAGGATCCCCACTTGGGGCACATATATCTCCCTTCTCGTCCTCACGACTTTGACCTCGGTGCCGGGCCCAATGAAGTTGGGGGGCAAGGACTGGTACTTGGTGTACGGCTGCCACCGCCAGGCGATGGAGCCATCGAGCGCAATGTATGGTAACTCCTCGGCGATGAAGATCTCGCGGATGATAGGAAGCGACATGAATGGTGTTGTTGGATGGAGCGGAGAGCGTGTTGCTGCTGACACACAATTGCAACTGACTCTGCGATGTGAAGATGTTGTCAGCAATGTGTCCCAATTGTCAATGAATGGTTGTCACCTGTTTTCTCTCTCTATTTGAAACACACACCCGCGTTTTCAAACCATTATTTCTTTTTCAAAGTGGTGCCACGTCAGCAGTATGGGGTCGTCATGTTAGGTGGATTCAGACCTGGTGGGTTAGAGCGGAGAAGAAGTCAGTATTTAAAGTTCCTACGAGGTTCCTGACTTTAGGGTCGGCTAGATGCACAATATCCGCCTTAAGCTGCACATACGAAGAGTAATAAAACCAACTGTGTGGCCTTCACTAGGGCAAGTCTGAGAGGGATTCCGCTGCTTGCTGATTGTTAAATCTGACGGTAGATACGACTGTAGTGCCCCATGAAAGCTGCGGATAAAAAGGCGCATGCCTGGAACAGAAATCAACACAAAGAACAATGGGGCCCATGAGAAAATTGACGCACCCAGATTCCCTATGGAATTGCTTCATATACGGCGCATTCAGAGCAGGGGCTGTGTTGATGTCGAGAACGCGCTGGTTGCATATCATAGCAACGATAGAAAACAAAACGATTGCTGATGAGAACCTGCCTTGAGAAAAGAACGCACCCCATTTGGTGACGCAAGTGACTGTACTTCGACCGGAAGCATGCTGTGTACTCTGTGTTGTCAAATACAACATGGAAGATGACAATAAAATAAGTCCAACCGAGAACACATCTGTGTAGGTCGAATGGAGGTGGCGCTCGAATAATAAATAGGGTAACGAAGGAAAGCTGGAAGAGGTAATTGTCAAAAAGGCATTTAAGCTCGTCAAGGGCTACACCATCTTTATCTCAATTTCAAGCCCCAGTATCAAACTATAGCTTTAAGAATTCATCACAATGATGTCGACAGCCTTACACGCAGCTTTAACTGCACCTTCCCTACTTGTTTCTGCCATGGTGAGCGACGTGTGCACGGAATTTGGCTTGAACCTCACCTATTCAAAAGGAGCCAATCCGGGGCTACTTGTCCATTTCACACTTCGGAAGCGTCGGCCAAAAAAGAGGAAGAGTCGGCGAGGTATATTCGATCAAAATTGTCTTTGAATTGAAAGTGGCTCACACTTGCCGCAGGGACACGAATGTAAGGGTTCGGACTCGGGGATCTCGAAGCGACGCAAATTAGTTCGTTTCGTAGAAGAACACTGCGCAGCCAAAGGTCCATGTTTTCTCGATACCCCAAACAAGATCATCCTCGCCATTCTGGAGATGCTGCCTGATGACGCTCTCGTTGCGATGGCTGGCGTCTGCCACCATGTTCAGCCTCTCAGCATATCCATCTACTTCCGTCGTGTTGGTGTCTTGACATCAGAGCCAGGCTCACAGGAGCTACAGCTTTGCCGAGATGTGCCAGCACCCGTCTTCTGCCTCCTTTCCTTTGTGTACCTCGAAAATAACGTCCATTTCACCTGCGATGTATTCCACTTGTTGGAGCACGGGGTGACGCTGCAAAAGTTTAGCGCTAGGACGCCAATCACTTTCGTATGCCTCCAATTTTACAGCAACGAGCCCACGGTCATCCTTGCTCCAAAAACTGCAAGTGCTCTATGCTCCTTCCTCGGCTCATTATCTGCTCGGTGCATATCCATTACAGTGGACACCATGCGCTATTGTGACTTCACCCCACGCCAGGTCTCGCGATCGCAGAGCTGTCTCAACAACACTGTACACATCGCCCATGTCAGAACTTTGATGTCAGGTGTTTGCCGCATTGCTCTGACGGACGAGCTTTTCCGGACAAAAGCATTGGCCAAAGTAGGGTCACTGCTTCTCAATGGTCCTCATGTCACCTCCTTCGGCCTGACTTGCACGTCGACGCGAGGCAACACCATTCTTTCACAAGTGAATTTCCCTGAGCTCCGGTGCCTTCGCATCTCGAGTGCTATCGCCCCCCAATTCCCTACCGAATTCTTCAATCGTCATAGTTCCGTGTATGTATTGGGATTGTTCGGTCTGCATGGGGGCTGCTCACGGCGCAATCTATCACGGTCCTCAAGATCATCTAGCCACAACGTCAAATTACCTCGCCTGGAAGTCCTGACTTTCACTGATCGCTTTCTCCCGTGGGTCTCAAATTTGGTGTGCCCCAACATCACGAACGTGGCAATTTATCCCTCTAGGCATTGGGAAACAGAGAAACTGGTGGAGAGCTGGAGCGGACTTCATGCCTGCTTCAATAGTATTATCCACCGAGGCATGTCGGGAGATACTACGACGATCTCGATCCCGAGTAGTGACGTGACTCTTGAACGGGATCCGAGAGTGGTTCAATACGACCGTCATGCAGGTGAACATCCTGATCCAAAAACCACGAAGCTTTCCTTTCAACTGTACGATCTGAAACAGGAGTCATTGGTGAGTCTAACAATAATTTGGGATGTGACATGAACTTACCACGTCTATGTGATAGGAAATGGTGATCCGCTGGGCTACCATTTTCATTCATCTTCAGACGCTCGAGCTAGACGTTCAGCCCACTTCTGCGGAGTATTCAGACCCATCAGAGGCTGAAATTCAGAGATTTCTGAGTGAGATGCGGCAATCATCGAAAGAGTTTCATACCCTTCAGTGCAAGGCTGGGACCTGGAGATACTCTAATGAGAGGTGGTGTAAAGAGTACTTGAGCTAGATGACCTTAAGATGCCCCAAGTGCATATGACCCAGTTCTATAGCAAGAAAAGGCGACTACACAGGCGTAGGGACGGCGGTATAAGGTAAAAAGCTAAAGGAAGTGGCTGTGCTGGAAACTACCTAAATAAGGCCTGATTCCGTTACATACCCCCTCTTCAGATTGTATCCACAATCTCAACCAAAAAAAAAAAATATTTTGGCTCCCTGTGGTCCGTCCTCATCCATTCCTTCTGGTCAGTCCTCGGTCGCTTAGGAATATCCTCTCCTATCATCCATGATATCCCTCCTATATGCCCCTCCAAAATCGGTGCCGGGGTCCATATATGTCCTTCCCCCCCTCTAAAAAAAAGAAAGGGTAGGCGGCTGAGCAAAAAGCGAGTCGGGTAGATGGCGAGTGCTGAAAGAACTTGGTGTGGGCTGACGCTGCTATAAATCATAATGGCCTGGAGAGTTCAAGAGCAAAGCTCTGAAACAATTCTAGTGATTCGAGCACATAATGTCCATGGATTGAACAAAAATGCCCTAGCGGCAAAACGTGCGCTCGTGGGTCGAACTGAAGCGAAGAATTGGTGTCCTGAGTTGAAACCAGGCAAGGAAGGGATGGGGATGGCAAATCACGTCGTCTTCTGAGTGAAGACCAGCTCGGAGGATTACCACAAAGGTCTCAACCCTTAGGCCCATATGATAGGCCCAGGTACCATGGTGATACAGGTGAGGCGCGTAGGTGCGAATGGTACATGCTACCAAGGCCTCCTCAAAAACCTGCTCGCACACATCGGGAGACGCGTATGGAACGAGTGGTGTCCAGTGTCAAAAAGAAGACATGGTGGAGGTGAATGGGGGTCGGATTCACCAGGAATAGTGGGTGGCGGATAATTTCCACGCACCGTGCCTATGCACATAGGGAGGTGCCAGCCAGAGGCACCCCAACAAAGAATCCCAGATTCTGAGACAACCACCAGGGGTTAGAGTGGTAAAAGTCCCAGAAAGCTCAGAGGAAAGCAGAGTTGTTGTGTGTAGCCAAGACTCCACTATAGCCTCAGTGGCAGGCCACAGAGGCTGGATACGCAAAAAAATGTAAAGAGTACTTGAGCTAGATGACCTTAAGATGCCCCAAGTGCATATGACCCAGTTCTATAGCAAGAAAAGGCGACTACACAGGCGTAGGGACGGCGGTATAAGGTAAAAAGCTAAAGGAAGTGGCTGTGCTGGAAACTACCTAAATAAGGCCTGATTCCGTTACAGGTGGGCTAGGGGTTGAGAGCAGATTAAGAAAGTACAGCCGTACACGTTTGCGACACAGTTTTTGTTTTCCGTAGCTGTAATGAAAGCAGGCTTTCATGAGACTTCTGAAAGAGATATCATTAAGCAAAGGCGAGACTCCAGACATACCGCAGGTCAATGGATGTGTCACCTTAATCGTCCTTGAAGGCCGTGAAGACACGTTCGAACGACCCCTCCCTGAGAAAACATTGAGTGCGACGACACAATAGCCAGCAGATAGAACATACCTGCCAATGGCGCAGATGACGTAGCAACAGGATGCCCCATGGCAACTCTCAAAATGTCATGATCTGCCGATGTCGAGACAAAGACGTCTCAATGCAATCAAGAATCATCCCCATCATCTCCTCCTTATTGTTGAGTTATGTTCTTCTAAGTGCCAACGATGTTCCGAAAGCAGCAATGGTTCCCTAATTGTTCTCTACACGCTTTTAACATCGTCGAAATGGGGTACGCGGTACAGTCCGCAATGCATCAATTCACGAACACCACAAATTTAACCATCGTTCTCCTGCACGTCCTCTCGACTCTTCTCAATGTGTGGCTCCTCTTCCGCCTCCAGAAAGAAAGGCACCATATCAATGAATCACTCTTCGAGGTCTCACGCCTTGTCAGAAACATGGCTACTCGACACAACATGAAGTTTAAAGACCTGGCCTTTGCTATACAGGCCCTCGAGGCGGAGACTTATGAGGCTGGTGATATTGTGAAGAAGGAAATGGTGAAGGTAGCGTCGTTATTGGAATCGAGTAAGTCATGATATTACTTCTTGAGGCATCGACCGTGACACTTCACCAGTGCACTTGGCGCAGCGTGACGACAATGAATCTGACACAGAGTAGCGCGCGGGATAAGACGGTGGGGGGTGGGAACTGCTGAGGGGAACTGCTGAGGGTAAAGCGAATTTTTGAGAATTACTGGTCCAGTAGAGTATTGGGCCATCCAATAAAGATTGCGAACATCCATATAATGAAATCTCCAGGACAACCAATGGCAAGCGGGGTAGGCAAGTAAAGGTAAACCTGGCGATGGAACTGAGCGTGAGAGCGGCGGCACAAAAAAAGCGCGTCATAGTCCAGCGTTTATTGTTATATGGATTGGTTGCAATGGGCCATGCTGTATCCCCATGAGTCTGCTTTATTGTTACAAAAGCTATAATTTACAAGAGAATGTACGGCGGATGCTATTGCCAGCATGTCCAGCACAAATCGAGTATTTGCGGTTGTCCGCCCTCTTCTATTCATCCTCCCCACAGTCCTGCTCATCCTCCTTCTCTACGCCAATACGGCAGTCATGCTGCATGTCAATCGAGAACGAGCAGAGTTTCGCTCATTAATTCGGGAGTCCATGGAGCAATTGCATGACCTAGTGAATGCGACGAAGGAGGATGCATTGTAAAGTGAAGGTAAGACCGTGAGCCAGCGCGGAGAAGTCGATGCTGATAGATCCAAACATAGAATAATTAGTCTGGTAGTGGAGGGGCACATGGTGGGGCTTGTTGGGCTGCAAACGACGCGTCAGAGAAGCTGATTAGGGAGGTGTTGAGATGGACTCACTACGAGCTATACCGCTGAAACGAGAGTGGTTTATACCTAATTGGAAGCCTTTCATTCCATTAACATTCAATGTTCGCGGCCAAACTATGCTGCAGACTCACCGACGCACAATCAGCTTGACAATTTTGAACCATGAAGTTGCATCTAGCAACAGGGGTCACTAGCCACCTGGGGCCTAATCCTCAGCAAGCGTATAACGCCTGGCGAGCTCGAAAAGAAGAGAAAGTGCGGTTCACCAAGCGTATAACGCCTAGGAATTGATGCCGATAGTTGAAGTTAGGAGGCCAGGAGTTGTCGCAGAGTTGTTTCGAAGTCTGCCACGGCGTAGACAAACACGACCACACAGCGTCAGCGTTACTTACAATGGCATTGCTTTTGTTCGGACTTAGCTCGAGTACTTAATTGTTTCTGGAATCCCTCACCATTAATCCGTCTTCCTCAGCTACTCCCTACTCTGCTTGCTTGGCGTCATACGCTAAATAGCTGGGTGACCTCCTTCCTCTTCAATCTCTATCCTCGCCGCTGTCAGGTCTGGTTGGTGTTGTAAGTCCAAACAATTCTTCCTTGTCCTTCATCCCTCAGTACTCAGTACTCAGGACTCTTCCCTCACTTGGCGTTGTACGCTAAGCGAATTCCAATCATTTTGCTTGTTAACCAGCTTTACCTGTCGTTGACCAGGTCGACCTTCTCCTGCCCTTTCGACGGTGCCATCCTACCTATCGACAATCCTCCTACTTCACTTGCACTCGGCATAACGTGAATCAATCCCATTTTCCAGTATGCCATGTTGCTAAAGCCACCTTCGTCTTAAGACTCACGCCCTCGACTACCTTCAGGCACCGTTTACAAACTAGCTGAGCATCCCCGTAAGTCTTCCAAATATTTCTCGTTTCTCCATCGCTAATTTGTGTGTAGATGAACGCCTCTGCCTTTGTTTATCCTCATGCGCTTGTTGACGGTGTAGTTTACACCGTTCTGCAGGGAAGCCATACGAGATTTCCGGCTATTCCTTCTAAAATCTTTCCTGAATCCGAATCCACGAGGCTGCCGGACTTCACGCTCAAATGGATCCCGAATGAATTCCCATTCCTTTTCTTCATCCCCAAATATAAGCTGTTCAGGCTATGGCCCATTGTTCAATCGACTAGCCATCGATGAGAAACATGTTCCTATAGAATGTGTCGAAGATGGCCACTATTCACTGGACAGAGATGTCATCACTGACTGGGTTGCGCTGGAACGAAATTTACGAGCAATTCTCTCCGCAATGCATCACCGTTGTGGATCCCTTCCCCCATTGTTTCAATTTTGGGCCTTTCCCAAGCGGTACGGTTACGAGAATTGTTACAGAAGCCGAAGGGTTGCGCGGGCGATCGCAATTCGGTCGCGAGATGCTTTTGTCCCTCTCATGGCGGCTCTCTCTTTTTTCTACCTTGTTTTGGTGGACAGAGAAGTGAAAGTAGAGGGTTTTGCGTGGGGTGACGAAGTATTGAGGGACACCGGTATCCATTACGAATGGCTTGCTGCACTCGAGCATTCTGTCGTCGCCGATATGACCATACCGCGAGTGGGAGGCATTGTCGACATGAAGATCTGTCAGTATTCTGGCTTCTTGAAAGTAATAAACCAAGCTCGGATGGACTTCTTGTGCCTCTGTTGGGGCCCAACCTCAGACTGGGGCCCTGTCGAAAGTGGTCCTGTGCGCGCAGATCCATACATCATGTCAAAGAGGCTCGTGCCTGACCATATCATGATCGACAACCTTTCTGCCATGGCTACTCGACACTCGTCACGCTCTCTTCGTTCAGCCCCTCTTTGTTCGGCCCCTCTTTGTTCAGCCCCTCTTTGTTCGGCCCCTCTTCATACTGCCCCTCCTCATTCCGCTCCTGTTCGTACCTCCCCTCAACCTGTTTCCACAGGCCAAAGTCCTGATCACACCCACTGCCACTGTCCACCAGCCGACAAAAGCCCAGCCCCCGCACCACGAGATGACCCCCCCACCGCCATGGACTCTCATGACAACAGCGATCCAGAAACTCCAGTGTTTCCGCCCGTGGAGAAGTACAGTGGCCAAAAGGAAGGTGAACTTATGCGAGCATTTTTCGAACGTCGGCGGATAAGAAATGCACTAGCAGCAGCCAGGGAGACAAGAGTCGAGACCCAAGCTCGCATGCAAAAAGAGAAACATGCAGCGCACCACGATGTTCCTGGGAAAGGAGGTGCAAGGGTGTACTACTGGGAGGACGTCGCTGGATTTCGTGTGCGAAGAGCAGGTGGTCGGCAAAATTATAAATTTCTGTGGCGAAAGTATGAGTATTGTGGCAGAAGATACGATTCTTTCGACAATGAGTGGGATCTATGCTCGGAGTTTAGCGATGATGAGTCAACCCCCCAAAAGGCTCCTTTGGATGATGATTCTGATGATGATTGGGATGATGATGATGTTATCTGGTACAAGCCCTCCTTGACTCAAGCTCAGCCTACTCGCGAGGTTGCTCACAGCGAGGCAGGTGCTGGATCTGTCATGGAGGTGGATAGGGAAGAGGAGGAAATTGGCGAAGAAGGGGAAATTAGTGGGGGGGGAACTGGTGCTGATATCCCTCTTCTTCCTAATACTGTGGATCATGCAGACCGTAACGAGGGAGAGTACTCATCCTCTGCCGATTTGACCCGCATATTCGGGGATGGATCTTCAGAAGTACTTGAGACCCCTATTTCTCAGGAAAGCCTCAAAGACAAAGCATACTATCGATTTGGTTTCACCCCGCCCACCACCGAGGTGGAGCCCACACATGATATACCAAGATGGTTTAATGTCCGCAAATACTTGGGCAACGGTCTCTGGCTAGAGGAGTCAAGTGCCCCAGATCCACCCAAACGTACACAGGAGGCGCTCTGCACGTTTTTTGGCTATATGCATGGGAGTCAGAGCCTAAAAGATATGCCAGCGGTGCTTTACGATGTATTGCAAGAGGATTCGGACCTGCGGAGACTCAAGAACGTCAAAATTCGATTACAGGAGGAACGGTTCAACGGGCGTTGGTATTATTTCATCCAACCTGCTGAGCAGCCACCACAGGGGGTTTCATCAATGTACCTTGCCTTGACGAGTGCGTCGGCCCTCCTGGAAATCATTTGTCATCCATTTTGCTCCGACATAGTTTCGATTTACTGGTGGTTGCTCAACAAGGGCATTGCTTTTGATACTTTTGTTCCTGGACCGCAGCTACCTCAAGATTCAAAGCAGCAAGTGTTCGTACCTTGGTACATTGGTCTATAGTGTTTCAAGGTCCGGTTGCGGGGACCGAAAATCTGACCGGAACCGGACTGGACCCAACCGCCGGCAACCGGACCATCGGTCGCGGTTGCGTGAATTTTTGAAGTCACTCAGTCCCGGTTGCTCGAAAATTTTACCTCTGAGCAACTGGTACAAAACCGGTGGCAACCGGTCTTTCGTAGGACCAATGGTCTATATTTTTAACCTACAAATTTCCATACATAACAGCAATTGTATATGCCAGGGAGATCAGTGCAGGCGACCTCGAGTGAAGAACTTGAACCCTCGTGAACTATCACAGAATACATACCCAAACAACAATTAACTATTTTACGTGAGGAGATTTGCTGGCATAGTACAAGTACAATACTATCTATCCTTCTCGAAAACTACCCATGGCAAAGGCCAAGAATAAATCGACATCTGGGCCCAAGACACGCGGAAAAACGAAGAAGGATAGTTTGAGCTCAAGGGCTACGACATCACGGCGAGGGCGGAAGAAGGCGGCACCAACAAGGAGCCGTAAACGGCGAGTCTCCGATGACGAGGACTCTGATGGAGACTCGTCCGATGATGAGCCGCGTCGTCGGCCACAAAAGAAGCGCTCACGAAAAGAACCCGCCGTCGAAACTGTTGATGAGGAGCTAGAGGATTCGGAGGTTGAGGTTGTTGATGAGGTTGTTGATGAGACTGTTCCGACGATAGGCGACGACGATGAGCGGTCAGATGCAGACCCTCCTACTGATGACGAGGTAAGTGGAAAAGTATATTCAGGACTCGACATATTAATCAGCTTACCGAATACAGGAAGCCAATGACGGCCTCGAATCACACCACCGCAATCCAATTCCATCTACGAGGGGAGTCAAGAAGCAGTCTACGAAAGATCTGCTCCTCATGATGACCGACATCATGAGCGTGAAGTTCAAGATGGGCGACGATGAGTACAAGCAGCTGAAAGGAAGATGGTGCACGACATGCAAGTAAGTTGATGTTGTCACACTTTGAATAAACCGAGTGACTTACCAGGCAACAGAAACAATGCCGCATTTGTCTCGAAACACGGGAAACGCAAGGCGTTCCACACTGGCAGAAACTCGTCCTGTCGGCAACACATTAGGCAGCATTACGAGTTGTACAAGAAAAAATGTAGCGAAGCGAACGTACCTGAAAACCACTGGGCGATACCACGCGACATCTGGCGGGAGATGCAAGAGGAAGCGGCACAAAAGAAAAAGAAAAAGATCCAGGCGAAGATTGAGTTTGAGCGCGTGGCAGGGCCACGAACGTTCAGTCGAGAAGGTGTCTTGTCCACGGTAATGCAGCTGATTGCAGTCGATGACCAGGTGAGTACAGTGAACATGATTATGGAGTGGTGTTGCTGATACGTACCCTATAGTCCCTAGCGCTTGCTGACAAGGTAGTTTTTCGCAACTGCCTTGTTGCAATGAGACCGAATGCAACAAGAGCGGACCTTCCGAGTACTCACGACGTGGTTGTACATCTCCATAACCAATTTGTAGAGAGGTTAGAAGAGCTAAAAGCAAGCATTTCCGTGAGTGAGCTAACAACGAAACCAAACCGAAAACTCACGAGCAATCCCAATAGAAAGCACCTGGAAAAGTTTCTATAACAGCAGACGCATGGTCGGCAGACACGACAAAGGCAGCGTTCCTCGGAGTAACAGCACATTGGATCGACGTAGAGGAAGGAAAGTGGGTTTTGCGAGCAGAGGTGATTGCGTTTCAAGGCTTATCTGGCAATCACACGGGGTTGAACCTCGGCCGGTACCTCGTGGGTTGTTGTGACCGAGTTGGGATAATGGGGAAAGAGGGCTCGAAGGTCAGCCGGGCCAATCGCTGATGGCGATCACGATCGGATAACTCACCTTTACCCCGCAGCTCTACACTGCGACACTGGACAATACCTCCACAAACACGACAATTTGTGTGACGATCGAAGATATACACCTCCGCCGCAGCCTTCCTGTGTGGAATGCCAGCGAGGGACAGTTACCGTGAGTCGGCCGACTTCAGTTTGTTTTTTCGATCACTCACGGATAATTGCTAGATGCCTCGGACATGTCGTTAACCTTGGAAACGTAGACGTTATGGGACACATCACGAAGATCGCTGCAGTCGAGACTTCAACCACCATTTGGGAATACGATCCCACAGATCCGGACAACCGTGTCTTGGGAGGGTCACTTGATGTGATCTCAGCGATACGCACGCTCACTGTCAAGGTGCGTTTGATTGTTCTCTTTCCATTCTGAGGTCCTTACCGGATACAGATTCAAGCTTCAGGTCAACGAATTGAATATTTCGAGACTTGCCAACAGCAATGCAAGGTAACGGATCCTTACAAGATTCCTCTGCACAGCAATATACATTGGGGGATAGCCCATGACATGCTCGATATGGCTCATTTCCTCCGTCAGGTACTGTCTGATTTGATCAATCTGATTTCTTGCGCTGACATCCCATTTGCAGCCGATGGCACTTTTCATATCTACCGCCGACGAACTCTACGGACCAATCACAACCCTGCGGCATAACGGTCGTGTCTTCAAACATATTCCGTGGACGGCGTTCAAGCTCGCTGAATCTGACTGGGCCCGTGTCCTCGATGCAAGGGACATTCTTGCGGTACGTGAGGAGTTTAATATATGACATTTATTATACTGACACCTCTTCTAGGATTCGAATCGCATTCAACAGTACTTCTCTGCCGAGAAGCAGCCGACTCTTTGGCGCGCGCTTCCTGCGCTTGAGGAGCTGCAAACTGCATGGGAAAAGAAGCGCGATGATCCACATTATGCTCCGTACCGTGACGCACTCGCAGATGGACTTGCCAAACTCAATAAGTATTATTCTCTACTGGACGAAAAACCTGCGTTTAGCGTTGCCGAAGTTCGGTTCTGTCCAGTTCACAGCTACTTTTTGGCGAACCAGAACTGGAACTATTACACCCCTCGGGGGACCGAACCAGGACCAGGACCAGAACTAACAGAACCGGTTCCGAAAAGTTCAGTCCAGTTCAGCACCGGTTCGAACCAGAGAACCAAGAAAAAATGAAATTTCCAAGAAAAAAAAATTATCTGTCAATTTTTACGCTATGCGGCCATCCAGGCTCCAGGCTCATGGACAACAGCCTCCTCTGTTGCATCAACGAACCTATGTTTGTAACCACTCTTGAGAATTTGAAGGGCCTCGAAAGTCTGCGGTGTAAGCTGATTGCGAAGCAGGGTACTTGTCAACCCGCCACTTGAGAATGCACGCTCAGATGGAACAGAGGATCCCTGAATTGCGAGGTAGTCCCGAGCCATGCGAGCCAGAGTGGGATACTGGTGCGCATGATACTAGAAGTTGAAAAGATTCAGTGTCGAGAGTTATAAATAAGACTAACAGAGGGCATGCACGTACACCCCACCACTTAACGGGATCTTGAAGGCCCCACTCGAGAGGTGCCGCAAGATAATCCTTAAGCTCCTCTCGCGGATCACGCACGGATGCCTCTGCTTGCACACGAGGTCGGATCGCAGCTTCCAGCCAGCTTGCCCCATAGCCGGTACGCTTTACGGGAGACGAGGCTGGCGGTGGCGCAGGCTCGATGGGTTCCGAAGAGGTTCGTGAAGCATACATGTCAAACTAATGAAGTTTAAGTCAGAAACATACGTACAATAAATACAGATACATACCGTCTTCTCGAGAGACTTTCGTCCAGCGTCATAGTGCCTTTGGTCCCACTTATTCTTGCAGTACTCCAGTTTGATAGAGGGGTCCAGAGCTAACACAAGAATGTCAGGTGCAAAAGCGACATAACAGAACAGCAGAAAATACCAACCCAAGCAGATAAAGTACATATCGGTTGTGTCAGTTGCCTTATACCACTTGCGAAGCTTCTTAAGACCTTTTTCGATCGCGTCCTTCACCGGAGCGAACTTTGGTAAGCTCGCAAATGTTGTCCACTGCTCTTGAAGACACTCCAAAATAGGAAGCGTCTTCCCAACTGTTGGGACAGTCTCTG
Source organism: Hypsizygus marmoreus (assembly GCA_013433165.1). NCBI lineage: Eukaryota > Fungi > Basidiomycota > Agaricomycetes > Agaricales > Lyophyllaceae > Hypsizygus > Hypsizygus marmoreus. The sequence goes on along the minus strand of CM024084.1, from coordinate 902,759 downwards.
ATGAGAAGCATGACTGTGCTTCTCGTGGCTCCTAGATAAACATATTAGTCTCAATGTGTGCATAGGAGGATATAGACCTACCGCAAGCACCTCTCGAACAAGTTCCAACATATCCCACTCATCGGATGACATCTTGTAGTCATCATAGCGCTTTCCCTTCAGTGTCGGAACCTCAGGTGAGCTATCGGCAAGCAGAATGAATTTGTTGATGGCCTAGATACTAGTCAGTCACGTAGTAGGCCTCGCATCAGGAATCTCACCTGCTTGACTGTAAGAGCACGGTCAATGAGATCGTACATTGATCCCCATCGTGTTCGGATCCACTTAATGAGCTGAAGAGGTGTGAGTCCCTCCTCCTTGCACATTTTCGCAAAGAAAGTCCTCGCTTGAGGTGATGATCGTAGCTGTAAGTCTGGTGAGTTTAAGAATATACACAAAGGTTCTCAACATACCTGGTTGATGAAGGCGAGTATCTTCCCAACGACATCACCTGCCTCAAAGTCAACAGGATCGTCAATCTCCTGTCCCTCGAGAAGTTCCTCCAACATGGTCCAGTCAACCGTCCAGTCTTCTTCATCTTCTTCGTCTTCGTCGTCTTCGATAGCTGCAGTGCCGTTTCTGGTGGTACGCTTGCTCTTGGGTTTCGTTGGGTTGATGGCTTCGATAAAATCTTTGGCGGCAAGGTGAACGACATGTTCCATGCACCTGGGAGTATTCAGTATAGAGATAGCGCAGCCAGTAATAAAACACACCTCCCGTGGCGCTGACGAGCAATCCATGGACGCTCGGGGCGGTTGACCTCTGGATCACGTTGGATGCAACGTGTGGCCTTGTCGTTGACCGTAACATTGTCACCGGTAGCCCAGCCAAGCTACAACAATAGCATACATCAATACCATTGAAAGAAAGACAATAGAGTGAAACCAACCTTACTACGAATACCGTATTGGTCGAATACATTTAACATAGTCGCCGCGGTATTTGCCCCACCATGGTTACCCTTTATCTCCGTGAATCCGAGAAGTTCTGACTTCAACTCCCAGTCATTCGGCTTGTCAGGGGGGGCATCGATGTAGTGAATAGTAATAGCCAGATATGGATCGTATGCCTTCGAAGTCCAGGCATCAAATGTTGCAGAAAATTCACTCGGAACATCCTAGTCTGGTAGTCAGACATGAAGACATATGGTTGATCACAATTATCTTACCTTGAAGTGGTCGCGAAGACGTTTTTCGACGACCTGAGCCTTAAAAATAACTTCCTCTTGAAGTTTCGTGCGATGGGGAATGTCCGACTCCTTTGTTGCAGGTCGTTGATACTTGAGGATGCCTCGAAACGACTTCTTATCAACAAGAGTAAAGGCCTGCAGAACCGCTCATAAGCTCAACAAGATAGGTACAGTAGGACACGAGACATACCTGATCATCCTCAACTACAAACTGTACGATATGCTCAAGGAGGCCCTCCTTGGTCCATTTCGGTGTTGACCGTACGAATCCGTCGAGCTTCGCCTGCTGAGGACCTTGTTCGTCATCATCGTCGTCTTCCACGGGGCAGGCACGATCGTTCGGCTTAATGCCGAGAGCATCACACTTCTCGAGGTAGATGGAGCCATGTGTTTTCCATGACCTGTATGCGCTGAATTAGCCAGACATTTGAATCCCAAACAGGGAAGCTAACCGTGCAATGTGCGTGCGCAAGGTCGAGTTTCCGCCAGTGTAAAAGCAGTCAGCCTCAGAACTGCCACGATGTCTGCATGAATCATTAGATAGTACGATAAGACGAACAAGGAATGACTCACTTGCAAATCTCACAGATGTGTCCATCACGCATCTTCCCGTCGATCTCGCGTGTGGCCTTTGTAAAACACGTTCGTATGTCTTGAGTTCGCTCATCCTGTCCTCGATGATTGTGCTTGCGCTTTGGCTGCACAAAGAGTTAGTATAAAGTAGCACTATAATTTACGAAAACTCACTTGACGATCGCGTTCAGCGTCTGCTTTCATCTGTTCGTATTTGGACTGATTGGCATCCTCGGGTTCGGTTTCGTTGTCGGCAGTTGATTCAGTGTCACCTGTTGCATCGCTTGCTTGGCTTTGGTTCGTTTTCTTCACGCGCTTCTTGGCAGCTGGCCCTTTAGATGTCGCGGGGCGCTGGCGCTTGCGGCTTGATTCTGAATGGTTCAAACAATGAAAAGAACGGCAATAAAGCATGTGACAGAACATACCTGCTTCGGGTTCTGGTACCTCGTCATTGAGGCCTTCGTCTGCGGCTGCTTCGTCTAGGGATAACAAAGTGTCAACAGAACAGCTATTTGAAAGAAAAAATGCAGCCGCACCTGGGCTCGACTTTGAGGTCGAAGCTCTCCCAACTATGAAAGAACGAGTCAGAAGCAATACATATTAGCTGTGATAGATCATGCTCACCAGTGAATGTCTTTTTGAAGAACGAGTGGACAGCTTTTGAGCTCTGTTCACGAAGCTTGCGAGATGGCTTGATAACACGCTTGCCGCCTACACGTGTTGCAGGTGCCTTCCCCTTCAGGCCAGGCTTGATCGCGGCAATGGTGGGAAGGTCGTCCTCGGACTCCGGTTCGGACTCGGCAGGGGCTGAGGTGCTTCCAATGGGATTTTTGTCGCTTGGGGAGTTAAACCATTGAATGTTGGCGGCGTCTTTGAGGTTTCCGTGAGCATCAAGAGCACAGTTTTCTGGGTCGGACATTTTTGCGAGGCAAATTTTAGAGATGTGTTTTGTCGGTGAGCGACTACTTTTGATTCGGCAAATGCCATGCATTAGCTGTACAGTTTTAGCACTCCGACCCGCGGCACATCCGGCACTTCACGTCTCTCAATAAAAATATGCTTGATTCCTCGAGAAATTCTACGGAAGTTATGCTAACTTTTCGCCCTTCAGTTCGCGGTTCGAACCTGTTCCCAACCTGTTCGCAAAATATCCAGCAGACCTGAACTGAGGACCGAACCTTGGCCGCGGAGCTCGAACAGGAACCAGAACTGGACCAAAACAGACAGTTCGGTTCAACGGTTCCGGTTCCGAACCTCCGTTCGGGACTGAACTTCGGCAACGCTACCTGCGTTCGTTCTTGCATTAGGTGCGTCCTTTCTTTCTGTTCGTGATTTGAGTCTCACTTCAATGAGGTAATTTAGTACTACACCCTTATTTTAAAATCTCTTACATTGAACATGCATGGGGTGGTGCAGAGGAGCAGAAAGCCGAGATCGAAGCGGGAAATGAGTATGCGAAGGATTGGAAAGATGAGGCTTTGAAGGTCGTCGAAAGCGCGGTAAGTAATCTTCACTTCCTTTTTTTCTTTTCACTTACTTGCTTCAGGTTGAGGAGTATTGGAAGACATGTCCACGGGCCGCCGTTCCAGAAGAAGAGCCTTCGACATCCACAACTCCTTCGGTCGATCGTAACAAGAACAAGTCCAACTTCGATCGCCATTGTGAAAGGCTTATCAATCAAGATGATCATGAAGGATGGCATGCAGAACTTCGTCGCTACCTCAAGGACGTACCAGCAGATGTTACGAAGGATACGGATATCGTGGCATGGTGGCAGGTACGTCATTATATTTTATTATTCTATATGCCGGATACTTAGATCTGTTCAGGATCATTGCCAGCTCTACCCGACACTTGCGCGCATCGCCCTCGATGTTCTTCCAGCTCAGGCTTCGTCCGTCCCGTGCGAAAGGCTTTTCTCTGGCAGTAAGCAGACGGCAACAGAACGGCGCTCGCGGCTTGGCGCTCAACGCTTCGAGGAGCTCCAAATAATGAAATTTGCTTGGAAGAACAATGTCAAAGATCTTGCGGCATGGAATTCTTCTCAAGTAGAAGAAGTCAACCTGAATGACTTCGTCGAGCTGCTGCACAAGGACGAGCAGGATGCCGTTTGGGATGAGAATGGTTATGAGATCGTCGTAGATTAAACCTTTTTTTTTCTATTCATATCATAGATTTTTCGAGCCGATACGTAGACTAATAACATTGTAATACATGCCCTATTGCCTGCACGATGTACGTCCGCTGCATGCAACAATGTGCGTGCATGTGCTTTGCATCCGATTAGATTGTAGATTTAGAGCGGAGTTCAAACTTACGTTGAGAGCAATGCCACGTCGAAGGAATCTGTCGACGACCATCTCTGAACTATTCGATGTCGTGCTCCGCTACTGGGGTCAACGATATCGGTCCTGCTTTAGCTCTTTCCTGTTCTTTGGACCCCCGCTGGGCATCATGTAATGCTTCCATCTGAATCCATTGCATGGTGGATGGTATGTTTCTTTATTCTTGCTGTAAATATGTTACTAACTTCGCGACTTGTAGGCGCGTCGGGCCCAGTTTCCTTGCATGCACTTTCTGGTACGTGGCGTGCACTACTTAGATGTTATCTGACCACTATCATTACAGGCCTTATCCTCTAGTTCACGCAGTCACCACGATGTACGGCGCCGTCAGCATGGTCCACAAGAGCACACCCGAAATATTCGTACGACGTGATCTGGACATCAGGAAAAAGGCTTTTGCCCTAGAGCAGCTGACTTTTCCCAGGCTGTCTCAAAGCTTCCCACAGTATCTCAAGGCAGCACAGAGCACTCTGAGCTGCTCAGAGAAGGTATAGGTTACAAATTAGAGTGTTTATATCCTACAAATGTTAGACTATTTAGTTTTCAGCTTATTTTCATTACATGAGTTGTTTTAATACAGGCAAACAAGCAATGAATGTGCAAATATGCACAGAATTGTGAATATCTCTTGAAGCAAGCCTCTGACAGTTAAACGAATTTGATATTCAGAATCTGCTCAAGAAACTGATTCAGATACATATTAAATATATAGCATTTGGTGAAGTGGTTGCTGTGTAAAGTCAAAGGTGACGCTTTTCCCTGCCAAAAAGCGTGGGAAAATGTGACGGACCTGTTGCAGATTGATGTGCCGGCTTGTCTGTCATTGCCCAAAGTCAAATTAGCCTCCCCTAAAGTGTCATGTGATGTTGAACTTCCAATTTCGAGCGCTCATTTGTTTCTCACTTCATTCCTCTCACTGTCTCCCACCTCCTCCTTCCCTCTCTCCCTTCCTCTTTGCTGACAGGCTCCTTCTACCTGTGCATCATACTGTTTGGATAGCTCTCTCCTCTTCCCTCTTCCCTTTTATGTTCTCTACTGCTGTCTATTTGTCTGCTGGCTGCCAGCTCATCACCTGTAGATGTTGAGGATTGGAGGTCTGCAGTACCTCTGTGGTTTTGGTGAGTGTTTCTTCTATTCTCTGATGTTCTCTCAATTGACCAGCATTCTCCTCTGCAGGATTCTCTTTTCTTATCATCACAATCCTTGCTGCTGAGCACCCACTCCTGCCACATCATCCAACCTCTCCTCCTCCCCCTCCTCCTCCTCCTCCTCCCCCTCCTCCTGCTTCTCCTCCTCCCCTCCTCTCCCTCCTCCTCCCCCTCCTCCCTCTCCTCTTTCCCCTACCTCTGGCCCTTTGCTTCTCCTTCCTTTCTCTCTATTATATACTCCCACTCCTGTATTTTATTATGTATAGTATGTAGCTTGTATTAGATAGAAATGAATGCATTGATTTTGAAACTTTTCTTTGAAATTATGAAAGTAAATGAAGTCTATTTGAAAGCTTCTCAGAGATAGTCAGAGATAGTCAGAGCTATTCAGGGTGCTCAGAGCTGAACTCTGTGTTAGTCTGAGTTGCTCTAGAGCATCTCAGAAAAAAAATACCTGGTAACTGTGACCTGAGACACCCTAGGGTCCCCTGGCTCTGGCGAGCCCTGACCAGCCCCCAAGGTACTTCAGGGCAACCTGGAGCACCCTGGGGGCAAAAGCATTTTTCCTGATGGATATGGTATAGGGCGTGACGATTCTCGGTACATGGGGTAGCACGGTGAGTGTCTTGATTCGTCGAGTTATGTTCCCAAGACTAAGAATTGTTTGATTTCTTCCAGTATTCTATAGTCATCATGTCATTCATCTGAGATAATGTTACGATATGCCCTTGGGAAGATTCTGGGCTCCCTTTATGTAGATTTACCTATATACTGTAGTTTCAGCTGATCTGACTGGGAAAACCGGTCCCAACCTGTGTAAAAACCGGTTGCAACTGGTTCGCAACTGGTCTACTCGATGACCAGTTGTAACCGGTTGCCCAACCGCTGCACAACTGCGGTTGCCAGTTGGCCCCGGTTGCGGTCCGGTTTTTTCGGACCTTGAGAATAGTGTGGACCGGTTGCGGTCCTCGGTTGTCTGGCTCAGAAGCCGAAAACCGGACCCAACCGGACCTTAAAACACTATTGGTCTAGGATTTCGCCCCGCCAACTATAAGCCGGATGGACTCGATTTTAGAGCATACGTCTCCTCCTGTGATCACCTGTGATTCTCAGCACCGTCTACCTTCCAATTGCTCTTGTTACGTTATGGGGTGATCAAGATGGTGCTTCCCCACCTGAAGGCTCTCATTTTCTCAAGCTTTTGGACCACACAATGGCTTTGTTTCAAGCAGTTACGCTTGTTGTCCAATATACCATGAATACTACTGCTCGTGCCGGGAGGTACCGTGATTTCATAAAAGTATGGACAGATGGACTTCATACCTTGCACCCGCACATGAAGGAGCACAAGAATAGGGTAAATGTTCATGCCGCTTTCCACATTTACGACTTCCTCCTCCTATTCGGGCCAGTAATCTCATGGTGGTGTTTCCCATTTGAGCGCTTGATCGGCGCCCTCCAGAAGATTAATACAAATGACATCATTGGCGGTGAGCTCCGAGCCCCATTCAATATGTGTATTTAACGAAACTGATTATCTTTAGGTCCATTGGAACATACATTGCTACGGTCGCATATGCGAGCCGCAGGTCTTCGACGATGGTTGAAAAGACCTGATTGTCCAGAAGTCATTCGACGATTCAAGGGCCTTTTTGACAAAGCCTTTTCCCAGAGTGTTTCCGCAGAGAACAATACGGCTGCTGAAACCACAATATTGACTTCTCCACATGAAGTTGCCCATTATATGTATAACGGCGTCAACTTCTCACGCTCTTCTACACATCTGGGCAACAGCCTAGTACTGTACTATCCGTCGTCCTTGTGTGTGACACCAGTTGCAGGGAGCATTGAGAAAATCATAATTTCGTCGAGTGGCGTTCACCTCTCTATCAAACGTCAAGCCCACCTTCCTCCAGAATTCTATGATCCCTTCCGTCGATATCCCTCATTCCCTGCCAAAGTTTACTCCTCGAAGATGGTTGATGGTCCCCCAGACAAGGTTTCTTTTGATTCAGTTGTATCGCATGTGGCCAGGTTCACATTTTCATCAAATCGCGCTGTTATTCTGAATTTGTCGAGAGTAGGTGGTTTATCGCCTTTCCACTTTCGTCAACTGATTTTTTTCGTGCTAGGTTTAGACAGTCAAATACCTCTTTTAGTCGTAACATTGTCTCAGGATAGTGATATATATTGACATTGCATGTGCTGCATCATGCGAGTGTACGACGAGCGTACGCTCAGTTTCAGGCAGTCCGAAACGTGTAGTTTTGGTCACCATTTATGTCGGCCTGAAAACCCGACTGAAATTTGTTGTTTTGGCCTTCCCTAGACAACCTCCGAAATGTGTCATTTTGGGCCCCATTTGAGCGTGGCTAATACCCCGATTATTGGTTTCCCGAAGACCTCCACCCAAACTACCAGTTTAAGGCCACATTTCCGTGCCACTGAAATTGTCTGCTTTTGTTACACTTTTATTGAACCCTAAAGCAGGACTTAAAGTTGAAGTTTCGATGAAAATTTCTGGCGTCCTGAATTTTATAAATTAAGTAATGTTTTTAGCCCGTCTGAAATGTACACCGAAGTTATATGTTTATCTGCAGTTTTCTGCCCGCCTAAAAACTTGATTTTCCCGGGGTGCTTACGACAGGCTTTGCCACTTTGCGACCAGATAATCTACCTACCAAGATTGGGCTCGTCACTTTCATCCTGGAGAAATTTGACACAGGTAGAAGGTACCGTAAGACTGACTTACTCAACAAAGTCCGTCAACGGTGAACCGCCCGACTTCAAATGAGATGATCGCTTAGGGCTGGCGTTGGGCGGTGCAGACGTATCTCAAACTTCACGGACCCAGTAAGTCTGCCATATATTCCGGTGCGATGACATCTCAACGAAGGACTTTGGAGGTGTCCGACCACAACGTAGCTTCCACCATCCATCATATTTGTCTAGACGTGTCCACAGAGCGCATAGTTCTCATCCTTGTCTTGCACTCCACGTCGACAAGCAAAGCCTGGCAGACGATGCATACCGTGGATGTCCAGGTTGAAAATAAGCATCGAGACGCGGTCGCCACAAAGTTTGCTAGACGCATCGTCAGCAAGATAAGCGGCATAGCCGTGCCACTGTTATGCACCCTTTATTACGGCACCCAAGCGGCACACTCTTCACCGTTTCCAGTGTCCGCGATTGAGCAGGCCAAACGCCAATGAAGTATTTTAACAATTGGAGGGCTATACTGGCTCTGAATCTCGAACTTCGTGAACATATGTGCACATCACAGTGACAGTCGATGTAAGTCGCTTGTAGCATTTTTGTGTCATAAGTTCGACATTGAGCGCTCACTTTTGCCCTGGGGATGACTTTCTTATCAGACAAAGCCGTCAATTCGAGGGTTCTTCAGCGCTGAGGTTGAAGTGACGCGATGCTCTTGACGGATCACGCGGTCCATTTCTCTTAATTTTGGTCATTATTGAACATAGGGGTGTTAATGCTGTCCTTGTAAGTGCTCTCGCTTGTTCGCAATGCAATTATTAAAGGGTAGGCATCCGGATTCTGGAGCAGCGTCCTGACCTATCCTGACATATCAGTGACAGTGACACGCCGCAAGAAACCAATATTTCTATCCTGAACTCACGGGAATGAGCGAGGCTGAAAGGTATATAAAGTCTCCTATGAAGCTGGACTTTACAACATTAAAGCCCTACCAAGCTTACTTAGCTCCATCCCACCGCTTTCAAAACCCAACGACCCACCAACCCTCCTCTTCATTTAAGATGGCAAGAGCTACTCCCTTCACCCCTCTTGCTCCACTTGAAAAGCTCCCTCTCGCTGTTCGCAAAGACCGTGAGCTCATCGTCTATATCACATGTATTGAATGCCTCTGACCCGTTGTCTTTCCACAGTCCGCGACAATTATGAATCCGAGAAGGCGGCCCTCGAGGCCAAGATCTCAGAGATGTTGGGAACTCCTTTCAAAATCAACATCAACCCGAACGAAGTCTGGGCTTATAACCCCGCGGACAACAACACCTCAGCTGGCGGTTTGATCAAACGGTTTGTCTGGTTACGCCTTCAACCTTCACTCTAACAACTTAATCGCATCACTGCAGCTATGTGGAGGGCTTCATCAGTGCTCTCGAGTACTTCCTTGACAAGCACGGCGAAGAGGGGAAAACCCATTTCAATGAAGCCGTGACGAAGTCAGAGCTCACCGTCAACGCGAATGAGCTCGGCGACAAGGTCAGTCCCATATATAATCTCTTAAGCTCCTCACGGCTCGAATCTCACATCACAATGCATGCAGGCCGAAACAATCAGCGCCGACGTCAAAGATGGAGTTTTCCGCATCCTCTTCCACCACAAGAAGCTTGGTGACAATCAGCGTTATCTCAGGGATTACCTGTTGAAGGCCGTCGAAGAAGTCCCCCGTGCAGGTCTGTCGATCGTTGCCAAGACCTCAATTGAGAACTCCTACAACTCGGAGATCGACGACGTCACGAGTGCCATTGCCGACATCCTCAATATCCCAGACCTTGTTCTTGACCCCAACTTCGAGGAAAATTTCGCCGCTTTGCGTGAGGGCGAGGTGGATGACAAAGGGTGGGAGTCCACCTTCGGTAACGCGACTTTGCAGTATTTCAGGTTCGCTCCACCGATTGGTTACTCTCTGGGCTTGGCATTGACGAACGTTCTGGTGTAGCTCTGGCCTTCTGAACCAGTTGGAAAAGCAAGGCTTCAAGGGCGACGAAATGTTGCAGGAAGGTATTGCCGAAATCCTGACTTCGAAGAAAATCAAGCTTCGTGTCGCGAAGGCCACGAAGAACAACTCCTATCACGAGGTGTTCTTCGAGGACGGAGTTCTCATTATCCAGGTAAACATTCATGTCTCATCGGTATCTACGCTTGCCATTGACATGATGTCTCAGACTATGCCGAAGCACTGGTGGTTCAATGTTCGCGATGTTGGAAATGGGCTTGTCAACCTTCTTTGAAATCTTGAAGTTTCCGAGACAGATACGCAATCGTTCGAATTCATAGATTCATGTACATGACTCTGTTTCTATATGCATACTCTATCAGTTGAATCAAGGAGCTTCATAAGCAGCCTCAAATAAGAACCAGCAAGCACACGCGCATCAGGATTCCACATTTTATTGCTTGACTTGGATAGCTTCAGGGCGATAGACAGTAAGCAGAGCAGATTATTCTCATCCAACAGAAGCGAAATAAATTTAGATATAGCTCTTGAACCTCGCAAAGCACGGCTAGAACAGCACCTCTCATCATCAACAATGTAGGAATGTCTCCCAACTTCAAGCATCGACACAGGGACATATGCTGAGATTATAAAATGAGATTGAGGAAGGGTGGTGTATAATGTACATCTCGTAAGGTAATCATGCAAACATCAATAGAGCAATCAGCCACAGAATTCAAGTCCTGGGCAGCCAATGGCCGTTCCGTACTCTGCACAAGAAGGAAGGAGAGAAACCATGAGAAATGTTGGTAGCAGCATGAGCTAACAGCACTTACTGCCTCCGTCAACACCAATGACAGCCAAAAGTGCCTGGAACACACCGCCGAGACCTTCACCAGCCAAAAGGCCAGCCTGTCGAGAAACTCGTGTGAGAACAAATGATAAACATCTCTGAGCATGAGACACGTACGGAGATGGCGAACATATACATGTCGAAGCTTGCAGGGCTTCTCTTTAGCCAGAAGAAGTTTATAGTTGAACCGACAGCCCTAAAGAACATCGTGATCAGGGAAAAGACAAAAAATCTCCTCCCAACGACACTCACATTGCAATAGAATAGAAGACCTGGGGCACGACGAACGCGAGTCCGACAGCATTCTGTAAATCGCGGAATGAGCATTTTGTCAAGCGGGTATTGGCCTCCGCGGCGCCGACGCCAATTAGTTCCGGGGCGCGTGGCACTTACCCAGTTAGGTACATAGCCCCAGTATTTCTTGGGAACCCAGATGTGCTTGATGAGCAGACAAATGACGCTGAAGATACCAAGGGCGATAGCGGTGTACCCAGACGACGGGGGGATGGCTAACGGTAGGACAAAATGAGCACTGGATGACCAACAAGAGGGGGCCGCGACAAGACTTACGAAGAGAAGGGCTTGCAACGGCGATAGCGACAGCAGCCCAGGCAGAAACAGAAGGAGCACCGTATGTGCATTCACCTGCATAAGTTAGATCGTGACACAATCTCAGTAGGGGAGAATACTAACCAGATGCAGGAGGATCAATGATGCACGGCGAAGCCTTGGTGAACAAGATGAACAGGCCGGATGTCAAGAACACAGCGACGACGGAACCGCAGAGCTGCGCAATGAACTGATTTTTTGGCTTGGCACGCAGGAGGTAGCCAGTCTTGAGATCTCCAGTCATGTCGGATGCCTGAGCAGCGGAGCCAGCAGCGATGACACCAGCAGTCAAATTGAGGGTGCGGGCGGGGTCTTGAGGAAGGTTCGATGCCTTAGCTATACCTCCAAAGATGAGTTGAGAAGCCTGCAGAATACAGATGTGAGAACGACTGAAGTTCGATAAGAAAGTATTTGTACCTTCGCAACGGTAGAAACGGGATTGACATCGGTGTGACCAGATGACTGTACACCGATAAAGGAGAAAATAAAGCCAAGGATCAATGCAAGGATAGCCTCGCCGACATTCATGTTGAATTGAGTCGCGAGAATGGCACAAGACATGACAGTGCTCAAGAAAAGGCCAATGGTCCACCAGGAGGTAGGAATGCGGTCGTCAAGAGGTGTCTTTGGGTCGTTGCTTAGTGTGGGGTATTAACAGCTGTTGCACAATACTGACCTGGTCCTCATCCTCAGGATTGATCTCTGTTCGTTTGGTGAACCATGACTTCGGATTCCAGGACTCCTTTTTCATGTCTGGAAGGAAATGGATCAGGTTTAACTAGGGTGACTGTAAGGGCATTGATTGGACACATACGGTATAGAATGGGTGCCATGCTGATAACGACCTCGCCGAAGGAGTACAACAGCATGACGAGCACACCGGGCCACAGAAGCCAGTATCGAGGAGAAGGGTGGGTGACGTAGAGCGAAGGATCTTTGAAGGACAATCCCTGATACGACACCAGAGGGAACTCTTCGCTAATTTCTATGCCAAAGGCAAGGCCGTTCTTAACAAGGGAAGGAGCAACTGGATTTCCGAGCATTTAGCCAAATGTTAAAACACCTTATTATACAACTCACTGATTCCCCAGGCAAGGATAGATCCGCCGACTAGAAGTGAAAAAGAGGCCATTCAGAAACCAATCGTAGGCACAATCGATGACTTACAGAAACTCCAACTAGCATTCAGACCGCTCAACATACCAGCACCGAAGAATGCAGGGGTGACTGGGGAATAACATGGTCAGCGATATGGTACAGGCATGGATTGATACCATACATTCAATGTACCACCCGTAGTTTTCAAGGGAGATGATGCTAGTAAATCCGAGCCTGTACAGAGTCCAGCCGATATGCCAGTCATAGATCTACATGACATTCATCAGACAGACTGAAGAAGAAGAAAGAGCTTCACGTACAAGTCCGGGAGCATAACCAGTCATAACCTTATACACAAAGACAACTATGAAGGAGTACAAAAGCGCGAGGGACTTCTTTTTGGCAACAATGGCTCCTGTTTTTCCGCTGTGCAAAGAGCGAATTGTATATGCCTGAGAACAAATGTCAGACACGTGGAGGAAGCGGGGAATAAATCAAGACACATACAGTCGCAGCGGGCGTGGGGAATGTGAGCTTTTGGTGCACGATATAGTATTTGCGCAGAGGGATGACGAAGAAGACACCGAAGAAACCAGCACACGTCGTGAGCGCAATCAATTTACCAATATCTTGTTCAGGGAATTCCGAGAGGAGTCCCAGCCGATACATAGCAGGGATAGCACTGACGAAGAGAATTCCTAAGCCCCCTGAAGCCGTTGCGGCACTGATTTCGAAATAAACAAGCCATGACATAATTCAGAGGCATGAAAACGAACCTCTGTACAGTACAATTCTCCTTCGGACCGAAAGGACCGCCAAGGAAACGTCCTAATAATCCCGATTCTGGGATGATTCTGGACAACGGCTTGAGGATAGCAAAACCAAAAATAGCACCGAAGAGCTGGGGACCGAAAGTAAAACCAGTCTTCAGGCCGAGATAGATGTTCGAGGCGCCGACTACATCATCATCGCGGTCAAGAATCTGAGGCTGTCGGGGGGGGGATGAGAATGGACTTACCGATGGCTCCAAGAACACATCCAACAAAGATTGCTCTGAAACGAAGGTTAGCAGAAGAAATTGTTGGGGAGAACACAACAGAGTGCGAACCTGAATGTAAGTTGATGAGTCTCTTCAACTTCGTCGGGGAGCACAGGGAAAGGCCGTGTTCTGAATACGAGGGGAATTGAGTAATCGGATTGAGAGTGATAACAACTGGAACTTCACTCACACGTCGTGGTCATCAAAAGTCTCCAACTTCTCTGGAACACCCCCCTCCGACGATGAATTGTCTTTCTCATGCGGGTACGAGTTCTCGCGATGGGCGATGTTCGATGTCTCAACAGCGGTGGACATGGTTGGCAGTCGACTCCACTGGGACCGTTGATAGGATTACCGCACAAGTGGGATGTTGCGAGGAATACGTTCCGATTCTCGACCGCACAAGCTTTTCTATCATTCTGCTGTAAGGACCGTGGAAAACAATCAAAGATCCGGATGGTTGCTGGAGAGCCAGAGCGGCGGCAGAATGCATGCTTCTTGCTGTCCATTCATCATGTGGGTAGGAACTGTCATTCCTAATTCGGTAAGTCCATCGACCCGTATGGCCTCATCATCTCCGGATGGTGGGAGGACCATAAGGACACGTCAATGCGCCGATACCAGAACCACCGCGTGCTTCCATCTACTCTTAAAACTTGGTCGCGGCGGCATACATTCCAAGATTTACCCCTGATCAGTACTTGGGGTGCTTGGTGAGCCTCGAGTGGGCATGCCATGCGATTCACAGATCGCAATGACGAATCGAATTCCAATGTTCACGATTGAATGCATCTGTGGCGTGCGCTATTTTTGGTATAAACTAGCAATAAGCTTGTAGTTCATGAACCGCGGCGGCGTCGAGGAAGACATGATGGCGAACCTTGTCAAAAGTGTGACCTTGACAGCAATCTGCTTCCTGAAAGGCTTCGTTACACCTGAGAGCAATTCTTTTGCACATGCGTATTTGCCCAAAGTGATCGGCGCTCACACCGCACAACGTGCTCGAGGATAATGAAAAAACTGTATGCTGACGCGCGGTAACCGAGCATCGATAGCGCAGACATACACAATGTGATTTTCATAGGTATCACTTGTCCAGAATCCAGATCCCAGTGCCAGAGGATCGAGTTCAGCGATGATGCTCGCCGCGACTCGCCGCTCACCTCCAAGAAAAACATTCCAACCACAAGACGCTAACTTGTCCAGATATTGGCTGATCGCCGTTATAGACCCCCCAGGCGAGTTGCGCCTTCGCAATCAGCAGATGGTCCAGGGGCGTCTATGTGAACAGCGTGGACCGAGAGAGCCTATGGAGGAGGCGCCATGACGAATATTCGCATGTGCCACGCGCTGTCACTGTGTGGGGACAGATAACCCTCGTGTGAGATGCATTCCCGGTCTACGCGGAATCAGGGGGCTTGGCCTATCTTCCAGTTGTCTTCCAGTAATAGATGTGTTCTGACTGGCGAAGACAAGCCTCCCCATGGAGTAGCATAAAGTAGATCACCGTCGACACGCCGATTGGACACAAATTCCCTCCTTCGTTCCACTCTAAGCCCCAGATTTGGTGTCTAGAGAGCCCAGCCATTGATCTTCGTGGATTCCATATGTTGTGTGAAGTGCCAAGTGCATGGAACGCTGGAACATTTGCCGCCAATCGAATCGGAAGAGTGAGCGATGCTGGTGTGATGAGTGCCATGTGGACAACTTTTACAGTATTTGCGCAGGTTTGATGTCCAGCCCTTTGAATAACATCAGCTAGATCTATCGTGCATCAATCATCGATCATCGTGGCGGGCAAGAGGTGGGGGAGGGCGGGGTTGACGGAGGCGCTTGGGTTGCTGGTTTCACTTGGTAGGCTGTGTGTAATGGCATCAGCTTGATAAATCAGAGCCTATCAGAGTTCAGTCTTGGCTCCCATTAACCATGCATACCCCCGGAATCGTCGAGCGCAGCCTGCACGGTTCACCACACGACATAATCTACAGCAGCCTACAGCTTGTAATAAGTCAAATGTAACGATGCTCTTCATGCCCACAAAGAGAGGTTGAGTTACAATGCCCCATGTATGGACCGTCCAGCAGCAGCACTATCAAACTTGCGAACCCAGTATCAATCCACAAAATCTCCAGATGAATGCGATTTGACGACGGAGAAAATAAAAAGGGTGCAGACAGGAAATCCTGGAGTATCGGTGAATCAAAAATTACACGACTATCGTATCATGAGGAGAAGGAAGTTGAAAAAAGGGAAGTGATGGAGGTACCCCACACAAACCGAAATTGCATCCATCATTAACTTATGTCCCAGCCATACCCACAATGCCAACTTGGTCGCGAATCTTCGCGATTTGGCTCGCAGTGAGGGAGCCCTTGCTCGCCCGGAGGAACTCCTCAAAAGCAGTAAGCGCGTCTGCCTCAACAGTAAACTCGGTCCTGGAATGGGAAAAAACGTGTTAGTTATTTATAGCCATCAAAGAAAGCAGAAATGGATTGATATAATAAGAAATAAAGGAGCAACACATACTTTAAGAACTCATACAGGTGCTCCCAAAACTCGGGCTTCGCGATCGTAGCACCATATGTCGACAACGACTCTGTAGAGATCGACGCTGGTATCTCATTGGCATCAAGCGTCAAAAGGATGTCCTTTTCCACGAAGCCAGGCGTTTCACTGGACGGCGAAGGCGAAAGAACGACAGAAGGGATGCGCTGATGGCCACGTCTAGCGCCAGGGGTCGAGCCGAGCGAAAGCGAAGGTTTCTTATCTTCGGACGCCATAGAAGGTGACGATGGAGGTGGCGACGATGAGACTTCTGGAACAGGTATAGTGGGAACCCAATGGAATCCGGGTTTGATTATCAAGTTGACGGTATCTCCGTCCTTAACAGTATATTCCTTCAATAATTTCCCGTCTGCGAGAGCCTTTCCTTTCAGGAGGAGGCGCTGGGCGTCTGCAGGAGGTGCGGCAGGCTGTGAGGCGAGTTGTGCCTTTATGGACGAAATGGTATCGGTGGGCTGTACAGAGATGGTGAAAGATGCAGGGGGCTTGAGTGATTTAAAGGTGACGGAGATGGAGGCTGTGTAAATAGGAGTTTCGATCAGACTAATGGTTGCTTCTTTGTGTGTATGTTCGAGAACATACCTGAAGAAGAAGCTGTGGCGTCCGGTTGCTTTCGTGCAGGTGGTGGTGGAACTGGAATCTAATTATTATCGATAAGAGCCACGTAGTGCCGCATAAGAATGATCAGCGCCTACCGGGAGGACAGGTACTCTCTTGAGCGAGTTTTCCGGCGGCTGTTGATAGTCGTCGGAATACGTGAGGGGCTGTGTAGACAACGTGTTCAGAAATGTCTTGACAAAGGCTTGTTCAGCTTGTTCAGCCATCTTCGTTGCAGGAGAAGGCAAAGAACGTAAAGATATATGAAATCGATGGTGATTATGGGTCTAGGTTTAGGGACAGCTGCTCATCGATCGAAACAACGAGCAAATCGCGAAACAGCAGCGTGACCGTGACAAAATCACGCTGCACTCTTTCCCGAATCCAACTTTCCGTCAGTTCAGTAAACCATGGCCGTATGTCCTTTTTATCATGTAAAGCGACGGCTTGTTAACGACAGAATGATTGTATAGTCAGGATACGGCTACAGCGGAGGTCTGTTCAGCTGTCCCCGTCCCTGTAATCACTTTCATTTGACAACAACTCATTAGGACGTTCCCGGTGCTTCGTCTATTGGCAGGAATTCCAAAAAGTAAGCCCTCTCACGACTGTTATATATGTTGATAGTGTATTCAGATGCCTTTCTGAACTGAAGTGCTACGCACAAACCGATAACCCACGAGAATGCCGACCCCAATCTGACGATTACCTGGAGTGCTTGCACCACCCGAAAGAGGTGTGCCACGCTCAGCTCCTAACCACAACCCATCAGTGACCATTTTGCGTCTAGGTTGCACGCGCTAAAGCCGTCCAGGACGAGTTTATCCGCAAAGCAGAGGCCACCGCGAAGGAAGGGCAGAAAGCTGCCGATGTCATTGCAGACGGCGTCATTGTTGGACTCGGGCTGATACAACGGAGTAAAGAGGCTGAGGGCAGCAAATAGGCATCTGTTGGCTTTGCTTTTTCGGAAATAGAGAATCGAGGTTCGGGCCGACTGCTCTTCGAAACCTTGAGGTTTTGCATCAAGTCACGGTCGAACTCCTGCCCTTAAATTCCTCTGGCAAGTACCTGCCGATGAGCGCTGTACTGGCAATAATTCAGAACAGATTAATACATTGACCTGGGTTCCCGGTCCCAGGTGCGATGCCGTCTGTCAGTTTCATGATGCTTACCTCGGGGCCAGTACCGTTTCACAATGTAGTAGGACTTATAATTATGGCTACATTTAAAAGATGGGAGAGACTATGGTTACATTTTAAGACGATAAGCAAAGCGTACAATAGCACCCTCAAAACACAACAACTCCTCCGCCGGCGCCTCCCTCTCAGCCCCCTAACCCGACGGCATTTCCCCGCCTTTCCATGCTTCCCTCGTCACGCCAAACTGATATTCTGGCTCGCCGTCTTCAGAATCATACGGCATGGCAATCATGACCACGACTTGTATTTCAAGCGGGTCTGGTGGTTTCGTTTCGTTCGTTAAATCATTGGATGGTTTCTCGGTGGTAGTGGTAGTGGTAGAGCCGTTATTGATGCTTCCGCTCCGGCTCGGAAACCATGAGGCGATGGGCAAGAAGGAAAGACTGCGCGACGGTGTGACGACTGGGATGACTGGCACAACTGGAATCAAAATGCCATGCTCTTCGTCGTCCCCTTTTCGTCGTATAGTCGTTGATAGAGGCTATAAGGGGTCAATGATGAGCTCGTGTGCCAGTGGACAGAAATACTGTGATAAAAGACTAACCATCATCGTGCACCACATCTCGCCACCCTTCTCAAGATGCGGCTCGAGCAGTATTGGCTCAACCCGCCCCACATCATCGGCCGCCCGATATCCCATCAACCAGGGGTCAGTCACGCCCATGTCCAACATTGCTCTTCGACGCGCAAGGAACCGCCGCCGCGAGGCAAGCCCACACACGACGAAAAGGAGCAGGAGGACAACGAAGGTGACGAGAAAGCCAAAGAAGTAGCTTGCGCCCTTCTGCATGTCGGCCCCGTCAGTTTCCGCCGTCGGTAGCGAGGAATCCGAGGCAGACGTCGTTGTTGTCGTTGGAGTGGATGATATTGTCGTCGACATCGTAAGCACGCTCGTATTGCGTTATTTAAGAAATCTAAGCCGGCGCGCTTGATAATGGAATGGCAGCGACGGAGAGAGTTAGTGCGACTGTCGGCATTACGAATCGCGCTTTACTTAAAAGAGAGCTCCAAGACTGAATCAATGCCGACTGTTCACTTGTGTTTGACGTCACCGCGACTCAATGTGGCCCAGACTACCGATCATTTCGGCAACATTCACCTTCTCAGTAAAGGAGAAAAATACCATGGTATGTACATGAAGAACCACAGGACAGAAATAAAGACTTGCACTTTCGCCCCGAATCTCAAGCCTTACCAATTCCTGTAGCGCCAGCTGCAGGAACAACAGTGGGCACCGTCGTGGGCTGCAAGGCGGAATTCCACGTCGCTGTAGTGGGCCATGCAGTTGTAGCGGGTACTGGAGAAGCTTGGCCATAAGCCGTAGGTCCTGGAACTATATAGAATGGCGTCAGGAATACTCATGCTCATAGGCGGAGGGTAGTAATTGGCACTTACGGACGTAGGTGGTGAGGTCTTGGTAGATGTTGATGAGGATACCGGGGTCGCTGGCCTTGTAAACACCTGTTCCAAAGAGTACAAGTACGTCAGATAGAGCTCAACTTTTGAGCGAGGTAAAGCATACCAGGAATCTTGACTGTGGGCGGTTTAACTGATCCAGTGCCTCCAACCTAAGAATAGAATTTGTCAAACCAACATTACGATATCGACATTGGCACGGACGTTGACTTGGAAGCATGCTGGATAGAATCTGGAAGGCTTCAGAACCGAAGAAGAGACAGCCTATCTAGAGAAAACTCACTGTGCGCCGCCTGATCCACTGGCAACGTGAAGCGCTGTAGAAATGTTAAATATTGGAAAGAAAGAAAAAAGAAGCACGTACCAATCACTTCGGCACGGATGAGGTAGTTTCCGGGAGCAAGGCCAGCTGGAACCTTGAAAGTGAAGTGACCGCAGTTATCCTGTCCGTGACACTACATCAAGCCAATTTCGACGTGGTCAGTAATGCAAGAGGCCTACGTTGAGAACACCTGAGAGATAGAACAGGAGATCAAATAATGAAGTTGATTATGCATAAACACAGCTCACGGGAACCAAAGTAGTCAGGGTTATTTGAAACGAGACCCATGTGGGCAACCTTGAACCAATCAGCGTTAGAGCCCACTGCCGTTTTGGCATCTGAGACGGCGGCCATGTATACCTAACAGGGAGGTGAGAGCTTGGCCAACAGAAATATAGCGGGGTCTACGGACTAGGACAGGACCATAGTGGTTTCCACCAATGGCTTCGTTCCTACATGCACGGTCACCAGGCTGCTGATGCATCTCGACAGTAACATCGTCACCAGCTGCCAAGAGAACAACGATGAGAGTGGGGTTAGAGAAGACGGGGTATGTGGTCGACACTACATACGCTTAACCTGGCAAACACCAGCGCTGGCGGCTGCACCAGCATTGCAGGCGAGGTCCTACAGAGAAGAATAAGATTTTGCTCAACAAAATTGAAGATTTCAGATAGCAAGATTACCGGGCTGGACAGACTCGTGACAGGCGAGTTACTGGCAGGTTTACGGGCACAGGACGATCCAGCATCTACACCATTGATCCAGAGTTGCTGGAAAGTCGAGTGCGCAGATGCGGAGGCTAAAAGGCAAGCAGCAGTGATAAATTGGAGGCGCATTTTTTCCTACCCCCTGACCATAGAGTTCGCAATTTATACAACAGCCTCTTCCATTAGTAAAGAGTCCTTAACGCGGAAAAATCGATGGAAAGTATGATCCATCCTTGCCCTTGGCACCAAGGGAGGCAAAAAGCCCGGGTCGCGAGGGGTCGGGAAAATAAAAGAGGTCTTGAGGTCTGGTTTGCATAAATTTCGGAACTGAATCATCGTCCGGGATTCATCCAGGTGGGATGGAGGGTGTGGCATTGCCCTAAGGCCGCCGGTGACTGGTTCCTTGTGTATGAGCTGCGTTGTTACCACACGACGTCAGAGCCAAGCGATGATCGCGATTGATTAGTGCAAACCACCAACTCCAGTGTATGCTGGAAGAGACAATATATTATTGAGATGTTGTGAACAACCTGAATCGAATAGGATTATACAGGAGTTTGATCTGTTTATAAATGAATCTAAGCACGACGTCGGGAACAGAAAGAAATTTGGAAGCGACGACATGGCATCGATACTTGCCCACCTCACGATGCTACTTCAGCTGCTACTCTTCCGCGTCCTCATGACCTTGTTCCTCAAAGCCTTTTCCTTCAGTTCATTCTCCCTCTTCTCTAGCTCCACTTTACTCCGATCCGGTTCCTGTGCAAATTCCAAGAAACAACAATCAGCATCATTGAACACACACAAATGTCAAACGAGATCGATCCGCACATCATTCGCCGCGTCCTCCTCATCCCACTTACTTTTCCTGCGTTCAATTTCTGCTTGACCCTTGATCTTGAGCTCAGAGCCGCGAGGCCCCTCACTCCGGTCAACATCCATTTTCTCGCTTTCTCGTTTAGGCGGAGGTGAACGGCTGCCACTGCTCCTGCTTCGGCTATAATTTTTAGTGCCCCTCCTGGGAGCATTCCTCTGGCGACTAGGGCTTCTCCGGCGAGGAGGAATAGGAGACCTCGACCTTGAGGGACTCCTGCGTCGGCGTCTTGGGGGACTGACACTTCTTCGCCGGTTGTGGCTGACGCTACGTCGTCGGGGATAGCCACGTGCGGGAGGTGGGGATCTCGACCTGCTTATAGATTGAGATCGCGAACGGGCTCCGGGAGACAAGCGCCGCCTTCTGGCAGGAGGACTATTGCTGTCTCGTCCTTTATACCGCCTATCACGCTCACGAGGAGGAGGGGTGAACGAAGGGGAGCGAGGCCTGCGACGGGAAGGGGGCGGTGTACGGGAAACCGAGCGTGAAGGCGAACGGCGAGGGGGTGACCTGCGTCTGGGAGGAGGCGGAGAGCGGGAGCTATGGATGTCACGAGAGGGCGAACGACGGCGAGGAGGAGAGCGATAACGTCGCATTGGTGGAGGTGAGCGCGAGCCACGGATGTGGGAGCTTGAAGAGCGAGAACGGCGACGGGGTGGGGGCGACCGAGAAGACCGTCGACGTGGTCCCTGTAAAATAAAATAAAAGTATACTTGAGTGAAGAAGAAAATGGAGAAAGTATGATGAAGTCTTACGCCACCGGCAGGACCACCGCCTCTGGTTCCCCAACCTCCGTCCCGTGGCCTCCCACCTCCTCCTCGATCATCATCATATCCTCCTCCCCGTCCCCGGCCACGTCCTCTACCCCGGCCTCTGAAACCACCACGTCCACCGCGCTCTCCATCCCTGATCTCGTCCAGACGCTGCCTACGGTCCCTTTCATCAATGGCACGGGTATCACCTTCGCGGGCACGGCGCATTTCCGCCTTCTTTTCTTCGACAAAGGTGCGCGGGACGCCTGTCACATCATCTTGGGCTTCGAGCAGAAGATTCCAGAGGGCTGTCATAAAAGCGGGTGTATCCTTCGTAAGAAAGCCTGTTAGATTAATCTGCATCTTTTTGGGGTCAGGTGTCTGGGAGAATGCGTGAGTGAGGGGCGACATGTGATGAGGTAGACGACGGCATACCAGCTGTTGCTGGTCCTCCAATAGACCCATAGCATACTCAACGACGACCTCATCCTCGAAACCGACCAGCTCTACGATTTTTTTAGCAATCCAAGGCCTGATGACGTTGAGGTTGACTTTCCGCATATCGACCTAGTGAGAGGCTCAGACGACAACAACACGAGGCACCATATGTATATTGCTACCTTTTTGTCGAACTCAGGCGGAAATTTCATGGACTTAAGAAGCTTGAGCTCCTTGTCAGAAAAGCGCCTGTCCTGGTCGGCTGAGGTGCCTTTGAAGAAGCCTGTAACGGGTGACCAGACGAAGCCGGGTGAGTACAAAAGAAGAATACCATGACTGAAAGTCTGGCCTCACCAGCGTCTGCCATGATCTTTTAAGCAGAAGAAATAGATGAGAGCAGGTTATCTCCAACTGGTGGCAGGAGGTTGAAGCGTTCAAGCAGCCGTGGGAACATTGACTCCACATTATTGAAGTTTTTGAAATTGATGACCACAATTCGACTAACGAAAACATTTCATTTGAACGTTTGAACAGTTATGCAGTTGATACATGATCAAGTTGGGTACAAGTCGAGGAAGCTTGTAAAAATGCAAACTTCCATCACCACTCCCTCAAGCTCCCGTCCGGACCACGCCAGACTGGATTTTTCCAGGCGGGGTACTTTTCGACGTGTCTCAGAGATGCCTCTCGGATTAATTCTTCATTCAGCTCAATCCCAATACCGGGGCCTGTCGAAAATCAGCCAATGGTAATTCGGAAATGAGAAGAGAGGTGCAAACCTTCCAGAGCAGCAATGTACCCGTTTTCTATTGCAAAAACTTCCGGATTCCTCATGAAGCTGTGTAGGTCTGCCTCATGCGAGGGATCCACGCTCGTGTTGTAGTGGATCTAGTGTAGGTTGTGGGCTTCAGTAGGACTTGAATTCGATGGCTATAACGTACCGTCCAGCTCATTTCTTGTATGACGACTTGATTTTACCAGGTTGAGTAGGTTGTTTAGGGAAAGCTTAAAACCACACACAATTAGGAGCCGAAATTGCAACCTGCATGCATGCTGCAAGTGCAATCGGGCCAAGTGGGCAATGAGGCGCGAGTCCGACATCGTACATCTCGGTCAGAGAAGCGATGCGATGTAATTCACTGATTCCACCGCAGTGCGATACCTATGGTCATAATCAGTTGAACGGTAGGGGAAACGGGAATGAAACATTCATGGCTTACATCTGGCTGAGCAATATCAATGGCTCGCTTCTCCAGGTAGGGTCTAAAGTCCGAACGCGTGAAGAGACGCTCACCAAGGGCGATTGGCGTGGAGACAGCGTTCGAAAGGTCGGCGATTTCTTCTGGTTGAGTCGGAAGCAAAGGTTCTAAGAATCAGGAAGCATGACAAGTAAATGGATAGCCCCAGATAACAGTCGGTCGTGTGACCTTCGATGAACATTGGACCATGAGGTTCCAACAACTTGGCAAGCTGTTTTGCCATTCCTTTATGGAGCCTGCCATGAAAGTCAATGCCTACGTCCATGCCTAGAGACCGGATGTCCTTCAGGCGACTGACGGTGTCGTGGAGGACACTTGGGCTGTCGATCCATGCAACAGACTCTGAAACTTGGATCAACTATTCTGAAAATTTAAGCAACCGCGAAACATACCAGTCGCGTTCATCTTGACAGCCGTGAAGCCTTGTTTCCTGCGAAACATAGCAGTAGAAAAAGTCTCTGTCGGGCTGTCACCGCCGACCCAGCCATACACCCTCACGCGATCGCGCACTTTCCCTCCAAGTAACTGCCATATCGGAACACCTAGTTTCTTTCCCTTGATATCCCACAACGCGATGTCTAAACCAGATAATGCGCTCTATGAATGAAACCTCATTAGCAGTGAGCGACTTTTGAATTTATCGTCCCCGCGCACGAACCATCAAGACTGGGCCTCCACGATAGAACCTGCCTCGGTAAGCGGTCTGCCATATACCTTGGATATTGTTAGCATCGTGGCCAACGAAACGTTCTATGAGATCCTTGTAGGCTCCTTCCACGGCTTCCGTGTGGCCTTCCAATGTCCCTTCGCCCCACCCGATGATTCCGTCGGAGGTTTCGAGACGAACAAAGATCCATCGCGGGGGAACTCGGAATACCTGGAGGGAACAGAAGATGATTAGTGATCAATCCAATACACTTTCACTGCGTCGTGGACTGGGAAATTAGAAACGCGCCTCAAATTTTGTGATGATACTAGGCGAGCTCGCGGTGGATGACATGGAGAGCTGAGTGATTGGATTGTGGGGCCTGAGGAGGAGGGCGAGTCCTATTCGACGATGTACCTAGATAACAGTGGACTGGATCCTTGTAGATCCTTGTCTGCATGTAGTATACCTCATGGAACCGGACCGATCACCACTCATGGATTTATGTTTCTCAGCAGAAGTTCGAACCAGCCTGAGAGAAGACCCAACCGGATCAGAAAAGAATTTCTCATAGCAAACGACGACAGCTCTGTACCCATTCATTTCTTGCGTGAATTCAAGGCGGCGGCTGCGCAGACCCGAAACTGAGGACGCCGAGGCACTGAAGAGATGGATGAACTTCAGACTGTGGGAAATTCCAGATGTGAACAGAGGGGCGTCGCCCGGGCCGGGATCCCGGGGCGTTCTTTTGCGTGGCAATTGCCCTTTCAACAACGACCATTGAATATTGCAACTGAATGTCAATGGCAGACAACTCGCGTCCGAAAACGAGCAAGCACTCGCGTCTTGAATATCTGGGCTGGGTGCCCCAGCCTTGGAGTTATACATCTTTCTACAGATATAATGCAAAATGGCGAGCATTTCACTGAGTCCTTGGAGGTTATATTAATCCGGGTGACATGGTGACATTTTTTCACCGACGCGCAGGGTGAGCACGGAGTCCTCTGAACTGCTTTCATTCCAATCATCCACTTCTCGCGGAATCTTCTGATTCAGCCTCAGCGCATTTCAGATCGGTGGTATCCCTATTGTCAAAGCTCCCACCGACCACCCACTCCGGGCACTCTGGCAAGACAATTATGTTTAAACCGTGTTCAATGACATTACTCTCTGCGAAGGATTCTCGACTTTCTCCATCGGATGGCGAACTCTAATGACCGCGGCGATTCATGGAGCATGAGTACTTGTATATCCAAATGCGCTCGTAGTGTGGCGAGGCAGTCCTCCGGGCCGAAAGTGAACACCAGGCGCCTGAGCCACTTAATCTCGTACAGCCACTTGTTTAGCAGTCCTGGAACCCTGTCAGTGGCCATCCCCTCGTAACTCGTCTGAAGGATTCCTTCCAATTACACATCCTCGTCCTCTGAACGCAGGGTCTAAAGAAACGACATGCAAGTTCCAACAATCTTGGGCTTTTGGGATGTCCAAGTCTTAGACGGTACCGAGATATGTGTCTCCCATATTACCCCTCTGAGCGACTTCGCCTGTCGCATCAGAGTGGAGGCGCTGCACGGTGGGATACCATCTGCGACTGCTCCAATATTCCTAGGCAAAACCTATGCAGATCAGACTACGTGGGCGCTCGTTAACTCGTTCTTGATGCGCATTCTGCTGAGAGGAATGGGCCACGACCCAGACTTCATAGTGAAGCTTGGTGCGTATCATTGTTTCCTCCTCTTAATAGCAGCTCATCATTGTATATAATTAATACAGGACGTCTCGTGGTTTTGGGTGACTCTTCGTCAAGCCCACATAGCGCATTTGGATATGATGCACCAGCAACAGCGGCAGAGATTGAATTCCCTGAAATCTCCCTGGCCGGCGATCATGATCAAAGCGGCTCCCCAGGCGCCCTATCCTCCCTCACAATCACCACGAATGGCCCCGGAATCTTTGCTACATTTCCATCCCTTCCTCGCGTCTCTTCTGGCACTGCATCCCTACGGGCCTCAAGACCAAGCATCCACGGCCCGCAGAATTCCTCTGCCAGAGGCAGTAGCATAGAGAGGCTGGACGAGGGCCCCCTCGCAGCCATGCATGACCTGAATGCGCACGCGGGCTCTGCCCAGGAAGCTCCGGTGCTTGATACTTTCGACATGGCCCATGATGTCAAGTTAAGTGGACTACAGTCCCTCTTGACCATCCTCCTCCTCGCAGGGTTATCTCTCTGCCTCTTTCAACTGTCCCGGGCACAAACTCCTCCCCGGGACTCTGTCTCGACCTGGAACATATGGCCAATCGGGTGAGACGGAATATGGTGACTACTTGCATCCTGTCCGTCGTGATGTTCTTTTTGCTCTGAATTTGCTACTCCGGTTTGGAAGGGCTGTAACGTTTAGTAATCTTATCTTGTTGTAAAATTGTACCAAATCTGGACTGTTCCACTCCTAACGATACCCACAGTGATCTCCAGCTTTAATTAGATAGACCTACTAGTATAGATTTCATAGCCCATGGGTGAAATTCATCGAGTGAATAGGAAACGAGGAGCGCTACAAGTCTACATACCAATGTCTCATCAGCTGTAAAAATAGTGCTCTGGACAGATTTGAATATCTCGGAGGCTGGGGCAGGTCTCTCCTTCGGAAATGAGCCATTATTAGCCCTTGTCGTCGATATCGAAAACCGAAGTTCACGTACATGTCCTACGGTACACAAAAATGAGAATGCTACTGTATGTAGACAACATAGACTCCTTGCAAAGTATAGTACGAACACTGAACCTGACAGTGAGTGGATGAAGATGTAATGATAAACTTTGAACATACCGAGTGATTCAATGTGTTGAATGTAAATTATGCATCCAACGACCGAGGGGTAGAAAAAAAGGTTATACAACAGTTGAGGGATAATCCCCAATGCTTGGTGACTTATTCAGTGCTCACGGTGGGCAACAGATTGTGATAAATGACGTGTCTGGACTCGTTCGAGCACACCCGTTGAACATGGTCTCCAGACCGGCGCAGAACGACGATGGGGGTTTGGACGGTGGGCCGTCTTGATGCTCAGCCCAGATCGCAATAGAAGAACCCGTGCAGTCTCTGGACCCACTCAATGGTACACATTTGTGAACAGCAATAGGTGAGTCTGTGAGTTGTGGTGACGAAGGCGGTGATGATGAGTACTCGATTGTTGAATCAACGACGGCATGTTACGATTGTGAAGTATATTTCTTGAAGCTCGGTCTAGAATGCCGCAGGAATGGTCCGCGTGATATCTGGATTTGCTCGACGGAAGCTTGGACGGGTGAGGGAAGCCATGCTCATTGCTTTCCCAGATTGCCGGGGATATGACGACGCAGTTTCTGGATCGACGCGAGGAGAATTTCTGAGCACTGGACGTGGCATCGCATAGTGCACTTCATAGCTCATGCGGTCGTTTGCTTGTCTAAAATTGGACGTCAACAAATTTAGTCCATTTTATTAGACTTTTCATAATCTGTATCTTCCCCTCTTCTAGCTGGCTAGACTTCACGCTTTTTTCCCACCTTGACATTTTCGGAACTTGTAAGCCACTGTCCGCTGGTTGGCGCAGGGTTGTCGTGTGTCTTGATACTCACTCGAGGGAAAATGGTGGCACTATAAAAGACAGGCTATGAGCAATCGTTCGATGAAGTATCGATGAGACGAAAGGAAAGGGACATATCAGCTACATTAGAAATGTAGAAAGTTTAACTCATAACGCAACGAGCGCTCGCAGTCTAATTAAGATTTAGGGTCATCATGGTCGAGGAAGGAGATGCAAGGAGACACTTTGTCTAGGAAAATGAACGCACCAGGCCAACTTCTGTCTATTTCTTGGAATCACCCTTGAACAAGGCAAGTCCGGCCTAGGTAGCTAAGGAGGATGGATAGATGGCCAGATGGGGGTGCTCTTCTTGAAGAGCAACCGCGAATTGCGGCTCCCCCAGTCATGTCACTGGCCTGCGGGTAAACTCTAAAGTCAAGATGATACTGTAGCAAAACTGTATTCATGAGCGTTCACAGCAAACAGCCCGATGCCAACGCGGAAAAAAAAGAAATGCATCTACGACTTGATGGGAAGCCAATCGGATCTTCACCACTCTAGATCTTGTCGAATCGATCTCTCAAGGAGTATCCATACGAGGTTTGAAAGAGGACGTCTCTGGCGCGAAGGTAGATGGTTGATCAATGGCAATTGCACAGGAAGCAGAGCAGAAATAAATTTCATCGCTATTTGCTCTTCTTTGGTTGGGATGGCATTGCCTTTCAATGTGACTTCGACGCGTGCTTCGCGACCTCCCGTTGCAATCGGCCACAGGGAGTAGTAAATGTAGGGGTAATATGAGGACAACCTGCAGGTAAGATGTAAATATCAAGATTCAAGTGTATCCATAATCGCTTATAAAACTCTGTACTCGAGTACAATCAGCTTCCAATATAGTTAAGACTGTCAGCTAATTCGCTCCAGAAACCTCGCATATGCCATAGAATGAATGTGGCTTAATTTTGTTGATTCATTAGCCATCAAGGGTTGGGCATGCGCCTGTAGGAAGCAGATATCAGTCATCCGCCATAATTTAAAAAAAAAACGTTGGGTGAAGGCAAGATGCTCACCAGGACAAGTGGGCGAACCTTATCCACCAGTCCTACCAAGTTCGACACCATCTCAGCAAGCGCCGCCGCATGACGTAGATCGGCGCTATCCCTCAGCACATCCGGTAGGATCGCGATGATCTTTGGTACGCTCTTCGCCAGATCATCGATCTCAGAGCTCTGATGTGCGTCTGGGACCGCATCGTCTGTCAGAGATTCCTGCAGCTCCGGCATGCGTGTCATGATGTGAACATAGTCGAGGAAAATCTGAGGCATACGGTATGTCAGCATGAATGATGCTCCACGAAGGTCAGTATGACACCGACCTTTCCGCGGACGTGCCAGCCGTCAACAGAACGCCCTACAAATTTGGTGAAGATGCTCTTCAATAACTCGAAATCGCGGCAGAGGACAGCGTCTGGTGCAAGCTCCAACACAGCGAGGTCATGGGCCTGATTGTAGAGGTTGGCAGAGATGAAGAGTTCGTAGGCCTCGTAGACGTCACCTCCATCCAGCGCATACAATGCCTATGGAGCGTGTAAGAGCGCCGCCAATCGATATAATCGCAACAGAAGCAAGTACCTTTGCTTCATTCACCCATGCCATTGGAATCTTCAGACTTCCCACAATACCGCGCGTCATCCACTCATCCAGCTTGCCTGCAGACCGCGCTAGCAGGTCCTTAATCGCCTTCTCTCTCCTGAAAATGCCTGAGATCAGAATCACAGTGGTTTCTATTTAAGAATGGTACTCGCCCCGCTGATCCCTCGATGTGCAAAAGGATGAATAGAGCCTCTTGAATCATTCCCTGACTCTCTAGTTGCAAGGCATAGCAACTTGCGAGGAGGTCAGCACTGGGACTATGGCCCTCCATCCCGTCACCTTCTTCGTCTTCATCGGAGTCATCGAGGCGGAGGCTGCGACCGCGACCACTCGGCTCACCGCGATCAGCAAAGTCACGGACACCCATGCACCGCGAGAGAATTATGTAGAGATGCCATGCAAGGCTGTAGTCGGCGGGAGATGCGCTGAAGGAGAGGGGCGTCAGAATTTGCGAGAGTGAGCACGCGGGTTCAGCGTGTAGCCTTATCAACGAGAAGAGCCCGTCAGATGAAGTTGGGGGGGATGGGAGATTCCAAGGAGAAGGCTGCATCGATTGCTTCTCAGTGTACCAGGGTAGCGGCCGCGCAATCTGACGTTGCGACGCATTCTTGATAAGCTGATCATAAGCCTGGAAAACTTGTGCAATGGACGCATCAATCGGTTCAGAGAACCAGAGATGAAGCCCAAAGACACGTTTCCAGTCCAGATCCTTAACGACATCAATGTCTGAACACTTTTCCAGACCCCCGCCTTTCGATCCCTCAATAACGCCATCTACCACGCCAGCCAATAAGGCATACACCTTCCTCACACTCTCATCAATGTGAGTGTCTATCCGCTGTTCCTTCCAAAGCTGCAATTGCTCTTTCAAATCTTCGCGAAACTCCCAGTCCCCTCCAGCCTGGGAGATGAGTGTAGCGAGCTTTAGGTAACCCCCATCCATTGCTACACTCAGAGCCTTTTCCGTTTGATTGCCAGTGAGGAGAGTGAACGCGATCGCAGCGCCATCGGCTGAGGCGCTCGAACGCAAGTCAGCTTCGACTGCAGGTATTACGGCGTCCTCGAGCCAGGCAGCGAGGGCAGCCTTCCGCCGAATGCTGGTGATGCGATTTCTGATATCGACGGTGATTGAATCCCCCAGTCGAAGGTCTATCTTGTCAAATAGAGCTTGCCCTAGGCGGAATAAAGATGCTTCGTATGATCTGTCGGCCGGGGGAAATAATGAAGCGAAGGAGGAGAAATGAAGAGTAGTGGGTGATGGTGTGGCAAAGGGAATTCCATCATCATCTGGTGTAATTGGAGAGTTGGAAAGATGATGCTGGAGAAGTTTAGATGATAGAGATGTGCCTTGTGAAGCACTTGCGAATATTGGGATGATCGTTTTCGTTATTGTGGACGAATTTGCGGGTATTTTTCTGGAATGTAGCTGAGGATCTGCGGGTAATATCAGGAAAGAAACACGCACGAAGTGGAGCATGGGCCACAAAGCGTGCCTAGGTGCACAAGAGTGCCGCCTGGTCCCCACCCTACTCGGAAAGACCGACCAAATGCTAAGCCGGCATCAAGTACGGCATCTTCGTTCCCGCTAACGGCAGATTCAGAACTGTCAACGCGCGAATATTTTCTTGAAGGTCGATAGAGCGGGGGTTCAACGTCGTGCGCGAATGAGGCCCGCTGTGCAGGAGCAATTAGACGTGCCACTTGGTGGAAATCTGCCAGGGCATTACCCAATGGTTTATGATGAAACACCACGTACCTCCCTAGAGTCCATTCGAAGGCCATCACCATCCGAGTCACGACTATGCTTTCGATTCAATTGCTGTAGTGGAACTCGAAGATTCTGACGAGTCGGCTGGTTCAAGTTCTTAAGCGCGGCGGCCTCTTCTGGGACGCGAAACAGGGATGTCTGCATGACATGCATTTTCTGAGCATCTACGCCGATTTGCTGTGCCCATGGTATGATTGTAGGGTCCCCACGAGCCCTCTGTGGCGGCGGCGACGACGAAGAAGAAGCAGACGAGACGCGAATATTCGGTGCTTGGGAGTCCCCAACCTCGTGTGCATACCTAATTTCCCCATCTTCATCCTCGACGAGAGCTGTCCGGCTGGGCTTCTTCTGACGCCGTGCCATGGAGGCTACAAGTTCGTCCTCGTGCATGTCCGAGGAACTCGAGGAACTGGATGATTCCTGGTCGCTTTCGCTTTCGCCGGCGTCGTCCTCTGGGTGAACGTGCTTTTCTGGCTCAGGTGCGGACTCATCGTCGCTGCTGTCGCTAGCGTACGCGCGAAAGCGAGCCATCGCAGGAATTTTCAAGCTTGAGAGGTGGGTACAAACACAATTGGCAGTGTTGGCTTGGTGTTGGCTTCAATGCAGGATAATAGCCTTCAGAATAAATAAGAACAAATTCATGCATGTTTTAGCCGAAGGGCAACCTTGTGACTTGAACACGTCGAACTCCGTTACGATCACATCCAAATCACATCCGTGAGATATTCAAGAGGAAGGCGAGGAATCACGTCCGAGATATCTGGAACGCAATCACTCCCAGCCTGTGAACAGTAATTTGAGGGTGTGTGAACTTCAAGACGACCCTTGTCTCCTGGTATAGTCGCGTATCTCTATCACCGGTTAACATGGCCTTGGGTCAGAGGGCGTACATGAGCAACTCCTAGTTCCATGCCATATCCAAAGTGCAATCTGGAACGGCCAAATGTCCTCGCCACCGTCGCGCCCGTCGCAAGTTCGCCGCCCTTGACATCATATTGGATGCATGCCTGGACTCACAAACGAGGTAGCGTGCATTCTGGTCGAGGTGTAGGATCAATTCGATGTCGACGACATCCTGCATCAACCTCAAGATGACACTTTTTTTTTGTTTCGGAAGACATGTGAAGAGACAAAGTCAACTTCTTGCATGAAACCAATATGAAACTCAGACGAAACGAAGAAGGCTAACTTTATGAATAAAATCAATCATCATATTGACATTGCACAATGAGGAATCCGAAAAAGTACATCTACTCTACACTTGCGTGATACATCCATGAAATAACATATGTACGAAAGCAAGTAATCAAAGCGGACTCAGAACTTCAGGTAAAAACATTTCATCCGTAAATCTTCAGCCACTGGAAATCGAAGTAAGCATTGGTAAAGGCGGAAGGGTTATTGTTGACAAAGTCTTTAAGGTCGCATTAGTTATGAGATTATTTCCTGATTCGATAACGATGTCCTCACCAGCACAGGTCGACGGACACCCCGAGGAGGAGTATACATTTCCTGCCCAATCACCACCTAAGTAAAACAAGTCAACGAGAGCACATGAAGCCTGAGGACCATATATGAACGCCGTACAGAATGTTACTAACAAGATATCAGGATAATATCGATGATAAGCTAAAAATGCGAGACCTACAGTTGATGATGATGTTGTGGGCACCGAACTTGCTTCCAATTGGACAGGAAGTACTCGGGAAATAAGCGATAGGCGTCCCCTGCCATAAAGCGATCAGTCCGGGGCGGGAGAGAAGATGCTTCCTCATGTGACGTACCCAATTGCTGGTGTTTACACTCGTTGCACCGTTCTTCACGTCGGATGGAACGTTAGTGGCCGCCTTTGACCAGAACCATACCTTGATGTAGGAAGTAGTTCGTTCCATGGCATACCTAGGCATTGTGTAAATCAAGACCAAGCTTCAAATCGATATACTCACCATCCTCCACCATTGCTATTGAATGTCGGTCCATAGCTTCGCGAATCAGTGAACTTGACACCACAACCCGCGTTATTGGTGGCAGCGGAATCACAGTTGTTCCCCGTGGACGTTCTGAGATAACCGTTGAAGGTTTGCTGACAACAGGATAGCTTGGAGACAAACCCAGTTTGGGAACGAGAAGAAGGCATCGTGCATCCTTAAAGGGAAGGACACGTGTTGGTCATACGACACGACCTGATGGAGCTGATAACCCACCTGCATTCGTGTGCAAGGTTGCAGCATTAGGTCCTTTGTCATTTACACCTTCCAAGATATCGATTTCGCCCTAAAATAGATTTAAAAAAACAAAGGCATATAAGGAAAAGTGCCCAAGACAAGAATTTTGATACCGTACCTTGTTGGGCCAATCGGCGCCAACGGTCCAAAGCGCCGGCCACGTCCTAAAGTTTTCACCTTCAACCTCGGAATTATAGTATCGATCGAAGCATCGTTACGGACCCGCAGCCCTGAGGCATATGTCTAACGTTAAACCTATTCAAGCCGTCAGAAGCAATTTAAAAGTAAAGCGGAGACACGGTAGAACAATTTACACAGTGACTGAAGTGGTGTACTGCTTGTTCGATTTCAGACGAACAGAGTTCCGCCCAGGGCCACTGGCAGTAAGGACCTTCTTAAAGTCCGCACGGAGTACGAAGTGATCACCGGACGAATATGTCAGGTTCTGACTTGCAGCAGTCGCGGAGTCCACGTAGTTCCTGTAGAAAAGAGATGAGCAAATGTTGATAGCGCGTCTACAGTCAACTTACACACGTCCATGAGTCGGATCCGAGATAGCTTGGAAGGAAAAAGACTTGAGGAAACCTGAGCCTTGGTGACTATCGGTCTGTGCGTATGTTGCGCCCAAAGCTCTGGAGAAAAAGAGAGAAAATGCCATCACTGTGAAAAGAAAAGGGGCCATCCTGAGCTGAAGCTGAGAGTAATGGGTTCAGGATTTTGAGATACAAAAACACCATGTCAGACCGCTCTTATAGAAATGAAAGCACCCGGATTTGACTGCGATTCCATGTGGAAAGAAAGGCCTTGTGAGAGCTATCCATCCATGACCGCCCCGACACGCAACATGCTGCAAATTCTCCGAGTAAGTGCATTATTGGATGGGCTTGTTTACTGATCCAATGATACACAGCAACATCAGCAGAAGATCAGACTAGCACTGTTGAGGAAGAACCAGCCATATGTCATTCTACTGAGTGAGAGTGTTTCATTCCACGCCCCAAAGGAGAATACAAAGGTCTACTGAGAGACGTGGCAGAGTTATGGCTCGCAACTCGGATCCGATCTGAATGTCAAAGGGGGCATGATCAAAGCAGATAGTTTTTGGGCTTGGAACCTATCATGTGTAAAAGGATTAGGACCAATCGTCACAACTCGGTGGTATTGGCCCCAACCGCCACGAGGTCGCAGGCCGACCCCTCGATGCTCTGGACTTGGAGTGGGGTGATGTCACGATATCGCAGAAGAAACTCACGTTTGGCGCGGCCGATGAGGGCTTCTCAGTCCCACTATCACGGCATCCTAGCAGTTTACGGATGCCTTTGACGATGAGGTTACAATGTGATCACACGATGGCCGAGCCTGAGGAGGCAAGGCGTTATCGATATTCCCTTACCCAGGATCCTGTGAGGATTTTCAAGTTCCACAAGGTGAGAGTGCAAAGGCTAAGAGATATGAATGGGGGAATTCCAGCGTCCACGCAGAGAGGTCCATCGTGACTCGGGCACGCTGCACTGTGCTCACGCAGGCTCTTGCTTCAAGTTTCATGGTGGGTTGCAAAGTATGTTTGCTCCTGCTTGATCTCGAGGCGCTCGTATAGTATGCAGCAAAAATAACTTCGGGTTCCTCGGGCCGTCTCAAGACTTCAAATTCAAAAAACTTCCAAGTGGAACACTTCTTTGTCGCCTGCCATGTCCTCATCTACAGAACATGCGCCCGTGCCCATCAAGCCTAGGCTGACTCTCGCAGATATTCCTGTGGAAGTCCTAGGGCTCGTCCAGAATTACATCGAGCCCGCTGATATCATATCTCTTCGAAAGGTTAGATTTTGGGTCAGCGTTCCAGATGCGCGGCTTACCACTGTTTTCATCAGACATGCAAACATCTCGCGGCCTCTACACGGGACCGATCCGTCTGGCTCAATGCCCTCCGTCATATATGCCAAACGCATGGCGTCTTTGCCCCGACATACCCTCTCAAGGACATGACTCAGGAGGCACTCGAGCTCGCTGCCCTGACGCCTTTCCGCTTCGCCTCGTACCTGACCAAGGCAGGATCTATCAGTCCATTTGCGACGCGTGTCCTTAAATCTCGTGGACTTTTCACCAGTGGTGCAGGAAGAATAAGTCGCGTCGCGGGGGAAGGCAAATTCGTCGATTTTCGCCTCGTTCCAGGAGGTCGATTTCTGTTCACGAGAATGGAAAACAACATTATCCATTTATGGGACATGGGATATGGTCCAGAGTGCATGATCAAGCCCATTCCGGTTGCTTCCATGACCCGTGCATCTGGGACTGACGTTGCTGAGAACGAAATTCTGGCCATCCAACCAAGTCTTCGCGGGGATGGGATTTA
The DNA here is from genome assembly GCA_013433165.1 of Hypsizygus marmoreus. Taxonomy (NCBI): domain Eukaryota; kingdom Fungi; phylum Basidiomycota; class Agaricomycetes; order Agaricales; family Lyophyllaceae; genus Hypsizygus; species Hypsizygus marmoreus. The sequence goes on along the minus strand of CM024084.1, from coordinate 866,828 downwards.
TCTGATAGTGTCTGAGGTTATACCAACGTACGTAGATTATGTTTTTTCCCTCCCCACTGACCTTAATGGCTCCCAGCGGACCTGAGGTATCCGTCTACGAGATCACGTTGACCGTCGCTACCCCAGAATTCAGACGTGTTCGATCACTCAGAGTTCCGGGTGAACCAATAGTTATAATCGCCTCGTCTCAAGGCCGTTTCGCATTTCACCGTGACAATTTCGTTCATGTATGGAATTTCGTTTCGGAGTCCTTGGTTACATGGGATGTCCAGGAACAATATAGTTCGGTTCGTGATCTTTATTGGAAAGCACTCTCATGCTTACCCACATCTCAGTTGCTGCTCCTGGAGAAAAATGTTTTACTCTTTGACAACATACGTTTCACAATGTGGAAGATTCCGCCACTCCAGCGAACCAGTCCCAGCCCTCCGCCTGTCACATATGGAGAGCTACCCATTTTCACCTTCACTCACCCGCGGTCAGGGGGTAACGACGACATCTTAGTTCCCTTCGATTCTTGGCCACAAGGCAATGGTCGACCCACATACTTTAGTCTCATGGTCCAGAGTGACAACGGCCCTGTGCTTGACTATTATATGATGAAGCCGCTAAACCCACAGGGCGACCGCTTCCTCCCATCGTCGATTCCAGTACACATGGCCTCGATAGAGACTGACAGCGACTACACCGAGGAGAATCCTGGTCCGCCGCGCTTTTGTGACAAGTGGCTCGTTCAACCATTTATTGGGTCTTACAACGCGTTCACGGTTAACATCACGGATATGTCCTCTGCGAGACAGGAAGAATTAGTGACCTACACCCTCCCAATTTGCCCAATTGCGGAGGCATTCAATATCCAGAAATTCGCATTTTGCCCAGCATCGGGGCGATTATGTGGTATGGTTGAAGGAAACGAGATTCGCGTCATGGATTACATTGTGCCAAATTGAATGATTGTAAGTCTATCGATCCCGCGTTCGCGTTCAGCGCTAATTGTTGCCTGTGCTAGGAGAGTCGTCTTGAATTTCGCAGCAGCTCGCCGACCATCATGGTTGGTCGACAAGTTAAAAAACTAAGTAGTATCACTTTTGTCTTGTGTTTTCAATCCGTTGTTGCTAGGATATAGCCTCATACAAGCTCCAAAACTATGATCATTTTGACTATACATCTAGTTGACTGTATTGTATCATACGATCCTGCCTGAGCTGCTCGTTCATCGGACAATGGAATATACTTTGTGCTTGCTTGGTCTGATTTATTACCGCATTGGTTGACAAATTTTCGTCTCGAATTTCTTCTTGAAGCGTCTACCAGCACCAGTCCGAAAGCCACGATGCTCTCTCCCCACAAGGTACACCCTCGCGGTTCGTATCTCATTCGAGAGCGGGCTAAGGTCTGAGCTTTCCAATCTCCCTCGATCGGCTCTTGCCGGGTCCGGCTACAACATGCCAAACGACATACCAGAAATACAGCCAGCTCTCTCATTGTTACCCCAAGATCCTACATGTAGGGGAGGGTCCTGAGGCTGCAAGGCTTCGGGAAATGTCGTGGAGACTGGGTGAGCGACTCTGATCTGGGCGGATTACGCGCTGTGAACCCTCAGACGGTTGCTCATCCTTGAGTTCACTTCGTGGCTCATGGTTCATCAACCATGTAACTCGATTCAGACTACTCTTGGACTGGTGCTCCCCATTTTTTGGACTGTTTCGAATCCTCGTGGTTCTTTCGACATCTGCAAAAAGTTACCTACTCGGCATGTAGGTGGGTCACTTTTTGCACTGGTACCGTCCACCTAACGCAGTTAGGCAGCAGATTACTCAGTATTGTAGCTCTTGATACAAATTTTACTGCCCTTTCCTCTGCATTTCCCAAAGATGGCGCATGTTGCTGAGTAAACAGATCATAAGAATGTTTTTCCAAGAAGTCAAATCTCACGACCCACCCATTCCCGTCGCGACCTTCTTTTCACCCGCGTACAGCGCCTGGCTTCACGGTTATTCCTTCGACCCTCTGCAGAAACAGGATGACTACAACGATATTTTTTCTCGCGATTATGCTATCAATCAGTACGCTGACTGTACCAGGTGAACAGTAAGCAGCTCCTGGGCATTCTGCTTGCTGTATATCGCTCTCCAGATTGTCCGACGATGTATAAAAGGATGCTCGGAATTCCATGAGTTCTCAGAGCATACCCAGTCAGTGCTAGACATGACGCTCAACAATCGCAACATTCCCGCTCTAAATGTCCCATACTTCACCCCTGCACAGATCCCTCCTTCTGGTACCGCTCTTGTCCCTCAACCGGACGGAAAACCGATCCCTACTCTCTTTCAGCCTCTAAAGATACGCGGCGTCGAGTTGCAGAATAGGATCATTGTGCGATCTGCTTTCCTTATGCAGTTGCAATAATGATCTGATACTGATTTGCCCACCTAGCTGGCTCCTATATGCCAATATTCTGCCCGAGACGGATCTCTCCAGCCCTGGCATACAGCCCACCGTATGTAATTGCGGGTTTCAAGCTTGATGTTTCTGAATTGACGCCATATACACAGTTGGCGGGATCTTCACGCGTGGCCCTGGCCTCTCCTTCATCGAGGCCACGGCAGTCGTACCAGAGGGCCGCATTACGCCAGAAGATGTCGGCCTCTGGTCTGATGCCCACATCGAACCGATCGCGAAACTTGTCGAATTCGCGCACTCTCAGGGCCAGAAGATCGCTATCCAACTTGCTCACGCAGGACGCAAGGCATCTACGGTCGCGCCATGGATTGAAGGTGATATTCTTGCTTCAGACGAAATCGGTGGTTGGACCAGCAATGTCTGGGGTCCCAGCGACGTTGCCTACGAGTCGCTGGCCCAGCCAAAGGCTTTGACGAAAGACGGTATCAAGGCCGTCGTAAGCGCGTTCGCAGATGCCGCCGTTCGTGCCGTCCAAGCGGGTATCGACGTTATCGAGATCCACGGTGCTCATGGTTTCCTGTTGCACTCGTTCTTGAGTCCAGTCAGCAATAAGCGCACGGATGAGTATGGCGGCAGTTTCGAAAACCGCATCAGGTTAACATTGGAAGTTGTGGATGCGATTCGGGCCGCGATCCCGAAAGACGTTCCTCTCTTCTACCGGTATGTATCGTGATTACTCATATCCCCCGTAGTTGTATACTAAGCGCTCAGTACAGAATTTCTGCGACTGATTGGCTCACACACTTACCGAACGAGCCGTCGTGGAAATCGGAAGACACCGTTCGACTGGCACCGATCCTCTACGACCACGGAGTCGACTTCCTCGACATATCCACAGGGGGATCGAGTCCCCTTCAAAAGATTCGTGGAGGCCCTGCATACCAAGCGCCATTCTCCAAGGACGTGAAGCGCTCCCTTCCTGAGGGGCATGGTCTGCTCGTCGGCGCCGTGGGTATCATCACAAACGGGCATATCGCTCAAAGTGTCCTTGACAAAGGCCAAGCAGACGTGATTCTTGTTGGTCGGAGTTTCCAGAAGAACCCTGGGCTTGTGTGGTCTTTTGCGGATGATTTGGGTGTTCGTATCCGACATGCTAACCAGATTAGATGGGGCTTTGAGGGGAGGGGAAGGAGGTTGCTTGGGGGTGAAGAGGAGAAGTGATTTTCGATAGCCGGTTTGTCTAAACCATAGTTTAGTTTCCACACGTGTATTCAACGCTCAACGCCACTGTGCATAAAAAATGTGTCTCTGACGACTGCTGGCGCAACGAAAGCCGCAAAGCACACGCTGGGGTGGGGCAGCTCGAAGATGCGAAGCAATCCTACTAGGGCGACCATGAATATAAATCGTATCATAATGGAAAAGGTCCGGAATATTGGGTGATTGGAGCCCCATGTCTAGCTTTTCTTTTCATACATGAATTTCGAAGGCGAAAAAAAGCAGAATCGGGAATAGTTGGGAAGAGAACAAATAGAAGGTGCTAAGATGGTGATGGGATGGAAAAGGTTTTGAACGAGACCTCCGTGTCAATATGTGGATTCAGCTGGGAACAGCGAAACCGACCAGATAGTCGACAACAAGCTGGGGATTTCGTGTACATGCCGCATCTGTAAGGGACCGTCGAGATAACAAAAAAGGGAAGGGAAGGCGACTCTTGCGCAGCGCCTTGTAGCACTCACAAAAACAGTTAAGAGCTAAGATAGTCCATAACAGTGGCGGATGTCCCGGATTTTTTTTTTTTCAAATGACAGCACACAACCGACCAGAAGAAGGACAAAAGTCGAACTTCGCAACGCTGTCACCTCCATCGTATAGGGCAGTAATAGCATGCGATGCCCGGATTTAGTATGCGACGGATTGAGTGGCGGGAAGTCCAACGTATGCCTGGATGTCCATAGCTTGATCAACGAATCACTGCAACTCATGCGAGAGGGAAGATATGAGAGTTGCTTATTGGTACTGGCGGCGGGTATAACCGTCGTTTGGATTGGGCAACGAATGATTCCACGGACGATCGGAGCACGCCTTGGTCATCGCTCTGTGGCTGCATGGTATAAGTAGTGGCAGAAGCAGATACCGGAAAACCGATCATCTCCAGAAGAAATGAAATATGGAGGTCGCGGGGGGGGAGGTTGTGGCCATGACTGGGGTTGATATGCGTAGCTGTATCGAGGCTCTGCATTAGGGTGGGCGAATGTTGAAATGGGAGTTGGATCAATAGGGTGTTGAAGACTGCCTGGAGTGTTCGGATTCGGGGGAGGAATCTTCCAAACAGTAAAGCTCGTATGGTTAAAGAGGACTATTAGATCGCGCAAGATCGCGCATGATTAATACCTGCCAAACAAATGTGAGCCAAAGTACTGATATGGCAAACTATGGCGTAAAACGAAAGTGGATGCCAGACACGCCAACTGACCATGGAATCATCAATGAAATCCCGGACAGAGACAGTTATTGGGATAGAATGCAATGAGGTTCTGCGTACTAGAGGCGAAGACATCCAAATCTGTAGGACGCGCGATGGTTACCTTGCGGATTAACTCAAACGTTGGCGTGGAAGACAAGGGATCGAGATCGTAGAGCTCGATGTTGTGAGATCCATTTCTAGACACCAATCGCGTTCAGCATGTATGGACTGGTAAATCAACGTAAAAGGACACATACGCCGTTCAGCATGTCATCAGGATGACCCTCAGTCCGTCGCGTGCTGGTTGGAACCCTTTGATGTCGACATGGCAGTCGTGCTCCTCCGGGGTCGTAAAGTCTAAGTCTCAGAGATGGATCACCCCATCGTCATGTTTGGAGAAGAGGAAACGCCCTCCTGGCATCAGCCAAACATCGTGAAGCTCAGGTACTGGCTGATGTCGGCTACGTTTCCCAATTGTTGAGAGGCAAGTACTTAGATTGTGCAGGGAGACATACGAACGCCGTTCTTCAATAGACTGATGAAACGAAATGGCGCAAGATTGGCAGGAATGTGCTATGCTTTGCACACTGGGTTCGGACTTCGGACAAGGGCATTTAGCCATACTGTACTCTTACGACCAAGTCTTCAGCCATTGTTACGCGTTACAAAATTTTTTGACCTCTTCACCTCTTCAGGGGTCGAAGTCATGCGTTACAAAGTCGAAATCTCTTCACGGGATTTTTTTTGTGTGTGTTTATTCAGAGAGTTGTGGTTGTGTTTTCACTCATTAGAAATTTTTTTTTGGTTTTTTGCCCCGAATTTCTGAGTTGTAACGCTCTTCAATGACCAAAATTACGCGTTACATCCTCGAAATCTCTTCACTTCACACCCCGATGTTACGCGTTACGTGAAGAATTGATCGTAAGAGTACAGTATTCCTCACTCCTATGTCGACACCGCCAGGTGTCTGCAGTCTGTCTATTACAGAAGGCGCGGATGAGCAGATATCCCCTTCAAGTATGTAGTCATGATTGGATGAATATCGATAACTCGCCTTTGATGAAGGATATCGCAGGGATCAACGTGAGTTTTACGTATGAGCGTCAGAAGTTCCGACGGAAGTTTTGAAAGACTCATGAGGACGACAATGTGCAATGATTAAGGCTCTGGGGAAGATCAAGAATACTGAAGTTGAACAAAGAGGACCAAAGTAAGTGGTACGTATGTACATACGTGTGACAAACATCGTTCTGGTATGCAACTTCAAGATGCATCTCCGAGAGCAGTCTTCAGGAAAAGCGTTCGTGCTCTCCATATTTCTCGATATCATCTGGGGAAGAAGAATATCTGATCAGCTTTTCTCATGGAGTTCGTTCGTACACCGTGACCAAAGGATGGCAATGAATTTGGTTACATGTATGCGAGGTATGCCAGTCAAAAGATGGTAGTATAATACGTTTCTAGAGGGCCTGGGAGGGTGTCACCGAGATGAAGGAAGGGAGAGTCTATAAGTCTAAAAAATCGTGTATCATGCATGGTTCTCGAGGATGAGAGTAACAAAGAAGTACAAAGCGAGCCCGGAGCCTACTAAAACCTTACGTGTGCTGCTTTCCATTCCCGTTGCCTTTGATGCCGTTCACCTTGCCTTTGATATCGTTGACCTTCACTTGGGAGCTCGCTGATTTGACATCAGAACTAGCTTCAGACGCTTCGGCTTTCCCGCGAGCTAGCAATTCCGAGACACCCTTCTTGATAGATTCGAGCAGAGGACCAACGTGTTCCTGAACTTCGGAACCGACACGATGGACCTTCTCCTGCAGCGTTATATCCTTCGTGGTGATGATATTTCGAAGCTCGGAGACCGCAGATGAAAGATCTTGCGACACTTCGGCGTACGTCTTCTGGATTTGGGGCGGAATTTGAGCCTGAACGCGGGAAGTCGAATTGTTAATGACGGAACTGGACAAGGCAGCGGTCGATGACTGAAGTTTGTGAAGTTCGGCGAGCATGTTATCGGATAGTTGATGGATACGGGTCTGAGCCGATGTGATGGAAGAGGAAGCGAGCTGGGAAATCGACTGGGCAGTTTCTGTGGCGCGTTGTCTGATAATAATAAAAAGATGAGGATTTGATCACTGTCCACAATTGGGAAGCCACGTACACAAGGGCATTGTGAGCCTGAAGCTCCTTTATTTGCTCGTTCGAGTACACGTAGAGGTCATCCTTGACGGTCTTGGTTAAAGCGAGAGCGCGTTGGTATTGATATTTGGCATCAGGGGGAGTGGATGGGCCAGCGGTCGAGGGATGGAAGCGGTCGACGGTGACTTGAAAATAATCAACTACGGGGGAGAAACGCTGAGAAAAAATGGTTTCAGAAAGATGTTTGAGACGGAAAATTGTGACAACACACTTGGTCGATGCCCTGAGCGACGTTATATGCGGGTGTCTTCACTCGCTTGTCGATCGTGGTAGTAGCGTAATCCGTCGCACTCTGTCTCCTCTCTCGCACAAGCGTGGCGACCTCCTCAGGCTTAGCTTTGAAGGGGTATGGGTATCTAGATTCGACGGCGTCGACGGCCTTATTTGCAATTTCGTCGGCCTGAATGATAAGGGGGGCCAATCGGATCTGCAAGGGCTCCGTGTACTTGTAGGCGGTCGTAGAGATACCCTTGGCAGTAAAGTAGGGCGAGCTAAGGTACGCGTTTTTGGAAAGCGCGCCGTCGATGGTCTCCAAAGAGGATGAAATCATGGGGATTGAGGCTACGCGAGTGAGAATGGTGAACTCTGGCGGGGCAGAGGCCTTCGTCTCGGTTGTGGTGGACATGGCTGATGGTGGTGGGAGGAAGAGAAGGGCTGAGCGATAACAGACTGCATTTGCCCATTATAAGAGTTGTAAAAATACATGTTCTCGCATGTGATTCTGCTTCCGAAGCACACCATGCACGTGATCGTTATCCAATTTCGATCGAGATGAATTTTTAGATTACGATCACTCAATCCAGAAATCCTCACAGTCCTGAACTTATCGTTATCTCTGCTCTCTGACCCTTTTCATAATCCCTACAAGACTTGAGCTTCTTTCTTGATGAGTAGGGGGAGATACGGTGGTTTTCTTTGTCAAATTACGTTCTTTTTGCATGTGTTTCCACTCATAATTGACAAGATTCGACTCGATATAGCGATCGACACCGCCACCGCCTACAAGCCCAGGCTGCTAGAGGCTGCTCCGGTCCGAGGTCTTCATTCCAGAGACGATGATTCTGAACACGCAGCAGCTTCCAGTCTGAATGCTTTCTCATGCTTTCATGCGTGCACGCTGAGTTTGGAGGGTCCATGTGAATCCTCGTTCACCATAAATCCATGACGTCTCGTATCCGACCGACACATGGAAACCCCGCACGATGGTCCAAGGATATTCCAAGGTCTTCTTCGCACTGTACGAGTACGTACTTCACCCCAAAATTTCATCAAGGAGAAACACGTTGAGTTCTGTAGAAAACTCGGAAAGATCCTTCACCCATATTTATATGTCGCCTAGCTGACCCCATCAGGTGTTAGGAGGGCCCACAGGAGGTGACCCCATTTCTCAAAGAGCGACATCTGATGACCCCGTCTGAAGTCCATGTCTCACTCATCACACACAACAATATCACAACCGTTCGCCATGATGAATCCGCCAACCGTCCGCAGAGTTCCGCAGTCGGTCGTCCGCATACTCCACTCTCGGAGCCGCATTGTTTTCACCAAGTTTTCACAAGTGTATCAAACTCCTGAATTCGTATAAGGTGATCGCGCCTTTATTTATATCCATTGCACTTTCAATTGGTAGATGTCAACTTTCGATCGTCGTTACTGACGAAATTTGACGTCAGTCACGATGTGCGCGTCAGTTTACCGACTAATTATAATATCTCAGTACGTCGGCTGCATGTTGCCACCTCCGGACCTCCACCATCTCAGTACTGCCGTGCCCTCTGAAATTATTTACAAACGTTCTGGATACTCGATATACCATTAATAAGAGACACGATGGGCCGGGGACGGCAGGTCATGGGAGTGCTCAGGGGCCTTGACATGCCCGAATGACGACATATTCCCAGTGTATGTCTTCTGTATATTTTTTCTTTGGATGAAGTGGAACAAATCGACTGCAGAAAACAGCCTAGTTACCAATTACCCCGAGGAACTATGTAATGTATATCCAAAATCGGAACCTGGTATGTATACCGCGTTATAAGCACCAACAGGGCAGAGAAGCGACAGAAGGTGTCCCAAAAGCCAGATCAAACAGTGGAATCTGCATCCGTCCCTTTCGTTCTCGTCAACTGCAACTTCTCCGTGCTGCGTGGTTGCCCTGCCTCGACATCGCCGATAGTGACCTTATGCGTTCTCGTACCGTCGGAAGAGGACCTCTGCGAATTCACGTTCACACTATGCGGTGCAAATTGCATGCCCTGCCCTCCCAGGCCGCCTTGCAGATCCAGACGTCCCAGCTGAGAAGCAATCCGTCTCGTGGAGATGGCGTCTTCTCTGAAGTCACCAAACTTCGTGTGGCGATACACCCGACATGCCATCATGTTTGTCAGTGCAACGTTGAACACGGTGAACATAAGCTTATAGGCAAGCGGTACTGTGTGTGCCCAGGTCAGGGACACAACAATGATGTTGCTGGTGACGGAGACCCTGTAAGTAATCGGAGAAATCCTCAGCTTGACGTATTAGGACTGAAAAATCAAAGAAGACGCACAGGTAATACACCTGCCCGTCTTGCAGGAGAGCTCGAGAGAATGCAGGAAGATATTTCCCGAGTACGACGTGGTTGAATCCGGCCTTGTGATCGGGGTCCGGGGGAGCATTCATCAAAAGTCGCCACGAAATAGCGAGGAATACGAAAGTGTCATTGACTGCGAAAGTGATCGGCGCCGCGCTGGCATATAACTTGATCGCGGTCGCTTTACAGTAGTCTGTTGGACCTAGGTGGATGGCATTTCCGACGGTGGCTACGGTGAGGGAGCCGCCGAGGACGCCGAGCCAGAGGAGGAAGAAGAACGCCACGGCGAACCTGTTTTGGTTGAAAATTGCGCGGACGCGGAGGAAGAAAAGGAGTGATGTGGACGAGAAAGCGACGTGATATAGAACGCAAACAGTCTTCTTGATGACATGGCAGTTAGGGAGCGCGGCGGCTGGGAAGTCAGGGATTTGTTAAATTTGGGAGCCTATCCAGTGACACGAAATGGACGTACTTTGAAAAATAACATTGACGAGCACGTAAACGAGCACGCTTGCTCTGGAACAATGTCAGAAGCGTGATACGAACTACTGCTGCACTAGAGAGCTCACCTCGACAAGAAATAGGTGCCCGTCGGTATTGATATTTTGTGTCTGAACAATAGCTTATAGTCGCTATCAACGTTCGTCAGGATATCCCATATTAGAGCCTGGGGGTATATGGGAGGAATATTTTAATTAGCATTGTCAGCGGGATACAAGGAGGACTGCACGCACCCCAACTGTCCCAACCATGACATACGCCGCGATCGTTGATTGATATCCGATATCTGGGGGCAGGAACGCCATGGGTGTGAATGGATTAAGCTGCTGGGCAAATACATCGGAGAGGGAGCTGTTGTTAGCCATAGGAAAGGCTAAAGTGGAAGGAAACAGAGCATTCACGATTCATGAGCGCCGTATTAAAAGAGTAATCTGGGTGAAGATCTCATAAAACGGGTATCATTCTCCGTGACTCTGCATGAATAGTTAGCCCGTCAGGAGCGTGATGATTGGCTGTACAAGGCAGAGGAGATTGGCTGGATCAGCGCTCATCAACGCTTATGCACATGGTTGCTTCCCCGCTTCACGATGATCATCAAATTAAACACAAACAACTCAAATCGGCCTTCGACACCGAAGATTGAATAGAGAGTTGGATTTGCCTTCTCACCACGTTTCATGGTGGTCCCTTCCTATCAACTCGATTAACCACTGTTGAACTCAGGACCATTTCCTCCTCAACTCGTTGACGAAGGACGAATGAACGCCAAGGCCTGATCAATCCGAGGACGCTTCGAAGATGCTTGTCTAGACTTGTCATGGGGCCCCATGGCGCCAGTGAAAAGCAGTGAAAAGCCAAAAAAAGAACTGTTCTTCAACAAAGTTTCATGAAAACACAATCAAGGTACGTCACATGCATATGTTTGATCATTGTGCTAGTGTTTTTTCGTCATGACCCATGACATACCAGCGCCCAACGAGTGATTCTGTACCTTTCAAGTCCCAATTTAAGCGACACTCCATGAGGCTCGTCGTACCTTTTTGGCATTCCCCGCCATCTGGCGCGCACGATGCAGCGAAACGCGGCCATGCACCTCTGTCTTTCCTGCCAGGCGGCAGACGTTGATTCTTCCAGTGCGGGACGAAATTGAGGCAGAGCAAACTTCTTTTCCGTCTGCGGATGTTGGTAAGCACCATAATTTCTGATCATTCTCTCCCAACACTGCCACGGAAGATCTTGCAAAGCTCACAGTCTAAGTATAGTTCTCTGACAGGTCCAAGGAGGAGTCTTGGATTGGGCGCATGTTGTCGATATTCTAGCAATGCAGCGAACCGCCACGGTCGATCGTGATCTTATCTCCAACGGTGGCTGTGATCCCTCCTCCACGATGCAGATAAGGACCGATCTACTCGCAATGCTGTTCTTGTTTCCCTGAAGGCCACTAGCGAAAGTTTGGGATGGACAATGTGCAAAATCCGTTACTCTCAGACAACATCTATATGGACGAACCTTGGATCTGATGCTCGTGCCCTCTTCTTTCTCTGTAGTGTCCCCTCCATGGGAGCATCCCATTACTATCGGACTTTATCTTCTCCCTTTTTCCTTCCTTTCCGAATTTCGAATCAATAATCTGTCGTCCTGTGATCTGAACTCCATAACGTTGTCTGAGGACACCATTGTCCCTCGAGGAAACGATATCTACAGTAGTTGATGTTTTCCTCGAGCTCCATAAAGGACGAACGATAGCGATCTAGATGAAATGCCAGGTCGCGCAGACGTTCCCGATCGAAGATCGAGTTTCTCTCTGGTGTGAGCTAAATATTGAGCTGTGGTAAATGTTGGATTGTTGGTAGCAAGATATTGCTTGACGCACAATTAAATTCAATTGTGTAATTCTCGACGCCTTTACTGAGGGACAGGATGTGAAATGAACAACCTCGAGGAGGTTTCGAGTCGCGAGATTGCCTGGCATGACCAGAACTACCATCAACATGCCTAAAGCAACGTCCTCGCCAGCATTCAAGTTTGCAGGTTTCGATCGCACCCTCGCACGACTCCTAGACGAGGGGCACATGCTGCCTCAATCATCTCACGTTCAAGACGCCATCCTGGAGCATTCCAAGGGCCAGCCGCCAGTGAAGGTCCGGTTCTGCGGTGACTATGGAGCTTAAGAGGTACACCCAGAAGTACTGTAATACTGTACATTGCCAAGCCTTTGCAATGAGAAAATATTATCTTGCATGCATAACATTGAATGACCAGCCTGAAGTTAAAGTTGTCGTTCACAATGGGCCTGTGGTAGAAGTGGATGGGATCATATGTGTGGTCGACTCAGATTTTTAGAGTGTAGTTGCATATGTATCTCGAAAAGAAAGTCAGGTTGAGAAGTAGGTACAGCCATAGGTGGGGTTCCAAGTGGAAATGAATGTTACCAGTGCACACTGTCTACGCACTGAGAGACATACGTACGTATCAGGATCAGGTGAGATAATCTGCGATGAGAATCTGAGTACTGCCAGCGTGCTTCAGGACGGCACACAACCGTCCGGAAAAAGGGCAAAAGGCAATTGATCCTCTCTGGGCTTCATAACGAGCACAGTCGAAGAGCTCAGTGCTCACCAGTGTCGTCATCGAATGCACGGTCGTAGGCATGGGTGGAGCAAAGCCAATGACAAACCCTTCGACAATATCCCCAACACCGGCGCAGATTTGAATTACGGAATCACAGCAAACACGAGATGGGCCGTAAAAAGGCCGATAGTACTTGTCACCTCCAGGGAGGAGTGATATTTCTCTGTGAAGAGTCATTGGCGGTGACAAGACCCCGTTTTTAGCGTCGCCCGAAGTCCCGCTAGTGTACAGACCCAATATGCGGCGTAGTGGGTCAGGTGTCAAATCGGTAAATGTAATGTATGGGGGTATCGAATCATTTGGTGGCCAGGAACAGGGTGGGATGATCGTGAAGTAATCATTGGTATTTGTGGTGTATAAGATAGGAACTGCCTCTTTGAAATTTAGGCTGTGGCGATGCGCCAAATCCAATGACGGAAGCTTTCGGACAGTCAAACTTCCGCCATCAGAGAGGACAAGCTTTTCGTCGATTACCACCAGTTCCTATAAGGCATCCGTGAGTGCGACGGAACAGAGGCAACAAAATGCACAAGCTGACCTTGACAAAAAGAGCATTGAGAGACCAAGTCTGACTGGAATTATCCTTAAAATTCCAAAATGTTATTGTCCAATGGACAACAAATATCACGAGGGAGTCTGTGAAGGCTAAGAGGCTCCGGGGGACATCAGTGTTCGTGGTATCTAGTCTAGCGAGAAGCCTGAACCGGGGTGTCGCCGACAGCGGATAAATCTCATAAACCTGCATTTGACGAGGTCCTTGCCTGCAAATTTTGAAAGTCAAAAAAAAGCCTTGAAGTGAATTTCGGTAGATAGACCTACTCTAGACCAGCATGAGCGATGATAAGAACTCCCAAACCGTCATCTGTTGGTCGAATTTGCTTGATTTGCACGCGCTTTCCATGTAGCGAAGCTAGAGGCGACATCTTGATGTCTGTGTGTGAGCTGAGACCCAAGTCCCAGAGATGAATTGTATGATGGAAGTCCTCAGTGAAGAGGAACCGTCCTCCAGGAACGAGCCACAGACGAGCCACCATGTCTTCACGGGAGTTACCAGGGTGTCGTGTAACTGGAAGAATCTGCGTCCGCTTGGGACCAACGCGCCCGGCGCTTCCAAACAGAGAAAGAAAACGAAAAGGTGCGAGCGTGGCCTCTTCAAGGTCCTGCTGCGACATGTCCTCCAGAGGAAAAGTTGGCTTGTATATACCGTGCTTTTCACAGGATTGGATGAGCGCGCTCAGCCATACGCTCCTTTCATATGTGGCCGATGCGAGATGCTTGCAAGTCTATCGCAATTTAATGGGTGGGCATGTGAGCTGCACTTCCTATTATGCATTGCATGAACCAGATCGATGCTACTGACCTTTCGGAGGCAAATTATATCACGAGGGTCGAGAAAGAGTTGAGTGTTGGTCAGGAGTTCTACGGGGATGTCTACGAGCTTCATCGCCAACGACGGGAGATGCTGTTAGGCTGGCCAGTGTTTGCGAATTGTACCGGAAAACTTGGTATGTTGAGAACCAGGTTTGAGCGCTTGGGAATGCTGCATGATGCCATCGATATCGATCTTGAAAGATGAACGTTTGAGTGAACGGCATCAGGTGATCGTCTCATCATCGGCAGTGACAACTTGGTGGTCCTTCATCGACGTCTTCCACCTTCCATCTCCGTTCAATGCTGCGATTTCAAAATTCAGCTACACGCCGACCGAAAACTCACTGACCCCACTCGGTATGTATGTATAAATGCTTGATCGTTCGAAATCTCCGACGAATAACGCGAGAACCAGGCTCGGTATCGCATGCGCGAGTTCAACGGTATTCCTGGCCTGGCTTCCAGAAGTAACGAGTATGCACACGGGAGCCCGTTGAGCATTGATGAGGAAGGCAAGATGTTCCCCGCACTGAGTAAGTACTTATGATGAGTCTACCCTAGATGGAAGAACCAACGTGAGATGAATTTACGTCTTCGTCTTCAACTGTCCCCCAGTATTGAATATGAACCACGGCGGAATATTAGTACTGACCCCAGCGGCACCCGCAATACTTATCGCCATCCCCAGACTTAACGGCCCTCGATGCCGCCGTCTTCATATGCATGCCTCCGTCTCCCATGCATGCTTCCAATCAACACACACATCCGCACCTCCATGCTCAACTTGCGCGCCACTACTGAACTTACTGTACAGCACAAATACGAGGCACGTACTTATCAATATCATAAATGCTTGGTTTTCGATCCTACTATTACGTGCAAGCGAGCCGTAGTGTCGACAACCGGCTTGTTCTTCTTACTAGGTACGACAGCTCAGAGGAACAAGATTCGAGATGCAGTCTGGTACAGCACAAACTACACCTATAAATAAATAAATAAAACGACGAGGTGGAGGGAGCACACAACTAAGTACAACATCATGATTGGCGTGGGGGAGCAGGAGGGGGGTGGTTCACGAGGATTGTACGAGTACACACGGGGGGAGAGGATATGTACATAAATAAATAGATAGACAGATAGGAACATGAACACGAACACGAAAACAAGACACCGAGAAAATGAAAGCAAGCAAGCAAGGGAGGAAGGGGGAACATAGACCGATACCAATACTACACACTACACACGATACACCACACCATACACACTCACATAAATACCAACCAGCATATGTGAAAAAATCAACACAACCATAATCACAACCACAACCACAACCACAACCGCAATCCCAAGAACACACCAAAAAAACAAGCAAAGAAAATGAAGCAAGGTAAAAAAAAAGAAAACCGAGTCTCCGAGGGTCATTTGACACTAACAACAGGGTCTACACAAAAGTCGTCAAGGCCCGGTTATAGGTCAAAAAGCCAGCGGACACCCCAACGGCACCAAGAAAGACAAAAATTCGATTGTCAGTTATAACAAACACACACAATTTGTGATTGGGGTCCATAGCCAGAGCCAAGCCGGGGGTATTTCGTCAACGGGGTGGGGGGGACATGGGGAACAGGTGGGTGGGGGCGCAGAAGTAATAGAATGAGTGTGGTTTTGTCGTTGTCGTTATCGTTGTTGGGTTCGTTGATTTGTTGGGTTGATGATGGTGGTGATGTTGATGAAGTCGACCGAATATCCATGTTCAAGATCCTACACACGCCCCGCCAAAAAATGTGTATATTAGGAACGGCGTCACGCGCCGCGAACATAAAAATGAATCAAAAAATTATACAAACTTACACAAGAATATACAGGCCCATCTCCTTTCCATCATCCATCCCATCCATCCACAAGACCCACACGACATCCATCACCTCACTCCGCTTCAGCACCGCCACCCGCCTCCTCCGCTGCACCCTCCTCTTCCTTCTTCGCACCCGCCGCCGCTGCCGCGCGCTTCGTCTTCTTCGTCTTCGGCTCCCCCGTCCCACCACCACCAGCCTTCCCCGCACGTCCTCTCTTCCTCCCATGCCCATGTCCATGTCCATTCGTCTCCACACCACCCCCGTTCCCATTCCCATTCCCATTAACGCCCTCCCCCGTCTTCCCGCCCTGCGTCTGTGCCGGATCCACCGCCTGCGGAGGCGGCGGCGGCATCGGCGGCGGATGCATGAACCCCGGATAATGGTGCGGGAATGGAGGGTACGCCCCGTGGATGTAATACGCACCCGGCGGCGGTGGCGGTTGTTGCTGTTGTTGTTGTTGTGGGCCCCCCGGCCCACCTTCCTGTGGTGGCCCGCCCTCGTGTGGAGGTGGAGGGGCGAGGAAGGGGCCGGGCGGGGGGTAGTACATGGGGTGGTAGAAGGGCGGGGCGGGGCCGCCTTCCGGTGGGGGTGGTGGGAAGGGCTGGGGTGTGCTGCCTGGGGGTGGGGGTGCACCAGTTGGGGGCCATTCGCCTTCAGCTGAGGATTCTGTTTGTGGAAGGAAGGAGAATAGATATGATTAGCTTGAGTTGTTAAGAAGGGCATGATGGGAAGGCGGGGAGAACGTACCGCCAAAGGGGGGAGACTCGCCTGGGCCACCCATCTTGTTCTTGCGTTTGTACGGCCCGCGCTTGATGCCTTTCTTCCGTTCCTTGCGCTGGCCATCGACACACGTCTCTGCGACGCCGTACTTGACACAACGCTCGCACGGCCGATTCTCATCACAGCGCTTGCAAGCCGCGGCACAGTTCGTGCACTACGACGATCGAGTATTGAGTACCAAGATTTACCCAATCAACCAAAAGAAAAGAAAAGGGGTAACTCACAGCCATCTTGACCTGCCTCCGTTTCGGCCGGGACAGCGCCTGCGGGATCTGCTGGCCCTGCGAACCATTGTACCCTGCAGATCAACCCAAATCGTCAGTCACACGAGTGCACAGACAACAATTCGCATCACCTACCCTGATTCTGCGGTGGGTTTGGATAATATACCAGCCCCCCCGGAGGCGGCGGGGGGAACATCATATACCCCGGCGGTGGGGGTGCACCGTTCTGGCCTTCGGCGCCCTCGGGGGGTGGGACGAAGAAGTACTGGGGGTACGTTCCCGGGGGTCCGTGTCCTGGAGGGGGCGGGTAGGGTGAACCGGGGTATGGGTACGGGGGGAACGGCGGCGGATGTTGTTGCGGGGCCTGTTGCGGCTGTTGTTGGGGTTGTGGTTGTTCCTGGGCTGAGGCAGCTTTAGACTGCTCGCTCGTCATTGATGATGGGGGTTGATGGCGTGTGACGTGGGCGAGGCACTGCAAGGCTGCGTGGGCGGTCGTGGGCGGGCTATGTGCATCGTGTTAGTGGCGTACAGTGTGAGGTGTAGTGGAGAGAGAAGTAGGAGCATACTCAGTATATGTTGTAGTAAGGACTCCGACGGTTCCGATCTCGTCGCCGCTCAGACTTGCTTGAGGGTCCGCTCTGGGCTTCAATGTCAGAAAGCTGGGAACAAAACCACAGGCGTCTAAATCGTCAGCGCTGCGAGGGACGAACGATCGATGTGCAGAAAAAAATCAAAAGAAATCGACAAAGAGTAACGGGGGATTGAGTGCTGTTGAGCGAGAGAGACTCGAAAGTCTGTCAGAAAAAAAAGGAGCCCACACGTGCGAAATTCTGAACCTTAAGTTCGACGTGGGGCCCGTGCGCACGGTTCCATCAATCCTTGCCCCGTCGACCGTTTACCCTCCCCCGCAGGTCCCTGCAACAAAGGGTGCGCGCGGTTCAAAGACGCAATCGGTGGTGCGGATGTGCCGCCTAGCTACCAGACCAAGTACATCCATCGACGGGGGTTTTGTAGCCCAGGAAAGACTCCGCCCAAACTCCTGGACTCCGCTCGATGCATCAATCTTCAATCTTTCACTTCACTCAAGCTTCCGTCTTGTCAAGCTATGTATATGTTCTCCTTCTCACTGTCTATCCAATGTCCACCCTCGAGACGTACGCCGACTCGGAATTTACTCCACCCTTCCATGCGCTGCCTGTCTTGCATGATGATGCTCTGCTCATGATGATCTATCTATCAATGTTGCCAAAAAAACCGAATGTCACCACCCCAGGATCGCGCGCTATTTCCATCATTTTGCTCGACGTGCTTGCGGACTCTAAATGCTGCTATCAAGCACATCCACATCCCGTGTCCAATATCTTGATCGCACGCAGTTAAACGGTCAACCCTGTCGTCCTCCCTCGCCAGAAATATGTGTAACAGTGACCGAATTTGGCTGGGCTCGCAATGCCAGGGCGGTGGAGGCCCCGAAATCAATCCATACCTTTCCTTTCATACCAGGCCCTGTAAGTACTCCACGGGACTCGCACGTCCACCACCGAGAAAACAAAAACGATACTGATACTGATCGTCAAACCCTCCGGCTCTGGACACGCGCATCTCGTCTACGGCCCTGTCAGGACTTCCTGTGAACGCGGATGTGTTTACCGTCCGGGCGCTGACAGCGAGCGAACTTCTCTCGCCTGTTGCCCCGATATAATACAGATACAGAGTCGGATACGCATACGATTTCCCCAGGACTTGTCGAGCGGGCGAACTTCCCTCGCTTGTTGCCCCTATATACAGATACGCGGTTGATTCACCCAGGACTTGTCGAGCTTAAATCCACCCCTCGCCAAACCTAAGCTAATGTTATCCCGTGAACTATGTACCTTCCCCACCCGCCGCGTACGCGTTTATCTCCGTCTCCATGCTTCCCTGTCCCTTTCCCCGATGCGACGAAACCCTAAACTAAAATTGTACCTCGGTCGGGGCCCCTCTTATCGTGTTTAGCGTTTGGCGACGAACCCTGCTGACGTCGGTGCCTATTGCTCTGTGTTTCGTATCTCGTGTGCCCGCTCGACTCGGACTGCCCTATGTGTTTACTAAAGAAACCTCTTGGTTGTGTGCACTTGAGCTAAAATCTGAAGAAATGTTGTTGAAATCGTGTTTGTCGCCGCTCATCCTAACATATATCGCCCCATTTATATATCGGTGTAGCGAGTGCTCTTTACCGCTGTATTCCCAATTCTTGTCACTCTGAATCTCGCGAACGTGTATCTAGTAAGAAGCCTGGGTTCTCGCCTTCTTTGCTTTACCGAGTAGGTATGTCGACAAGAAATCATCTATAGACTCCCAAGTCCTATGCTGCACTGAAATTGTTCTTAAAATTCCAAATTGTCATTTCCAGAGGGAAGAAGAAGGCTACAAGGGAGCTCGTCTAGGCTAAAATGCTTGTATCGACATCAAGGTGCACGGCATCCAGCCCACAAAGCGGAAGATGGGACAATGCTGAAAATTTGGATGTGATGAGGTCCAAATCTACGAACATCAAAGTGTAGGATCTATAAATATATTCAGAGAAGTATGAATATTTACGTTGAGGTTGATGTTTGTACAATGAGAAGAACTCCTAAACCATCGTCTGTTAGCTGGAGTTGCTTGCTTTCCACCAGCTTACCGCGCAGTGATGCAAGAGGCGACGTCTTGATGTCTGACTCAGGGCCGAAACACAAGTCCCATAGATTAACTGTCCAACTTTCGTCCTCTGTGAAGAGGAAGCGGCCTCCGTGAATCGTTGTTGTCCTCATTGTATGGAACTGAAAGAACTCGTGTCCTTTTCAGACAGTTACGGTTGGCATTACCAAAGAGGGCGAGGAAACGGAGAGGTGCGAGGGCAAGCTGTTCGATCTCCCGCTGTGACATGCGCTCCAAAGGGACTGGAAAGGTATCCTGATAAATGCCGTGCTTCATACAGGTCTGGATGAGCGCGTTTGACCATACGCTCCTTTCGTATGTGGTTGCCGTAAGATGCTTGCAAGTCTGTCGTGATTTAAGGAAAAGGCAGGTGAGCTGTGCACCGCGTTGTCCATTGCATGGATCAGGATGATGCTACTAACCTTTCAGAGACAAATTATGTCACGAGGATCGAGGAAGAGTTGAGTGCGCGTGTTAAGAGCTCCAAAGGAATTTCCAAGAGCTTCATGGATGCCAACGATGTTCAGAGATAGATTTTGTGAAACATTGCCGAGTATGAGCGTGCCGCGCCGCACGATGATGATGGTGTGTTATTGTTATTGTTATTGAGTCGCATCAGGTGCCAATCAAACCTCCTCCACATCCCCTTATCCTCGAGAAGCACCTCAGTTCTGGATGAGTCTCTTAATCATTCCCGCTGAACTCGTGGCACATATCCAGGACTTTCTGGATCCTTGTGATATCCTTAGTCTCCGGAAGGCGAGTCAGAGTTGAACTTTCAACATCTTCGGTTAGCTTCATTGCTAACATACATACGTATGCATGCTTGAACTACAGACTTGCAGAGCTCTCTCGATCGCTACTTATGAGCGGGTCCTATGGAGTAGAGCACTGGTCCGAATGTGCAAAATGAATGGTGTGTTCCTGCCAACGTTTCCCTTGGACGACATGCCACGGCGTGCCCTCGAACGCGCCACGCTCGCTCCCTATCGTCTTCTTGCCTCGTTACGAAGCGGCCATCGAATTGACCCTCCTGTGACACAAATGCTTGCAGCAACAGGCTCCCGGATGGAGTTTGCCCAGGTGTGCCTTGTGCCTGGAGGGCGTTTCCTCTTCACTCAGGACAATGAAGGATTGGTTCAACTCTGGGATTTGGGGTTTGGCTCAGCCGAGGGTGTCGGGAGCTCTGATGTTGCACTTGCTTCACTGCAGCTCAAGGACTCTACCGCCGAGATACTGGGGTTCCAACCAACCTGCGATGGTCTGAGAATTATCCTCATCATGTATACGAAAGGGTATGTCTTCGTGTTTGATTCAGATGGTCACAATTCCCGATTTTATGTTTGTCTAGAAACGAGTCTCACGGCATTCAGCTTTATGAAATAGACCCTGTGTCCTCCATGCCGATGTTTGAGCTGGCCTGCAAGATGAATATTGACTCGGTGCTGGTGGACAATGAGGATTTTGTCGTCTTCGCGTCATCGCCAAACCTCGTAGCCTTCTACCACAACCCCTTCGTCACAGTCTGGGATTTTGTCGACAATTGCAGCAGCACATGGACTCCTACATCATGTTCCAATGTGTGTCATCCATTTCTCTATGATGAGTCTGCTCATGTTGCTTTGACAGATCTTACTTGCAGATGACCATATTATTCTTATCAATGACGAGGCAGGTTTTGCTGTCTGGAAGATACCTCCCTTAGAGCCAGTCACTCCGCACCACCAGAATCACACAACAGCAACTCAAACCGCATTCTTCACCCTGCCTAAGACCGACTCGTACTTCGCTTGTAACATCTTCCATCCACATTGCTTTTGGCCGGAGGGCCCCTCTCGACCACCATATATCACCTTCACAGAGGGTACACCTACATCTGACAATGTCTTTGGCTTCACCACTGTTGATGTCAAGGAGGAAGATCCGGTCCCTCGGGTGCAGACGGTGTCCATGCCCGCCTTTCACGATAACGCAGTACCTTTGTGCGCTCCCTCTCGCATCTGTCTAGATTCTTTAATCCAGCCATGCATGGACAAGAATGGTCGCATCCAGGTGTACATCATGGACTTTCCACCTCTGTCACACAAACCATTGAACAACACGGTCGCCACGCTGTACAAAAACGGAACTGATATTAGAGATTTTGACTTTTGTCCATTTTCCGGGCGATTGTGTACTGTCGATCTAGTATCCGACGGTGATCATAGGATCGTCGTTGCGGAACGCCTTGCATTACCATGATGTATATGTCGGACAATAAATGGTGATGTCCCGCCCACACAGTCTATCTAGTCACGTAACGCTCAAACCACATTATAGCGATGCGGGACCTGTGTAACACAGACATTTGAATAGACTTTTGGAACTTTTATATGTACGGTAAGTACTATGCTGACCGCTGAGCCGCTCTCGACCTGCATCCATCTCTAGACCAGGCAGCGCATACGTTACTATTCAAACCTCTTGGTAGTGTATACGGAACAGAGAATTGAATTGAAGGATCGAGCGGTTACTTATATCTGTCGTGTTGAAAATATATCTTCGCAATCACGAACACGCTTTAAATATTTAATGTACTTGCGATGCCAGGTTGTAATAAGGACGAAAGCTCTATGAAAGCAGTGAGTCTTTGATTAACGCAGCATTGACTGCAGAGCCGGATGGAAGATGACAAGGAGTCGGACCGAGTTGTCACTGCCGATGATGAGACGATCACCTGATGCCTTTCACCTTTCAAGATCGATATCGATAGCATCATGCACAAGCACTCAAACCTGGTTCTCAATCTACCAGGTTCTTTGGTACAGTTTGCAGACACCGGCCTTGAACCTAGCAGCATCTCCCATCGTTGGTTATGAAGCTCGTAGAAATCCCCGTAGAACTCCTGACTAACACCCAACTCTTCCTCGACGCTCGTGATATAATTTGCCTCCGAAAGGTCAGTAGCATCGATCTGGTTTCACGCAACGCACAATAGGGAGTACAGCTCACACGCGCACTCCTTAAATCGCCATAGACTTGCAAGGACCTAGCATCGGCCACGTATGAACGAGTCGTATGGTTGAATGCGCTCATTCAGGCCTGTGAAAAGCATGGTATATACAAGCCAACCTTTCCTTTGGAGGAAATGTCACAGCATGACCTTGAAGAGGCTACGCTTGCACCTTTCCGTTTCCTTGCTCTATTTGGAAGTGGCAGCCGTGTTGGTCCAAATCGGACGCGGGTTCTTTCAGCTCCACGGCCCCCAGATGTTAACGATGGTGAATACAGGCTGGCTAATCTGTGGCTTGTCCCTGGTGGACGTTTCCTCTTCACTGAGGACTTTCATCCGACAATTCATCTCTGGGACTTAGGTCTCAACTCACACACAGACATCAAGACGTCGCCTCTAGCCTCGCTACGTGGAAAGCGAATTCAAATTAAGCAAATTCGGCCAACAGATGACGGTTTGGGAGTTCTCATCATCGCACGCACCAGGCTAGAGTAAGGCTACCTTCTAAAGATTCAGTTCGAAGTTTGTTTGACTTTTCAAATTTGTAGCCACGGACCTCATGAAATGCAGGTTTACGAGATTCACCCGCTGTCGGCGACACCCCAATTCAGGCTACTGGGTAGACTGGATATCATGAACAATGACGTCCCCGAGAGCCTCTTAGCTTCCACAAACTCCCTCGTGGTATTCGTTGTCCTTGCAACCATAATATTTTGGAATTTCAAGGATAACTCCAGTCAGACTTGGTCTCTCAATATCCCTACCCTCAATGTCAGCTTGTGCATTTTCTTGCTCCCTTTATGTCACATTCATGACGTCTTTTTTAGCATCTGCTGATAATCGGTGAAACTCTCGTCCTCTCTGGTAGCAGAAGTTTGACTGTCCGAAGGCTTCCGTCGTTGGGTTTAGCCCATCACCACAGCCTAAACTTCGATGAGGCAGTTCCTATCATGTACACCACACATACTGGTGATTACTTCAAGATCATCCCACCCTGTTCCTGGCCACCAAACGACTCGATACCCCTACACATTACATTTACCGACGCGACGGCTATCCTACGGAGCCCCGCATTGGGTCTGTATACTAGCACGACTTCAGATGAAGCTAAGAATGGGCCTGGGGTCATGTCATCGTCAATGACTGTTTGCAGAGAAACATCACTCCTCCCTGCAGATGACAACTACTTTCAGCCTTTTTACGGGCCATCTCGCGTTTGCTGTGATTCGGTAATTCAAATCCGCCGCGGCCTTGGGGATATTGTGGAAGGGTTTGTCATGAGCTTTGCTCCACCTACGCCTACATCCGTACATTCGATGACGACACTGGTGAGCACTGAGCTCTTTGACTGTGCTCGTTATGAAGCCCGGCAAGATGGGATTGCCTTTTGCCCATTTTCTGGACGGTTGTGTGCCATGCTGATGCGCGCTGGCGGTACTCAGATTCTCATCGCGGACTATCTCACCCGATCCTGATCCGTATGTATGTCTCTCAGCGTGTGACCAGTGTGGACTGGCCATGTTAATTTTCACTTGAAAACCACCTACGGCTGTACCTGCTTCTCAACTGAACTTTCTTTTCGAGATCCATACGGATTCAGTGTATATAGTCCCGTAATACCGAACTACACTCTGACACTCCGAGTTGACCACAGATATGATCTTATCCATTGCTACCACGGGCCCACCGTGAACGACAGCTTTAACTTCAGGCTGGTCATCACATATAAAACTATATTCACTCCACCTTGCCTTGACGTCGTGCCTCAGGTATCATCCGCACAGGACAGCAACAACTGCCGTCTTCGTCTTTCTAGGGTTATCTCCGCCTTCTTCCACTCATCAAACGCTGACAAGGTAGCTTTTGCTTGGTGAGATTCATTTTGGATTCGTTCGTCATCTCCGCCCACTTTCACTCTCCGTTTGAAGTGGAATTCTCAAGAGGCGATATGTATACGCGATCGAGCTATGATAGAACCCCGGAGACACCCAAGCAGAGTCAATGCGAGTGACATGTACAAAGTTCGTGGTTTTTGGTATACGAAATCCGGTGGAACAGCAGTCGTAGAAATTTACAGCATGTCACTGCTCCAATAATGGCGGATAATAGCGCCCCATCGATGTCTTGCCAGGATGAGCGAAATGGGCGCGTCAGGGCGGGAGGCGCGCCATGACATCACGAACATGAGATTAGAAAAATCCCGTTGAAAAACACTGTCACGGTATTTTGATCCCATTCCCCATCATGAATGGTATACTCATACAGGTTTACGAAGGGATAGACGACGCAGGCTCAATGCCCGCAGGAGGCCTCTTGCTATTGTTGGGTGGGTCGAGGTAGTATTGTGTCGAGGTCCGGTCCCTCCGCCCCGCCGCTGGGCGTTCCACCGTGACCGATCAACCGACCACTACGAAACCCGCGTGTCAGTCAAAAATGCAAAACTAGGTTGGTCAATTACTTTGAACCCGCCGAACCACCTGGAACCACAGGCATAAAACACTCGCCCATATCAAAAGGCAGCACCGTGGCATTGGCCCTTTTCTTCAGCACCGTACACTCCCCGGCGCACGGGCCGCGGTCCCGTTTGAACTCTATCTCGATTGCGATTCCACGGCCCAGGTCGAAGCAATCGGTCACGGACATTCTGCCTTGGGAGCTTGCGGGAAGACATCTAAGTACGCCGGACGGGGGGTTGTTTCGTTATATACGCGTTGTGGGAAGAGACAAGGGAGTGGGTGCAAGAAATTTAAGCGTACCTGGTCTGTTTGGGGTTGGTGCGGGGCGGATTCTCTGGGGGCGGCGCACTGGCAGGTTGAGGTGGAGAATGTGTAGGTTGGTGAGCGTGGGCTGAGTTTGGGTTTGGTGGTGGTGGTACGGAGGAGGAGGCTGACCCGCGCGCTGCGAGCACGCCAGGCGCGTCCTCGTTGTATCGGCTCCCAAGTGGCTGCGAGAGCACGAAAATAGAGCTCACGAGCAGGGCAAGGAAGGAGGTTGTCAAGCTTGAGTGCATTGCTTGAGTTGGGAGCATTTACTTTTTGGCGGGAGCGACTGGGAAAGACCAGCTTTCTGCTGGATGGCTTTCAGAGGTGGCCGATTTTTATGGGTGCATTACTAGAGCTACGAATTGGGTCCGTCTTGAGCTCGTTCTGCTGTTCGGTGGATAGGCCGAGAGATAGGCGAGACTAAATTTGACGAGTATACTGTTACATATGTACGTACATGCAGATTGAACCGACATAAGTACTTTACGACACTATAATACAGCTTTGAATTCATACCATATGATACAATTTTTCCATTTCATCTGCGAATAGGTCCTTGCTCACCAAACGCTCCTCTGCGCATATTCATCTGTGAGCGGCACATACTAACAGATATAAATCCACATCAGCCGAAAGACTCGGACGAAACGATATGGAAGAAAAAACTTACGGATACACCCATGACCTGCTTATGGGTCACATTCCCGTCCTCGTCCTTGTCGATGTGCTCGATGTACTGCGCGTACGTGCCCACGGGGACAAAGATCCGGCCGGGGCTCTTGAGTTGGGCGATCAGCTCGCTCGGGAGCTGCGGGGATGCCGCGCCGACGTGGATCGCGTCGTAAGGGCCTAGATGGGGAAGGAAGAGAAGAAGAAGAAGCAAAGCCGATGTCAGACGAACATCAAAACTCAGAACTCAAATTCAAAAGGCACATACCGCCTTCCTTATACCCCTTCCTCCCATCCCCTGCCACCATCACAATCTGCCCCTTGTCCAACGCCTCCC
Source organism: Hypsizygus marmoreus (assembly GCA_013433165.1). Taxonomy (NCBI): domain Eukaryota; kingdom Fungi; phylum Basidiomycota; class Agaricomycetes; order Agaricales; family Lyophyllaceae; genus Hypsizygus; species Hypsizygus marmoreus. Next base: position 840,388 of record CM024084.1, on the reverse strand, counting down.
CCAGGCCGTCTTTCCTCAGATTCTCGACGCTCCAGTCCACGAGCTCTGGGATGTGGTCGATGCCGACGACCTTGCCTGTCGGCCCGACGAGGTGGTACAGCACGGCGGTGAGGTACCCGCTGCCGGAGCCGACATCGAGCACTTTTGCACCGGGGCGCAGGTACGGGAGCAGGTGCTCGATTGCGTAGGCATGCTGTGGGTAGCGTAAGTTTTGGGAAGAGAAGGCATGGCGAAGAAGACTCACCATGTGTGGCGCGCTGATTGTCGCGCCGTACCCGATCGTTCTGATGGGAAAGTCAAAATCAGACTTCCGTTGCGGCCACGGCGAAACTTCAAACGCACTGAGGACAGTCCTCGTACGCCGTCGATGGGTGCTTGACATAACGCACCCTGTCGACAAGCGACATCGCCTGATTTTGCATACACGGTTACTACATTCCTCCTGCCCATGATGAGCACACTCAGACCTTGATCGCCTCCTCGGACCTCAATATCCCCGAGTTCGCCATGTTAGTGATGAGCTCCCTATTCGTGTTACCAGTGCAGCGCCACGCCATTGTTATTGTTCTTGTTGCGGATTTGCTTGCTCGTGTGCGGTGGGATTTAGAATGCTGAAGTGAGTACTTTTGGAATGAGACAAGCGTATATATGGTGGAGAAAGAATAAATTTCTAACTGTCTGGCCTTATCAGGAGACCACGACGTGATGTGAAACCGATGACGCAACGGGCTTGGCTCGACATCTAGGCGTGGCTTCGGCGCGCAGTTCGCGTTCTTTTCCACCACCACCGCCATGACCATCCAGCATGCATGGAGGCTGGACGCTCGTCACCAATGACCCAACATACTTTACCCAGTAACCGACAAACGAATGGAACTTTTGTGGAAATGGAAACGAACTAGTCCTGTAACCTCGGGACACGAATTCAATCCAACAATTTCGCGAACGTGCTTGACCATGAGTCCGTGACGAAATTTGATTTAACGGCAGTGGCGGTGCAACGCGTAACAATTCACCCCGTCAATGGAAATAATGGATTTGAATTCAAGCCTCGCCCCCCTCTCCTCTCTCCGCTGCACCACCACAACCCACCATCGTTACCTTACCATCTGAGTTAATCCTCTGTCCCCTGTTGTCGTATGGGTCCTGAGCCCTACCAAACACCGATCGTTGCCCTCCTCCTCACTGTCTTCAATGTGCGTGATACCCTATCTTTATCTCTATCTTGAGTGGTGTGCTGAAGGGAGAGTACATCTATCCTGCAGTCGATCGTAGAAGTCTTCTTGCTATGTGTCGCAGGATATATACTAGCCGGCCGGGGTATTCTTGACAAAAAGACCCAGAAGGTGTGTATTTTCCCATACACTGCAGAAGTGTACATGTCCCTTATCTGGAAACAGCAACTCAACCACCTGAATGTATCGCTCTTCACGCCTGCGCTGCTCTTTTCGAAAGTCGCGTTCTTCCTGTCGCCTGGTGCGTCGTTTCGTGCATTCGTGTGCTCATGGCAATTCTAATTTTAACGCCACAGCGAAACTTCGTGAACTATGGGTCGTTCCCCTCTTCTTCATCCTAGTCACCCTCGTGTCGATGCTCACTGCCTTTACCCTCGGCTGGCTCTTTGGACTGAAGCGCTCGCAAAGGCACATCCTTCCCTTCCGCTTCCCAGTCCACTTCTGACTTATCTTTTCTTTCTTCTTACCCCATTCAGGAGCTTCGCCATGGCTGCGGCGATGTTCATGAACTCGAACTCGCTCCCTATCGCACTCATGCAGAGTCTCGTCGTGTCGGTGCCTGGCCTCAAATGGGGCGAGGATGATAACAATAACGCGATGGTTGGTCGTGCGCTGACGTACCTCGTCGTGTACAGTACCCTTGGCATGGTTGTGAGTAGCTCAAGCCAATCCAATCTTCCCTCTTATGCCACTTCCCATATCACACCTGACTAAATTAACAACCTTGCCATATAGGTCCGCTGGAGCTACGGCGTCCGCCTCCTCTCGCAAGCCGACGACGAGCCCTTGCCCCCCCATGCACATCTCCCTACGGCACTCGACGAAACAACACCCCTCCTCGGTACCATCAACCGCGAGCTGGAAGAAGAACGAGAACTCGAACAACAACCTCCCTCACAGCCATCCACATCCGCGTTCACGTTCGGTGAAGTCGAAGACGAACCCCCCGCTGAGATCTTGTCTCGACCGACTCCCCGCCGACGCACGACATTCTACAAATCCTTCCCCAACTCACCTTCAGAGGCCGAATCTGTGCTCCCACCATGCGAGTCTGAGTCTGAATCCGAGACCAGCCGGGCAACATCCACTTTCGGCGGAGAATACGAGATCGAAGAGGCTCCACGCACGCCCTTACCTCTCCACGTTGCCCCAGCTGTACCAAAACCTCCACATACGTTCTTCCACCATGTGAAGCACAGGCTGCGCCGCGCCATAGGAACGGTGCACAATTTCATGACAGTGCCATTATGGGCGGCGCTGGCATCAGTGTTGGTGGCGTGCATTCGGCCCCTGCAGCATGCGATCGAGGCGCATTTGACGCCCATAAAGGGCGCGGTGGCAGCCGCGGGAAACTGCTCGATTCCGTTAACGTTGGTCGTGCTCGGGGCATATTTTTACCCTTCTTCCCCTCCCCCCAGTGATGAAGATATTCCTATCGATGAGAATGGGACAGCAAATGGGACAGGGAAGATGAAGGCCTCTCAGTCCTCGGATACACTCGTGCACAGCGTCAAAGACTTTTTCCATCTGAGCAAGCAGAGGAACTCAACGCCGGTGTTGAATAAGAGGAAGGAGATACCTCTGAACCCTGGCGAGACGAGGACGGTGGTTATTGCCGTGTTGTCGAGGATGCTGATCACGCCTGTGCTGTTGATGCCGCTCATGGCGTTTTCTGCTAAGTTTGATTGGCATAGGGTGTTCGAGGAGTGAGTGGCTATATCTTTTATGTTTCCCTTGTGAATACGTTCCTTACGGCCTTTCTTTCGTGTAGCCCCGTGTTTATCGTGTCGAACGTCCTCCTCGTTTCGTCGCCGCCCGCACTAACGCTGGCTCAGGTGTGTTTTAGCTTGTCCCATTTTCCTTTGGCTTTCGCTCACCCATCACCTATACCATTGTAGATCACGCAAGCCGCGTCTGGCGATGCGTTTGAGCGCCTAATTAGCCGCACGATATTCTGGTCGTACTGCGTCGTCACACCTCCCGCAACGATATTCTATGTCGTTGTTGGGCTTCTTTTTGCGGCGCTTTGAGTTTTGTGTATATGGTAGGTGTGTGTAGTCGAGTAAGTAGACCCTGGGACGATTTGGTTGTCATCTTGATGGTGTTTTCGTGATTATGGGTGGCCATATATGTGTTTGCCTCCGATCTTTCTTCTTTTGTTGCTGTTTTGTGTGTGTGCTCTATTGGAAGAGTAATTGATTCCCGTACTTACATGCGACTTATTGATTCTAAGTAGCAATGAGAAAGTCACCCAGAACAGGGACTAGTAGGTGGCGCGATTCGGGATCATGCCCTTATTTATCAGTGGTGATATGAACGTTACCGGCGTCGCATCAGGTGATCAAACCGCCTCCACTTCGACTCGGACCAACATCCTCTTTCAAATTGCTCAAACAGTCCTCGCAAAAGGGTCCTCCCTTTTCTATATTCGTAGACTTCATTGGTTCTCTACTCCAGATGTGAGATATTTTAAAGAAGCATCACATAACGTCGACCCACCCCAACTTATCTTCAAGTTTGATCTGTAGTCTATGCTCAAAGCCCTACCTTGCTTTCTACCAAAATTGACCCGAGGATGATAGCAATAGCGCGATGGTCTGTTAATTTAATTATGCACTAAGGTGCTTTGTCGTGTATGGTTCTCTCTGCCGGCTTGCAAGTACGCTTAGCCGACCCAATCTTTCCTCGTATGACTCCCACTTTAGGCCTGATTATTTTTCTGACAACCTCCTCACAGGTCTGCTGGAACTATGGCATCCTCCTCCTCTCGCAGGCACCCCTCTCTTCTGCCTCACACTTTCCCGCCACAATCGGCGGAACAACACCCCTTTTGAAAACATCAACTATGAACCCGACAGCCAATTCGAACAAGCTTAACAGGACCACTCGCGACCGTGGCCATCCATTTCCGCATCCACGTTAGGCGAAGTCGAAGACGAATCGCCACCCAAAATGTATCAGGCCCAACCCCCACCGCTTCACAACATTTTGCAAATCCATCTCAACTCGCTCGCCCAGGAAGAATTCTTATTCCCCCTATGCCGATATCAGCTGCGGCTCATCCGCACCCGCGTCCACCTTGAGTGAAGAACCCGACATCAAAGACTCCCGCTGCACCCAACTCTCTCTCCACATCGTTCCACCAAACACCCACTTCTAGCCCACTTCTGCACCACGTGAATTACAAGCTGCACCGCGGCGCGGGGATAATCCACAACTCCTTGACAGTGCCTCTGTGGGTATCTGTTACGTTGGTGTTGGCGGCATGCCTCCGACTGGTTTGGCATACTCCCGATTCCGTTGACGTTCATTGTGCTTGGGACATATTTTTAGCCTTCTCAAAGTAGCAAGAATGAGAATCTTCCCCTGGACGAGAATGTGAACGAGAATGGGAAGATGAAAGGCTCGAGGCCTCCTCGGATGTGTTCGCATGCTCAGCGCTCAGCGTCAACGACTTTTCCCTTCTCAGTGGCCGAGGTCTCCTCAGTGTGGGCACTGCCGACGTGAGCGGAAGAAAGTCCAGGTGACCCCTGACAAGACAAAGGTGGTGGTTACCATTGTGTTATCGAGGATAGTCATCATGCCTGTGCTGTTAATACCGCTCATGATGCTTTCGGCCAAGTTTGGTTGGCATAGGTGTTCGAAGAGTGAGTGGTTATGGCTAATCGGTTACTAGCCTTCTCACTGCTATCACCCTGACCATAATCCAGCATTCTCGTCGTCCCAAAATGATTCCTCGATAAGGTTCTGTCTTTTACAACTAGGGGAATTGGTCTTGCCACTTCTAGTTACTGACCTCATCGTTCAGGTCAGATATGAAGTGATTCAGTCGGACATGGCACACGTACTAGGATCGTCCACAGGGTTATCTGGTTGTGGCATGTTACTCATGTATATAAAGGTCTTGGTTTGAGCTATTGCATGCAGCGTTCAGGGGTATCTCATTCAAGCTCTCTTGAACTGGACTAGGCACTTGAAAGCTATGCTGTCTTTCACTGCTCTAACAACTTCAGCTTTCCTTGGCCTCATCGTTTACTTGTTTGTTAAGCGTCGTCGCGCTGGGCTTCCACTTCCGCCTGGTCCCAAGAAGTATCCCCTGATCGGAAACCTGTTGAATATGCCAACAAGCCTAGAGTGGGAGACCTTTCATAAATGGTCTCAACAGTTAGGTAGGTCACTCGGATTGCCCTCAAGCTGTTTCGTGAAATGCTGAATCGATTGACAGATTCCGATATCATTCACTTGACTGTGGCAGGGACATCAATGGTCATTATCGACACAGCGGAAACGGCCATGGAGCTCCTTGAAAAGAGATCATCTATCTACTCGAGCAGGTAGTGTGCTGAAGTCCAACGTGCTGTTCTTCTCTAACGGTATTTGCATCAGGCCCAGAATGCCAATGTTGAACGAATTGTGTGGCTATGATTTCCATTTCGGCCTCATGCCCTATGGTGAGATCCTTGCTCAGCTATTACACTCCCATTGACATATTAGCCATTATTTGCAGGCGATCGCTGGTACGGACATCAACACACCGGGATGTGACGTCCTCTGACATCCATTTATAGGCGCGAGCATCGGAAGTTGTTCCACCAATCATTCAGTCCGACAGCTTCGAAGGTATTTCGTCCCAAGATACTTAAGTCTACGCATGGTCTTCTGCGCCGCATTCTTGATGATCAGCCGGATGTCGACCTTTTTGCACATTTGTTACAGTACAGTCATTTTTCACATACATTGCCCTTGGTAGTACTGAACCTCTTTTTCAGTCTATCAGGCGAAACAATCCTCTCTGTCACATATGGGCTCGATATTCTCCCTAAGGACGACCTTTGCTTCGCGGCCGCAGAAGAGGGCAAGACGACCGTTATTGCTGTCGGTGTTCCAGGGGCCTTCCTTGTCGACTCGTTTCCGATACTCGCGCATCTACCAGACTGGATGCCGTTCACCGGTTTCAAACGCAAGGCCAAGGAGTGGAAGGCTGCGGCTCACAACTTGGTCGAAGTGCCATTTGATGCTGCAATGCGAAAGATTGTAGGTCTTCTGATTCTAATAGACTGTAATATCGTAACATGACCCATATTTCAGGAGACGGGCGATTCTGGCCCGTCCTTCCTGTCTCGAAGTCTGGAGAACGTACCTGATAGTCAAGGCCCTCGATACTTTAAGACTATCATCAAGGCTACTGCTGGAAGCGCGTATAATGGTGAGGTTTTTGATGGTCCTTCGGACTCACAACTTATTGGTTTCCTGCGCACAAATCAGCTGGAGTAGATTTGGTAGGTCAGTTATATCGTGGGAGAACATGTCCTCAACATCGTCGCAGACCATATCATGTATCGCTACGTGCATACTCGCTTTGCTGGCAAACCCCAGCGTTCTGAAGAAGGCCCAGCAAGAAATTGACACGGTCATCGGAATTGACCAGCTTCCCGATTTCGATGATCACGATTCGCTGCCGTACGTGACGGCAGTAGTGAAAGAAAGCCTAAGATGGAAGGCTGTCGCGCCACTTGGTACGTTCATGATGTCCTTCTACCACATGCGCTTTTTGAGTCCTCAACATCTGTCGTGCAGGCGTTCCACATCTGCTCGAAGTCGAAGACAAATACAAAGGATACAGGCTCCCTGCCGGTTCAGTTGTCATTCCCAATGTCTGGTGAGTTGACTTCAATGTGAGATATTCTCAGTCATTTTACCATTTTTTCCATAGGGCTATGCTGCATGATGAAAATGTTTACCCAGATCCATTCATTTTCAATCCTGAACGTTTCATGAAAGATGGAAAGCTGAACCCCGATTTGAGGGACCCAGACCATGCGGCCTTCGGATTCGGGCGAAGGTCATCTGTTTCTTGCATGTTTCGTCGGTTCCAACTAATCGTAGCTCTAAGGATATGTCCAGGGCAATCTACAGCCTATGATGCAATTTGGATTGCTATCGTCTTGATGGTCGCAACTCTCGACATTACAAAGCTGATAAATGGGAATGGCGAAGCCATTGAGCCAACCTATGAGTATTTGACTGGACTGCTTTGGTACGTCGAGCAATTGTATGGGTCATGCCGAGTGTAAATTCTATCTTATAGTCGGCCAGCTCCTTTCAAGTGCTCTTTGAAACCAAGATCAACGGAAGCGGAAAACTTGATTCGTGCTACAGCCAGTAATTACATATAAGTGGTCGATCATGCTTACAGAATGGCATCCCGCATGTATGCTTGATTGAGGTGTTTGTATGCCCCTCGTTGAGGAGTCGGAAGAGGGCGTGATCGAAGTCTGTGAAAGTTGATGAGGGTGTTGTGTTGGAGGCGCTCATGATGGTTTCGATTATTATTAACAGCTTTAGCTATTACAATCATAATTGTTCTGGGAGAAAAGAAAAGTGCCTTGAAGCTTGTATAGAGGGGAAATCCCGTCCTGAATGTGAGCCACTAGAAAGACAAAGGCAGCTCAAATACAAAAATACGCCACAAAACATCCAGTACGCCACACATAAACCCTAGCCATCATGCACAGGCTGAGAAGCCTTAGGACACGGAGGTACAATTGTAGAAGCCGTGCATCCATCCATGGTGCATTCATCATCATTTATGTAACACAATATTATCTTGAACTTGAAGTGACGCAAGCAACTCGTCCTCGTTCGCATCAATACCTCACTCCCTCCAACCCATCGTATTCTGTGATCGTATACTCCAGGCCTGCCGGTACCATATCAAGGCGTATGGACGAACCTGCACACGCCACTCCGATGGCCTCGTAAATGCCATGATCTGCAACCGGGTCAGATGGCATGTAGTATTCATCGTGCATATCGCGAAGCAGTGTCTGTGTAAACATAAAGGCACTTCTCTCTGCATCTGTGAAACCAGGAAAGCTGTGCCAGGATTCTTTTTCGCAAAGTCTCGGAAGTGACCAGGACAGCCAGTTGTAGCAGACTTCGCCTTCGAGTCTAGGAACGCCTTAGCCCGTCTGACGACGTCGGGCCGCGCCACAACCTTCGCCGTCTCCCAATCCTTATTCAGCTTGCCCCATATAAATGCCTTCTTGAGGTCCAATGCCCTGCTCACTCTCATCACGTCTGCAATGAAAGGCAGTTCAAGGCTCGCTAGTCGTCCATACTCAGTGATCGCATCGATGATCGCAGGGTCAGCACGAGGGGGTGCGTAGTACGTCTCGTCTTCTGGAGATATCCCAAGAGAAGAAATGCTGACGAGGTAACGGACCATCTCTATGTCAAGCGAGAAGCCACCATAGTTACAGTTATACAAGACTTTCACTGGGGGCAAACCCTTGGAGCGCTCGAGGATGAAGTCTCGCATGTGGGCTTTGAGTGAGGCGTGTGTGTGCCCCTCATCAAGGAGACGTGCAAGGGCATGGTCAAAGTCTGCCAGAGCTGGTGATGATGTCGTTTCGGAGGTGCTCATGGTAGTTGTGGGTCAAAGTAAATACTGATATCTGCTTACTTTTCGGAGAGAAATGATATCACGAGGGTCAAGGAAGAGCTGTGTGTGAGCTAGGAGTTCAACTGGGAATTCTACCAGCTTCATGGTTGCTCAACAAGTGGTGGCTAGTCACTCGTGAAGTATCATGAGCGACTGAACTGATCGGAGATGATCGACATGATCTCTAATTGGGCTGATTACTCAATACGCCCGAAGTTCGAACGTCTTCAACGTCCGATGGCTTTCAAAATTGTCCTCCATGTATCCATGCCTCATGGCGACCCATAAGGTATCTGTGGAACTGCTAGCTCCCAACCCTGCCACATACATCAAAGGTCGCCAAACCCGGCATACTCGAAAGACACGGAGAGAACCTTTTGCGAGTCCGAGGCGAAATCTGGCGCAGACGCTGCAACCCATTGCACACCTCACTCTGAGTCTCTACCATTTCGAGAAGTTTCGGTCATGGCTATCTTCTTCTTTTCCCTGTTACATCGCTAGCCATTGATCATACGGGACAAGACGACCAAACCAGCTGGCGGACGTAGTATCGTCACACGTGGACCGGGTACGACCTTCATAGAGTCCATGGAATGGCTGGTAAACTTGCAAAATCTCGAATAACAGATCCATGACAAGCGCCACTCACCCGAACCAGATCCAAAAATAACTCACCTGCGTTATTCACCATCGACGTCATTTCCGTTTTGGAATAGGTTGATAGGTTGATATTGCCGCAGTGGTCCCGATTAGGAACGGAGCGGTTTCCTGTACTACATACATGGGCGTTAACAGTATGCTACAGGACACAGTATGCACCATTGCCGCTGTGATGGTTTAGGTCTCACGGATTAGTGTACCTGTGTGTCGTTCATCGGAGGGAAATACCAAATTTATGCAATAAGCATGTGCTTTGGGTGCGCGGCAGTCTGGGACGCTGGCAGCCCCGAGTTGCTGCCATTCATCATCTTCTTAGGCAGCGCTGCAGAGGTTGTGTCGCGCGCCAATAGTACAAAGGGAGAGGACAGAAAAGAGATGCTGTGGACATCTGAAACAAAAATATTTGATACAGCAATGGCTGTGTTGGTATTAACCCATTTCCGTGAACGAGAATTAGACAACGCGTTGCAATGTTGGAAGCTCATTGACCTAGCAGTATCAGATTGTGCACGATGGGGCACCTATTACTGATAGAGTAAGGGGTCTGTGAAGGCTGAGCTTTATGACGTTGAGGTCGCCACCGATGGGTGACGTCAGCAGGCGCAACTGAGACACTTGCTCGGGATGACCCGGGCAGTGTCAGACGGCGCTAGTGAGTTGCCCTTTGCTAGCCGTCACTTTCCAGACGGACGTGGTAATGCAACAGGGAGAGGGAGGCGGAGCACTAAATGGTTGGCTCTGCGATGACCGCGTAACATAGCACCTCGGAGTCAGCGCATGTGCTGAGACTGTCGCAAGGAAACTGAAGGCTCGCTTCGTGCAGGTATCGCTCGCACACGCAACGAAGGTGTGGATGGCGAGTGTCGAAGACGGTGTAGGCATGCCCCAGGCTTCATTTCCTTTGGGCGATGCCGTTGTGTTCGAGGCCTTGGGGCAAAAACCTCTCGATGTCAACCAACGAAGAGGGCAGATGTCCAAAGAGACAACGGGAATCTCAACGCTGGGGACCACGGGAGTAAAAAGCCAAGCAAGGCAAAGAGAAATGACTTGATATCGAGGCCAGTGACGATCCAGCGTAGAGGGCAGATGTCCGAAGAGACAACGGAAATCTCGACGCTGGGACGACAACGGCGGGATATGCAAGGCTTTGACATCGGAGGCATGTCAGAATAGTAGTAGTAGTGGTTCGACACGTTCACGAGAGGACAAGAACGAGTGGTTGTGCATGTTGTGCGCCACTCGTTGGCAGGTTCGGTGTCAGGAATGAACTATAAAGTCGCGGGATGCGCACTCTCTCCCTAGTCCTCTTCTTTCCCTACTATCATGGCACCCAGCAATCTCAACGTTGCCGCGAAAGGCATATCATATTTCACTCCAGCTCAAATCCCTCCCTCCGGAACTGCTCTCACTCCTCAGCCTGACGGCAAAGACATTCCAAAGCTGTTCCAGCCCCTCAAAATCCGTGGTGTTGAATTTCATAATCGAATCTTTGTGAGACATCTTATCGTTTCGTGCTGAGATGAACCTAGAAATTAACTATCCGCGACGTAGTTATCACCACTCTGTCAATATTCTGCTCAAGACGGAATGCTCACTGCCTGGCACAAGGCTCATTGTAAGTCCTGCGCATTCCTTTTCTGAAACCGCTACTCACGGTTCCTACAGTAGGTGGTATTTTTACACGTGGGCCTGGCCTCTCCATGGTCGAAGCCACGTCTGTTCTTCCTGAAGCTCGCATCACACCCGAGGATTCCGGCATCTGGTCTGATGCGCACATCGTCCCTCTTGCTGAGATCGTCGAGTTCGCACATTCGCAAGGCCAGAAGATGGGCATCCAGCTTGGACATGCTGGACGGAAGGCATCCACTGTCGCACCCTGGATTAGCGGCGAGGCGACAGCATCGGAGGCTGTAGGCGGATGGCCCGACAACGTCTGGGGTCCCTCAACTATTCCTTATGAACAGACTTATCCGAAGCCGAAGGAACTAAGCGGAGAGGGAATAGCAACGATTGTAAAGGCTTTCTTTGATGCTGCAAAGAGGGCAGTAAAAGCGGGCTTTGATGTGGTTGAGATCCACAATGCGCATGGGTATCTTCTGCACTCGTTCCTCAGCCCTGTCAGCAACAATCGTACTGACGACTATGGTGGGAGCTTTGAAAATCGCATCCGATTGACTTTGGAAGTTGTAGATGCTGTTCGTGCGGCGATTCCGAATGATATGCCACTTTTCCTTCGGTAAGTGTCTCGGCCAATGGGTGCCCTCATGTCCTGAGGTTTCTTGCAGTATTTCGGCGACCGATTGGCTTGAAGAATCCTTACCCTTTGAATCGTCCTGGCGTTCGGAAGATACAGTCAGGCTTTCTCCGATCCTCCATGCCCATGGGGTCGACTTCCTCGATGTTTCCACAGGAGGGAACCACCCTGCACAAAGGATCAAAGGAGGACCAGCATACCAGGCCCCATTTGCACACGACGTCAAGAAATCGCTCGACACCTCATGTAAGTTGGTCGTGGGTAGCGTTGGAGCAATCACGACTGGTCACGTCGCGCAGGGCGTTTTGGACAGAGGCCAGGCAGACGTTATCATCATTGGGCGTCAATTCCTAAGGAATCCCGGAACGGTGTGGGCATTTGCAGAGGAACTAGGAGTGCAGATCCAACTGGCGAATCAGATCCGCTGGGGGTTCAAGGGACGCGGTAAGCGGTGCTCGGATGGAAAGGAGGACCATAGTGGAAGAACGGGACATAAGTGCGAAGTCTGATCCCTCAGTATCAAAATTGAAAGTGTACTCTTCGTGTCGTGTACTTGATTTTGTATTTTAGATTGTATTCGAATCCTCGTATCCTCGGTATTGTAAATACAAATATAATCAAGTGTCTAAATTCCAAAGTATCTCATTCTACGGTGGATATCATGAGTCGCGCGTTATAACTTCGCATCTAGAAGCAGTCCTAAACATTGCGGGAATAATGATCACTTTTCATCCTCACCGCCAAGCGCCTTCCTCGCCCTTCCCTCGAAGCCCCATCTAATTTGATTTGCGTTGCGAATTTGTACACCCAGGTCATCTGCGAACGCCCACACCAGTCCAGGATTCTTCTGGAAACCCCGACCAACAAGGACCGCATCCGCTTGGCCCTTGTCCAAGACACCTTGTGCGATGTGTCCGGTGGTGATAGTGCCAACTGACCCCACAAGCAACCCATGCCCCTCTGGAAGAGAACGTTTAACGTCTTCGGCGAATCCTGCTTGGTATGCCGGTCCACCTTTGACATGTTGAAGTAGGCTGGAGCCTCCTGTTGAGACGTCAAGGAAATCTACGCCATGCTCGTGGAGGATAGGCGCCAGACGGACTGTGTCCTCAGACTTCCATGATGGTATGTTTGGGAGGTTCTCAAGCCAGTCTGTTGCGGAAATTCTGCGTCGAAAGTCAATACTGTCGGGTTGAAATACGTACGGCATAAAAACAACGGACCTGAGGAATAAAGGATAGTCTTTCGGGATCACGGCCCGGACCGCGTCGACGACTTCTAACGTCAGTCTGATGCGATTTTCGAAACTGCCTCCATACTCATCCGTGCGTTTGTTGCTGACGGGGCTTAAAAACTCGTGCAGAAGGTATCCGTGCGCGTTATGGATTTCGATCACGTCAATCCCTGCCTTGATTGCGCGGACTGCGACATCCGCGAATGCCTTCACGACTGTCCTGATTTCCTCCTTCGTTAACTCCTTGGGCTGGGCGAACGACTCGTGGAAGGCCACAGAGGAGGGGCCCCAGACGTTATCCGGCCATCCACCCACTTCCTCTGAAGCGAGTTGGTCACCAGTAATCCAAGGTGCCACATTAGATGCTTTGCGGCCTGCGTGTGCAAGCTGAATGCCTAGTTTCTGGCCTTGCGTATGCGCGAATTCGACGAGCTTGGCGATTGGCTCGATATGTTCATCTGACCAGAGACCGACATCCTCTGGGGTGATTCGGCCTTCCGGCAGAACTGCAGTTGCTTCGAAGAACGAGAGACCGGGGCCTCGCGTGAAGATTCCACCGACTATAAATTGCATTGTTAGTGAATACGAAATCCATATGGCGCGCTACCACATACGATGAGCAGTGTGCCAGGGTTGCAGGAACCCATCTCGTGCAGAGTATTGACAGAGCGGGGATAGCTGCAGGATGTCAGTTGATCGATCGAGTTGGCCAGATAAGGAAGACAGATCTTACGATGATCCTATTGTGTAGCTCAACGCTGCGTATCTTGAGAGGTTGGAAGAGCTTCGGGATCGGTTTGCCATCTGGTTGGGGATTGGCCGCTGTACCAGCGGGAGTAACCTGGGCAGGCGTGAAGTATGGGACGTTTGGAGCTGGAATATTGCGATTGTTGGGTGCCATTGTAACGATGACTGTCTTCTGAAAGCTCGCGAACTCCTTTTATACACATTTTGGAGATCCAGGCCGATACTGGTCAAGTTAATAGCCGAGAAACTGCTTACTGTTCACTCTCAGTCTGCACAGTCAGCGTCCCGATATCGATCGCATAATCGCGAGGAAGACCATCCCATCATGTTTCCCATAAGCAACCGACGACGTGAACGGCAATGCCAAATGCAATGTATCTAGGTTATTTTTCAGCAAGACCACGGTGATGACGGGAGAAAGGCAAATCTGGTGACCGTGATTGGGCTTCCATCGGATAAACAGTTGATGCCTGTGGGCTCGGAAATGCATATATTCTTCAAGGTCGTAAAACCAGAGAACACGGATGAAAAGCGTTGATGGAAAAGAGCTACAGAAGCAACTTCCGATCCAACACATGTCATTCAGGTATGGGGATCGAATGGTCAGACTAATGTGATTGCGTACCGATGTTGGTGCGTTCTGAAAGGAAGATTCGATGATTCAAAAAATAGAAGATTGGGGCTGGAATGCTCAGCTACTAACCTACTCTCGGAGAGAGACACTAACGGCGAAGATAGTCATTGAAATTTGTTTGGAGTGAGCATCGCGACTTCTTGAAGTGGTGCTGGATTAACATAGGAGCAAAGGATCCTAAGTCATGGTGTTGGCAAACAGGAATAGCAACTGCGGACTCGCATCTAGAAACACATCCATCAAAAGAAGACTCCTTATCGCAAGACCTGAGTTGGGACGGCTGAAAATGCTTTTCTGCAATTTTGGTCAGAAATTAGATTTGCCTAGCCACCTCATTCACGACCCCATTGAGCACTGCAGTCTGGCTTGCGTTAAATGTGTGATGCATAGCATGGATATCGGGTATTATCTACGACGCACACCTGGGGGCGCCATTGCCTGACAAATGCTTCATGGGTTCAGCAATGACGGCTGGGATCGACATTATGTAGTACTTATCATGTCTCTAATATCTTGAAAAAAAAACATAGTTCATAACACGAACCTTGTGATATTCCATGAAGCATAGGCATCCGGAAAACGGGCAGAAATCAGACACGTCTTCGACGTTCAAGCAGAGCGGTCGGAAGAGGATTCCACCGCATTTCTAGGGTCCCATAAGTAATAACAAAAGACAGAGTCTTCCTGCCATTCCCAAAAGCAGAAGGTAAAATATGCCGGTCGTAGACGGGCTTGGGGCCAAGAACAAGGGGGATAAAGAAAACCTTGCGCAAGGCGCTCTGTTTGTGGATACTCACCTTTCGCAGCCTATTGACGACATCGGGAGGTTCAAGGAATTTCTGAACGAGCAGCACAAGCTCAAAAGGAATCTCGAAGAGACTCGTAATTGGAGAGGGTGGTGAAAGAAATTCCATCGGTTGCGAGACAAATCGTGTCATGCATACGGTTAGGTTGAAGGTGGTGTGATCAAGGTGCGATCCGGAAGTTCAGATTCTTGCTACACAAGTACAAAGAAGGATCTGCCTGGCGACGATGACTTTCACGGTACTTGGACAAGTCCACTCTCTTTGCAAGAACGGATATCAGGCATCCTAGACCCTATGCCACGTAGTCAAGGATGCGAATCTCATCGCCGTCAACGACACAGACGCGGCCGGAAAATGGGCAGAAGTCCACTGCCTCGATATCGCCGTCATAGACTTTCGTAGACGCGCCATGTCCGCTCCCCTGTCGCGCCGATGGGAAGTCCATGACAGTGGCTGAGACTGTGTCAGTGTCCGTCCATACCTGGATTAAGGTATCGCAACAAATGCGAGATGTGACATAAGTCGGTGCCGCGCCTTCATCGAGCTTCACTGACGCCACCTGCAATCGGTTATCTGTTGATTTCGATGACGAGGTTTCCATAGGATGGCTTGCAGCAAAGTAGCCAAATATATTATCTTCAAATCCGCCTGAGAAGGTGAAATATGGAGGTCGTGAGGGTCCTTGAGGCCAGGAGCAGGGCTGATGAAAATGACGAGGCCAAGGTTCCCCCAGTGGATGGGGAAATGGTGAAGAGGGCAGCACAAGGGGTGAGTCCTTTAACTTCTCGTCGTCGTTTGGGTGCAAGCCCGGCATCTTGCAAATATGTACATCCCCGTCCTCTTCCGTAAGGATAAGATAATCACCCATGTTCATGATCTATCGAAATATAGCTGAGTATGTATGTTTCATTGTACTGAGCAAAAAGGGGACCTTGGAAAAACAGCGCTCTGTTCTCCATGTTTGTGCCACGTTGCGTACGAAATCCCACACAGTCAACTTCGAATCACTTTGGAAGACTGCAAATCGATCCGTCGAGGCGAAAACCGAGCATAAGTCACCATCAAATCCGGGCAAATCGAGATTACGAATAAGTTGAAATCCAGGTGTTGGAGCCAATGGGTTGATCATGAAAAGATGGATTGTATCACCATTTCTACATTTTGAAAACGTTGAGAAGGAAGAAATTCTTCGGAAAGAAATGGGCTCTCACATGGAAAATGATACTGACACTATGATCAGGACAATTCCTAAACCGTCACTCGTAGGCAAAAAGCCCTTAATCCTAAAGTCTATTAACCCCTGCAGTCGCAACGAAGCAATAGGAACAGATTTCACGATGGAGTCTGGCTTGAACCCGAGGTCCCAGAGGTATATACTCTCGTCACTATCAGTCGTTATCAGGAAACGCCCGCCGGGGACAAGCCAAACTTGGCAAAAGTCACTTCGAAAGTCGTTGTTGCCTTCCCGAACGTTCCTCAGGAGTCTTATGGCAAGCGGTTCGACAGCATCACTGCCCCCGCGCAAGAGCGCATCAAATCGAAAGGGAACCGTCGCGGCATGCTCGAGGGCTCTTTGCGACATCCCCTTCAAAGGAAAGGTTGGCAAAAACACGCCATGCGCCATGCAAATGCGAATGAGCGCGTCAACCCATACTCTGCGACTATAAGTGGTGGAAGCCAAATGTTTGCATGTCTGCCAATCCGATGGGAGCACGTTAGGTTCGATTAAATTAGAGGACTGGGTGAGAAACGAGCCTTTCGAAGGGCGATGATATCACAAGGGTCGAGGAAGTTCTGAATGACTGCGAGGAGCTCTAGAGGAATTGCTAATAAGGAGGGTGTACCTCTTCGACGAAAGGGTTCTGAATGCGCGAGGGCTCTGGACATGGTTGATCTTGGATGTTGGATTCAGCGAGGACACTGTGAGGAGCACTGCGGCAAGCCTGAGAGGACTGACAAGAAGTGGCGGCAGAACTTGGCATCAGGAAAACGGGCCAGCTCCGATATCATCAGGCGGAGTTCATAAAAGGATCTCATCATTATGAAGAAGATCTACGTTTGTCTTCCAACTTTCAGAGAGATATTGGCTGGATAATCATAATCATTGGTTTCGTGAGTCGATACTCTAACGCAGTCTGACATTCTATGATCACTTCTCTATCCTTGTGATGTTCACTGGAGCAATCCACCGTCTAAAAAATATCAGCTAGGCAATCATAGTCATTCGTTTCATGGGTTTATACACCAACACAATTTAAATTTTTGCGATCCTTTCTCCATCCTACTGATATTCAGTGGAACAAACCTCCATCAGAAAACATTGACAGGCCCATTATCATCATAACGAGGGCGTTTTCGTGGGTCGACGCTCCCGCTCTCCAACCTCAAGAAGTTCAAGGACACCAGTGGCCGGTGCATACCAACCTATTGGCAGTACCAATGCGGCAGTCATCGTCTTCCTCTTCCTCGCCCTGTTGCTCTCAATCCTACTACATGAGCCCATTCACTACTACTACCTTAACTTAGGGTCCTCACATCCAAGTCCCCTCCCGCTACCCAACTCTTCGTGACCCCGTGCCAGATATTCCACCGACACTTCCTAGCGCGACGGCACCTCCGAGTCCACAAGGGTAAATGCCTCCTTTGTGGGAGTCGAGAAATTAGTGCGGGACTGAGGGAGAGGATGAGGACGGGAGCAGAGGCGCGCTGAGGGAGAAATCGAAGTGCATCTGGGGGGTGGTAGACCCCGGGAAGCGGGCTGACCCTTCTCGCATGAAGATAATATGTTCATTCGCGAAAAGCCCAAGACTTGACAGGCAAGAGAACCCGAGTAGCGCCAAGGTGAAGAAGAAGATAGGTGAGTTGAATAGTTTAGTGAGTCAACAAAGAAACTGCAACGTACCCAATCTGTTCTGGAATCCTGGAATATCATTCCTGGATTGAACCGCCAATAATACCTCCCAAACGAAAACAACAACTATACTAACGTCACATTGTGGAAGAACAAGCCAAAAATACCTGTACCAACCCCTACATCAGCCCAACACCCTCAAAGACCAGCGAACCAAAAAAAAGACTCACACGCAAGCGCAACTGAGCTCAGATAATGTACAGTCAACAACGCCGGATCCCTATACAGATTTTTAAACACCCTCCCACTCAAAAATCCTAAACTGCGTCCTCCAACTGGCCTGCTTCCTCCCCCTCAACAACGTCGTCTCCAGCGCCATGTCCGGCAACTCCCCAACAACACCTCTCTGCCACACACCACCGTCCTCGCCCTCTCCATCTCCACTCTCAGCTCCTCGCCCTCCCTCTTAATCTCCGCCGCAACTTTTTCACTCTGCGCATATGCCTCGACGAACGCCGATAGCTTCGGCGTCAGCGGGGGGCTCGCACCCTTTGCGGATGGTACCACCGCGTCGAGCAGCTGGGAGGTTTTGTGCTTGAGGTATCCGTATGAGGATGCGATGAAGTTTGGCCGTGTCTGAACGCGACATCGATTCAAGTCCAGACAGATGCAACATCAACAAAAAACATATTCAATGCCCCACATCCCCCTTCTCCCCCATCACACCCTGGCCCCTCAACGCCGTCGTCGCTGTCGTCGAACGACTCCTAATCCCGCCCCCATACTTATAAAACACAAACGGCATCGGCGCAATCCCACACGCCACCATCGCCAACAACAGGCCCACGTACTGGAACCCCATCCCATCGAACATCTGCACCACGAACAGCGGGATCATAGCGCCGATGATGCTGCGCAGGAGGGTTTTGGCTGCGATGGCGGACGCGGCGTAGTTCGAGTATGAGTCGACAATGTACGACTTGGCTGCGACGTAGATGATTTTCATGGCGAACCCGAAGAGGGTGCCGGCGATGCAGGGCGCAATCCAGTGGACGTGTGCGTAGGGGCCGGTGAAGGCGAAGATAAAGAGGGCGATGGGGAGGAGGCTGGTTGAGATGACGCGATAGACGAGGTCAGTAAGAGTGGAAGTGGGAAGGAAGGGAGAGGATACGCACATGGAGCCAAAGATCATGGGATAGAGCCGCCGGGCCTCGGGGTTCCGTCGGCCGTGACTTTGGTGTAAAGTCGTTCTTGATACGGGAGTATAGCGAGGGCGAAGACGATCCCGAGCATAATGCTGACGAACGTCGTGCCCGTCATGCCCATGCCGAAACCTCGGATCTCTTGGAATGCTAGCGGGAAGGCGAAGAACAGCAGGTATAGCAGGCTGTACACAAATGACAGGTCTGTTCCGACAAATGACGACATTCAGTATTACAGTTCGTGATGATGTTATGGGACTTGACGCACAGAATGACATGAATAGAACGATGGGCTCCATGAACAGCATAACAAGGGGGCGGGAGCAGGCAATTTTCAGCGTCTCCGTGAGTGGGAGGCGCTCGAGCTCGTCGAGACTTCTGTAACTATTATCTCCGGTGTCCTTGCGTAACTTCTGGGCCTTGCGACGTAGAATTACAGGCACGAGTGTCTCGGGGATGAAGAGCATGAGGGCGAACGAGAGCCCGACGAACATGAAAAGAACCCAATAAATCCAGCGCCAGCCCGCGCGTTCGCACGAGCCAACGAGAGGTCCGAAGCAAGGTCCGAGACTGTGTGGTGCTTTGAGTATGTGGATCAATGGAATAAAACTCATGGGACGAACAAGAGTGTAGCGGAGAAGATTGCCATGGGCATTCCATGGTCTTCGACCCTCCAGATGTCGGCGACACTATTGGTGAATGAGGATATTATTAGAATGATCATCGATGTGGAGAAGATATCTATCTTACCTGCCTCCGACATTACACATAGGAGCAGACGCCGCAATTCCAGCGATTTGCCTACACACGACTAGCGTTGCGACGTTCTTTGCCAAGGCACTCGGGAGCGTAAAAATAAAATACAGAAACATTGAAAGACAGTGTATTGGTTTTCAGCCGACTACTTCTGACAAGGGAGCGAATAGTAAGGGGCTATGATGGTAGCATAAGCCCATGTCTGGCAAATAAAGAAAAGATAGTGGTGTACGCACCCGACGCCGAAGCCAATAACGAAGCAAGTGACAGTGAGGTAGACGATTTCTTGGGTTGTGCCAAAGGTCGCTACTGGGGCCGCCATACTGTGAATGTCGAAGTCAGCCGATGATAAAATAGATGGCGGGAAGCGTACGAACTCTCCAGTGATAATAGAACTCCCAAGGGCGACACCTAGGCAAAGGAAAGATGCGGTACCAGTGATGTACCTATATCTTTCAATCAGGATACATTTTGAAAAAGGAAAAAGGATGTACGGACCATTTTTTGCACCGGTCCATTCCCGTGGGTCTTCACCGGTGCCTTTTTCAAACGTTACAACGCGAACACCCTGCTTCGTGAACTGCCGTTCAAGTTCGCCTATACTGACATTGCCAAGTGCAACGGTGGTCGAGTATCGAGTAGACTGTGGTGATATAGGGAGGGGACCTTCAAGGTCGAGCGTGCGAAACTCATCCTCTTGCGCCCGAGAGAGGGCGGGGGGATAGATGAACTCTGCTTCCATGGGCTCGGACGGCATGATAGAGAAGGAGGGGGAAGCGCGAAGTGATCATCTAATTGATTGTACGGGGGTTTGTAGGCATTTCCGCTCGTCCGACAGTACGAGGCGACCGGTGTCGCGACAACCGGGTTCCACTAATCACTCAAAGACTGTAAACGTGAGCGATCAAGAAATAAGAAAATGTTAGGAACCGTCGGAGGTGGCTGAAATTTCCAATGTTCAAGCATTCTGAGTAGAACGGTTGGCTGAAGTGTATGGAATGAAGTTCGTTTGGTCACTGGGTGTGCAGGCTGCTAAGCACGATTTTCGAGAGAGTAGGACGGATGAGACAAGCGCTGACTCCGCAGCTCGGTTTCTTCCTCCGCGTCGGGGGGTGTGCTGCTCGTTGGGCTGGAACGGACCTTGTTGAGAGGGAGAGGCGAGATTGGGTGTGTGAGTCCGTGTTCTTCGTCCCCGAGGTTGGTCGTGTCTACCGGTGTTTCGTCCGCCAAGCTCTCGGTGCCGTCGTTCACAGCATCGACAGAATTGTCCATGCTGGCATGCATTGTCATGTCGACTGTACCAGATGCGTCATTATTGAGGAAAGATCACGAGTAGGATCATGAGCGGGGTTATCGTGAAGGGGGGGACGGGGGGACGCGATGAAGCGTGACTACATAAAACTGGAGGCACAGGCGGCACTGAAGGGCACGAAAATGAACGTCGTTGAGCACATACATCCTCACAGCGGTCGACGTTCTCCACGCGCACGAGGATCGAGAGTGTGTGCTCCCAAGTCGACACTAAAAGGCTTCGTGACGTCGTGCACATCGTGGTGGTGGTGCAGAATGACGAGCTTGATGCGTGAGGAGAGGACGTGGGACGGAATCATGATCGACGTCTATGCGCACGAAGGTCGACTCGAGTTTGTGCTCCCACGTCACTCATGGCCCCGTGAGCTTCAGTAATTGCAGCTGCCGAAGTGAGGGACGGTGTGAACTGGATCGAGGGGTCAGAGGATGTGGTTGTTGATGACTGTGAGTTGCCAGTGGAGTACAGTGACAGCAAGGAGTTGCTAGCATCAGAGTCAGCACGGTGATTTTCCTCACAATCTCTTCCTCTCCGACAATGATATCATTCCCTCAACACATCGATCACATTCCCTCTCGGACAGGCGATGGGTCTTCCAGTGTCTCCCCCCATTCAGAAAAACATGACGTGATGTGGCACCCCAAGGGAATACATGGAAGGAAACGCGTGCCGCGCCGAATTTGTTGAAACCACGAAGCGTCCAATGATCCTTGTGATCTGATGCTGAGGGGTGATAAGAGCCGCTAGGTGTATAGCTGAGAATGAGCAAACATGGACTATGAACCACCCTACTTACCATATCACCCACTTCAGCTGGTTTGGATCTACCCCTTGTCTTTGAAGTAACTCGAAGTGTTGCCGTAGTGCGATCGTTGACGCGTCACCTGCGATAGCTTGTTCGACTGGGTCTGTAATTGGCCGCCAAAACTTTAGGAAGAAGATACCCGAAGTTATGCGCAATGCCGGGCGGCGACGGCGGCGATGTGCACCAGTCGACATGGTTTCGGGAGTTTGAGGTTGTAGGCAGGAATCGAAAGCCCGGCCTGTCAATGTGTCGTGGTGAGGAACCGTTTGTGCGTGCTTGTTTTTCGTAGCATGCATTGTATTTGCCGAGAGGCAAGCTATGCAAGGAGCACCCAATTCTGTTGGATGATGGTTAGTGAAAGGTATTGTGATTGCGTTTCGAATTCGCACCTGCGATACTTACTTGAGGTCTTTACTTTGTGCCTGCTTGCACTCGTTTGTCAGAGTCGTTCACGGATGTATGGCGGACTGCTTAGCAGCATATGCAACCGACCCCTCCTCAGCACTCCGGTCCAATTTTTCCTCATATCTGGCTCAATTTCCTGCACAATAACATGGCTGCGCAGAAACTCTTCGAAATTTTCTCTTTCGAGAACGCGGTCACGTGCAAATCGACGCGTTCCTATCATGCGCAGACAAAGCAACAGAAAGGTATAACGCACCATTGGGATCGATACCCAGGGCAATGTCGATGGGCGATCTGCTTGTCACTGAGGAGCTTCTGGTATGTGTTCCGCTAAGTGGGGACCTTCAAGTTGGCACAGATTAAAGTCACGAACTTCTAGAAAGATCGTATACGTGCCATCGGTGATCTTTGTTTCATAGACGCTGGTCCGAATCCTGTGAGCTTGCTGGGGTACAATGTCCATTGCCTCCGACTGATCGACAAGGGAGAGACCATGGCATTGGGAAAGACCATCAAAAGTCTCTTCGCTGGCCTTTACTGAGACGTCAAGTGAGGTTCTAGTATGCCCAGATCATCTTGTTTCAGCATCCGCGACAGAAATGTACTTTTGTGGAATGGCGCGAGGTGGTACTAATTGTTCGAGTTTTTGTGTTCTTGCCGATGTTCATAGATGTGCATTGAATTTGCTAGTCTACGGGTGCGTCGATTAAACGATGATGTAACCTGCGACAAAATAAATCATCTAGTTTGCATAGAAAATGGAGAAACTCACTACGACAAAGCCAGGATGCATATCATAGCTTCTGTCCTTGACACACCGGTGAAAGCACTAGAAACCAATTGCGCTGCGCTGAAGTCGTTCTCCGGTGCAAACAATAGGATGCCCTATGTTATCAATGACTTTCGAGGAGTGGCGTATAGCAGAGACCAGCGCGATTTTCGGGACTCCGTACTTTAACATTGAGGTTGACCCTAAAAGACTCCATGTCGCCCTTATCAAAGCTGCGAAGTATGTAGAAATAGGGTTAAAAGTCGGTTATGTGAGACTATGTCCAGCCTGGATCATAGTGCTGAGTTGCGGTTTTTCCCAAGGGATTGATGGCGCACCTCCGATATACCGAACATTCCAAATTGACAGCCCCATTCCCTGGTCTTTGGACTCTTCAAAATCGATTTTGTTGGAAGACTTGAAGGAATGAGTTAGGACTATTTTTGCAATTACTATAAGACATACTGGTGGTGTCCCTTTTCTCTTTCATTGGTGGCAAGTGCAGGCGAGTCCAACAATCAGAACTACCATCCACTACTTTAACAACCGTCTGTCAGTTAAATAATTCCCTGATCACAGGTGAGATATTAGCGCACCATGACCCTCGCTAGCCTGCTCCTTCAACCGTGTAAGCACATCCGTAAATGACGATTCCATGGGCCGAAAACTAAACGACAGCGCAGGGTCTAATCTACGGTGTTTCGTGGCGGGCTCGGAGGCTGCGTCAGGCTTCGTTCTGATATTTTGAACGCTAAATCAATTTGACGGGTCCTGTATACAATCATAGGATTCGACAGGTACCTAGTGCGAGAAAGGGCTAATTTTCCTTGGTTGTTGATAACGGAGCGGGGATGTCCAGTGTCGAAGTTCCAGAGTATTCGCGTTGTCGTCACGCGTAAAGGAGTATGCTCCCCGGGAGCTTCAAGAATGTACCGGAGGAAGCTTCGTGAGCATCAGTTTGGGCTATATGCAAGGCCTCGTGTTGTTTTTTTGGAGGATGAGTACCGGTGAGGGAGCCCCCTTCTTTACTGTTCCTTTTTCAAGCCATGTCTGCATCTTCGAGCCGTTGGCGACATTATTTTTGAGTTCTCGCGGGTGTGCATAAATATGTATTGAATTCGCTAATCTATGGGTGCATCGATTAAACGCATGATGTAACCTGCGACAAAATAAATCATCTAGTTTGCATAGAAAATGGAGAAACTCACTACGACAAAGCCAGGATGCATATCATAGCTTCTGTCCTTGACACACCGGTGAAAGCACTAGAAACCAATTGCTCTGCGCTGAAGTCGTTCTCCGGTGCAAACAATAGGATGCCCTATGTTATGAAGCTCATCCACTGGGGTAGCCAATGCACACTCAGCTGAGAAAGCGGGAACTGGATTTGCAACTGAGGCCGCCAAAGATTCTAGTAGCAAATAATGGCCACCTGTGCAAACTTCCAGGAAAAGGGAACGGCGGCATTTTCGACTTCGGGCGGAAGGATTGTCGCCTGTCTCCCAGGGTGGTCGGAAACGGGTTGCTACGCGGCGTGTGGCATAGCTGCCCTGCCCAGGATCAAAACATCCTAGGGTATTCTCCTGGCTAACTTGGTGAGTTGTAAGCATGAGACTTCCAGCTGGTATGGGTTGGAGGAAACACCTGAATACCCAGCATGTAATGCCAAGGGCTGCAGTTACTAAGCGGAAATGGCCCCGCAGTAAGTTTGCTTGTCATTTTGAAGAGTCGGCAGTGCATCTGTCGGAATGCTAACCATGCATGCGTTTCGAAACGGCCCAATGAATGAAGCAACTACTAGAGAACAATCAGAGTCATTACTAGTACGCGGTACAATTGAAAAACTCACCACTGATAACCTTGAACCAAATTCAACAAACTTTCGAATACCAGTCAACTTTCGATCTTCGTTGGTGAGCCCTCTTGAGTCTTGGAGGTCACCCGCCTACAACAGCCATGGATGTCATCCATCAGTCTCCCACTCACCGCCTATATATGCCATTGCCAGGCAAACAAGTTCGATTAGAAGAGTCAAATGTGTCGGAGTTTCAAAGGCCCTAGCGGACGCTCAGGGCGGTTCAAGTTCTCAGTATAAACATCTTCAATTGGCAAAAATCTTAGCCGATATTGTTGGTAACCATGACCAGGAGGACGTATAGGAGCAAACATTGCTCTGGACCATCTTTTGACTACCCAAAATGTCAGGCGAGTTGTACTCATATTTGAACTTTGACTCTGAGTCTTACCGCGATGTGGCTTTCAATGAACTGCTATAGGCGACATGGACGGAGATTTCAAATCAAACCTAGTGCAATGGGAGTTGGAGAAGAGTGAATCGTCGACTCTCGGAAGTCAACAGAACGACTCGCCAATTGAGGTGGTTCGTAGTAGGCTGGGAGTGAACAGTCAGGTTTTAGAACACTATCGGGCTCTCAAGCGCAAGCTGTCGGTCGAAACGGGAGACTTGGAGAAGCAGGAAGAGGAGGCCATGATGCGCACCCAAGCTGTACGTGAGCGTTGGGAAAAGGCAAAATTGGAACAGGAACGAAAGTACCGAAAGTTCAAGCGCTTGCGTGCAAAGTGCGCAGAGCTCGACCGACGACGTAACGACCTTACGGAACTATTCGAGAAAGAAATGAAGAGATCGAGGATATGGAGAGTGACCTGGAGCGCTGGTGTATATTATCTGGAGCAGTAGATGAGTTGGAATAAGGAGGTGGTTATCTCGACGAACAGTACCACTAGGAAACATGTTGAATGCAACTCACTCTTTTACGAACTTGTGCGACGAAAGAACAAACATTTAAATACGGTCGTGCTCGTGAATAAGAGGGCCCGGTGTGGAGAGTACTACAGCAGCTTAAGATTGGTACCAGCGGAAGGTTCACCACCGATTGCAGTGATTATTGGTACTATGCAAATGGTTCACTGTGACCGACTGCAGTGATTATTGGTATGAGAGCTACGCAACGTTCGTGCAGCTCGCTGAGTCGGATATCTTATATTGTCGATGGCTGGGGAATACATAAAATGAAACTTCAGACACGGCACATATCACTTCCCCACCAG
The DNA here is from genome assembly GCA_013433165.1 of Hypsizygus marmoreus. Lineage (NCBI taxonomy): Eukaryota > Fungi > Basidiomycota > Agaricomycetes > Agaricales > Lyophyllaceae > Hypsizygus > Hypsizygus marmoreus. The sequence continues at coordinate 814,208 of CM024084.1, read as the reverse complement.
GCATAGGGCGGCAGCGCACACAGAAAGACACTTGATTCCCGACTTGTAGTAAGAATTGTCAAAGCGAAACTCCAAATAATAATAAAAAAAGTATTGAAAGCGAAGAGAAAACAAAAGATGTGATCAGTGGCCGAACAAGGTCAAAGAGAGTGCCAGTGTTCACAGCGGAGAAGAACCAAAAAGCTTCCCCTTTCCCTTGTATAGCGCCTTCCTCTTCCCTGCGGGTTTCTTCGCCCTCGGAAGAGAACCTGGCTTCTTCGACGGAGAGCCTGATTCAACGCCCACAGCAGCATGCCCGCTCGCGTCCGCTGACTCAGGCATAGCAAAAAGGGGACGCTGCCGCAAACTCAAAGGATTCGAAGAACCTGCGGGAAACATTTTCGGAAGAGAGGCGATGATGGGGATGCCCTCCACTTCTGACAAATTCGAACCCCCGTCAAATATATATGCTTCCTCCGCTTTGTATCTCTGCGTCGCGAGATGTAATTCGTCCTTTAATAATTCAACCTCTATGGTTGCCTTCGTCAATAAGGCTTGAACATGGAGGCGCTCCAGGTGCCGAAGACGGTAAAAAGATCCGTCATTTGAAGCGGTGTTGCGTAGTCGGGCAGCATGAGTATTAGAGACTCTGCAACCATTTTGCAAATCCTAGCGCCTCCGCATCAGTGAAAAGTTATATTGCTTTGAAAGCCGAGACTTGCTGTGTACTCATCCTGCTGATACACCTCCCCCTGATTGCCAAAGTTTCAATAAATGTACCAACTGAATTAGAGAAATGACTTGCCGTTGCCTTCGCACCCTGAAATTACAATCTAACGTTAAGGTAGGCAACGGACAA